>CM060905.1:1131734209-1132961709 GCA_030737815.1 Allium fistulosum
TTTATCACCCTTAGTGACGGGAAGTCCTGACGTGGTTGAAAATTATCCGGATATGCAAGGGCTTCGTGAGAAGTGCCTTCGGTTCTGTTCGATCCCGGAACAGACTTGTATGGATTGTGTGTCTGACGTTACAATTTGAGATATAAAGCTGATTTCTTTCAAATACATATCTGTTGGTGGCGGAGAATTTATTCTCTTAGCTTAACACCCTTCTCTGAGACGTACGAGCTCAGAGGGTATGTAGTTGAAATCTATCAGCGATATATCCCAATTTGGTAACGTGGCATACTGAGTGTTGCTGTGAAATGGTCAGTGTTTGATCATTTGTGATATGATCATTTGTTTGATCTTATATCTTTGTGATCATAGGTTGATCATTTTGTTTGACCCAAAGCAGGGCTTTTTGTAGAAAGCGTAGCTTTGTGGACGAGACTTCGTCGAGCCTCACACCCCGGAAATGGTCGAAACAGGACGAATGCAGCAAGGTTCTAGGGAGTAGCGCCCCTTAGTGTATGTCATTCCTTCTGGATAAAGGTGGTATCATGGTATGGAGCCCAGATACTTAACCTCTGTGGTTACTGCATTATTATTATCTATGTGGTTTGTTGCGAATCGGGGATCCTCGGGAAGATCGGTGACGATCGGGGGATGGCATACGCGTGTCAGTAGTTACCTATTTTTGCAGAGGTAACCCGGCCTTGTGTTGGCAGAGATCCGGTTAGGTTCTCGGGTCGTCTATTCCAGGGACGTACCCATCGTGGATAGGAAGTTCCTTAGCCTGACCATTTGTTGGAAATCCAAAGAAACAATACGAGCCTTGTACGGTTTTAGTTGTAGAACCTATCATTCACTTATGGTGGCGCCCCACTGTTTGGATGGTAGCTATAGTAGGCATAGTTTGAAATGTCTATGCTGGCTAAGATTAATATTATACTTTCGAAATGATTTCTACACTATGCACTAATAATAATATCAAAAATAATTTGATTTTTCGTAGTAAGCATCTTTGACTATCATAAGAAGAAATCTCCTCCAATTCTGCGTTTGCATTGTGTGTGTGGTGGGAGGTCTTATGGTAGTTTCATTTTCCAAAAGCATTGCGAATTGACATTAAAGTTTTTCCTGTTGTTTTATTTTAAAGAATAACTGTTTTACGATCTCACACCAGTCACCATGACTGACTCGGAGTTTATTGTTTCCCTTCTAAACTCTGGGTGCCCACCAATTTCCACACGGGCAGTCTAGAGTTAGATTATCAGGATATTCTGGATATTCTGGAGCTTTGGAGATAAGCAGGAGGACGAGACGTAGTATTTGTATCTGATAGTATTTATTCCGCTGTGTATTCTGTATGAGGACAAGTTTATATAACTGTCCATTGTTGTATATTGACTCTGATTGATGTATGTATAAACTGATATAGTTCTTTGTTTTAAAAGACTAGTGTTTATCTATTATATATTGTTCCGCTGCGATGTGTAAGATTCTGATATGGTTTTCTGTTCTGATGTGTTTTCTGTTGTTCTTCTTCTTTCTTTCTTCTCTTTTTCTTCTATCTTCTTCTTCTTCTACTTTTCTTTTTCTCAAAACCCTCACTATTGGAGTTTCCGGCACTCGATTGCTCGGCAGTCGATAAAGTGAGTATCGATGTCGAATTTTCGAAAGTCGAAAATTTCGGTATGTGATAGGGGGGGTGAAGCTCGCAGTGGGTCGAGTCGAGATGATGGCGAATCGATTGGGTCGTGAGGCAGAGGGTTCAATTCGAGATGGCTGCGGGTATTCAAGCTAGAGTTTCATCGATGTGGTCAATAAGGTTAAAAAATGGAGAAACAAGCGGGAATAAAAATGGGATGGCAAAATTAAAAGCTAAGGTGAGATTTTCTCACTCGACTGAAAATTGGATTTTACAGTTATTGATTTGATTGATTGACTGTTTGGATATGATATTAGATATAGTAAGATATATCTATATATATAGCAATATATACATATTGGCATATGTATATATTGGATTGATTGATTTCCCGCATTGTATAGCGGATGAGACCCTATTGCGCCGTTATTAAGCGGATGATATTTTATAAATCCTATATACCGCAATATTCCACCTCGAAGTGGAATTGGTATTGTGCTAACATCTGTGGATGCAGGGAAATAGGTTAGAGGGTTCCAACTGGATTCCTCACCAGTATTTATTTATTTTCAGATATTATGATGTATTCTGTTATCATATTGATATATGATATTTAATGTTGTGATTGACTAATTGGTGCGTTGCATCATTGGATTCATCTTTGAAAAATTTAAAAATAACGATGTTGATTTTAAAAGAAATTTTTGGAGTGATTTATTTTAAATAAATAAACGTTTAAAATTTTAAAGTTATAGAAAGTTAAGATTTTTGTGAAATATAACCAAAGTGTGATTTTTGAAATGAAAGTTGATTTAATTGTAAAATGGGTTAAATTGAGAATTTTAAAGTATTATAAAAGATGTACAGAAAAATTGATATTTATAACTTTAAAATATTGGGGTTATAAAACGAGTTTTTATAAGCGTTAAAATGAATTTTTAAGAATTTATAAGTGAAAGAAATTTATAAATGGTGAACTTATAAATGGAAATGATTTTGTAAAATAAATGAATTATAAGTATTTAACTTATAATATGGATTGTTGGTATAAAAATTGAGTTATGAATTGAATTAGTTAACAAAGGTGATTTATAAATTGAAGTTTTTATAAATAGAATGTGATTTATAAACGTTGTTTTATAAATCCAAAAATCACTTATTTTGATAAGTGAATTATAGAAGTTAATAAAAGGAGATTTATTAAATCGAAGTTGTTAGAAAATAGAAATGGAATTTATAAACGTTGGTTTATAAATCCGAAAAAAAAAATCAATCAAACTTGATGAATTTAATATAGAAAGTTATTAAGGGAATTTTATCCACGATTTTGGACAGTGGATAATTCTTGAAAATAAAATGTGTAGAAATATTGAAATTGGGTTAGTGAAGTATATTCACGATTTTGGACAGTGAATATATTATTAAGTTAAATGAATATGGTTTGGAGAAGTGATATTAGAAATGAAGTTAACTGTTTAAAACGATGTTTTAAAATGTATTATGAATCGAAACCATAGATTTCAACATTCATTGTTGAAATAGACATTTTCGAGGAAATAAGGAAATGGTGGACTATAACACTGTTGTTATAGTAAATGATTTTCGAAAGAATTTTTTTTTTGTAGTATTGGGATTTATATACCTATCTTAAAAATCCGAATCCCTATACTAGTGATTTTGAGTCGTCGTAACGATGTTTTACGTAACATTCGTTTTGACTCAAATAGATTTCCTTAAAGAATGAAATATATACTTAACATTTATTTAAGTATATCGAATACTTTCAAATGTTGAAAATAAATAAATTTGTGAAATACTTATTATTAAATAAGTATGGAAATGTTTTTCCAATAATGAAATGAAACTTTTGAGAATTTATCTTTGTAAAGATAAATTAAAAAGTGAATATTTGAAATTTGTTTTCAAACAGTTAAGTGTGGAAATTTTATATCTAGTAAAGATATTTTGGAAGATAAAATAATTTGGGAAAATTATTTGGAATCTGATGATGTTGCGCATCTTTATTGATAGTTAAATAACCGACTATCAATAATTACCTTGAATGGGTATTTGTTGTGAATTGGATGAATTTGAATGCCACACTTATTTTTGAATATTTCGCTCACTATTCGGGTTAGCCGGGAAAGGACCATGGGGTCGTATAACCCATTCCGAATATGTGATACGTCGTGATGAATTGCATTTGATGACCGGTGTTGAAGACCGGATATTTTTGAAAACGGAAGGATTACCGTCGAGTTACTCTACATCGGCTGATCTTCGATTTAGAGGTTTTATCACCCTTAGTGACGGGAAGTCCGGACGTGATTGAAAATTATCCGGAATTGCAAGGGCTTCGTGAGAAGTGCCTTCGGTTCTGTTCGATCCCGGAACAGACTTGTATGGATTGTGTGTCTGACGTTACAGATTGAGATATAAAGCTGATTTCTTTCAAATACATATCTGTTGGTGGTGGAGAATTTATTCTCGAGCTTAACACCCTTCTCTGAGACGTACGAGCTCGGAGGTTATGTAGTTGAAATTTATCAGCGATATACTCCCAATTTAGTAACGTGACATACTGAGTGTTGCTGTGAAATGATCAGTGTTTGATCATTTATGATATGATCGTTTGTTTGATCATTTATCTTTGTGATCATTACTTTGATCATTTGTTTAACCTGAAGCATGGCTTTGTGACAAAGCGTAGCTTTGTGGACGAGACTTCGTCGAGCCTCACACCCCGGAAATGGTCAAAACAGGAAGGATGCGGCAAGGTTCTAGGGAGTAGCGCCCCTTAGTGTATGTCATTCCTTCTGGATAAAGGTGGTATCATGGTATGGAGCCCAGATAATTAACCTATGTAGATGCTGCGAGTTTATTACTTTGTGGTAGTTGGAAATCGAGGATCCTCGGGAAGATCGGTGACGATCGGGGGATGGCATACGCGTGTCAGTAGTTACCTATTTTTGCAGAGGTAACCCGACCTTGTGTTGGCAGAGATCTAACCGTAATGTTAGGTTATTTCTCGGGACGTCATTCTAGAGGCGTTCTGTTCGTTGCATAGGAAGTTCCTTAGCCTGACCATTTGTTGGAAATCCAAAGAAACAATACGTGACGTGTACGGTTTTAGTTGTATTACCTGCTATGGAATGTGGCGGTAACCTGCTATTGAACATAGTAGCTATAGTAGGCATAAGTGCGGAATGCCTATGCTGGCTAAGATTTATATTATACTTTCGAAATGTTTTCTACACTATGCACTAATAATAATATCAAAAATGATTTGATTTTTGCATAGTAAGCATCTTTGACTAACATAAGAAGAAATCTCCTCCAAGTCTGCGTTTGCATTGTGTGTGTGGTGGGAGGTCTTATGGTAGTCTCATTTTCCAAAAGCATTGCGAAATTGACTTTAAAATCTTCCTGTTGTTTGTTTTAAAAATAACTGTTTTACGATCTCACACCAGTCACCATGACTGACTCGGAGTTTATTGTTTCCCTTCTAAACTCTGGGTGCCCATCAATTTCCACACGGGCAGTCTAGAGTTATGTTATCAGGATATTCTGGAGCTTTGGAAGCAAGCTGGATGGCGAGACGTCGTATTTGTATCTGAAATTATTTATTCCGCTGTGTATTCTGTATGAGGACAAGTTATACAACTGTCCATTGATTTGCTGTGTTGTATTGAGTTGTATATTGACTCTGTTGATGTATGTATAAACTGATAAAATTCTTTGTTTAAAAGATTACTGATTATCTATTATATATTGTTCCGCTGCGAATGTGAGATTCTAATATTGTTTCTGTTTCTGTTGTTGTTATGTTGTTCTTCTTTCTTCTTCCTCTATTTTCTTCTTCTTCTACCCTTTTCTTCTTTTTAAAACCATAACATTTCGGGTTTCCGGCATTCGATTGCTCGGCAGTCGATAAAGTGAGTATCGATGTCGAATTTTCGAAAGTCGAAAATTTCGGTATGTTACATAAGGTATTACTAACCCTATCTCTGATGAGACTCTACCCCTATCAGGCTCAGGTATTCGCTCAACCTAAGCTCTGATACCAAATGCGATGACCAGGATTTTCGACCCTCGAAAATCAACACTAATACGTTCACTATATTGCGTGCCAAGCATTCAAGTGCCAGAAAAACCGGCTGTTAAAAGTAAAAGAAAATAAAGAAAGAACAAAATCTCTCACAAATAGAATAATTTATAATATCAATAATCTTTATAGCGGAATTTTTTTTAAAAGGGGGAATTAAGGAAAAGGACAAACTTTGAAAAAAAATTAGGCTGAAGGACATCAAGTTTCATTTTTAGGCTTAAGGACAAATGCTAGTTATAATTAGCAATATATTCAACTTTTACACTTTACAAAATGCTAGTTATATCTAGTATTATATTCAGTTTTACACTATACAAAATGTTAGTTATAACTAGCATTGTCCTTCTGCTTAAAAAACAAACTTGTTGTCCTTCAACCTAAATTTTTTTCTAAGTTTGTCCTTGTGCCAATTTTCGTGTTTTTAAAATACATACATCAGAGTCTATCCTAAGCTCTTTTAGGACAGTTATAAATATCCGTCCGTACAAATGCTGAAAAACGTAAAACACAATAGAAAAGTAAACTACATCCATATGTTTACGAAGATCTCTAGCTCTCCTCTAGAAACTAAAACATCTTCAGGTAATCCTAAAACTACTCGGATCTGACCTGGGTATTAAAAATACCCAAATCAGGCTTGGCAAACCAGCGTGAGAAATGCAAATCATAAATATATGATAGTGTCATAGATCAACTTTGATGTTGAACAAAACCTTTGAAAAGAAGAGTATCTCATAAGACCACGCTGCACATATACACAGATGGGTTTTATCTTGTAATAACTAAAACATTTTTATCAGATCATTTGATATTAACTAATGACATTCTTTGAAAACCGTAAAGGCACGTATTGAAGAATGGATTTCCAATGATGACAAGGTAAGGGACTAACTTCCGACGGTACATTTCTATAGGAATGTACTAAGGCACAATCCCGCTACCCTCTGCCAACATAGAATCGGCCTACCTCTACATATATAGTATCGAATATGTCATTACCCCAGTCGTTCTCGACCTATCCGTAGCCACAAAAAACCCGAAATATAGAGGGTAATCTAGAAAGGTGAGGAATATCTCCTAATGGGTGTGACCCACTTAGCTCTACCACATCTCCCTGTTTTTGCTATTACCGATGTGTGAGGCTTGAGGTAAATTTTTACCTTTCACATGACAAATTCCACTTTGAATGCCACATTGCCATTTCTGATGACACACTAATTGGTTTCCATAAAAGTACAACCCTCGAGTTCACGCCTCAGGGAAGGGTGTTAATTATAAGAGGGTTTACCTCCTACACCATTAAACGGATGTACGTTTGTAAAAACCAATATACGTGGTCTTAGAAATGCAATATCAGACATCGTCCATACAAGTTGTCCAGGAATAGGACAAACCAAAGGTACTCCCTACAACATCCTGTTTGGGAATCAGCCCTAGGATTAGTAGCGAGTTGTTTGCGCCAAAAATGGTCACAAACCCCAAATGTCGTGAAAGCACCAGTGTATGAATACAAATCAGCAATATATAATCACAGATCTCAGATCTAAGTAATGTAGAGGATAAAAATGAAGAATAATAAACTTAAAACAGAAAGAAGTAGACAGAGACACAAGATTTATAGTGGTTCGGCCTACGTCCACTCTGAAGTAGTTTGCTTTATTGATCTTTCTTTGATGTTTACAAGTGAGTTCAATGAATTACAGCAGATAATTATGATTTGCAGCAGTGAAATTCGTTGGTAGCAGCAGCAATGGAGTTTGGATCTGGATCCGGTAGAGTCTGGGCGTTGGAGATCTCAAGGAAGAAGAAGAACCCCTTTTCTGTTGGCTTTGGGGGTCTATTTATAGGTGTAGGAGGCTGGTATTTCGCTCAGATCTCGGAAGACCCTCTCTGGCACGTGACCAGGCCCGCGCGCCCAAGCCCGTGAAGTTTTGGTCCGATCCGTGATCGATACGAATAGATTTCGTATCGATCAAGATTTTATCCAATGGAGTCGAAATTTGGCGTGGACATTCTTTAGCATGGACGTAGCCTTCTGTGAAAATTTCATTGCATTTGGACTTGTAGATTAGGAGATATGATCGATACGAGATGAGATCTTCCGTTGGCTGCTCTGTTCGACTCGCTCTGTTCGACTCGCTTTTGTTCGACTCGGTGACATGGCTCTTTGGTGGAGTCGAACTAGAAGGAGTCGAATAGTGGTTCTGTGAAGGCTGTGGAGCGAGTCGAAGAAGACTCACTGATGGATGTGGAGTGGAGCGAGTCGAAGAAGACTCTCTGATGGATGTGGAGTGGAGCGAGTCGAAGAAGACTCTTTGATGGATATGGAGTGGAGCGAGTGGAAGTAGACTCTTTGATGGATGTGGAGTGGAGCGAGTCGAATAGACTCTCTGATGGATGTGGAGTGGAGCGAGTCGAAGTAGACTCTCTGATGGATGTGGAGTGGAGCGAGTCAAAGTAGACTCTCGTGATGGATGCGCAGTGGAGCGAGTCGAAGTGGAGCGAGTCGAAGTAGGCTCGAGGCAGAGCGAGTCGAAGTAGGCACTTCCGATGGATTCGAACTGAGCGAGTCGAACGCGAGGCTATTTCTATCCAATCTTGCATCGATCATAACTTGAACATACAAACTCGGATAGACTTGAAATTTGGAACATTGGCTCTCATAGCTTCGCTTGTCGTGTCATATCAATTTTGGCTCGATCTGGACTCGGACAAAATTCGTCGATATCCATAGTGAACCTGCGTATAACCGATTTTCTAGACGAACTGTCTTCGGTCTCTAGTCAAGTACTTGGTGTCACGGCCTTGCCAAAAGGCAGGATAACATTTGCCCCCCAAAACATGCCTTGTGATAAGAAGGTGTGTTTTGTAATGCCATAAGCTGGATGTTCATATCCTGTTGATGACCTGCAAAGGAATAGATAGTTTTGTTTGACCAGAGTGACGATCGTTCAGGATCGTATGTCATTCGAGGTAATATGCGACCATTCGCAGTCGGATACCGTTCACGGCTAATGATGACCGTTCGCGGTCGGGGTGCCGTTCGAGGCAGTTTGTGACCGTTCGCGATCGAGTGCTGTTCGAGGCGGATTGTGACCGTTCGCGGTCGGGTGCCGTTCAAGGCGAATTGTGACCGTTCGTGGTCGGGTGCCGTTCGAGGCGATTTGTGACCGTTCACGGTCGGGAGCCGTTCGAGGCGATTTGTGACCGTTCGCGGTCGGGTGCCGTTCGAGGCGATTTGTGACCGTTCACGGTCGGGTGCCGTTCGAGGCAAATTGTGTGTGCCCGGGGGGGACTTAGTATTATCAATGTTAGATTTCATGCTCGAGTGAATTTCTGACTTGTTTGTCACGACGGTTTGTTGCCATCTCAGAGCATGCCTGAGGACCGTTCGCGATCCCTTACATGTGTAAGTGGCTTAGCCGCCATGGCATCACAAATGGCATACTTTTATTTAAAATGAGTTTTTTAACAGAAATGTTCAACGAAATCAAGTTCAACATCAGAAATGGAAAATAAAAGTAAAACAAGGGACGTCAAAGTGCAAACACCTACACCGTTGCGATCAGTAATCGTATCAGAGCATGCCCGAGGATCGTTCGCGGTCCTGTACATGTGTAAAAAGACTTAATCGTGTTGGTGTGGAGTTTGCTACTTATTCATCATTATCTCAATCAATTGATGGCAAGCTGACGCCTCGATCCTAAGCCGTCCCTAGTAGGTGCAGGTGGTGGTCGCTCCCGCTCCACCATTGTTGTTCCCCTTCTTACATACTGTGATAGCAAACCATTCCGGATATGTGCCTCAACCTCATCTTTCAAGTGTCTACAATCATTCGTGCTATGACCATTCAGCTCGTGGAATAAACAGTACTTGTCTGACCTTCTTTCATTGTTGGTCGGATCCCTCCTCATTGGCTTTCGATAAGGAATCTGCCTCTTGGTGTCCTGGTAGATTCGCTCCAAAGTCTCATTCAACTCCGTATAGGAGGTGAATCTTGGTTCCTTCCATGGTCGTGTTGGACCATCACTATTATCCTCAGCCTTTCGTTTCCCTTTACCAGTCCCTGAATCTGTTCTAGGGGGATTTTCACCCTTGACTGCATAAACCTCGGTTCCTTCTCCTTCCTCTCTTTCAGCGTTTGCATCCTCTAATCGTAAAAATCCTTCAGCCTCATGATAAAATTCTCCCAAATCCATAGGTGGATCCCTTGTCAATGAATTCTTGAATTCTGTGCCATCAGCTATGCCAGATACAGCTGCCATCAAAACCATGGATGGATCGGGTCGATCCACTGATGCTGCCCCTGCGTTGAATCTTGTCAGAAAGTTCCTCAAAGACTCCCCGGTTCTTTGCTTCAGTGCTGCCAGACTCATCACATTCTTGGGTCTTGAAATGTGAACCCTGAACTGCCTCATGAACCTTTCGGTCAAATCGGTCCATGTTCCAATGGAACCGCTCTCCAGCTGTCTAAACCATAGTGTTGCGATGTCTGTCAGATACAATGGAAAGCACCGGGCCATGACTTCCTGTGATGGCCCCAGCACTTCCATGTGCCTCATATACCTCGTTAGATGGACTACAGGATCCGTCCTTCCATCGTACATTTCCACTGATGGTAGTTTGAATTCTAGTGGATTCCTAGCTTGCCTGATTGTAGGTGTAAAGGGACTCCTATTCACATCCTCAAGATCCCTATTTACTAGTCCGCCTCTCATGGCTCGTCTGACCATCTCCGCCAATCTGTCATTATCTCCAAGTTGTAGTCCTTGTCCGTCGTTTCCAATTTGCCCCCCGAGTTCACGGGGATTCCTGGAATCTGTTCTCCTGGCTGAGCATTCATTTCTCTGTCAATGTCACATTGTGTAGTTCCGCCTGGTACTCCGCCCGGGGTTGGGCCAACATGCTCTGGGTTATTGCCCCCTAGTTCTGGCGCTGCGCCAAATGGTCCTGCTCCATTCTGAACTCTGGTTGCTCCTTGATTTTTCGCTCCAAGCTGCCCAATTTGAAGAAACAAATTTTGGATCATTTCTTCTCGTCTTTTCATCATTGTCTCCATCTCATTCCTTGTGATGAAGATCGATGTCTGATTTGCAACTAAAGAAGCCACTTGACTCCCTTCATGCTGACTTCTCTCTAGTCTTTGTCTTCTATTTGATTGCCTTGTCATAGCTCTTATAGATCTGAATTCTTCAAGCTTTTAAATCTGGTATAGCGGGTGCTAGTTCTTCTCAGTGAAAGCACCAAAGTGTTTGCACCAAAAATGGTCACAAACCCCAAATGTCGCAAAAGCACTAGTGTATGAACACAAATCAGCAATATATAATCACAGATCTCAGATCTAAGTATTGTAGAGGATAAAAATGAAGAATAATAAACTTAAAACAGAAAAAAGTAGACAAAGACACAAGATTTATAGTGGTTCGGCAATCTTGCCTACGTCCACTCTGAAGTAGTTTGCTTTATTGATCTTTCTTTGATGTTTACAAGTGAGTTCAATGAATTACAGCAGATAATTATGATTTTCAGCAGTGGAATTCGTTGGTAGCAACAGCAATGGAGTTTGGATCTGGATCCATCCGGCAGAGTCTGGGCGTTGGAGATCTCAAGGAAGAAGAAGAACCCCTTTTCTGTTGGCTTTCGGGATCTATTTATAGGTGTAGGAGGCTGGTATTTCGCTCAGATCTCGGGAGACCCTCTCTGGCACGTGACCAGGCCCGCGCGCCCAAGCCCGTGAAGTTTCGGTCCGATCCGTGATCGATACAAACAGATTTCGTATCGATCAAGATTTCATCCAATGGAGTCAAAATTTGGCGTGGACATTCTTTAGCATGCACGTAGCCTTCTGTGAAAATTTCATTGCATTTGGACTTGTAGATTAGGAGATATGATCGATACAAGATGAGATCTTCCGTTGGCTGCTCTGTTCGACTCGCTTTCGTTCGACTCGGTGATGTGGCTCTTTGGTGGAGTCGAACAGTGATTCTGTGAAGGCTGTGAAGCGAGTCGAAGAAGACTCTCTGATGGATGTGGAGTGGAGCGAGTCGAAGAAGACTCTCTGATGGATGTAGAGTGGAGCGAGTCGAAGAAGACTCTCTGATGGATGTAGAGTGGAGCGAGTCGAAGAAGACTCTCTGATTAATGTGGAGTGGAGCGAGTTGAAGTAGACTCTCTGATGGATGTAGAGTGGAGTGAGTCGAAGTAGACTCTCTGATGGATGTGGAGTGGAGCGAGTCTAAGTAGACTCTCTGATGGATGTAAAGTGGAGCGAGTCGAAGTAGACTCTCCTGATGGATGCGCAGCGGAGCGAGTCGAAGTAGGCTCAAGGCGGAGCGAGTCGAAGTAGGCACTTCCGATGGATTCAAACTGAGCGAGTCGAACGTGAGGCTGTTTCTATCTAATCATACATCGATCATAACTTGAACATCGAACTCGGATTGACTTGAAATTTGGAACGTGGGCTCTCATAGCTTCGCTTGTCGTGTCATATTAATTTTGGCTTGATCCGGACTCGGACAAAATTCGTCGATATCCATAGTGAACCTGCGTATAACTGATTTTCTGGACGAACTGTCTTTGGTCTCTAGTCAAGTTCTTGGTGTCACGGCCTTGCCAAAAGGCGGGATAACACGAGTAATCCTCTCATTGAAGATTTCAAAATGATGGTACCACTGCCACTATATGTATATATAATATGGGAATCACGAGGTTAGTGGCAATCAGCCTTACATTATTAGGATCTCCGTCTTCAAAATCATTGTCTTCAACATATCTTCACTTTCGAACATGTATATTGGTTCAAAATGGTTTTCGGATAGGAATCGCCCAAACTCAATCTCCGTCTTTCCATACCAATTGTCAATAAAAAGATGTGTATATGTGTACACAAAAATGTTAAGCCTCTGTAACAACCCGAAAATTAAGCCATAATAGTTAATTGACGAATTAATTAAATGATAAAATAACTTTATGAAATTATCAGAATTGAGCCACGGGAGTTGTACCATTGTGTCCATGGTAATTTTCTAGTAAATTTCTTTATATAGAACGTCAAAACCCGAGCTAATATGAACAAGATACGAGATAAACAAGAATATATATATATATATATATATATATATATATATAAAGGGCTAGGTCGACCAGGGGGTCGACCTAGCCAACCCCTAGGTCGACCGATCGGTTGACCTAGGAGGTGGAATGGTCGACAGCCCTGTCGACCCGCCCTATTTATGAAGCGAAGTTTTTTTAATTTTGAGGCCGTGAGATTTTTACACGTCTATTTCATTGTTTTGGCTCATCTGGTCCCTTCGTGCTTCCATCCGATGGCTCCTATTCAAACTATGACGTTTTTGCATCCTATTCAATCTTCAAATCCAATGGTCTGAGATCCACTTCTACCCATACAAATAAGACCCTAGGCCTAACACTTTTTCTCATCTAGATTTTCTCCGCTTGGGTTCAACTTCTAAGGAAGGACCCTAAAAGGAATAATTTTCCAAGGAGAATATTGTTTTAAATTAAAATATTTAACAACCCCAAGTGGATTAGGGAAGGCCTAAAGGGAAGAGCTTAGGACCACAAGTGAGTGATTGTAATTATTTTAAAGATTTCTTTAAGTGATTTAAAATAATAGGGTTTCCAATAGTTGTAGTTTTACTACGATTTTTGAAATAACCTTTTTAGTAGTTTATTTACAGTTTTTAGAATTATATCCAGTCTATTTCTTTTAGCTATTCTTTTTAGTTAATTTTAGTTTATTTCTGTTAATTATAGCTTTTCCATTTATTTACAGTTTATTTACAGTATTTTAATTTATTTACTGTTATTTATGCGTTATTTAAATCTTTTTCCTACGCTTTGGATTTTCTTCTATTTCCAGTTTTCTTTTACTTCTCCTTCTTCTTCGCGTATGGATTAGAATAGATTAAACGCGAATATGGATTAAAATTATAAGAATACTGAAATAACGGAAGATAATATGTAAATTGGAAAGACCGTAATAAAAATGGAATTAATACTGAAATTGACCCTAATTATGATATCAATGTTAGAATTTGACTAATTAAAGATAATTTGCCTAGTTATAACTTAGAATTATAACTAAAAAGAGTATAAGATAAAAGAGGCTTATTTTCACACTTAGACCTTGGGTTGAGTAATAAGCATGATTATAACGTAGGTTATAATAAGAAAAAGAATGTAATGAGGCTTATTTTAAGACTTAGGATAAATTAATAAGCAAAGATAGTGAAGATAATAATAAAGGCTTATTTAAATAATTTATCTAAGCAAAGATGAAAGTATGACCTGTACCAAAAAGCATTCCCTATTAGACAAAATGGTAGTCTCACATTAGGCTAAAGTGAGATGAGGGCACGCTTATGCTAATAATGGTAGTAATTGATCAAATAGAAGTCTAATCATAGGGGATTTGGACAAGGGGCGCAACTAGATATTGTTTGGATGACGGGCCAGTAGCAACAGCATTTCCCCTATTTTTCTATTGAAACGATGTTTCACATAATCCTGAAGTGAGACGAGGGGCACGCTTATGCTGGAGCAAAGGTAATAAGAAGACACAATAGGTGGAGCAAAAGGTAGCTTGAGCATGGTGGCAGTTACGTGTGCGACTTCCATTTTGATGCTCAGTAACTGCTATGAGTTCCAAGCGCTTAAGTATGTGTGCCTTTCGTAGGCACCATTGCCTTCTGTGTAGAGAGCTATATAACGTCTAGAACACAATAAATACTTTGTGCGTCTTTCGTAGACACCATTGTACTTTGTGATTCTTTCGTAGATGCCATTACCTTATGTGTAGGGAGTTATATAACGTCTTGTCCGCAGTAAGGTCTATGGAGTGGCAGGCCGATTAAAGGGTAGAATTAGGATTTCAGCCTAATTATAGGATTAGGAAATCAGCCTAATCAAAGCAGCTAACAAAGACAAGTGCAAACAATCAAAGTTATCCAATCGTATTAATTTAGCAATAGTTAAATTGTATTTATTTCCAGCTTTATCTTTCTTTCTATTCTCTTTGTTTCCTTTATATATACTAGAACTATTGTAAGGTCTATTACTTTTACTTTGCTTAAAGATTCTAGTAATTACTACCATTCACCAGACTTTTAGTCTGACCCACTCCTCCATTTTCCCCCTTTTCCCCCATGGGAAATCAGGGGCAAGGAAGACAGACCGCAGCTTCTTGGAGACTTGGAGACACTATCATGTATTCCTTCTTTTTATTTCTAGCCTTTTGTTCTTTTATTGTACTGGCACAGTATTGAGGGAAAGTTTATGTTTGTACTCTGGTTTTTCTGATGAGACTGAGATTTTATTTTTATAAGACAATTGTATTTGGTATTTGGAACATATGTGGTTTGTCTGAAGTATTTATGAAGTATTAATTTCTAAAATCACTTATTGTTTTTAATTACTTCCGCTGTGTTATTATCTATCTATTTTGTCTTATAAATCTTAGTCTTTGCTAGCTTTAATTATACCTACAACACACCATGCCTTTTAATGTGTCCTTTTGGATATACTAGAGGGTGTGGGGGTGTTTCACTTGGTATCAGAGCCAGGTTACATGATTCCTAAAAATTTGTTTTAAAAGTAAAGTATTTTTCAAAATAACTTGTTTTAAAGATATCTTCAGAATTAAACTCTTATAAAAGAAGTAGTTTTTAAGTATAAATGATTTTTTTATAAAAATTCCCTCAAAAGTCTAGTTCAACCTTCTTTCGATTCTTTCAAGCCTAAGTTTTTCATTTTTCTACATAGTATGACTGACTGGTTCCATAGAGCTATGGCACTAGAGGTGCAAGGGCAAGTGCCCAGTACAACACCGGTAGGTGGAAATCCCTTTAACCCACCTACATCAGCCAACCTTTCTAAGCTATGCAAGGACTTCGCTAGTATAAGAGGCAGAACTTTTCTGGCATAGAGATTTCAGAGGAGATGCGAGCTAGGTTGGAGAATATGGAGCAAAGGTTTAGTCGGTTAGGTTTGGAGGACCGATAGAGTGGTCAACCTACATCTTAGCAGCTGAAGGGAGAGCTTGAGAAGGTTCCTACAAGCTCTAAGAAGCGGTGGGGAAAGGATAAGAAGGATAAGGATACGGATAAGAGAAAGGAGGGAGGACCTTAGAAGCGAATCAAGAAAAGTGGGAGTAAGCATTGTAGAATGACTGGTCATTACGCAAAAGACTATAAGAAGGCAGGAATGAAGGGAAGATCTTTCAATTATGGACAGCTTGGTCACTTTAGTAAGATTTGTCCTCAGAAAACGGGGCGAGCGCACCTGCAACACAGATTCAGATTTTGGATGCAGCACCTTCCAGCAGCGGACCGGATCGAGGTAGGAAAATTTGGTTTCTATTTCTGATTTTCCCATTCGGACACTTTTCGATCCTAGAGCATCACACTCTTTCATCTCTAGTTCTTTGGTAGATTGTTTGCACTTAGACATCTCTTTAGTAGTAGACCCCATTGTTGTTTCAAACCCCATAGGAGGATCGACACACTTGTCTATGGTTTGTAGGGGTTTGAAAATTTTTATCCTAGGCGTGACTACGACGCCTATGTATTGGGATTCTCGAGGTATGGGATGATTTTGGGGATGGATTGGCTATCCACATATGGAGCTATATTAGACTGCGAGAGGAGAGTCGTTAGCCTAGAGGCATGCAGCGGTAGGGCTCTCGAGGTTTCTTGCGACGTGCAAGGGTCAGTTATGTTGAGCTTCCTTTATTCCCTCGATTAATCATCATTAGAGTTTGATTCAGAGATTTCTAGAGGTCTTTGAGGAGGTTAGGGGACTACCCTCTAAGAGAGAGATTCACTTCAGGATTTATTTGACTGATAATGCTAAGCCAGTAGCATTACCCGTGAGGCACATGGCACCCAGGGAGTGGAAGGAATTGAGCTAGCAGATCCATGAGCTTTACGAGAAAAGGATTTATATGAAGGAGTGTATCGGAGTGGGGAGCGCCAATCGTCTTCGCTACTAAGGCGGATGGTTCCCTATGACTTTGCGTAGACTATAGAGAATTGAATAAGCTCACGAAGAAGAACCGATATCCACTCCCTAGGATAGATGATCTTTTTGACCAGTTAGTTGGCTCTTCGGTATTCTCTCAACTTGATTTAACCATTGGATTTCATCAGCTTAGGGTCGGTGATAACAGCATTGATAAGACCGCATTTAGGACACCCGATGGATTCTTTGAGTGGTTGGTTATGCCTTTTGGGCTAACCAATGCCCCAGCCTACTTCGTAGATTTGATGAGCCACGTCTTTAGAGAAGTCCTAAATAAGTTTGTGGCTGTATTCGTGGACGACAATTTGTTGTTTTTCAAGAGTAAGGAGGAGCATGCTATTCATCTGGAGAGGTTCTTCGTACGCTCCGCGTTCATCGGTTGAAGGCAAAATTCTTGTAGTGACACTTTTGGCGTAAGGAAGTGCGTTTCTCGGGGCATAGAGAAGGTCTAAACATGGAAAGAGTTTGATAAACAGTTTTGTACATTTAGGCTCGAATTGTGAAAATCCAAAGAGTGGTAGACAAAGATTGGGGATGTATAATAGAAAAGGAGGTAAGCCACGTGTAGATAATTGCAGAAATTATAATTGTTTCGTATAAGTGGATTTAAAGGTAGTACCTTAGAATAAATATGAGTATAGGAACAAAAGACTTTAAGTAAGGAAATGGGATTCCAAGCTTTAGGAAGGATACTCCTATGGTAGTAAGTAGAAAAATATACTTTATTGCTAACCTAATAAACTGAAATCATTAGAATTGAAACAATTATATAATTGTCAATATTTTTAAAGTAAATATTAGGTTTTTGGGAATATAGTAAGAAATTTAAATTGGTTTTTATATGATGAAAATTTTGTTGAAAAAGTGAAATTATTTTTGAGGAATTATAGAGCATATATAGCTCTATAGTTCCTTTCTAAGTAAATAGAGATTTTAAATATAAAAATCGAAAATGTATTAAGTATCGAAAACGTAGATTACAACATTTATTATTGTTTGCGCCAAAAATGGACACAAACCCCAAGTATTGTGAAAGCACCAGTGTATGAATACAAATCAGCAATATTCAAACACAAATCTCAGATCTAAGCAAGCAACAAACAGCAATCCAGAAATAATGAACAGTGACACAAAATTTATAGTGGTTCGGCTATCTCCGGCCTACGTCCACTTCAAGGTTTTTATCTTTTATTGATTATCCTTGCTGGTTACAGATGATTACAGCAGTTACAATGAAGAATTTCGAGTATAACAGTAATAGAAAGAAGTAGAATTGAATCCGGCAGAGTCTGGATGTTGGATCGTCCAAAAGAATCCTTTTTCTGCAGGCTCCAGGGGGCTATTTATAGGCATAGGAGGCTGAGATCGTGCCCAAACTTCGGGAGACTTCTTCTGGCACGTGAGGGGGCCCATGCGACCGACCCCACCAAGTTTCGACTCGATCTGTGATGGATACGAAGCAATTTCGTATCCATCAAAAAATGATCCAATCGGGCTGAAACTTAGTGGGAACATCCCTTACCTCGTGTGGAAGCTACTGTGAAAATTTCATTGCATTTGGATCAATGGTTCGTGAGATATGATTGATACGAATTTCATTCTCATGAGGACTATCGCGTTCGTATCCATAGGCTCGAATCCATTCTGTTCGACTCGATAGAAGCACGTGCACTCGGGGTGGCGTGGCGCGTAATTCCTGGGTTGATTCACTTCGGGTGCCGAGTTTCCTGGATCGATCCCATCTTTGCGGCGATTTGATCGAGTCATAACGAGACTTCCGCCTTGCTTATTTCAACACGTGCGCATTCATTATTCATATCGATTTCGCACCAATAGCGTTCGTACCGTTTGTTCATAAGGTCTCGTTCGCATCGATCGATTGTGGCTGGGGATCGACATGAACCGAGTAGTTTTCAGATGGATACGAACGTTATCGATGCATTGGCATGGATTCGAACATATGGAGTGCAAATGAGATTTCTGTGGAACGACACGAACTGAATGGATACGAGCTTCGTGACCACGGAGCAATTCGTGTCTAATTGATTCAAAGACGATCGATTTGAAGATGATCGATTCGAAGCCGCTAAGTCCAGATGGATTCGAACTTGACGATGACTCCCTGATGGATACGAATCTGATCGATTCGAATAGGTTGTCTCTGATGGATACGAACAACACGTTTTATGTAACTTGTATCGATCATATCTCATTCATACGAACTCCGATTTACCTGAAAATTGGAACGTTGGCTTTCATGGCTTTGCTTGTCATGTCTTGTTAATTACGGTCCGATCCGGACTCGGGCAAAATTCGTCGATATGCATGGTTATCCTGCAATGCATAGCTGAATATTCATGACCAGTTATTATTGATTTTCAGTCAGTTTTGGGTATCTCAGCTTTGCTAAAAGTTGGGATAATATTTTGCCCCCCCAAAACATGCCTTTTGGTAAAAGGTGTGTTTTGATCGGTCTCAAATTGAATGCAGCGAGTTCATGTTTTATTTAGAGCTTATAGCATTTTCAATCAAGTCCATGGCTGTTCGAAGCCGAATTGTTATCAATTTCTTCCTGTGGGAGTTAAGAATGAAATTCTACAGTCTCTCCATACTATCGGTGGTCACTTCGGACCTTTGCCAAGCCCATTCCAGACTTAGCGATCGAATAGAAAGATCCTATTGCACTCCGGCGTTGCTTTTTATTCCTTGCACTCTGGCCTCAGTTAGGGCATAAATCGATGTCTTGGTCGTTCTGGACCGATCATAGCCTCTCCGGGCTCATGCTGGATCCCATTCTGTCACTCTCCGGTGAAGGGGAAACAACGTTAAGTGGGTTGATCCTGTCGCTCTCCGGCGAAGCGACCCACTTCTTGCACTCCGGTTCAGTGTATCCGAACATTAAGTGATGTCATGACCTGAATCGTCGGCCGATCACAGCCTCTCCGTGCTCTTATCGAATCCCGATCCAATCACTTTCCGGTGAATAGAAAACGATGCTTAAGTGAGTCGATCCTGTCACTCTCCGGCGAAGCAACTCACTTCTTGCACTCCAGACCCCGCCTCTCTGGGTAGGATCATAAAGCGATCATCTTTATATTGATATTTAATGTTTATCCTTTAACTCTCTGGTCAAAGGTTTGTTTCAATAAAGGTTTCTTTATTAAATTCAAATCCTAGATGTTCAATCTCAAACACCAGGAAAAACAAGACAATGCCTCTCCGGGCGGAGCGGTCTATTTCCATCTTAGAGCATGCCTAAGGATCTCTCCGGTTCCCGTACATGAGTAAGTGAGATAGCCGTTTTATTTCGGAAATCAAATCTAAGAAAACTAATCGACCAAAGTCCAAATCTTGAACTTGGCCCTTGCCATCTTAATCAGTTGATGACGTGTCGTGATCCCGATCCAGGGTCGTTTCTGTTAGGTGGAGGCGGTAGTTGTTCGGGCCTTACCGCCGCTGCCCGTTCTTTGACATATTGTGGCAATCTACCACTCCTGGCATGTTCTTCCACCTCATCCCTTAGGTGGCGGCATTCATCGGTTGTGTGCCCATCTAGCTCATGGAATAGGCAGTATATTCCAGTCCTGCGTTCCCGCTTCGTGGGATCTCTTCTGGGTGGTTTTCGATAGGGGAGCTGCCCCCGAGTTTCAGTGTAAATCCTTTCTGGGCTTGCTGTCAAATCTGTGTATTGCCTGAATCTAGGCTCTCGGAATTTCTTCCGTTTATCAGGACCATCATGTGCGTCATCCTGCTTTCTCTTTCCTTTGTCTGCCCTGGACTGTTCCTGGGCGGTTCCTTCGCCTTGTGCAACATTTATTTCCTACCTCTCGGCTCGTGATTCTTCTAACCGAATGAATTTCTCAGCTTCATGGTAAAACTCTCCAAGATCCTGCGGTGGATCTCTTGTCAATGAATCTTTGAATTCGATGCCTTCTCCAACTCCTGCCACTGCCGCCATCAAAATCATCGATGGATCCGGGCGATCTACAGAAGCCACCGTTGCATTGAATCGCAACAGAAAACCTTTTATGGACTCTCCGGTCCTTTTTTTTATCGAAGCTAAAGTCATCACACTCTTGGGTCTTGTCACATGGACCCTAAATTGTTCGATGAAGCAATTTACAAGCTCGCCCCATGTCCTGATCGATCCAGTCTTTAATTGCCGGAACCAAAGTGCTGCCAAGTCTATCAAAAATAAAGGGAAACATCGTGCCATCACTTCCTCGGATGCTCCATTACTTCCATGTGTCTAATGTATCTGGTAATATGAATGGTCGGATCCGACTTCCCGTCATACGGATCCAGCGTTGGTAGTTTGAACTTTGGAGGGTTCCTTGGATTCCTGATATTCAGAGCGAACAAACTCCGACTGACCTCCTCTAGCCCTCCATTGGACAATCCCCCTCTCATCAGTCGTCGGACTAATCCAGCCATCTTTTCATCTCCATCCTGGGGTTGCCCTCTTGGCTTTGAAGGGTATTCTGGTACGTACTCTTCGTGTGGCCCGTTAGCATCGGCGTTGGCTCCAGCTTGTTGCGCTCCATCTGTAGGCCTTCCAGTATCAGATCCTGAGGGTCTGCCCCCAAGTCCTTGTTGACTGCCTTCTGGTTCTGCATTCACAGCCGTTGTAGCTGGTCCTAGGTTCTGTACTCCCGCAGTTCTCATCTGTTCAAAGAAATTCTGCAGCATCTCTTGTTGGCTTTTCATCATTCTTTCGTGCATCAGATTGGTCATGGTCTCCATTTCGTCTCTAGTGATGTAGATTGATGCTGGTTCTTCTCCAGCACCAGAGGATGACTCTTGACTTCCTCCTTGTTGGCTTCTCTTAGCCCTTTGTCTCGTTTGTCGAGTCATTCTCTCCCAAATCTGATCCCTTCAAGCTTTTAAATCTAAACTTTGAATCTGGTGTAGCGGGTGCTAGTTGTTCTCAATGAAAGCACCAAAGTGTTTGCGCCAAAAATGGTCACAAACCCCAAGTATTGTGAAAGCACCAGTGTATGAATACAAATCAGCAATATTCAAACACAAATCTCAGATCTAAGCAAGCAACAAACAACAATCCAGAAATAATGAACAGTGACACGCAATTTATAGTGGTTCGGCTATCTCCGGCCTACGTCCACTTCAAGGTTTTTATCTTTTATTGATTATCCTTGCTGGTTACAGATGGTTACAGCAGTTACAATGAAGAATTTCAAGTATAACAGTAATAGAAAGAAGTAGAATTGAATCCGGCAGAGTCTGGACGTTGGATCGTCCAAAAGAATCCTTTTTCTGCAGGCTCCAGGGGGCTATTTATAGGCGTAGGAGGCTGAGATCGTGCCTAAACTTCGGGAGACTTCTTCTGGCATGTGAGGGGGCCCACGCGACCGACCCCACCAAGTTTCGACTCGATCTGTGATGGATACGAAGCAATTTCGTATCCATCAAAAAATGATCCAATCGGGCTGAAACTTAGTGGGAACATCCCTTACCTCGTATGGAAGCTACTGTGAAAATTTCATTGCATTTGGATCAATGGTTCGTGAGATATGATCGATACGAATTTCATTCTCATGAGGGCTATCGCGTTCGTATCCATAGGCTCGAATCCATTCTGTTCGACTCGATAGAAGCACGTGCACTCGGGGTGGCGTGGCGCGTAATTCCTGGGTTGATTCACTTCGGGTGCCGAGTTTCCTGGATCGATCCCATCTTTGCAGCGATTTGATCGAGTCATAACGAGACTTCGCCTTGCTTATTTCAACACGTGCGCATTCATTATTCATATCGATTTCGCACCAATAGCGTTCGTACCGTTTGTTCATAAGGTCTCGTTCGCATCGATCGATTGTGGCTGGGGATCGACACGAACCAAGTAGTTTTCAGATGGATACGAACGTTATCGATGCGTTGGCATAGATTCGAACATATGGAGTGCAAATGAGATTTCTGTGGAACGACACGAACTGAATGGATACGAGCTCCGTGACCACGGAGCGATTCGTGTCTAATTGATTCAAAGACGATCGATTCGAAGATGATCGATTCGAAGCCGCTAAGTCCCGATGGATTCGAACTTGACAATGACTCTCTGATGGATACGAATCTGATCGATTCGAATAGGTTGTCTCTGATGGATACGAACAGCACGCTTTATGTAACTTGTATCGATCATATCTCGTTCATACGAACTTCGAGTTACCTAAAAATTGGAACGTTGGCTTTCATGCCTTTGCTTGTCATGTCTTGTCAATTACGGTCTGATCCGGACTCGGGCAAAATTCGTCGATATCCATGGTTATCTTGCAATGCATAGCTGAATATTCATGACCAGTTATTATTGATTTTCAGTCAGTTTTGGGTATCTCAGCTTTGCTAAAAGTTAGGATAACAATTATTGCAATAGATGTTTTCATGAAAATAAATTGAGCATAGACTATAATGCTACCGTTATAGTAAGTGACTCCCAAAGGAAATGTTTTTACATAGTAGATGTGGTTTATTAGTATTTATTTTTAATTAAATTCATACACTAGTATTTTTGGGTTGTAGTAACAATGTTTACGCAAAATCTATTTTAAACCCAAATAAAAATGTATATTTAAAAGATAATTTCTAAGGATAGAAATAAAAGTGATCTGTGAATACACCTATTAATTAAATAGGTATAAGAAAATGTTTTTAGTTATGGATATATTAAAACAGTTTTGAAGTTGAGTTTTTCTAAAGAAAAAAAAAGAGTAAGTTAGATATTAGAAAATTTCTATCGTAAGAGAATATAAATTAAACATACTTTAATCTATTGGAATGAAAAGAATAATGGTATAATTTTCTATGAAACCAATAAAAATGTTTTGTGTAAGTTATAAGGAATAAGTGAAAGAGATGTACAAGGTATGGGAAACACCATATTTTATATAGCCTCTTTCAAAAAATATAAAATAAGTTCCTTGTAAACATAAACATGAAGTCCTCTTTAAAAAGGTTCATAGAAGATTTTAGCGTTAATAATTTCTCATAGGAGAAAGTAGTTCCAATACATTAAGATATGAGACTGTTAGGTGTAATAAGAAGATGTTTTGAAAACACATAAGGATATCTTCAAGATATTCTAAAAGAAAATAGTTTGGTGAAAAAGTAAATAAGTGTTTGGAAAACTTAATAAAAGTAAAATTTGAAAATTCAAATTTTTATAGAAAACTAAAACGGTCTTTAAAAGAAAATGAGGAATAAGTTTTGGGACATAGAATTTGAAAGTGTTTCCCTCTAGATTTGGGAAATAATGTAAATTCAAAAAAACTGTGAAGATGCAAGTCTAGAAAGATAAGATTTTAAGTAACCTAGTATTTTTGAATTTAATAGAAACTTAAAGATAACACTTTTAAAGAAAAAGGCTTTGAGATTTGATGTTTTAAAAATTTAGAAACCTTAATTTTTAAAATGGAACCATACCAAACTCCTAAATGTGAAGTAGATAAGAATCATTTTCTAGGTGTAACGGAAAAGGTGTAAGGCCACAAAGGAGACATCAGTAATTACTTTTGGAAGTAATAATAGAGTTTTCGTAGAGTGTATAGGACCCTAGTGAGGACCTAGGAATGTTGATTCATGTGAGAAGACTAAAGAAGAACAGTAAAATGGAGTTAGTAAAATTGTAAGACATGCATGGTGGATAATGGATATTCCTGATTTTGGAAGAACTAGGGAAAAGCATCATTCTTTAGTGGAATTTGCATAAGTTAATAGTTCTCAAGCTAGCATTGGAATAGCACCTTTCGAAGCTTTTTATCGAAAACCGCACAAGTCGCCTTCATTTTGGATAGAGTTTACAGAGAGATTGACTTGGTTCCGACATGGTTAAAGAGACTTCGGAGAAGACTAATTTGATTAGGAGAAAATTCGTATCTCATATCCACATCTCTTTGATAATAATTTCTCGAATTTCCTATTTTCATCTTTAGTTTTGAATGGGTTCTTTCCTTTATTATCCTTTGGGAGGATAGAACTTAAGATTTAACCTATGGTTGGTAGGATTAGATGTAAGCATGTTATTAGAACATGTTATGTATGATGTATGCTAGTGGTTGCAAGTGTGTGCTAGTGGATGCTATGGACGCATATACTTACACTAGGCACTATTATCTCTTAGGGATCGGCCTAACTAGGACACTAGAGCATATGCATATAGATGTGTGCGCATTTGCATTTTTATTTATTTTCATGGTTGCTATAAATGGATGTTTATCACATGGTTGTTGCATTTGGATGACGATTGAAGCATGCATATAGAACTATCAGTTACCATTAGGAATTTTTGCATTTATTTGGATACATGGAACGGACATGATTGCATAAAAGGAGGTCAACTGAATCAGTGGACCGCCTAATCTTTTGCATTAGTTAAGGGCATAGACACTACACTAATCACATAAGTATCATAAATTGCATTAGAAAAACTAAAGGACAATGGATGAATGGTTGATGATTGAGTAGTTGGTTGTAGAACTTGGATGAAAACACTTAGTTCATTCTTTTAACCTTAGAGATTATCGGGGACAAAATCTCTTAAGGAAGGGAGAATGTAACAACCCGAAAATTAAGCCATAATAGTTAAATAACGAATTAATTAAATGATAAAATAACATTGTGAAATTATCATAATTGAGCCACGGGAGTTGCACCATTGTGTCCGTGGTAATTTTCTGGTCAATTTTCATATATAGAACGTTAGAATCCGAGCTAATATGAACAAGATATGAGACAAACAGGAATCAATATATATATATATATATATATATATATATATATATATATATATATATATAGGGCTAGGTCGACAAGGGGGTCGACCTAACCAACCCCTAGGTCGATAGGCCGGTCGACCTGGGAGGGGGAAGGGTCGACAGCCCTGTCGACCCGCCCTCTTTATGAAGCGAAGTTTTTTTTAATTTTGAGGCGGTGCGATTTTTACATGTCTATTTCATTATTTTAGCTCATCTGGTCCCTTCGTGCTTTCATCTGACAGCTCCTATTCAGGCTATGATGTGGTTGAATCCTATTCAATCTCCAAATCCAGTGGTCTGAGATCCACTTCTACCCCTATAAATAAGACCCTGGGCCTAACACTTTTTCTCATTCTAGAGTTTCTCCGCTTGGGTTCACCTCTTCAGGAAGGACCCTAAAATGAATAATTTTCCAAGGAGAAAATCGTTTTAAATTAAAATATTTAACAACCCCAAGTGGATCCGGGAAGTCCTAAAGGGAAGAGCTTAGGAGTACAGGTGAGTGATTGTAATTATTTTAAAGATTTCTTTAAGTGATTTAAAATAATAGGATTTCCAATAGTTGTAGTTTTACTACGATTTTTGGAATAATCTTTTCAGTAGTTTATTTACAGGTTTTAGAATTATTTTCAGTCTATTTCTTTTAGCTATTCTTTTCAGTTAATTTTAGTTTATTTCTGTTAATTATAGCTTTTCCATTTATTTACAGTTTATTTACAGTATTTTAATTTATTTACTATTATTTATGCGTTATTTACATCTTTTTCCTACGCTTTGGATTTTTTTCTATTTCTAGTTTTCTTTTACTTCTCCTTCTTCTTCACGTATGGATTAGAATAGATTAAACGCGAATATGGATTAAAATTATAAGAATACTGAAATAACGGAAGATAAGATGTAAATTGGAAAGACTGTAATAAAATGGAATTAAGACTGAAATTGACCCTAATTATGATATCAATGTTAGAATTTGACTAATAAAAGATAATTAGTCTAGTTATAACTTAGAATTATAACTAAAAAGTGTATAAGATAAAAGTGGCTTATTTTCACACTTAGGCCTTGGGTTAAGTAATAAGCATGATTATAACGTAGGTTATAATAAGAAAAAGAACGGAATGAGGCTTATTTTAAGACTTAGGATAAATTAATAAGCAAAGATGGTGAAGATAATAATAAAGGCTTATTTAAATAATTTATTTAAGCAAAGATGAAAATAGGACCTGTACCAAAAAGCATTCCCTATTAGACAAAATGGTAGTCTCACATTAGCTTGAAGTGAGATGAGGGCACGCTTATGCTAATAATGGTAGTAATTGGTCAAATAGAAGTCTAATCACGGGGGATTTGGACAAGGGGAGCAACTAGATATTGTTTGGATGACGGGCATGTACCAATAGGATTTTCCCTATTTTTCTATGGACACGGTGTGTCTCATAATTCTGAAGTGAGACGAGGGGCATGCTTATGCTGGAGCGCAGGTAATAAGAAGACCCAATAGGAGGAGCACTAGGTAGCATGAACATGGTGGCAGTTATGCGTGCGACTTCCATTTCGATGCTCAGTAACCGCTTTGAGTTCCAAGCGCTTAAGTATGTGTTCCTTTCGTAGGCACCATTGCCTTATGTGTAGAGAGCTATATAACATCTAGTCCATAATAAATACTTTGTGCATCTTTCGTAGACACCATTGTACTTTGTGCATCTTTCGTAGATGCCCTTAACTTATGTGTAGGGAGTTATATAGCGTCTAGTCCGCAGTATGGTCAGGCCGATCAAAGGGTAGAATTAGGATTTCAGCCTAATTATAGGATTTGGAATTCAGCCTAATCAAAGCGGCTAACAAAGACAAGTGCAAACAATCAAAGTTATCCAATCGTATTAATTTAGCAATAGTTAAATCATATTTTTTTCCAGCTCTATCTTTCTTTCTATTCTCTTTGTTTCCTTTATATATACTAGAACTGTTGTAAGGTCTATTACTTTTACTTTGCTTAAAGATTCTAGTAATTACTACCATTCACCAGACTTTTAGTCTGACCCAATCCTCCATTTTACCCTTTTTCCCCCACATGGGCAATCAGTGGCAAGGAAGATAGACCACAGCTTCTGGGAGACATGGAGACCTTATCATGTCTTCCTTTTTATTTCCAGCGTTTTGTTCTTTTATTGTATTGGCACTGTATTGAGGGAAAGTTTGTGTTTGTACTCTGGTTTTTCTGATGAGACCGAGATTTTATTTTCATAAGGCAATTCTATTTGATATTTGGAACATATGTGGTTTGTCTGAAGTATTTATGAAGTATTAATTTTAAAAACCACTTATTATTTTTAATTACTTCCGCTGTATTATTATCTATCTATTTTGTCTTGTGAATCTTAGTCTCTGCTAGCTTTTGTTATACCTACAACGTACCACGCCTTTTAGTGTGTCCTTTTGGGTATACCAAGTGGTGTGGGTTGTTTCAGCCTCTTTCATTAAATCCTATTTTCTTCTTTTACTCAAAATATTATTTAACTTTAAAGATATCTTTTTGTGCAATAAAATATCTTTTGGAGACATATATCTTTAAACCATTTCTGTTACGGGATTTACAGAATTCTTAAACCTCTTTTAGCTTTGGAAATACCAAATCGTTTCCTTTTAGTTACTTAGGAAAATATTTCCGTATTCTATTATTAGTACAATTTCAATCTTGATAGAGATTACTTATTTCCAAAACATATCTTTTAACGGGTTAAAAACAATGTTATTTAAGACATCGTTTACTATATACCCAACCCAATTAGTACTGAGTAAAAAGGGTTCATAAATTTTAGATTAATTATACTCAATACTAATTTCCGTATTTAACCTGTAATATTCGTCAAATAACGGTGAAAACACCTTTTAAGTTCACACGGTTGGTAAAAGTTTCCTCCTTGGAATTTAATATAGAGTTTAACTAGAATGTTCTCTTTACCATCAAAATCCTATTTTAAATCTTGTTTAACCTCTTTGAAAAACTCCAAATCTCTTTTCTTTTATTTAAGAAAATGCGATCCGAGTAAATTAAATTAATTATCCCCTCCGTCGGGCCAATGCAGATAGCTAGGGGGAGCATGGAATTGGTTGCCCAAACTCCAGCATAGAGACTATCTCTCTATCAACCATAAGATGGTCAAGTTATTTGATCGACTCTAAACCTTCTAAAATACTTATGAAATTATTTGAAAAATTTCCAAAAGATTCAGGAAAAAAATTCCCAAGTTTAAAAAACATTTGTTCATTAGTTATCAAATTCCGTTGCTAAATTGCCAGTGAATAGTGATTTTAAAGCTTTATAGATCGAAACACCAATTTCATTATTTATATCTCCATTTTTATAACTTAAATCACTTTTAAAACATTTTAACATGTTTATTTCATATTTTTAGGAGATGGATCGATTCTAGGAAAAAGAAAAGATTGTGCTTTCGTAGTGGTGATTATCAACAATTAGCGAATGTTTATAGAGATCCAATTAGATGTTTTGGCTGTGGTTCATTTAGGCATAAGATGGTCGACTATTTGATGAAATTGAAACAAATCTCGGGTGAAAGCAGTGATTGTTCTGATTCAAATCATGGTTTTCAATTTGTTCAAAAATGTATGAAGTAAAAAAGAATCCTGTTAGATCATCTATGAACGCAAAGAAAGGATGGCATAGACTATTTGGAGGATCCGTTTAAACATTTTTCCATTATTAACTCTGATTATATTGGTAGGAATTACTCTAAAAAGTTTGGTGATCCTAAAGCATACTTCGGTGATTACGCTTCTTCTACGATCAATGATGAATGAGTTAATGTTGAGTTGCCTATCTTGAGTAATACTGAAGTGGTTTCAGATGCTTCCATTGATGAATTCTTGGGTATCCCTATCGATGTTAACAGTGAAGAATTATTTTTTGTAGATTCTCTGCTTTTGGATCTTGTTGTTTCTCAATTCAGTTCGAATCCTTAACTTTTAAAAACTAAGGATAAAGTGCTTGATATTGGATGTGTAGATGATGTTTTAGAATTTGCTGAAGGAGTGTTGAATATGTTTTACTCAAACACATAATAAAAAGCATAAAGTCAGTTCAAAGTATGTGGACAAATTTAATCTTGTCACTTCTAATAGCTTTGAATGTTTAAGGTCTATAGTTGAAGAAGATGCTATTTTTAAACAAGTTGTTGATTCAGATAATGGTGTTTCAGATAAGTATATTCAGGATACTGATGGAGCTTCTGATTACTCGTCTACCTTTGAATTTTTACTATTAAATCTTATTCAGGAAATCCTGTTTATGAAGGTGGTTCTTCATCTGGTAATTGTAGTAAGTTGTTGAATTGCTGTGATGATGGAAAAAGGATAGTCAATATTGGATCATCTTGTAAGTAGACTATGAATGATATCTCATCATCTATTGGAAACATGAATATGTTGAGGAAGGTTACATTGATTATTCTAAAAGCAAATGATTACAATGTATTGATTAAATCAAATTTGGACGTTGAAATATGCTTTTCAGAGGAAGGATGCTGGGATTTATTCAATACAGTGAGTGATTTTAAGACTTTTGATACCATTTTTAACAGCATCATGACAGGTTGTGTATTATCTTCTGAAGATTTGTTAATTGGTAGATTAGTGGGTTCAAGTGAATCCAGTAATATAGAATCATATATCACCATATGAACGTCCGCTGACATAGCGCCATCTAAAATGGAAAAAATTGTTAACTTGATTGATTCGAGCTGTTCAATGAAGGATGTTGTTGATAATTATAATGAGTATCATAATGGTGGGTTGATTGATGAAATAAAGGCAACAATTGATATTTTTGATGATCATAGTGGTGGTAGGTTGACTGATGATGAAGATGTGGATGTTGTCAATAATCTTGCTACTAATAATTAATCTCAAACTGGCAGTGAAAGGATTAGTGTTATTGCGGAGGAAAGCTTGTATAGTTTTCCTGTAAGCTTGGATTTATGTGGTGATATAATAAAAAACGAGGTTGGATATGTTGATGATTGCGGTGATCGAGTGACTAACGAGGTATTTCTAAATGATGAAGGCAAAGGCACAGTTAATGAGGATGCTTGTCAAAGTAATTCTGCTTTTTCAACTGATATAGGAAATGATGTCTTCAAAGATAGGTAGGCATAGGAAATCTAGCTCTATTAGGGGTACTGTTCACCGTAGTGCCAGGATTCGCAATAGTCATTCTTTGATGTTGGGTGAGTTACCTGATTCGAGTGCCTCGAGTGGCGCTATGAATTCAGGCTCTGGTATGATTTCTGATTTAGGAAGCACTTATTCTTCTTATGCTTTAGGTAGTTTGTCTTCCGCTGAGTTTTGTCAATTAGCTAGAGATTCCGCTTTTGTTTTTACCGACATTGAGTTAGATTCTAATTTTATTAGAAGTGGAGAAACTGAAAGGGCTAGATCTATTGGTTTATGGGGATTATTAGCTGGGATATTAGAGGTTTGAACGATTTAAATAAATTTGATAAAACTAAAGCATTTTTTAAAGATTATTTTATTGACATTGCATTATTATAGGAAACTAAAATTGAGTGCCCTAACATTCGATTTTATAGAAGATTAGGTGGGTATCACTTTAAGAATTGGGCCTATTTACCTTCTGTTGGAACTTCTGAGGGTTTACTTATAGGGTGGTGGGATAATTCTTTTAAATTACTGCAATGTATTACTAAAGAACATTCTTTACACACTATTCTCATCAATCTCAGTGACAATTTTATTTTGAATATATCTAATGTTTATGGGCCAAATTCTAAAGTTGGTCGTAGGGTTTTATGGAATGAATGTTTAGAATTTAGATCATTAGCTCCTGGTTCTTGGATTATGTGGGGTGATTTTAATGTTACGTGTTTCCTAGGAGAGTGTTCCCCATGGGTAGGTGATTTCTCTTCAATGGAGGAATTCGATCAATTTATCATTAATTCTAATTTGATTGAAATTCCTATTTCTAATAGAGAATTAACTTGGAGTAATATTAGAGAGTCTCCATCAATGGCTCTTCTAGATAGGTTTTTTGTCAGCGATGAAATAAAGGATAAATTTCCTATTTGTAGAGTCTCGGGTTTGCCTTACACTTATTCCAATCATTGTCCTATAATTCTTACGTGTGATCAACATAAGACTGTTTTCAAAACTTTTAAATTCGAAAATATGTGGTTATCATAATCCAATTGCTCAACTCTAATTAAAAATAAATGGATTTCAATGAATTTTTATAATATCAGAAATACAAATAATTCTGCAAAAAAAATTGTTTTAAAGCTTAGAGGTCTTAGGATTTTTTTTAAAATTTGGAGTAAGAATGTTTTTGGTAGTATTAGAATTAAAAAAGAAAATATTCTTTCTGAAATGCTTAAAATAAACAAAATAGAAGAAACTAGACAACTAAATCTAGGTGAGCGCAACGTTCTTTTTCATTTAAAAGAAGAGCTTAGTTCTATTTTAGAAAAGGAAGAGGTTATGTGGAAACAGAGATCTAGAATTTAACGGATTAATGAAGGAAATAATAATACAATTTTTTTTCATAATATGGCAAATGGTAGAGAACATAGTAACACGATAGATTCAATTTTTGTGAATAATGTAGAATTGGTTAATCAAAAGGATCTTAATATGGCTTTTACTAATTATTATAGAGATATATTTAGTAATAAGAATAAACATAGAATTAATGTTAGATGGAATGATATTTATCCTATTGGTTCTAGAATTGACCTTTCTATGTTTCATAATCCTTTTTCTAAAGAGGAAATTTTGAAAGCTATTAATGACATGCCTAGTGATAAACAACCAGGCCCAGATGGGTTCCCTATTTTATTTTACAAGTTATTTTGGGATGTTTTAAAATTCGATTTAATTAGTATGTTTAATGATTTTTATGATGGTAATTTACAATTAGGAAGATTTAATTTTGCAAATGTAATTTTATTACATAAACAAATCAGTGCTAATAATCTAAAAGATTTTAGACCCATTTCTTTAATTAACTATTCTATTAAGATTATTTCAAAAGTTTTAGCTAATAGATTTAGTACGAAAATGAATGATTTAATTGATTGTTCACAAACAACTTTCATTAAGGTTAGAAATATCACAGATGGTGTGGCTGCTGTTCAAGAATACATTAATCATTGCTGTAAAAATAACATTACCTATGCTCTTCTTAAACTAGACTTTGCGAAAGCTTTTGATTCGATTGATTGTGATTTTCTAGTCGATCTATTATTAGCTAGAGGTTTCAGTCATAGAGGGGTTAGCTGGATAATGACTTTGCTTAAAACGGGTAACTCCAGTATAATGGTTAATGGTAATTTAGGTAATAAAATTCAATCTAAACGAGGTTTAAGGCAAGGTAATCCTTTATCGCATCTTTTGTTTAACTTAGCTACAGATGTTTTCGCTAAGATAATTAAAAAGCAGTTGATAATGGATCTTTGGGAGTGTTGGTAGTGAAATCTCACATAATGGTCTATTTGTCCTTCAATTTGCGGATGATACCTTACTATTTACCTCTCATTTGCCTAATCATGTCATTACCCTCAAATTTATATTATATAGTTTTGAACTTCTTTCAGGTTTCAAAATAAATTTTGATAAAAGTTCGGTTTTAGTTTTAAATGATTTTGAAAAGGTTGAAGATTTAGTTGCTAACATGCTTAACTGTAAAACTATGAATTTTTCTTTTGATTATCTTGGTTTTCTGATTAGACCTACTAAACTTAAACATGATGATTGGATTATTATTATAGATAAAATTAAAAATAAGATTTCTAATTGGAATGGGAGATTTTTATCTAGAGCTGGTAGATTAGTTCTCATAAATTTTGTTTTATCTGCACTTCCAATCTATTGGATCTATGCATCTTTTTCCAAATTGGGTGATTAAAAAAATTGATAAACTAAGAAGAGACTTCTTATGGAGTGGGGACAACACTAACAGTAGTATTAAATGTTTAGTAAATTGGGAAACAGTTTGTAAATCCAAAAAGGAAGGTGGGTTAGGGTCATTAATTTGCGTAATATGAATTTGTTTTTGTTAGGGAAATGGTTATCGAATTTTATGGATACTAATGATAGCCCTATTTGGAAAGAAATCATTTCTAAATATTACTATAATGATAGTAATAAATTATACCAAATTACACCTTCTGTTATTAACAAGTTATCTAGTTTTTGGAAATCAATTTTAAAATGTCAAGAGATTTTTAACCTTAGTACTAATACAATAGTTCATCCAGGAACTTCTTTTTGGCATGACTATTGGATTATTGTTAACCCTCCTAGGATAGAATTTAAAGAACTTTACAAAATTTGTAACTTTAAGAATGCTTTAATTATAGATGTTTTTTCTCCCCAAAATGACACCCTTGGAATTTTAGTTTTAATAGAATTTTAATAGGCACAACTCTTAGGCAACTTTCCTTGCTTTATGCTAGATTGAATCTATATAATATTGATAATAAAAATGATAATAGTAGCCGGGAATTGAATAAGAGTAAGAAATTTACTTCTAATTCTTTTTATGAATTTCTTAATTTCTCGAGTGTAGCTAATAACTCTTTTAAATTTATTTGGAAAACAAATGCTCCTCCTAAATCTAAACTTCATATGTGGTTAATCATGCATGGTAAACTAAATACTATAAAAAATTTAAAAAGAAAAAATATGCAAATTGATAATAAATTTTATTTTTGTAATCTGCATTTTGAAGATATTAAATATGTATACTATGATTGCATGGATACTCACTACATTCTGAATAATACTCTCAAAATCTTTAACTTTAGTCTTGCGACTAAAATTACTGTTGTGACTTCTATTGGAATAATTTTAGATTTAAGTTTAAAATGGAAATAGTTTTTTCCTTGATACTCTATTCATTATAATTTGTTGGTATATTTGGTTTGAGAGAAATCAGAGAATTTTTAATAATAATAATAGTCATTTTAATAAACTGATTTTTATAATATCTTCGTTTTGTTTTAATTGGATCTCAAATCCTAAATATAAATTAACTAAAATTAATCATTTTAAAGAATATCTTAATAAGGTTAGTAATAATATTAAGTTATTTGAACATAAAAACAATATTTTTGACATTAATAATTGTAGCATTAACATTTTTCAAACTTAAATGACGATTTCACTGATTATCATAATATCCTTTTGATCAATAGTGCATAAGGATAAGTTTTAATTTGTTTTAGCTTTTATTTTAGTTTTTGTTTGTTTTTTTTAGTTTATAGTTTTGTAACTTCTTTTGTTCATGGATTCTTTTTTAGTCTGTTTTCTAATTTTTACTGTTTACTGTCATATTATCCTAGCTTTTATATCTTTACTTTTATTTCATTAATACATATATATGTATATAAATTTCATTTATATACATATATGTATATTATCCTTCTAATTTTCTTTAGTTCATTTACAGATACAGGTATTGGCCAGAAATGGTATTAGATTCTTTTTGCAGGTTCACAAGCTTGCTGATGGCAGGATTGCTATTTGCAACGAGGAGTTCTTCTCAGTTCTTCTACATCTTCAGTGTGGCGTTTTACTTTCTGGACGACTCACTTTTCAGTGATGCGCTCTCTCCAGATCCTCAGAGTCTACAGAGTGGCGTTTTTCATTCCAGATCATTCGCGTTTCCAGTTCTTCCGAGTCTACAGCGTGGAGTTTCCTTCTCAGATGGAGCTGTCTTCTAGTATCATTGGCACTGAGTTGCTTCTTAGATTTTTTAGGTACTTATAACACCCCAATACCGAGTGATGGCCTTGCCGGGGCTCGATATTGAGCTACCTGCCAAGTATGTTGGCAGCACCTTGTCTTTTTTGATATATACATATTTACATGTGTGCCCTCCTCTATTCTAGAGGATCACACATTTTTCTAAATTTTTTTTTTACGAACTGCCAAAATGCGACAATTTTGATAACCTGATTTGGACATATCTCAAGCTTTACTAAATGAAATCTTAATTTTTCTTTTCATTTCAAAAATATGATTATAAGGGTCTGGAAAAATTTTATTTCAATGAATTCCGACTTATATTTTACTCTATACATCCGTTTAACTTTTCAAGTCGCGAAATCGCGAACTGCCGAAACGCGACGACTTATTTTTCACCTTTTAGTCAAATTTTATAAAACTTGCCCGAAACACTTTTAAATCATTTCAATGACCTAATAAACTATATTAAACCAATTTTTCACTATTTTACTTTATTAAAATACCATTTTCACTTTATTCGTCATCTTTTATTATTATTATAATATTCAATTTCCATCTTTTTAATTCCAAATTCTTTTATATTAAACCATATGATATTTCTATATTATTATCCACCTTTAAAACTATTATTTTTCATAAAGAAATCATAGATTTTATTTTCCAAATTTTCAAAACTCCACATTTCTAATTTCTTTCATTTTATAAAAATTTCCAAATATTTCCAAAAAACATTTCTTTTTGGTTTAAGAGTTAAAGAGAGGCTTACCTATCTTATACATATTATATTGGGTATAATATGAATACTTTTTCATAGAATATTCATGGCAAATCAAATAGCCCTCACTATCTTGATAAATATGAATCTTCCAACCCAAATTATAATAAGTTTACTTTTCTCAACTAAATCAATATGTGATTAACATAAGCAACCCATATTCAACAAAACATCATCCAAACATATTAAACAACCATATAAGCAATCATATATCAATCATATATACATTTTAGAATTGAAATAAACCAAGTTAAAAGTGTGTTCTTACTTTCTTGCTATCCGACTCTAAGTGTTTTTAAATCAACGAAATGATCCCTTTCTCCGCACCGAAGCTTATGAAACTTCCCTTTGGACCTTAGTGATGCTCAACAAGGCTTGTGTGGAGGTGGAAGCTTGGCTTTAAGATGGTGATGGTGTGGGGCATGCACTTTAGTGAGTAAGAGGTGGAGTTTGGCTAACCTTTTGAAGCGTTTTGATATCGTGTATGGATAGCAGAACTTCGACGCGGAGTTGAAATATTTTTACTATTTAGGAAGCCATTGAAGAAGAGCTATTAGAGAGCTCAAGAAGAAGAAGAGAAGTGAATTTATGAAGAAGGAAAGAGGATATGCATGTGTATTTATAGGATATAAATCCTTGTGCATGAAATTACCAAAATGCCCTCATTTCCCCTCTTAACTTTTGGCCAAACCCACCCCCTCCATGTGCCTTCCAATTCTCTATCGACCATGAACTCTTGTATCAGTAATTCTGTTCTTCCACAACTCCATCATTTGGACTCGAAAACAAGCTAATATTGGTGCAAACAACCATGGAATCACGAAGCTAACTATAAGATGATCCAATGTAAAGAGTCGAAGGCAGCCAATTTAGCAATATTACGGGTCGGTACCGACTCTACCCTTGGAGTTTTACCAACCTATACAAGCTAATGAGGTGGTGACCTATTTTCATGAATTAATAGCACGTTAAACATGCCCAATATCCATTATCTGATCATGTTAAGTTAACACGACATCCGATCATCAATAGTAAACCAAACATCCAATTTCATACACTTTGGACACTGTTATATCAAAGATATATATATGTTTTGCCATATAATTATCATATGGCATTTCCTCCTTCGAAATAGCCTAAAGCATCATTGAAGTCTCGATTCCACAAATGCCTCCCATCTTACTTGGCCTAGTTGGGTCCTGTAGTTGCCATTCTCTCCTTGGTTTCTCTATATTGTTATTTCTATATACATACATACATACATACATACACATACATACATATATATATATATGTTTCTCTAGAATTCATATAGTTTTATAAAACTCTATTTACTATATGTTAATCTACTGTTGACTTAAATGAATTCATTAATCACCAAATTCATTTATTAAAATCATTATAATATCATAATTATCACCTAAGTAGACCCATAGCAATATTAAATCATTCTAATTGCATTATATGATCGTAGAAAAGGTTCACTCACTCAAAATCTCTTGAAATGCTCCAAACCACTTCTATCTTTCGCTGTCCGTTCTTTTAGCGTACAGAAACCTTCATATTTGCCTCAATTCATTCACCAGATCGTAGTACTTATCTCTACGATCATTTTGAGGTGTAGATTTTTGTCATTGAAAATTGAGAGAGTTATGCCAGTTTAAAGATATGAAATGAAAGAGGAAGAATGGAGATGAAAAGAGAGTAGAATAATTAAGTTTTCTGGCCTAAAATGAGGTTTTTATAATGTTAAATTCGTTACGAAAAACTATTCCCTCTATGTTTAAAATACGTAATACCTCTTTAATTTAAAATAAAAAAGCTAAACTGGTTGTTCTATGTTGACATATGTGCAACCATTGGATGTACGTCGACATATCCCTAGATGTATATCAACTTACATGCAAAAAAAATTCAGTCGATTATTAATTCATATGTATCTCCTTCAATCAATCTACATATTAAACAAACTTATATGTCGTTTTGATCAGAAGAAAATGCCAATCGCAATAGTGCAAGTCCCATGGTCCAATTCAAAAGTTAGAAAATGACTATTTTGCCCATCCAATATTTAAATTGACTAATTAGTCATTTAAAATCTAGATTAATTTATTATTAAGAAACCAGTGCATTACATCATTTCTCCATGATTAGTCAAAAACTTAGACCAATGACTCTCTTATCAGTCTTCCTTCCAAAGATCACCCCCATTCGGGACACACAATCTTCCATTCTTTCTAAGCCATCACTTTGAATCCATCTTAAATCTTCTTAAGTCTTCTACATACACACCCATCTCTAATCGTCTAATACTTTTGCCTAACACTGGGTCCTTTCTTTGCCTTATAGTAATTTTATCCACAAGTTTCGGTCGAACTTCCAAATTTGCTAATACACCTGAATCTCAACTCGATTCTGCATTCAACCTAAAAGTACTCCACATGAGGCCAATACCTCTATGGCCTTCCATTCCTCAATAATTACTAACACTTTCTACTTAAAGCATTTGTAACCTTATTCCCCTTTCTTGGCATATACTCAGTATCAAAGTTGTATGTCTCTAAAAACTCCAACTACTGCTGAGAGAATAAATACTTAAGTGACTTATAGTCAGTATACAACTCGAACAGAGGTCCTAACAGATAATGTCTCCAAATCTTCAATGCAAAAATCAATACTGCTAACTCCAAGTCATAAGTCAGAAAATGAATCTTATGTATTGTCAATTGGCTAGATGCATAAGTTATCACTCTTCCCATTTGCAGTAGTACCACTCCCAATCTAGTTCCACGAGCGTCGGTATAAACAACCGAACCTTGATTGTCTTCACGTACAATCAAACAGGAGTATTCGTCAATACCTCGTCCACTCCTGAAATGACTCTTTATAATTATCATCCATTCGAACCTCTCATTCTTCCTAGTTAACTTCGTCCAGGATGCTGCCATACACGAGAAATCTATAATGAATCTACGGTAATAGAAAGCTAATCCCTAAAAGCTTCTTATCTCCCTAATCGTCTCTAGTCTCTTCTAATCATTGATAGTCTCTATCTTTGATGGATCTATAATAACTCATTCTTTGAAACAGCATGGCTAAGAAACTTAACTTCATGTTTCCTAAAATGGCATTTGGAAAACTTCACCTTTAACTTTTGCTATTTCAAGGTCCCTAATACCAATCAAAGGATGACTTTGTGGTCTCACTCATTCTTAGAATAAACTAAGATATCATCAATGAATACGATTATAAATCTATCCAATTAATCGTGAAAGATCAAGTTAATAAAATTTACAAAGAACATAGGGGCATTGGTTAGTCTAAAGGGCATGATTTACCATTAATATGAACCGTACCTTGTTTAAAACATCAATGGAATACTATTCTCAACTACCTTCATTTGATGGAATCTCGTGGAAAAATATAGATGTGAAAACATTTTAGCTCCATTGAACTGGTCAAATAAGTCATATATTTTATGCAATGGATAACGATTCTTCACTACGAGCTTATTTAAATTTCGCTAGTTAGTACACATCTGAAGGAATCCATTTGACTACTTTACGAATACCATGGATGCTCCTCACTGTGAATTGCTTGATCCAATGAAACTTTTATGCTCAAGTTCCACTAGCCGTTTCTTCAGTTCTTCTGTCTCCTTAGATGGCATTCTGCTAAGTAGTCTACTAACAGGTTATCCCTTTAGTATCAAATCTATTCGTAATTTAATTACTTTTTTAAGCGGTAATCTTGTCATTGGCTCAAAGACATCTGCAAATTTCTGAACCACCGGTACTCTATTAATCTAATTTTCCCAAGTCTTCATCGCATACAATGTTGCTACAGAACCCTTTTTCAACGTACCTAATGCCACCCTAATATTTTCCCTACTTTTAGGGTTTCTCAAAGCAATAACTCTATCAGCACAATGAAATTTAGCGTCATTACATAATAACTAATCCATACCCAAGATTACCCCATAACTTACTAAGTCAAACACAAATATGTTTTAAGAAAAGAAATGTTCATATAGTGCAAACTCTAAATTAGTGACCCTTAACCCAAGAGTGTCATATCTATAACTCGGATTAATCACACGCAAAGAGGTAACTAGATAAGTGACATCTATCCCTAAACCATATGTCTCAAAATGAAAGAATATGTAGCACTGATGTCAAATAGAACTCTAACTAGAATGCTAGAAATCAAAATCGTACCTTCAAGCACCATACCCTTGTTTTTTCATTAGCTATTGGTGCAACTGTTGGTCCCTCTAGAGCATACACCTTTGCTTGCTTTAAGTATGGATAATCCTTCTGCCTATGGCCTGGTTTGTCATATTTGAAGCACTTGGATTCAACCACTCCAGCTGGTTTTAGACACTTTGATGCATAGTTCCCCATTTGACCACAATTATAACAAGTGACCTTATAAACATTCTTCCGTTCTTCTCCTCCTTGAGCCATTCCTTTTTACAATTAGCCCTTCTAACCCTTTTAGTACGACGTAAAATTCTTCCTCTTATTAGTCTGAGCCTTATGTCCTACATTCCTCCTCTTATTGTACATTAGATCATATTGTCTCGCCATATCCACTGCTTCATTAAAGAGAAGTGCTATGTGAGCCATTGTCCTATCACTCAGCCTTAACACCGGTCTAATAATAAACTTCCCTACCTTCTTCCTTGGTGTCCTGATTATATTTCTTCCTTCCTTAGTTAAAGCATTAAACTTATATATTCTGGTACAATCATGCTCCCTTATTCCAGCTTTGCAAATGACCGAAACATCGTTAAGATCTCTGATCCAGGAATAAATTATTCCTCAAAAATCTCCTTGAACCTCTCCCAAGTGATTTCTTCCCCATTAACTCAAGCTCCTATAGTCCCCCACCAGATATGTAACAACCCGCATATTTATCGATTTTATATTTAAATATTTTATTTAAATATTTTATTATTCGTTGGATTTTAGTCCGAAAAGCTACTTTTTGCAAACAGTCGAAATAGGACTCGAGACCACTTCCATTGAGTTCAAAATGCCGTTTGCGACCTTTTTGAGTATAAACATTGATATGTTTGGAGCTAGCCAAAAATTCGACCATTTTCACTTTGGGTTTGGGTTCAGCCCTCTAGTCTACATAATACCCCAAACTGAAACACTTCTCTTCATCCACTCCCATTTCTTTACCTTTTCAGTTCTAAAGAGAACAATGGAGGAAGAGAAAAAGAATTAAAATCCTAAACCCTAGTTTCCATTTGCAAATCAAGTTCTTGCTCCAAATTCAAAGAGAACCCATTGGTAAGCCTCCTTTTCATCTTCTCTATCTTCTTCTCCTCTTCAATTTCAGTTTATTCCTAAACCTAACTTTGGGAATGTCCTTCTTTAAAGCTTTGATTCAAGCTTGTTGAGTTGGAATTGAAGAGTGATTGCCCTTACCATTGCTTTCAAGCTTCTTCTTCATTGATTTGGGTTCAAAGGTGAGATTTTTATCTCACATCTATGTCTACAACTATCTTGATGTTGGGTATGAATTCCTAACAAGTATTCATGTGCTATTGCTTTTGATTTGGAAAGAATTGGTATTCATTGATAGGGCAAGAAGTGCTGGAAATCAGGCTCCGGCCGACCGAATGCAGGGTCCGGTCGACCGACCTGCTACTTGAGCACTTCCTTGCCTCTGTTTTGGGAGTGCAGGAATTTTGGCTCCGGCTGACCGACCAGGAAGTCCGGTCGACCGACCTGCTTCCCGAGAATTTTTCAGAACAGTGTCCGGTCGATCGAGTTCTGATAACGGCTGACTGACCTGCTCCTATTTTCCCTGTTTTGCCTATTTTTGCTCATTTTGATTGGTTTTCCAACTTTTATCGATTCGTGTTGTCTCCCTTTTGTTGTTATCATTTATTATCTACCTTGATGACATTTGCTTTGGGAATTATTGGAAATATCCATTTTGATGGATTGATATCGATTTCTTTGGATTTTATTCACGTCTTCGAATGTGAATTTTTATGATTGATTGTTTCTACAATCAGTTCTATGATTTGTCACTTCAAAATATAAAGGTTTTCTATACTAGTAGTAAATATCAAAGCCCTTTCATTAAAACGATTTCAACACTATTTTATTACAAAGCTCGTTTCTTAAAACCGTTTTCCAATCTATTAGTATATACAAACCCTTACTTCATTCGTATGAGAAAATATAATTAAACGGCTTAGCAAAACAAGTGGTATGAAACGCTTGCGTTTACTTCGTCGGTTAATTGATGGACTTGTTCGATTGAAACTCTTGTGACAAATTTTCTAGTGGAGATCTATAATCTGTTCGTAAATATTTGAGTTAAGCAAGTGGTTATGGGACATGAAGCTAAACTCTTATATTTACTAGCTTAGTGTAATCGACGCTTCTTGATGATCGATGATGATCATTTTATGGTTTAGACTAGCAATGTGCGATGTCTCTTTGTCCACGTAGAGGACTGTTCCTTGTTTTAATGAGCTTCATCTCACTTCTCGCATGGGTCGTACTTATCTAGGTGCGTCGATGTTTACTTTACGCATGGGTCGTACCTATCTAGGTGCGTCGATGTTTGTTTACTTCGTGGAGCAATCGGCTCAATAAGTCGGGACATGGGGCGTATCTTTCTAGGTGCGTCGATGTTCGTCTATGCATGGGGTGTGTCTTTCTAGGTGCGTCGATGTTCGACTTTGCATGGGGTGTATCTTTCTAGGTGCATCGATGTTAGACATTACATGGGGTGTATCTTTCTAGGTGCATCGATGTTTATTTATGCATGGGGCGTATCTTTCTAGGTGCGTCGATGCTAGAGCATGGGGCGTATCTTTCTAGGTGCGTCGATGTTCGACTTTGCATGGGGTGCATCTTTCTAGGTGTATTGATGCTAGACTTTACATGGGGCGTATCTTTCTAGGTGTGTCGATGTTCAGTTTTATGGGATTGGCCATCCTCTTTTCTTGTGATTTCTGGATTTCTCGTTGTGATTTCTGGAATTTATGTTTTACCACCTTTTCCAGTTGGCATTGATATGAATTGTTTGTGGCTGATTTGTATTATGTTTATTTCTATATTTGTTTCCGAAGTATATATACATAGCCACCGTGTAGTAGCTTTGAGTTTGTATCGGTATATCGGATTTCCTCTTGAGATGAAAAGTTATATTTTTATCTGGCATATCGGTACTCGCACAAAGCAATTACATGGATGGTCGCTCCTCAACGGCCTTATTCTCCGCGCTAGTCGACGGCATTACCTAGTAGTGTTCTTGGCTAGCGTGGGTATAGAGGTGGGGCGTCACAGCTTGGTATCAGAGCCAAACTTCGGAACAATGTAGAATAATCTAACAAGGATCATTGTCCTATGTTTTTCTTAGGAATCGTGTCTTAGGATTTAATTCGAGTCTTCGTACCGTCCCATCCTATTTTCTTTTATGGTTCCTATTTTTATCAATCTTGATTGTTTGATATACATTCTGAGAATAACTTTTTCTTCTTCTTTCTTTCTTAAAGAAGAGAAATGGTTAGATCTGGACGTACCAACATCGGTCAATCCAGTGCTACTCCTCAGGAGGGAGTATTTATGTCTGCCTAGCAGCTTCTAGATCTTGTTAAGAATGCTCAAGCTATCGGACCCATTCCAGAGCCTATTCATCCTAGATCTGGTTTTGCACGCTTGTGTAGAGATTATACCGATTTGGGTGGAAGGCCATTCCAGGGATCCGAGAGTGTCATTGAAATCCAAGCTTGGCTTAGATCATGCGACCGCATCTTTTCTCGCATGAATCTTGTCGATCTCCACCGAGTCCAAATGGCTTCTAGCATTCTCCAGGAAAGAGCATTGGATTGGTATGAGCTTCTTATTTCTGAAATCGTTGAAGCGGATCTCACTTGGGAGCAATTCCGGGAAAGATTCAAATTGAAGTTTGTGCCGGAGGCTGAAAAAGTAACCTTAGCACGGCGATTTATTGACCTTGTTCAAGGTGAATCTTCTGTGACAGACTATGTCGCATCTTTCGAATCTCTTTCCAAATACGGGATTGAATACATTAACACCCCGTTGAAGAAGAACCAGAGATTTGTCTATGGTTTGAATAAGAATCTTAAGAAGCCATTGCTCCTGAAACTCGAGGTTGCATTTGATCAGCTTATTGATATCGCTCTTCGTCTTGAAGAGGCCGATAGAGAGAGTAATGTTGAAGTTGTGAGTGCAAAACAGAACTTCAACGACAGCATGAAGAGGCCAATTTAATTCAAAGGCCCCTTTCCCAACAAGAAGGGGAGGCAAGAAACCCCGATAGCAAAAGCCCCTACCTCTAGTCGTGGACAATGCTACAATTGTGGTTCCGCAGACCACTATGCAAGGGAGTGTCTGAAACATCTTTATTGTCGCTATTGCAAAAATTCAGATCACCATATAACTGCATGTCCCATACTTCAAAGTAGGAAGGAGGGAAAGCTCAATGTAGTGCAAGCTCCTAGCAACTCTTCTCTTGGTCAAGGTATTTTACATTCAATCCTTGATGCTATTGTTTTATTTCGTGATCTTCCTATTTGAGTTCTTTTTGATATGGGTTCATCTCATTATTTTTATATCAAAAGAACTTTTCGATTCTTTTTCTTTAAATATTTTGGGCTTGATGACTCCCTTGAGAAATGCGAAGCCGGATTGGTGGATCCATAGTGCTCAATTTGCTTTTTATTGATGTCGAAATTATTTTATGTGATTTATCTTTCCGAGCTGATTTTTACTTAGGCTTCGGAATTGATTTTTGTAAGGATTGACTTAATTTTTATATAGCCATATCCTATGTCTCGAGTGGACTATTCATTTTCGACATTTTCAATCTGTTAAGCAGATTTCTATTTTTCTTTGTGATTCCAATTTCAAATTTTTGGTGGCATCAATTTTTATTCTTTAAACCCGCATGATGAGGAAAGTGTTATCCTTCTCATTTATGTAGTTTGTGAAATTTTCTAGTATTTTTGAGCTTGTCTTAGGATTATCACCTAAGAAGATCTTTCGAGAGGTGTTAAGGTCTTTTCAACTCGACCTTGCCACCGATTTTCATTTGCTACGAGTTGCTGGAGTTAGCATTCCACTTACCGCATTCCGCACTCATTATGATTCTTATGAATGACTTATTATGTTATTCAGTTTATCCAGTCTATTTCATCCATTTTATAAATCGAGTATTCTATGAATATTTCGATGACTCCATTCATGTATTAAAGGATTTTGGATGAAAATAGCAATTTAAAATTTTGCAAATCTTTTTCATAAGGTTTATTTATAAGTACAATTGGATTTTGTTCTTTAAAAGAACAAAGAATATTCTTAAAAGACTTTTAAGAAAACATGTTTATCATATAGAAGATGATTTGGTGATTGTATTGCCCATTGAGTGCTTTAAGAATTCTGGTCGATGCGCTTGATCAACGTTATCGATAGGAATCTCCTAAATGCTTTGATGAGACAACCAGACACAGTAAGTTGACTTGTAAAATAAAAGTTTTTCTGAAAAGATTATTACATAAAGATAATTGTAATTTTAAAAGTTTTAGCCTTTCGGAAAAGAAGGTTATTTAAAAGAAATTCATTCTTTTCGATACTCCTAATCTTGTGATTCCCAAAGGGAACCAAGACTTTATTGCTTATACCGATGCTAGTTGTATTGGTTTGGATGACGTTCTCTTGCAAAAGAAAACGTGCTATCACTTTTGCTTCTAAATCATTAAAGCCTATCGAGATTAGATATGCCACTCATGATCTAGTGCTCGAGACTATTGTTTTTTTGCTTTTAGAATTTGGTATCATCATTTTGGGGGAGAAATTTGTTCTCCACCTTGATCATAAATCTTTGGAATATTTATTTTCTCATAAGGAACTTAATTGGTGTCAACAATGTTGGCTCGAGTTCCTTGCATCTTATGATCTTGATATTATTTGTTTACTCCCGAATAGGAGAATCGTGTTGCCGATGCCCTTAGTCTTAAGCAACAAGTGGTTATTTCTTTGACGATATCCAAATGGAATGATCTCGGGATTTCCTCCACTTGTGAGATTCGAGATCGTGAATTCCAATTCATGTTCATCTTTTGTTTTATGTAGCCTTGAGGCTCATCCTTCTCTTTTAGACCGCATCCTTGAAACTCTTAAGTAAAATCCCAAATTGGCTTTTCTTAGCCAAAATTGTAGGGATCAAAATAAGGTTGATGGTTGAAAGATTTTGAAATCGATGCTCGTGGTGGCATTCGAGTGTTTGGTAGACTTATTGTGCCAAACATTTGTAATCTTCGTAAAGACATTTTAAGAAGATTCTCATCGTTCTAAATTTACCATTCATCCCGGTAATAGTAGCGACTTTATTATTGGGATGGAATGGAATTTGATATTGCTAACTTCATTAGGCGTTGCATGGCTTACCAACTCATAAAGGCCAAGCATCAAAGGCCTGGTGGGTTATTGCAACCTTGGGGCATTCCAATTTAGAAGTGGGATCATATTTCCATAGACTTTATTGACGGTCTTTCCCGTTCTCGTTAGGGTCATGACAATTTATGGGAGATTGTAGATAGACTTACAAAATCCGCCCATTTTCTTCCCGTTCGGTCCAATCGGACCGTACCTCTTTTTACTAAACTCTATGTCTAGTTAAATTGCATGGAGTTCCTACTTCTGTTGATTAGCAATCGTGATCCATTATCTTACTAGTGGATTCTTGGTAAGGTCTTCAAAAGCTTTGGGAACAAAGCTTAATTCTTAGCACCGCTTATCGTCCTCAATCCGATGGACAAATAGAGTGTGTGAATCAACTCTTGAAGATCTCTTTCGTTCATGTGTTCTTGATTTTAGTGGAAGTTGGGAAAGTTATATTTCTCTTATTGAGTTTTCTTCCTATAATAGCTTCCAATCTTGTATTGGTATGGTACCTTTCGAGCCACTCTACGGAAGGCCATTCCGATTATCTTTGTGTTGGCTTGAAGCCGGTGAGAAGCTGGTTTCAGGTCCAGATCTTATCGATGTTCGGAGTTATTTGAGTTTCCAGTTTCTTGGGCGTACCGCCTTGGTGCTACGCCATTGCACCGGTTCAGTCTTCTACTATTCATGACGTTTTCTCACGTCTTTTATTTACGGAAATGCCTTTGGGATTCCGATTTTTATTCTTGAGCCCGGTTTAATTGAAGAAATTGAAGTTTTACCAAATTTGACTTATGAGCAGCATTCTATTCGTATCATTACTTCGGAGGTTAAATGCCTTCGAAATAAAGGTATTCTTCTTGTGAGAGTTCAATGGTTCTCGAATCATAAGAATTTCTCTTGGGAATCTTGAGAATTCATCGAGCAAACACATCCGAACTTACTCTTTCGTGCTCTTTATGGTGAACTTCTTATTTCAAATTTCTTTTGTGTTCATATGCTTTTATGGTTGTTACTCTTTATTTTCTTCTTAAGTATTGCGAGGACGCAATTTCTTTAAGGAGGGGAGCCTGTAACAACCCGCATATTTATCGATTTTATATTTAAATATTTTATCATTCGTTGGATTTTAGTCCGAAAAGCTACTTTTTGCAAACAGTCGAATTAGGACTCGAGACCACTTCCATTGAGTTCAAAATGCCATTTGCGACCTTTTTGAGTATAAACATTGATATGTTTGGTGCTAGCTAAAAATTCGACCATTTTCACTTTGGGTTTGGGTTCAGCCCACTAGTCTACATAATACCCCAAACTGAAACACTTCTCTTCATCCACTCCCATTTCTTTACCTTTTCAGTTCTAAAGAGAACAATGAAGGAAGAGAAAAAGAATTAAAATCCTAAACCCTAGTTTCCATTTGCAAATCAAGTTCTTACTCCAAATTCAAAGAGAACCCATTGGTAAGCCTCCTCTTCATCTTCTCTATCTTCTTCTCCTCTTCAATTTCAGTTTATTCCTAAACCTAACTTTGGGAATGTCCTTCTTTAAAGCTTTGATTCAAGCTTGTTGAGTTGGAATTGAAGAGTGATTGCCCTTGCCATTGCTTTCAAGCTTCTTCTTCATTGATTTGGGTTCAAAGGTGAGATTTTTATCTCACATCTATGTCTACAACTATCTTGATGTTGGGTATGAATTCCTAACAAGTATTCATGTGCTATTGCTTTTGATTTGGAAAGAATTGGTATTCATTGATAGGGCAAGAAGTGCTGGAAATCAGGCTCCGGCCGACCGAATGCAGGGTCCGGTCGACCGACCTGCTACTTACTTAATGAGGGTGGGTTGAGTATTCTCTCTAGAGAGAATACTCAACCCACCCTCATTAAGTAAAGCACTTCCCTGCCTCTGTTTTGGGAGTGCAGGAATTTTGGCTCCGGCTGACCGACCAGGAAGTCCGGTCGACCGACCTGCTTCCCAAGAATTTTTCAGAACAGTGTCCGGTAGACCGAGCTCTGATAACGGCTGACCGACCTACTCCTATTTTCCCTGTTTTGCCTATTTTTGCTCATTTTGATTGGTTTTCCAACTTTAATGGATTCGTGTTGTCTCCCTTTTGTTGTTATCATTTATTATCGATCTTGATGACATTTTCTTTGGGAATTATTGGAAATATCCATTTTGATGGATTTGATATCGATTTCTTTGGATTTTATTCACGTCTTCGAATGTAAATTTTTATGATTGATTGTTTCTACAATCAGTTCTATGATTTGTCACTTCAAAATATAAAGGTTTTCTATACTAGTAGTAAATATCAAAACCCTTTCATTAAAATGATTTCAACACTATTTTATTACAAAGCTCGTTTCTTAAAACCGTTTTCCAATCTATTAGTATATACAAACCCTTACTTCATTCGTATGAGAAAATATAATTAAACGGCTTAGCAAAACAAGTGGTATGAAACGCTTGCGTTTACTTCGTCGGTTAATTGATGGACTTGTTCGATTGAAACTCTTGTGACAAATTTTCTAGTGGAGATCTACAATCTGTTCATAAATATTTGAGTTAAGCAAGTGGTTATGGGACATGAAGCTAAACTCTTATATTTACTAGCTTAGTGTAATCGACGCTTCTTGATGATCGATGATGATCATTTTATGGTTTAGACTAGCAATGTGTGATGTCTCTTTGTCCACCTAGAGGACTGTTCCTTGTTTTAATGAGTTTCATCTCACTTCTCGCATGGGTCATACCTATCTAGGTGCGTCGATGTTTACTTTACGCATGGGTCGTACCTATCTAGGTGCGTCGATGTTTGTTTACTTCGTGGAGCAATCGGCTCAATAAGTCGGGACATGGGGCGTATCTTTCTAGGTGCGTCGATGTTCGTCTATGCATGGGGTGTGTCTTTCTAGGTGCATCGATGTTCGACTTTGCATGGGGTGTATCTTTCTAGGTGCATCGATGTTAGACATTACATGGGGTGTATCTTTCTAGGTGCATCGATGTTTATTTATGCATAGGGCGTATCTTTCTAGGTGCATCGATGTTTATTTATGCATGGGGCGTATCTTTCTAGGTGCGTCGATGCTAGAGCATGGGGCGTATCTTTCTAGGTGCGTCGATGTTCGACTTTGCATGGGGTGCATCTTTCTAGGTGTATCGATGCTAGACTTTACATGGGGCATATCTTTCTAGGTGTGTCGATGTTCAGTTTTATGGGATTGGCCATCCTCTTTTCTTGTGATTTCTGGATTTCTCGTTGTGATTTCTGGAATTTACGTTTCACTACCTTTTTCAGTTGGCATTGATATGAATTGTCTGTGGCTGATTTGTGTTATGTTTATTTCTATATTTGTTTCCGAAGTATATATACATAGCCACCATGTAGTAGCTTTGAGTTTGTATCGGTATATCGGATTTCCTCTTGAGATGAAAAGTTATATTTTTATCTGGCATATCGGTACTCGCACAAAGCAATTACATGGATGGTCGCTCCTCAACAGCCTTATTCTCCACGCTAGTCGACAGCATTACCTAGTAGTGTTCTTGGCTAGCGTGGGTATAGAGGTGAGGCGTCACAAGATACTAGCCAAGCCTTTGAACTATCTAAGCACCATTTTCTCCTTCCAAACATTACTAAGTTCCAAGTCTCCACAAATATGGCCACAAATCCTTTACCAATAGCTCACTTCCTAAGCTGGCTTTGTCACATCAAATATATCTCTTCCCAAGCTTTGAAAATACAGATTCATCTTAGGAAAATTCTCCTAGTGGCCTGCACCGGGCATCCTGGTACATTGGTGGCTTGTATTGACATTTGCTAATGAGCTTGCTATTACATTTGGTTTGCCATAAACTGTTGAAATAATGCACTCATATCCATGTATCCAACTAATGGGGATGAAATCTGAGCCTTAATTTCTATGTTAAAATTTGGGGATGCCTCCCCTCCTTGACCATTACTCTACATGTTTGTAGTTCCCTACCATTGTTTGTCCTGGAGCCTTCTATGGTCAAACATCCACTTTGAGATTCCATTCTTTCTTTTTGTGTAATCAAGTGTTTGTAGGAAATGGAAGCAAAGAGAGTGGGAGCAATAGTAGAGGGATATACATTCACCTATACATTTATATCAAAATATATAAGCATGTTATATATTTATATGGCGTTTCCCCTCCCCATGGTGTTTGTTTTTACTATTTAGTTTCTACCTAGATTTCAGCTTAATTCTATTTACTTAAGTGTCCCCATCCTAAGCTCTAATACTAAGTTGTAACATCCCCTATTCCGAGACCTAAAAATGAATGTCAATGATGCAACAGTCATTGCCATAATTATTTTGAAGCGAGATAAATGGGATTAATTTTTCAGCAACATTAAATAACCAGGCATCTAAATAATTTCCACTAAACATAATTGGTTTTACATTAAAAAATCTCAAATCATGCCCAGGCAGTGGTATAAATAATGGGAACATAAATATTATTGTTACGCTCGACGTATGAAGATGCTAACATGAACACCAACCACTTATATATCTTGGTTTTATAATAGCGGATTTTTAAAACAAAATTTATTATCATCTAAGCTTCTACCTCATCTCTGGAGCATAATTGTTCATCTTCCAAAAGCAACCTGTCAAAACCATACACTCAACCTACTCAAATGAGTATCGATTAGTTTATGGGAAAAACATCAATAAAAACACATGTTAGACATAATGTTAGGTATAAGTACTACTATATCCCGAGCACAAAGCATAGTGAGACCAAATCGCTTAGTGGAACGAGTTTTTCCCTCACTAATTCTACATCATCAATTTCATGATATCAAATTGATTGAACAATATGGCATGAATCATAATCATAAGACATCATTTCAGCATAAGTGTGCCCTACACTTATATCACATCATGACTAGGTTTTCTAGTCATTTCCTCTACATTTCCACTTAGACCTTAAATCACCGCTCCTAACTGATGTCGAGTTTTGACATTTAGGTTACAACTCAAGCCTTATACCATCACTTACAAATAATATCATGAATACACATTTAGGTTGGCACTCTGGCCTTACACCGACGTTCTTGAAATTATCTTGAACAGACAATTGGTTGCCGCTAAGGCCTTATACAAACGCTTATGAATATAGTGCCATGTTTTAATACTAGGTTGCCACTTAAGCCTTATACTACTGCTTATGACTACAATGTCTTGTTTTGACATCGAGTTGCCACTTAGGGCTTATGCCACCATTTGACTACGTAGCTATCGCATGTCTAATTTCATTAGTTGTCACACATCCACTTCATAGCTATCACATGTTAACTTCATTAGCTATCGCATATCTACATCATAGCTATCGCAAGTTTAACTTCATTAGCTATCGCATGTTAACTTCACTAGCTATCACATGTACAGCTATTGCAGGTACAAACTTAAGCGCTATCACAATTCTAAGCTATCGCAAGTATAAACTTTAGTGGTTTTGCATGTCTAAGCTATCGCAAGTATAGTTATCGTATGTATAAAATTAAGCGTTATCACACTTTTAAGCTATCACAGGTATAGCTATCATAGATATAAAGTTAAGTGATATCGCACTTCTAAGCAGTCGTAAGTATAACTATCCCATGTATAAACTTATGTTTTATTGCACTTATAACTCAAGGGGTATCACACTTCTAACCTTACTATTATCATAAGTCTCACATGGAGGCTACCGTAGGTATAAATCTTAAGCTATAGCAAGTATCAATTTTTAGGCGATCACGTGTATACCCTAGATGCTATTGCATGTAGAGATCCCAAAGCTATCGTAGATCTATGTTCATATATATTGCATGTTTAATTATAAAGCTATCACATGTGTGTGTGTATATATACATCAAAGCTATCACACTATCAATCTAAGAGCAATCACTCTTCTAAGGAAAATGGGCTACCACATGTTTAGTGGCAAATCCATAGTTAAGTAGAAAACTGATATATTCCTTAACAAAGCAACTACCTTTTACTAATTTTATACACATGTCTCCCATTAATTTGTCACTTTAATTTTATAATAGATCTCCGTTGATAGCCAGAAATTTAGCCCTTTAATTTTGCTTTGGTTAATTGATTTCTTTAATTATTTTGTTAAATAAGCATTTTATTCCTTCCAATTTAGTAATAATTTGAAAAATGATGGGAAAATTCCTAAAAATTCATAAAAATTTTAAAACTCCTTTATTTAACTTACTAAATATTTCATACTAAAATATTAAATTTTAATATTTAAATATTAATTTACAGCATAAACTGCTCATCTTAGACTTAGAAAATTTATAATAAATAATTTTCTCACCTAAAATTATGAAAATTAAAACTTATCTCCGCTTTGATATTGTAAAACATCATACTAAAATTTCAAAGCCCTTGGAGATGATTAGCTCATGTTTCAATCTTAATCATATAAAAAAACAAGGTTAGTAATATCCAAACACAGATAAATTCATTCTACTATTATCAAAACTTGATTATCATCCTTTAAAACATCAAAACATGTTAAAACCCATATCCAACAGGTTTGGACGAAAATATGGTGAGTATTACTGAACTAAACCTGAAAACCTTAATCCAACCTCTTTTCTTCCTTAAAGATGAAAACTTGGTTTTTTTTGCTCTTATTACCCTTCTTCCTACTTAATAATAAAGGCTGGCACTGTTGTGTTCTTTTAGTTTGTTTTAGTTTAGGTAGCAAAATGAACATAATGGTATGTTGGGGATGTTGGGGTTATTAATTTGAGTTTGGGCTACAACCCATTTCTAGAATAATCTTATTCTGTTTTAATCCTTTAATTATAGCATTCTATTTAGGGGGAATTAATTTAAAGGACAAAAATTTGTATATTTTTAGCTTTAAGGACACGACCTCAATATTTTAACCACAAAGACAAACAGTCTTCTAAAAATTAATCACAAGGACAAACATTCTTCCAAAATTATTCATAAGAACAAACATTCTTCCAAAATTGCTACCGAACTAAAAACTGATACCTAAAAACTACTACCGATAACTACAAACTGATACCTAAAAACCCCTATCAATAACTAAAAACTGATACCTAAAGAAAGTTGTCCTTTAGGCTAAAATATTGAAGTTATGTCCTTGAGGCTAAAACGTTGAGAAATTTTGTCCTTGACAATAATTTCCTATTCTATTTATTACTTTTTAAACTAATGGCCAAATTTAATTAAAATCATAACCCTTGGTCAACTCAATTTATTTTTTAATTAACAAACCAAATTCCCCTTAAGTAATTCCTTAATTAAAATTACTTAATTATCATTTAATAGATTTTGGTTATTAATTGTATTCTCATATTATCGCACTATATAATAATATATGGGGTTTTACACTAAGACTAGCATAAAATGACACCGTTCATCTAACAAAAGCATTACTCTATAGCAACCGCCTTCGGCCCTTCCCTTTTCACCTAAGCGCCGACGTCACTATTCAACAATAATGCTTTTCCCCAAATGCCTTTTTAATAATAATACATTATTATATGACCTAGCTAGCTATCATCTTAACTACATACTTCAACTAGCATCCTAACTGCCCTGCATCTAGACTAGATAGGTTCATCAATGGTTGTGGGGACTTTCAGGGACTAACATGCTAAACTGGGTCGTTCATGCTGAATCTCAATTTCTATTAATATAGCTTTGCATGCACCTATACAAGGATCCAATTTTCATTTCCTACATAGAATATTCTCGCTTGCAATCTTATGAAAACAATAAAATTATCTACCATAGTGGACGATCATCTTAATCGATCCACTCTAAATCTTGAGTCACTTTACTTTGCTTGAACTATTACTCATTTTCCATTTATTAAGTAGTATATTAACAAGATAACTTTCTTAATATCGATATTAACTTATAATTCCATGGTTGATTAAAATTTAATTAATGTTTTGGCGCTAGAAGGAAAGCTCCACTAAAAAGCTCTTAACTTTCATCACTTTTCTTCTTTTCAAACTCTTATTATACTAAAAAAATTACACCATGCAAACTAATGGTGAGAATGAGATCGGTAACTCAAACAGTCATAATACCAATAATACCATCAAAGCCAGCATCGTCTATCCCATTTTGGGTTTGAGCAATGATCTGTGGCTCGGCTTGGTTAATGGGCTCACCAACATTGGGTAGATTTCCCATGATCTGAACGAACTTAGGGCTAGGATGGGTACCCTAAAAACTATCAACTATAGTTTAGTGGCCCTAGCAATAGCAAATTGGACCCCATACAGCCCACTATCCCTAGCACTTTTAACATCATGCATGACGCTTATAAGTGGTTCTTACTGAAAACTCCTATTGGGGATATCCTCATCCGCAATAGGGATGTGAACGCCATATATGATCAAGACTTTGCCTATGATGTTCATATACTCGAACCTATATTGTATTAAGGGGCTCAAGTTGCTAGTTGATCCACCTTTGTAGAAAGATGCTTTTCCTTCGAATGTCTGTGGGCAGTGGACAATGGACATGAATTGCATTTCGATCGCTTGAGCAGTGACAGGCAAGCCAAAAACCATGAGCACAAAAAGCTTTCAGTCCATTCCTTACCTCATAGGGGAATCCCGGGACAATGATCCTATGAAAGGAAGGGCCAATATTTCAGGTCACCATCTATAGACAGAAATAGGAGGTCGCCAATCCTCGTTCGTCATCACCGTTCATCATCGTCATACTAGCACAATTAATCTCATTCTCTAGAATGATGTTGGAGAAGTATGTCCCTTGCTAGATGTCAATGTTGTCCGTAACTAGTGGAGATGGGCCTCCAGAAGAAAATGACATCACTTCGATAGTATATATTAAGAATCACGACTAGAAATTATAATGGCGAGGGGTTTTCAAATAAAGATCTTCTGATGAAATTTTGGAAATCTACGTCCACTGAAGATATACCATACCTCCCAATGAGAAGTACGATGGAATTTCTAACCCATCCAACGATATCGTGGCTTTTAACTCTACCACCCAAGCCAGCCAACTCTCTAACTATACAGAGTTCCTTTTGTTTCCTTCCACCTTGTAATGATCTGGATTTTTGACCATCGAAAATCAACATTAATACGTCCAATGTATTATATGTTGAACATTCAAGTGCTGGAAATACCGATCTGTTAGGGTGAAGAAAAAGGTAGAAGATAGAGAAAACTAAAACAACACAAAATCTCACAACGTAGCAAATAATCTATAATACAACCATGATCTTTACAAAAAGGAAAACATCTTTATTCATATATAAAACATCATAGTACATTACACTTATCCTAAATTTGGACAGTTATAGAAACTTGTCCTTTCATTGATAAACATATAGACTCTATAATACAGCGAAAGAAAAATATATGTGAATAAGTCTTGACCATCCAGCTCCTCTCCAACTTAAAAGTATCTGGCTAAATCTGGGAAAACATTCTCGGCCCGACCCGAGCATTACATGGAATGAGGCCCGGGTCAATCTTGTAAACCTGCATGACTAAAACTCGATAACAAGTAATAACCAAACTAATTTCTACATTTAAAACATTTCAAACAAAAGGTTTCTCGTAAGACCACGCCGCATATAAAAACGGACGGGTTTTTACCTTACGGTAATCAAAACATTTTATATCAAAATCCAGTGATATTATAATAGTGTCTAGGTTTAAAGTAAATAGATAAAACAGATGAAATGCTTACATATCACATTCCAACATACTAGGCTCTACAATCGAAAACGTAAGGCATGTATTGGAGAATGGATTCCAACTAATGATTAGGCTACTGTGGTACCGCCCGCCACAGTACACCTCTAGAAAATTGTACCAAGGTCGTACCTAACGACCCCTGCCAACACAAAATCGGCCTACCCCTTGCTGGATAGTACCGAATATATCATCACCCCGGTTACTATGCAACCTTTAACCGAGCGCTCCCACATACATGAATTCATTGATGATTGTGTATATATCTAGAAGGGTGATTATATACCCTAAGTGTGCAACCCACATAGCCCTATTGCATATCCCCTGTTTTAATCATTCCCGGTTGATGAGGCTTGAGGCTGTGTTTTACCTTTCTAAATAGCAATTCATCTTGGAATGCTAACACTGCCCTCCACGCGTCAATGCAATACCAGCATTCATCCATACAAGTTCGTTCTAGGTCTAAACGAAACCGAAGGCACTAGTTCTACTACATCCATTTTGGAATCACCCTCAGGATTAGTAGCAGTAGCCCTTGAACTTCAAAGAGCACCATCTTCAATCATCATCAAGATGCCTTCCACTCGAACGTACGTGTTGGTTCGGAGTGGTTTTCGGATATAGATCTGATCCTAGTCTCTCCATATCAACAATTGATAATTTCTGATTGACTCATTCTTGGTTCTTTTGGAAGTAAGTGCTCGAGTCTTCATTGGGGAACTAGAATTTACATTCATACTTCCTAAGTCATATTGGATCAAACTTGATAGTCGGTTATTAAACTATCAAATAATCAAACAACAACCAATTCCATTTAAAATTTATTTATCCATAGCAACCACTAAGCCTCAAAACATTTCTTTGTTTAATAAATCTCTTTCGAAAACATTCATATACTTATCTGTCTGACATAAGTATATTCACAAAACATTTGTAGGATTTCCCATTACCAAATCTCTAAAAAGGATTTAACTACATTATTTAAATTGGAGAAAAGGAAAACTCTAAGCACTATTGCTTCAGTGTAAAGTATGGAACGGATGCTCCATACCATAATTTTTTGAAAGGTTGGCCTCGAGAAACCCAAACCTCAATTTCCTATTGTAATTATTTTCAATAATTTTTTTTATAAATTTCCCTTACCCATGAAATCCTTTTTGCTTTAACCCAAACCCATTTATAAAACATTTATCAACCTCCAAACTCATTTATGAGACTCTTTATAAATATTCAAACCTAGTTATATAAACTTCTTTATAAACTTTCAAACCTTGTATAAAACTTCCCTTTATAGACCTCCAAGCCCATTTATAAAATCTTTTTATAAACATTCAAAACTATTTCTAAAACTCCTTTTATGAATAGCCAAAAATTATTCATAAACTTCTTTATATAATATTCAAAACAATTGTTAAATCATTCTTCAAATATCTTGTTCGAAATAGAATAACCTTGAAGACTATTTAAAAAAATTGAAAAATTAACTTTCGAAAATCGAACGGAGGCTTAATGACTACAATGGATCATTAAATTTGGGTTTACTTATCCAAATTATATCATGGGTATTACTAACATCAGATATGTAAGGGATTCACACATAACATACGGTCAATCATAGGTAGATGTCCAAGTTACAAATATAGATACATACATTATTAGGTTTAAATTTTTTACATATAGAAGTATATTCCATATGCTTAAGTTATCATGACCTGCTTATTGAAATTAACCTCCTTTGTGTCTATCACGTTACCGATATTTAGCATTTGTGCTAAACACAAGTCAACTTACTTCCCATAAAATGTGGCAACGTTTTATAATCACTACTTTAATTCATTTGGTTACTTAATGGTACAGACGAGAGATCCTTTGATTTAAAATCAATTAATCTTAAAAAGAAAATTGATTTAAATCATAACCGATTAAGTTTAATAATAGCTTTGAAAAGATTAAAGTATTTTTAATTAGCTTAAACCCTAATTATATTTTAATTAAATCAAGATTAATTCATAATTAAACTTTATGTAACTTAATGGACTTAGTTAAGTCCTAATTAACTTCCTAATGTATCTTAGTTAAGGTTTAAACAATTCATTATTAATTAAACCCTAATTAATTAAAAATTAATTACATAATCACTTAATTAAATAATAATTAGTTAACCTACTTAGCTTAATAAAATAATAATTAACCATTTAATTACTTCTTATCTTCATTAATCACTAATTAAAACTTTATTAATCACTAATTAATCATTAACCTTCCTTAAGTGTTACTTAACCCTTAATCACTTAATTACTAATTAATTGCTAATTAACTTTAATTATTTTATTAAATAAACAAATTATTAAATAATCTAAACTTAATCTCTTTCTATGTTAGTAATTGAGTTTGGAAAACTTTTGAAAAAAAATTCCAAAATGAATCACTTAAAGATGGAAATCGTGAATGTTAACAAGAAATCTTGTCAACATCCCCAATGCTTTTCATAAGGTGGTTCAATTCAAACGAGACCAAGTTTTTGAGAAGTTCTACCCCTTCGGAAACATGCCTTTTGACTAGATTGGCATAGTCAAAAGGGTTTAAACTGTATGTTCTATCCCTTGACCAAGTTGACTTAATCAAAAGGATTGATAAAGCTGTCTCAACCTTTCGACCAGTTTGGCTTAGTCGAATGAGTTAATAAAGTTATTCCCGCCCTTCGACCAAGTTGGCTTAGACGAAAGGCCTCAAGGAGTTAGCTTTGGGATGTAGTTTTGAGAACTACATCTGATTGAGTCTTATCCTCCAAGTGGGTCGAATGCAGCTGATCATTCATACTCTAAATACCTTTCGATCACATCGAAAGGTATCATTCAATACCTTCCAACCATATTAAAAGGGGTGCTTACTTACTTTAGTATTATCTAACTGCTTTCGACTTCATGGTTTCGTTACTCTTGCTATGGATACTCTTCAGAAGGGTCACGATATGTTTTGGGGTTGATCCCCTTCGAGTGAGTTCCACTATGATTGTTAGCCAATTATAAACTATGATTCCTTTCAAAAATACCACTTTCGATCAGGTTGAGAGGGGTTTTTCCCTTTCAGAACAGTCCTAGCTTATTACTATCTACAATCCACTTAGTTTTTCTTATATATGATTTATCTAGGCATTTTCAAGTTTTGTGAGCTAAACATTGTCAACACCTCCATCATCTCTTTAGCCTTTAGTGTTAAGTATAGGCTTCGATGATGATGTGCATTGATTGGAAACGCCCTAATCGATCTTATATATAGCATAGATAAAAATAAATCATGAGAAAAGGTTACTATCATGTGCAATTGATCATTAGTCCGGCTAATGATCTAAATGATCTTCCTCGTCGCCAATATCCTTAATATCAAGCCATCTCCCCTTTTTATTCATAAACCAAAATGAGTTACAAGATATAGAGCTTTTCCTTAATTTGATTTAGGTTTTCTTGAGAATACAATTGTCACTAAGAATGTAGAGTAAAGAAATTGAATCCAAGATTCAGAGTTCGGTCCCCAAAACTAGACCCCTTGGGTCTTATTTATAGATGCAGGTTAGCCCCCTTCGGCGCCTTTGCTTTCAACTGGGTCAGAAGGACCCCTTTTTATATGCTGCTTCAAGCCTTTTGACTTTGTCGTAAGGCCATGACCCTTTCGATGTTATCGGAAGGTGTCCTCTTGTGTTTCCTGGTTTACTCTTTCGCCTCCTTTTTCTTTTCCTAGACCTTTCGACCGAGTCAAAAGAAACCTTTATCATGCTTTCGCCTTTGTTGACTTCTGAACACTGCTTTCTTCACAGCACCTTCCGACATTATTGAAAGGTCTTCTTAATGCATCTTCTTCTTCTTTGTTGTTACTGAAAGTAAGTTTGAAGCTTTCGACACCGTCGATAGCTCATTTTGAAGATATTCAAGTGTGAATGGTTTCGATGAGGTTGTGTAGCCAATGAAAGCATGCCTTAGGACTAGGGCAGAACCTTCTCTTAAAATTATGGGCCTTGACCGGTTCGAAAGGCTTGTATATGCTTTCGAAAAGGTTGTGTTAAGGGCGAAACCTTTGACTTTGAATGATTTGGCATGTAAGTGGGAGAACATCATCTATTGCCCTCGAAAGGGTTTTCGAAGCTGTCCTTGTTTGTGTATCCGTGTCGAATGGTTAAAAGTAGTAGAGGGGTCTGTCTGTTTCCAATTAGGTCGTAAGCCTTTGCACTGTATGAGTAGTCGGTGCTTTCGACCTCTTTGATACCTGATTGATGCCTTCGAAACATCCTCTTATGACCTTTATGAAGTCTTGATCTGTTTCTTCATCGAAACCTCAATCTTACTAATCTTCTTTCATATTCCTGCTCTTAAGTAGATTTTATGGCTAACATTTTGCCCCCCTTGTATGAAAGAAGCTTTTGTTCTTTAGGACAAAAATTTCATACCTTTCTACCTTTCCATAACTGTATTTTTCCTGCAAAATTCAAAGTTAGTGCATTTGCTGTTGTTAGTCCATTATCATACTTGCATAGGTGTTTAGTGATAGGTCGGCATATTTATGTCTTCACATTTGTGCAGTTAATCGATTATAATTATGAACTATCAAATATGTGATGTGTAATTAATAACTACTAATGCACATAGTAGATATGGTTTATGCGCTTCCTGTGCGAAATAGCAAATAGCGACAAATAGGGAACATGAGTTATTATTCAGAAACTTTCTCAGAAACTTTAAATGATTCTAAAGCCTTCATTCGTATGTTGGTGGGCATCATTTAGAGTCAATAAATGCCAACTTTAACTTCAGCATTAAGAAGACTAGCTCGAAACTTTCGGTTGCCTGCAATAATTTCAATTCTTTTCGCATCATACCCTAGTTTAGGATTTGATAGAGTTTGGGAAACAACGAAATTTATTCTAGATTAGGGCATTAACTTGTGAATTTTGGGAGTTGAGAACATAACTCCTAGAATCCAGATAACAACATCTAAAAATAGTCCTCCGTGTAGCATTTCTAAACCCAGATTCGGGTTTTCATGGTAAATTAAACGGGAATTAGTAGGCATTGTCTTTATATCAAATCTTTAGCCTAGATCGAGGCATTTGTTAGACAATCATTATTGCAAAAGAATCTCCAACCCATATTAGGGCACTTATTGTATAAGCAGACTTCCATAGCAGTAGTTGTTAAAATAGAAATCCTTCACCCAGATTGGGGCATGTGTTGGACAACCAGAAGTCCATAGAAATCATCTTTTACAATAGGAACCACGAAACCAGATTAGGATTTTATGGCAAAATCAGATAATAATCTTGAAACCCAAGTTTGAGTATAAAGAATCGTGATGATTAATAATGTTCTTATACCCAGATTCGGGCATAATAGAGATAGTGATTAATGAAGTCCCGAAGCCTAGACTCAGATGAAGTCCTGAATGTATGCCCCGAAATCCAGACTTGGGTATTAACTGATGAAATTTATATATAAGAGTCTCGAAACCCAGATTTGGGTATTTATATATGATTTTAAGAAATGTAAGTCTCAAAACCCAGATTTGGGTAATAATAAATGGAGTTCTGTTTCACTCTTTTGCTTCTATCTTCTTTAACATATGTGAACCCTTCAGGTTTTGAGTTTATAGAAGTAATTTGATAAGTTGCCTCTTGATTTTTGACGTCTTAGTCCATGATCGGATAAGCTGTTTCACTTGATTAGCCTCCTCTGGGCTTTCGACATCTTAGTCCATAATTTTATGAGCTTCTCTTGGGCTTGGACATCTCAGTCCGTTGTTGAATGAGCTTCTCTTTGGGCTTGGACATCTTAGTCCGCTGTTGAATGAGCCTCTCTTCGGGCTTGGACATTTTAGTCCATTGTGATTGAGCCTCTTCTTAGTCTTGGACGTTTTAGTCCATTGTTGTGCGGTGCTCTTGGTTAGTTCATCGTAGAGACTGGAACCAAGGCCTTACCTAACCTCTCTCTAAGAGGCACCCTGCCCGGGCCCTTTTGCGGTGCAGATAGGGGCTTGTTTGGTGCTTTACCCTGACCATCTTATGGCGTGGATAAAGGCTTACTCCGTCCTCCCTCTAGGAGGCACCTTACCCTGGCCCTTTTGCGGCGTGGATAAGGGCTTGTTCGGTGCTTTACCCTGGCCATCTTATGACGTAAATAAAGGCTTACCCCATCCTCCATCCAGGAGGTGCCTTGACCGGACTAGAGGCGCGACCAAGGGCTTGTCCGATGCTTTAACCTGGCCATCTCATGGCGCGGCTAAAGGCTTACCCGTCCTCCCTCCAGGAGGTGCTCTGCCCTGGCCATCTCTCCACGGACAGAGGCTTTTCTACCATCTTGGGTAGGCTACCATCTTAGGTAGTATCCAAGTATAAGGGGCATTTCACTCCCAACCAAGTAGATTTTCTCTTTACAAAAAGTATCTCTTTATTGATTCATCTTCAGAAAATACGGCCTTAAATGCTCAGCATTCCATGATCTAGGTACCATATAACTGTTTGGGTGGCACAATTTGTATGCTCCTAGGGGGATTACTTTGCAGACGACTAATGGTCCCTCCCAGTTCGGTCCCAAGGGTCAATCTATAGGATTCTTTGTATTGGCTATTACTCCATGGAGAACCAAATCCCCCTCTTGAAATGATCGAGTTTTTACCCTTGATTATAATACTTTGAGATTTTTTCTGATATTTGGCGGTTCTTACCACTGCTTCATCTCTTAATTTGTGTTTCAAGTCCAATGATTCTTTTCTCAGCTCTTGATTTTTATAGAAGGCATAGACAATCCTTCGGTGTAAGGGTATCTCAATCTCGACTGGTAGCATCGCCTTACACCCATAGGTTAAAGAGTAAGGGGTATTTTCGTTGCTGTCTTAGCAAACGTTCGGTAAGCCCATAGTACAAGTGGCAGCTCTTCTACCCAATATCCTTTTGCCTTGTTTAGTCGTTTTTTCAGGGTTGTCTTTATGGTTTTATTCGCAGACTCAAATGCCCCATTAGCTTTTGGATGTGCGACAGATGAAAAACTTTCAACAATCCCATTCTTATGGAAAAAGCGGGAGAATTCTTCACTTTCAAATTGTGTCCCATTGTCAGAAATTATCTTCTGGGGAATTCCAAACCTTGTTATGATGTTCTTGATAACAAATCTGAGTACCTTCCCAGAAGTAATTTTAGGAAGCGGATCCGCTTCAACCCATTTAGTGAAATAGTCGATGGCAACCACAGCATACTTCGCCCCTCCCTTTGAGATTGGTAGTAGGCCGATTAGGTCTATTCCCCATACATCAAAAGGCCATGGACATGTATTTGGAGTTAACTGAATTGGGGGCAATCTGGGTATCTTTGAAAACATTTGACACTTTTCACATCTTCTCACATATTCTATGGCTTGGCTTACCATATGTGGCCAGTAAAATCCCTACCTCGTTATTTTCTTTGCCAGTTTTGTCCCATTTGAATGGTCTCCACAAAACCCTTCGTATGCTTCAGTCATTAATTTTATTCCATCATTCATGCTCACACATCTTAAGTAGGGAAGAGCATATCCCTTTTTATAGAGGATTCCATCCATCATCATAAAGGTAGGAGCTTGCCTTCTGATTTTTCTTGCTTCTCCTTTATCAATTAGGAGTGTTCCTTTAACAAGGTACTCAACAATAGGTAACATCCAGTATCATCATATGTGCTATTTGATCTTGATTGGTCCACTTTTTCATTTGTTAATACTTTACCAATTTCTCCTTTCTCTCCCCCTAAGACTTGGCCTAAAACCTCGTCATAACTAACAATTCCTTCCCTTGTTATGATGTTTTCTTTTCAATGCTTGAACTTTCCTAACATCTGACTGGGACAATTCATGTCTCTGGAGCTCCTCTTGAACTAGCTATTTTTGCTAAAGAGACTGCCTGTGTCTACACTTGGAACTTGATTTATCGAAAAGTCCTCAAACAAAGCAAGCATTTGTAGGATCTTCCTTACATATAAGGATACCTTGGGATCCCTTGTTCGATATACCTATTTTACTTGATTCACCATTAGCTGAGAGTCGCTAAAGATCTGTATTTGCAGAATTTTCAGTTCTAGTGCTAAGGTTAATCCTGCTACCAATGATTCATACTCTGCCACATTATTAGTAGCGGGAGATCCCAATTTAATGGCATAGTGTAAGTGGTGTCCATTTGGGGTTATGATTATATAACCTGCCTCGGCCCCTTGTTCATTTGATGCACCATCCAAGTATAGTTGCCACACGGGCTTCCAATTTTTTTCCTTTTTCGATTATTCCTCAATAAAGCTAGTGCACTCAATAACAAAATCTGCCAATGCCTGCCCTTTTATTGCAACCCGTGGTTGAAATTCTATGTCTTATTGATTGAGTTCGATCCCCCTTTTACTAGTCTTCCAGAAGTTTCGGGTTTGCTAAAAACTTGCTTAAGAGGAAAGTTGGTCAATACCCTGACCGAGTGTGCCTGAAAGTATGCTCTGAGCTTTCAAGCTGTGAGAATTAAGCAATGGACTAATTTTTCTATAACGGGATATCGAACCTCTGCATCCTTTAATCGCCTGCTTACGTAGTATATCGGAAGTTGTGCCCCATTTTCTTCTCTAATAAGTACGGAGCTGACTGCATGTTCTGATACTGCCATGTATAGGTACAATATTTCCCTGCTCTCGGAACTTAAAAGTATCGGTGGTTTTTCCAAATGGCTTTTTAATTCTAAGAAAGCTTTCCTGCAATCTTTTACCAATTCGAAGTTCTTCTTTTTCTTAATCACATCGAAGAACGGTATACACTTACCAGTAGCTTTTGAGATAAACCTGTTTAGGGCAGCTACCCTTCTATTTAAGCTCATTACTTCCTTGCTGGTTTTAGGTTCGTCCATGTCCCTTATGGCTTGAATTTGGTCAGGACTTGCTTCGATCCCTTGATCACTTACTAAGTAGCCTAGAAACTTTCCAGAGTAGACTGCAAAAGAACACTTTTGCTGGTTCAATTTCATTTGATACTTCCATAATATTTTGAACATTTCCTCTAGATCCTTAAGATGATTCTCAGGCTCACTAGACATTACCAGCATATCATTAACATAAACTTCCATGTTTCTACCAATTTGTTCCTTAAACATTCGATTAACCGATCTTTGATAGTTGGCTCATGCATTCTTTAGCCCAAATGGCATTGCCCTGTAGTAGTAAATTCCATATTCATTTATGAAGCTGGTATAATCCTCATCTGGTTTGATCATCGGTATTTGGTTGTACCCTAAATAAGCATCCATGAGGGATAACAATTTGTGTCCGCTTGTTGCATCCACTAACTGATCTATTCGTGGCAGCGGGAAGTAATCCTTTGGGCATGCTTTGTCTAAGTCCGTATAATCAATGCACGTTCTCCATTTCCCGTTTGAATTTTTTACCAAAAATAGGTTGGCCAACCATTTAGGATAATATATCTCATAGATTAATCCATTCTCAAGGAGTCTATCAATTTCTTCCTTTAGAGCATCTGATCGTACTTTGTCCAACTGTCTTTTTTTTGCCTTATAGGGGTTGCTCCTGGATTGATATTAAGGGCATGGCACATGACAGTCGGATCAATTCCCACCATATCGGAGTGTGTCTAGGAAAACACATCCTTGTTGACCCTGAGGAATTGAACCAAGTCTTTCTTTAACTCATTATCAAGATCCTTTCCCACCTTGACTAATTTAGAAACACCATCTGAATCTATGTAAGCTTTCTCAAGATCTTTTATCGATTTTATCCTTTCTTTTTTGCCTTGGCAGTCGAACTTTGTGACAATACGACCCTCCTCTATTGAGTTAGCATCAATTCCCTTTCTCTTTTTTCCTACAAGGATGTACCTTTGAATCATGTGTTTGTTAGACCTTTTAATGTTAATCTTTGCTTCAAATGTTGGATGTGAAAATCCATCATCCGAAGGCTGTAAAACAGTAGAAGAATCAAAGTAAGCAGAATACTCCCTTTTGTATTGGTCAAGTGTAGCATAGTACATTTCTCGACAGCTAAATTGTTCCCCCCATACAGTTCCCCATTCTCTCTTTATCAGGAATTTTACCATGAGGTACTTTGGGGAGACAAAAGCATCGATCTCATCCAGGGTGGGTGTGCCAAAGAAGGCGTTGTAGTAGGAAGGTTGATCGATTATCACAAAAATAGTTTCAAATGTTATGCATGTTGGTGGCACTCCCATTTGTACAATCAGCTTTATTTGTCCCATTGGAGTTGAACCCTTGTTATTGAATCCAAATACAGGCTCCGTGCTTGGCTCCAGCTTGTGCTCTGGAATATTCTTCTGATCGAAAGCATGTTTGAAAATTACATTGACCGCGCTGCCCGTGTCGACCAAAATTTTTGAGACAATAGATAGCCCAATTTGTGCAGTGATCATCAGAGGGTCATTATGAGGATGATGAACACCCTTGCATAGCTCCTGTGGAGTGATAAAAAAATTAGGCATTTAAATGTTAAGGCATGGTTTTTTCATCGAGGGCTCTTCTTGAATAGAGTAGATCCCTTCTTTGGCCTCTTTAATGTATCTGCTTCGTGCCCCCTTGCTGTTCCCTGTTGGATGCGAGCCACCATGGATTACAATAATTCTGTTGATTGGTGGACTTAAGCCTAAGGGGTCCTCATCTTCTAATACATTCATAGTGTTGCCTGGGCGCTTCTGAGGAGCATTCTCTGTTCGCAGCGCTTTCTGCTGATCTTGGACAAACTCTTTTAAATGACCTTCCTGAATCAGCTTATGGATAATTCCGACCAGAACTCTGTACTCATCAGTTTTGTGACCATTAGCTTCGTGATAAGCTCAATAGTCTTCTCCTCTTTTCTGTTCAGGATTGTTCTTGACTTTGAAGGAGACTGGAAAGTTGACTCTTTCCTTGGTTATAGCATACACGTAAGAAAACGGCTTGTTTCAGGCAACTGTGTTAGCAACCGGTTCTTCCCATCTGGTCCTTTTGTGGCCATGGTCCAAGCCAAATTTGCCCCCTTCCTTCCTGTGAATTGTTTTCTTCTTAGCATAGTAAAGTTCATCCATCGGGATGAACTTGTCAGTTTGAAAGTGAAAGTCCTGTAGATCTTTATAGCCATTAACAAAAGCTGTTTCCAGAAAGGGTATTCTCAATCAAGCCATAATGGATAGCTACGAGCTTATCACTATCGTTCATATCCTTGGCCTTTAAAGCTTCAGCGTTGAACCTTCTCAAGTAGTCCCCTAAAGACTCTACCTGCCTTTGTTTTATATTTGCCAATACTGTATAGTCGATAGTAGGATCTTTGTAGATACATAATTGGCTGAGAACTCGTAAGAAAATTGCTTCTAGGAGTACATGGTCTTTTCCCTATATTGCCTGTACCATTTAGCTGCCACTCCCTGGAGAGTAACGGGGAACAGTCAGCACCTGACTGCCCCAAAAGCATTATACAACTCCATCTGATTGTCAAAATCCATAAGATGATCATCGAGGTCCGTAACCCCATGATATTTCATGGACGAGATTTTGACATATGTAGGTATTACTATCGCCATGATCTCGTCGGTGAAAGGTGGCACCCTCTCATTGTTATTGCTTCGTCCATAGTTCTTTTTCCCTTGGAATTCCTAGTATCTTTGATAGCCTTCTCAGCAGCATCTCGTGGAAAAGCTTCGACATTGCCGTAATTCTTATGATTTTTGGGTGATACCCTTTAGATGTTGACCTACCATATTTTTCCAATGATTTGTCGACAACTCTTCCTTGATGATTGGCTCCTGTTTGGGGAAGTTCCCACTTTTTCGAGGAGGTCAAGTCCACTTTGTCTTTGCATTCCTTGGAATTAGTCTTTAGATTCCTCCTTGGAGAGACCACCTCTTCTCCTTAAGTCTGTCTCAGGGTCTTTTGAAGATTTTTGAGATAACGCCATCTTCAGCAACTCCTGCATTTCTTGTAACTGTTGTTCCAAGCGCTTGATTTTTGCTGCGTTTTCACCTTGTTGCACCAGCGATGAAGTCTGCCTTGGAATGGCCCCATCCAGGTTAAATGATGGAGCTATATTTTCCTCCAAAGTGGTAGTGTGTATTGCTTCCTCCACAATTCCACTTAAACAATTTGACATCATTTTTCCTATGCAAGAGAAATGAACCATAATTAGTCTGTATATAACCACAAGGTTAGAGGTTCGTGCTTTCCTTCTAGTGCAAAAAATTTTAACAAGAAATCTTGCCAGCATCCCCAATTCTATTCATAAGGTGATTAAATTCAAACGAGACCAAGTTATTGAGAAGATCTACCCCTTCGGAAACATGCCTTTCGACTAGATTGGCATAGTCGAAAGGGTTTAAAGTGTATGTTCTATCCCTTGACCAAGTTGACTTAATCAAAAGGATTGATAAAGCTATCTCAACCTTTCGACCAACTTGGCTTAGTTGAAAGATTAATAAAGTTATTCCTGCCCTTTGACCAAGTTGGCTTAGTCGAAAGGCCTCAAGGAGTTAGCTTTGGGATGTAGTTTTGAGAACTACATCTGATAGAGTCTTATCCTCTAAGTGGGTCGAATGTAGCTGATCATTCATACTCTAGATACCTTTCGATCTTATCGAAAGGTATCATTCAGTACCTTCCAATCATATCGAAAGGGGTGCTTACTTCATTGGTATGACCTAACTGCTATCGACTTCATGGTTTCGTTACTCTTGCTATGGATACTCTTTGGAAGGGTCACTGATATGTTTTGGGGTTGATCCCCTTCGAGTGAGTTTCACTATGATTATTAGCCAATTATAAACTATGATTACTTTTGAAAATACCCCTTTCCATTAGGTTGAGAGGGGTTTTTCCCTTTCGGAACAGTCCTAGCTTATTATTGTCTACAATCCACTTAGTTTTCCTTATATAAGATTGATCTAGGCATTTCCATGTTTCGTGACCTAAACATGGTCTACACCCCATCGTCTCTTTTGCCTTTAGTGTTAAGTACAAGCTCCAATGATGATGAGTATTGATTGGAAACGCCCAAATCGATCCTATACATAGCATAGATAAAAAGAAATCATGAGAACAGGTTAGAATCATGTACAATTGATCATTAGTCTAGCTAATGATCTAAATGATCTTCCTCGTTGCCAATATCCTTAATAATCAAGCCATCTCCACTTTTTATTCATAAACCAAAATGAGTTACAAGATATAGAGCTTTTTCCCTAATTTGATTTAGGGATTCTTGAGAATACATTTGTCACTAAGAAAGTAGAGTAAAGAAATTGAATCTAGGATTCCAGAATTCGGTCCCCAAAACTGGACCACTTTGGTCTTATTTATAGATGAAGGTCGGCCCCCTTCCACGCCTTTGCTTTTGACTGGGTTGGAAGGACCCCTTTTTATATGCTGCTTCAAGCCTTTTGATTTGGTCGTAAGGCCATGCCCCTTTCGATGTTGTCGGAAGGTGTTCTCTTGTGCTTCTTGGTTTACTCTTTTGCCTCCTTTTTCTTTTCCCAGACCTTTCGACTGAGTCAAAAGAGGCCTTTATCATGCTTTCGCCTTTGTTGATTTCTGAACACTTCTTTCTTCATAGCACCTTTCAACATTGTCGAAAGGTCTTCTAAATGCATCTTCTCCTTTTTTGTAGTTATTGAAAGTAAGTTTGAAGCTTTCAATACTGTCGATAGGTCGATTATATTGATTTCAAAGATATTTAAGTGTGAATGGTTTTAATGAAGTTATGTAGCCTTTGAAACCATGCCTTAGGACTGGGGCAGAACCTTCTCTTAAAATTACGGGCCTCGACCGGTTCGAAAGGCTTATATATGCTTTCGAAAAGATTGTGTTACGGGCGAAACCTTTGACTTCGAAAGGTTTGGTAAGTGGGAGAACATCATCTATTGCCCTCGAAAGGGGTTCCGAAGCTATCCTTGCTTGTTTATCTATGTCGAAAGGTTGAAAGTAGTAGAGGGGTCTATCAGTTTCCATCTGGGTCGTATGCCTTTGCACTGTATGAGTAGTTAATGCTTTCGACCTCTTCAATACCTGCTTAATGCCTTCGAAACATCCTCTTATGACCTTTATGAAGTATAGATCTGTTTCTTCATCAAAATCTTAATCTTACTAATCTTCTTTCATATTCTTGCTCTTAAGTAGATTTTATGGCTAACAATGAATTTTTGTCGAACTACTTACATAGCGACTATCGTTATGAGCGTAGTTTGCTCTATCTTATTTTAAGCGAAATACTTCACTTAAATTCTTCCTCCTACATGTTTTTAAATAATATTTAGATAGTTTTTGAAACCTTAAACCAAGATAAAACTTAAAACCATTTCCAAACTTTGAAACTAGCAATCATAGTTTTGATTTCAATCGCATCTCACGTCCGTCGCAACACACAAAGTTGTTAACTTAGTTTCAACTCAACATACTTGATTGTTAAATCACAACCATACATCCATAATACCATACTCTTAACATCACAATGAAACACATATAAATATAAGGTTATATGCTTACTAACTCGACAACATCACATTCAAATCTTAAATTCAATACCAAACATAACATCCATCAAATCACCATCGACCAACATGATAATCATTCAAATTTTCTCATCATATTATCACCGCAATAATGCATCACAATAAAGTCTAAAATGTTTCCAAAACAAAGTAGTTTTACTCATCGAAAATCTTTAAAACCTGAAATGCCTTAGATGCACCAAAAATCACCCCCAAAATATGTCATCTTCCATTTGATTTTTGGACATATTACTCTTGAATTTTGAAAAAGTGATCAAAAGAAAAGTTTTAGAAAATTCTTTTCTCTATAATTTAAAAAAAAGAATCACTAAAATCACATTATGTTTTAGATAGATATGGTCAAAAGAAGGAGAGCTATTTTCGGACCTGAATTTCGGAGTTTAAAAGTACACTGCAAATAAATGAGATTTTAACAAAGGTAAGATTGAAATTAGAAAAAGTGATAAAAGAAAGTTGTAGCTACCAAAATTTTATACGATTTGGATAAAAGAAAATCTTGATTTCGTGTAAAATAGAGGAAGTTATGGCCCAATAAAGTGGAGGAAAAATGGAGAAGAAAGAGTTTAAACACAAGTTTCTATCTTTAAAACAATTTAAATCTTTTGATTAAAAAAAAATTAAACTAACATAGGAAGCCATGAAACATGAAGAAAGCTTTAGGGAAATGGAAATGGAGAAGTAAATGAAAATATGGTGAAGGTGATGTGTATTTATAGATGAAAGATTGTAGGAAAATTACCATTTGAACCTTATTTTTAAAATATCCTAACATGTCATTATTTTGACAAGTCACATCACCACCTTCCTCCCCCTCATATGTCACATCCCCCCTACCTAGTCACATCCTCAAAGTCACGATGGATAATGATGATAATGTTAAGATATGACAAGAGATAATGATATATACTTATATATAAGTTATTATTTTTAAAACCATGACTTGTCACATCACTTGCTAAATATAATTGACATAAGATAATATATTATTAGTGTATTATTCTATGGTAAATTATCTAATATATATGTGTATATATAGTGCATAAAGGCAAAAAATGTTCCCGATAATTTTGCGATGTCGAAAAGTCAAAATTTCAGAAAACGTTCTTTGGTCATAATTTCTATTTTTCTACGAACTACCTATTTTGGTAAACAAATTTTAAAAATGATTTTACCATCATGATTAAATAATTATAATAGGTTTATTTGTAAATAAAAACCCATTTATTTAATACTTAAACTTAACTTGAATTTTCGAAAAAAATATAAAACCGATGATATTACTGTCGATGTCATAAATACATTTTATTTTCCAAAAATTAAAAAAAATCATTTTATTTCATAATCTTGTTTGAATACATATATTAGTGTATGAATCCAGAGCCGTGCATGATCCTAATTGATTAAAAGCAGTTTTATTGATAAAACGATTTCTGGTTGTTTTATTGATATTTTACCTAGAATGATATTTACAAATTTTCGATATTTTACCTTGTTAATTTGTTCATAAATATTTTTCCCAAACAAAATAACTATTATTATTACCACTTATAACATGATTATTTCTTACTTTTAAACCCATATTTAAATATTTTAAAAATAAATATAATTTATCCAAGTGATAAATTTGTGGGTCGTTACATCTCCCCTCTTAAAAGAATTTCGTCCCCGAAATTATACCATAGCCCTATTTCATGAAATACTTAAAACTATTCATCAATCTGTATGATGCACATAGACCATTCCTATGTAAAAATCTGGTTCGATCATTCACTTGAACGCATAACTTTCCTTCCGAACTAGTATCGCTCACTCGACTTCCTAGTGCGGACTTTGATCAGGCTTCTTAATTAGAAACCTCTGTTCTCCTTGCATAGCCATAAACTATGATAGAAAACCGTTGCACATAATAACCCTCATCAACGCTCGCCGTCAAAAATCGGGCGATAAATTTCTATTCGAAATGGTGTGTAACACCTCGAGTCATGTACTCGAATCTTAGATCGAGAACTATGTGAAAAGGAGAAATGATCTACGTACAACCTATGTACTAATCCCATTGGTTCCTACTTCCCAAGATTATAATTACCCTTTTTAAAGAATCACCATTTTACTTAATAACATTACTTAAGTTTATTAATACTCAATAACTCAAATTCTTTTTAGTATGATACTCTTCTATATCCAAAAGAGTGCATACCATTTTAAATCTTAAATTGGTTGTACTTAACCTAGGATGTTCAACAAATTTAAAATTTTATTTATTAGCTCGCTCTTAATCCAAACATCATTTTATTTTGAAAACCCTATTCTTTTAAAGGATTCGTGAACACAATATCCGGGTTTTATTTCAAAAATCTTACGAAATGATACTTTATATTCAACCCTTTTGAAAACATAATATATAGCTCGAGTAATTCTAAAATGATATCAAGGAACCAGGTGATACCAAATAGTATTATATATCCCTTTTACTAAGTAGGGAAGTACTTAGGAGAAGTGTTTACCATCCGAAGACATCTCTTACCCATTTTTAATCATTTCTAATACACTTGAACTTGTTAATCATAAAAATATTTCTTTCTTCACAAATTCCCTTTCGAAATAATACTTTTATAGATAAATAGTTCTTTAATAAAATCATCCACTAGCTTAGGATTCATTCGGATTCGAACTCGTTTCGATTGTACAATGAAAAAGAGGATAATTTACCGAGTGCACTATCATATCTACCTAAGTAAACATCGATTGTCACTTAGAAGATTATTCCGATTATCACAAAACAGATCGAAACTCCTTCCTAAACTATCCAAAGAAAACTATACTTTCAAATCCATTTTAAAATATTTATATCTTAAAATCTCTTTAAGTATAATTATTACAACTTTTCCAAAATCATTTAAATCTTTATCAAATCCATCGGGATTTAATTTTCTCACAATCGTTTTCATTTTTATAAGGTCATCTAAAGATTTTCTTTTAACTAGACACATTCTATTCTAAATTCAATTTTAACCCTACATATCGATAACTATATAGACTTTTGAAAATCATTCCTTTATATATAAAATATATCCTAGGTAAAATTATTTCATTTACTAATTTTAAAACAATATTATGTTAATTGGACTTATTCAAGTGTTTGGGAAATCCATATCGATAACGTTGGCCAAACGCATCAACCATAATTCTTATGCTACTCAACTGATTAAACAACACAATATAAAACATTTTTACTCACTAACAAATGCGCACTCATATTTAAAATTAACTCAGGCTCATTCTAGGTCTCACTTACCCAATTCCAAATGAGTTTACCCCACCAGGGCAAAGGTTCTCGCTTAACCTTCTGCTCTAATACCAAATGTAACGAACCGGATTTTCGACCCTCGAAAACCGACACTAATACGTCCACTGTATTACATGCCGAACATTCAAGTGCCGAAAGTATCGATCTATTAGGGTAAAAGAAGAAGGTAGAAGATAGAGAAAACTAAAACAACATAGAATCTCACAACACATCGAATAATCTATAATATAACCATGGTCTTTACAAAAAGGAAAACATCTTTATTCATATATACAACATCAGAGTACATTACTTATCCTAAATTTGGACAGTTACAGAAACCTGTCCTTTCATTGACAAACATACATACTCTATAATACAATGGAAGACAAATATACATGAATATGTCTTGACCATCTGGCTCCTCTCCAACTCCAAAGTATCCAGCTTAACCTGGGAAAACATGCTAGGCCCGACCCGAGTATTACATTGGAATAATACCCTGGTCAGTCTGGTAAACCAACGTGAGTAAAACTCGATAACAAGTAACAACCAAACTGATTTCTAATTTTGAAACTATTCAAAGAAAATTTATCTCGTAAGACCACACCGCATATAAAAATGGACGATTTTTTAACTTATGATAACCAAAACATTTTATATCAAAATCCAGTGATATTATCATAGTGTCTAGGTTCAAAGTAAATAGATAAAATAGTTGAAATGCTTGCATCTCACATTCCAACATACTATGCTCTACAATCAAAAACGTAAGGCACGTATGGAGAATGGATTCCAACTAATCACTAGGCTACTGGGGTACCGCCCACCATAGTACACCTCAAAAAAATGTACCAAGGTCGTACATAACGATCCCTGCCAACACAGAACCGGCCTACCCCTTGCTAGAAAGTACTGAATATATTATCACCCCGGTTGCTTTGCAACCTTTAACCGAGCACTCCCACGTACACGAATTCATTGATGATTGTGTATATATCTAGAAGGGTGATGATATACCCTAATGGGTGCGACCCGCATAGCCCTACTGCATATCCTCTGTTTTAGTCATTCCCGGTTGATGAGGCTTGAGGCTACGTTTTACCTTTCTGAATAGCAATACATCTTGGAATGCTAACACTACCCTCTAGGCATTAGTGCAATGCCAGCATTTATTCATACAAGTTCGTTCTGGGTCTAAACGAAACTGAAGGCACTAACTTTACTACATCCATTTTGAAATCACCCTCAGGATTAGTAGTAGTAGCCCTTGCACTTCAAAGAGCACCATATTAAATCATCATCAAGATGCCTTCCACTCGAACGTACATGTTGGTTTGGAGTGGTTTTCAGATATAGATCTGGTCCCAGTCTCTCTATATCAACAACTGATAGTTTCTGGTGGACTCATTCTTTGTTCTTTTAGATGTAAGTGCTCGTGTCTTCATCGGGGAACTCGAATTTACATTCATACTTCCTAAGTCATATTGGATCAAACTTGATAGTCGGTTATTCAACTATCAAATAAACAAACAACAACCAATTCCATTTGAGATTTATTTATCCATAGAAAACACTAAGCCTCAAAACATATCTTTGTTGAATAAATTTCTTTCGAAAACATTCATATACTTTTCTTTTTGACATAAGCATATGCACAAAACATTTGTAAGATTTCCCATTACCAAATCTCTAAAATGGATTTAACACATTATTTAAATTGGAGAAAAGGATAACTCTAAGCACTATTCCTTCGGTGTAAAGTATGGAACGGATGGTCCATACCATGATATTTTAAAAGGTCGCCTCGACAAACCCAAATCTCAATTTCCTATTGTAATTATTTTCAATAAATTCTTTTATAAATTTCCCTTACCCATGAAATCCTTTTTGCTTTAACCCAAACCCGTTTATAAAACATTTATCAACCTCCAAACTCATATATGAGACTCTTTATAAATATTCAAACCCGATTTTATAAACTTCTTTATAAACATTCAAACCTTGTATAAAACTTCCCCTCATAGTCATCCAAACCCATTTATAAAATCTTTTTATAAACATTCAAAACTATTTCTAAAACTCCTTTTATGAATAGCCAAAAATTATTCATAAACTTCTTTATATAATATCCAAAACAATTGTCAAATCATTCTTCAAGTATCTTGTTCAAAATAGAATAAACTTGAAGACCATTTTAAAAGAAAATGAAATATTAACTTTCCAAAACCAAACGGAGGCTTAATGACTACAATGGATCATTAAATTTGGGTTTACTTATCCAATTTATATCATGGGTATTGCCTAACATTAGATATGTAAGGGATTCACATATAACATACGATCAATCATAGGTAGATGTCCAAATTACAAATATGGATACATCCATTATCGGGTGAATATTTTTTACATATAGAAGTATATTCCATATGCTGAAGTTATCATGACCTGCTTATTGAAATTAACTTCCTTGTGTCTATCACGTTACCGATATTCGGCATTTGTGCTAAACACAAGTCAACTTACTTCCCATGAAACATGGCAACGTTTTATAATCACTACTTTAATTCATTTGTCTACTTAATGGTCCAGATGTGAGATCTTTTGATTTAAAATCAATTAATCTTAAAAAGAAAATTGATTTAAAACATAACCGGTTAAGTTTAGAAATAGCTTTGAAAAGATTAAAGTATTTTTAATTAGCTTGACCCCTAGTTATATCTTAATTAAATCAAGATTAATTCATAATTAAATTTTAATTAACTTAATGGACTTGGTTAAGTCCTAATCAACTTCCTAATGTATCTTAGTTAAGGAAACAATTCATTATTAGTTAAACCCTAATTAATTAAAAATTAATTAAATAATCACTTAATTAAATAATAATTAGTTAACCATTTAATTACTTCTTATATTCATTAACCTCTAATTAAATTTTTTATTAATCACTAATTAATAATTAACCTTCCTTAAGTGTTACTTAACCCTTAATCACTTACTTAATTACTAATTAATTGCTAATTACCTTTAATTATTTTATTAAATAAATAAATTTTTAAATAATCTAAACTTAATCTCTTTCTATGTTACAAATTAAGTTTGGAAAACTTTTGCAAAACAATTCCAATATGAATCACTTAAAGATGGAAATCATGAATTTTTGTCGAACTACATACATAGCGACTATCGTTATGAGCGCAGTTCGCTCTATCTTATTTTAAGTGAAATACTTCACTTAAATTCTTCCTCCTACATGTTTTGAAATAATATTTAGATAGTTTTTGAAACCTTAAACCAAGATAAAACTTAAAACCATTTCCAAACTTTGAAACTAGCAATCATAGTTTTGATTTCAATCGCATCTCACGTCCGTCGCAACACACAAAGTTGTTAACTTAGTTTCAACTCAACATACTTGATTGTTAAATCACAACCATACATCCATAATACCATACTCTTAACATCACAATGAAACTCATATAAATATAAGGTTATATGCTTACTAACTCGACAACATCACATTCAAATCTTAAATTCAATACCAAACATAACATCCATCAAAACACCATCGACCAACATGATAACCATTCAATTTTTCTCATCATATTATCACCGCAATAATGCATCACAATAAAATCTAAAATGTTTCCAAAACAAAGTAGTTTTACTCACCGAAAATCTTTGAAATCTGAAATGCCTTAGATGCACCAAAAATCACCCCAAAAATATGTTATCTTCCACTTGATTTTTGGACATATTACTCTCTGATCTGAAAAAGTGATCAAAAGAAAAGCTTTAAAAAATTCTTTACTATACAATTTTAAAATAAGAATCACTCAAATCGAATTATATTTGATGTAGATATGGTCAAAAGACGGAGAGCTATTTTCGGACCTGAATTTTTGAGTTTAAAAGTACACTGCAAAGATATGAGTCGCCCAGTATGACAATGCCGAGGCTAGGAATTGGTCCTTTTAAATCAACAGCCTCATCCTAAAATGAATCTTCCCAGGCCCCAAAATCATGGGATAATCATGAGGAGGTTCACAATAGAAAAAAAGCTTGGAGATGGTACTTTCAGGCTTGCAACGGTTGATGGGATCTCAGTCCCGAGGGCATGGAATAGCGAGCATTTACGATGTCATTTCACTTAGAAATAAATTTGTACATAATTGAATGAAGCCATGTAATAAGACAGAATCTGTCATTTCCTATTTTCAATAAATGGATTCTCAGATCTGTCTTTACATTGCTTAATAGTTGTGAATTGTGACCGACTCGAATGGATCAACATATGTGTAATGTAGGTGTGCAGGTACTTGGAGATAGGTGCCAACTGAACTTCCACGATCCATTATTAGACCCTTGAAGTTCAATCACTCTCGATGTCCGGAGATTGACACCACCTAACTCTTACCCCTAACATGGGGGCAGGAGTATAAACTCGAAACAAATGTTATACGACTGTCTAAACGCTAACTCTTGCCCTTGATGTGGAGGCAGAATTATAAATCGAAAGAATGTGATACGACCTTTCATCTATTAACTCTTGAACTTCGATTGAGGACAGGAGTATAAACCTAAAAGGACGTGACTTACTCGTCCATCGACTGACTCTTACTGTTGGTATGAGGGCAAGAATATGAACCAAAATGACTGTGGTACAACCGTTTACTCGCCCAACTCTTATCCTTGGAATAACGACAAGAGTATAAACCCAAATGGATAAGACATGAGCATCCATCTATTGACTAACTCTAGCCCTTAATGTGGGGGCAGGAGTATAAATCAAAATGAATGCGACATGACTATTCATCCACTAACTCTCGCTCTTGATATGCGGGCAGGAATATGACTTGAGTTTGATGTGACATGACCATTCGATTATTGACATCTTACTCGGAGTAGCAACGTCGAAGACCCATGCCTAGTGTAAGGCAGGATCTTACTTATGAAATTTGGTCAACAGCCAGAGTTTGGGGTGATTAAAAATCACTATCCTGGAAAGGATATTAGAACCACTAGTCTAAGTGGTCTACCTCGACTAGTGCCCGGAGTTGGCATATCTATGGTTACTTAACGATTGCTAGAGTGATGAAAGGCTATCAAATTATGTAATGGGCCAATTACTTAGTCCAATAATGATACTAAAAAAAGATTGGGCATAAGTACATTATATGGAAAGTGCATCTTTTGAATAACTTAGGCAAATTCGCACAAAGACTTAACAAAAAAACTTTTGTTATCCACATAGAACTTAGAAAGATAAGTACATGTTTTATTTATGCCTAAACAAAAAGTAAAAGAGGTGGCCGAATCCACACAAAGCCAGCTAAAAACTAAGATGACTCCTACAACTAACAAAAAGTGAGTCTACTTACACAAGCTTGATTGACGGTCACTTCTTTGGCTGGTGCTCCCTCTACTTCTTTGTGCAGCTAGAAGATACTTCACTTGATCTCTCACCATTACTCCCTCCTCTTCCTCAACTCCCTTTGCCCTTCGAAGGCGAGCTAAGTAACGAAATGGTGGATTCGCTTTGTGCACTCCCAGGTGGTTGAAGAGAGACCGAAACGTAGATAGTCTACCCAGGTAGGGCTATGGATAAAGGAAGGAGGATGCTCTCTATTTTCTCCACTTGATGTCTATGTCTCGAAGACGTTCTTGCTCGAGTGTACTCATGGTGCAACTTGATAGGGACTCAGAGATTCTAGTAATCATGACATCGTCATCGGTATGAGCACCATGAGTCCCACGAGTCCCCTTATCCCCCAAATCATCTATCATTTGTTCATTAAGTCCAGGGGCCTCTTCATCTAGAAAGCTTAAGATTGTTGTTGAAGTTGTAACAGATACTGATTCCGTTGCAGGTGCTCGTTGTCTCGACTAAGGCTCCTTATTGGGAGGTAGGATGATTTGAGGTTGACCCAAAACTTGGGAGATGTAAAAAGAGAGATTAGCGATGTCAATCGGTGACATATGGACTCTTAGAAATACAGGTAAGGTCAACGAGATACCTCTTTCAGTTTGGATCTCTATATGGGCTGGAGTGTTGCCAGAGTTCGCCTTCAGGATGGAGAAAGGATAGCAGGTTTATGCATTTGGGGTTGATATAGATTGTATCCTGGGGCCAAAGATGGATCAGGAATGGTTTTTGGTCTAGGAGTGTCCTTAGCATCAGCATCTTAAGGCATTGATCTGGAGCCTTTGCCTAAGTCTTTCTACACTGTAGCGGCTAGCTCCGGATGTAGAATAAGCCGACCCACTTTCAGCACCTTGAGCCCGTCTCCAGCCAAGATTTCTTTCTCTAGCCGAGTCAAACCCACGTCACCACCTTTAAGAAATTCCTTTTCTTCTTCAACAATCTGTTCCCAAGCTAGGGCAAGAATTCTAGGATAATCATTGTTGAACCACTCTATGTTGCAAAATTTGAGCACGTTAGCATTAAACTTGTTAAGCAATGGCTCGAATTTCTCCATTATCCGTCGTTCCACCGCTTCAACCTCCTTCTTGACAAGTGAATCCACGTCTTTAGCATGTTCAATCGCCTTGTCTCATTAGCTACAAGCAACAAGCATCTCTTCATAGTAGTCCTGAGCTTGTTGGAGAGCTCTTTTGTCTTTGGCCGACAACTCAATCACTTTCTTGTTTAAGGAGTCTCTTTCCAGCACTAAGGTGTGATTCCGACGATGCGCAACCTCAATCTCATCTCGATGCTTTTTCTCTCATCTTCAAGTGTCTCGATGGCGTCCTCGGCTTTCTTCTTAGCTTCGACTTGCGATTTCCTTAAGTTTTCAACCTCAGCATCAAGATGGGCAATGATTCTTTTGTCTTACGTTGTTATGAGATTTATATTATCAATCTCAAGTTTCCTTTCTCTTGAGACCTTGGATATTTTCTCAACTACCCGCAACCATTCACTATACTAGTTATAAGCGTCAATTACACAAGCGATGGTCATGTCTTGGAAATCAGGTGGAATTATCTTCAAGTTGGGCAAGAACATGAGTCCAGCAAAACAAACACCTGGAAATTATTCTTTCAATTCAGCAGTTTGCGTGCTTGCGGCATGTATCAACCCGCTATTTTGGACTATTTGCATCCGCACATGTCGGACTTGAATAATTCAAAATACCGAATTGTTAATTTAAATTGGCAAAACTGAACATATACAGTAAATAAATAATCACAGTTCACAGACACAGAGTAATAATTGCAGCGGAAACAAAAGATAGTAGTTCATGAAGCTACTATATACATATCAGAGTTAAATAAGGTACGACAGATGTCTCGAATACAACAGTCAAATACAATATCAGAATACATCACTGGAATCAACTAAATATCTGAAAACTGGATAGATAGCTGGATCTCCAAGCGAAGCTCCAACTCCAAAGGTGAGTCACGAATACTAGTACACTCGGTCTGACCCGAGCGTAAAGCAAAACACAAAACACTCGAGTCAGGATTAACATTCTTATATCAATAAATCCAACTAAAGTGAAATAGCAACTCAAATACAAGTAACTCAAAGGATGTTTGGAATAACCATCCTTTAAGGATCCGTTAAACTATCTACTACGTAGTAGTGTACGATAAGTAGATAATGCCTATCAGTAATATAAGATATCAAAATAGTGTTAAGGCGTTACCATTATCCCCCTTAACACATTTTATATAAGCGTCATAGTCTATACAGCACTGTAAACTCCACCGTAAACTAGTGGGCTATCAGGGAGTACTCCATAGGTATAGCACAAAACAAATCGTAGTGGTCACGTATATAGGGATACAAGTATGACAAGGCACATGAGGCAATACCCAAGGTAGTGAAACTACCGTTTGCCTGATCCGGACTAGTGAGAACGCATCGCCGCAGCGATCGCAACACCACGAAACAACACTCCCAAAATTTCGAGGGTGCACCAATCGATAACAAGTAATGAGTAGTTTACGAAGAAGTGTGTTCGCTCGAGGCAGCTAACCCCATTTGGCTCGGCATGGCTCCTGTTTTAGTCATTTCCAATTTGACACAAGTGTCAAGGCTATCCATCATCGTTCTCTTTCTTCAGTCATCATGTACATCATTTCAACCACTTCATTCTAGATCACACTCCGCGTATAGTTATTAAAGTGGTTTTCGGTTTAGACAGTGAGTATGACCATAACCGATTCCGGTCACTTTAATAACTTTCGTGATTATTACACCGATTGGTCGTTTAATATATTTCAAACCAAATCAATTTCGATTCCAATTAGAACTTGTAAACCAACATTCCATTTGTCTTTCCAAAACAATACCCATAATTTATGTTTGAAAACATCTAAATTTATAATTTCAAAATCTTATAATTCAATTTCAATTTCTATTTAAAACAATTCAAATATTGATTCAAGTTCGTATATAAGTTTCATTCCGAAATCATTTAAAATGATTTAATCTACATTCAAATCAATTTAAGTTCATTTATCGATTTCATTCAATATTCGTTAAGTAATTTGTCATTCAAAACAATTTCTATTTAATTTCCAATTCATTAAATCAATTACTTAAGTTCACTTAATTATATCAAAACTTACAAATTGAATTAAATTAAATTCGTTAAATCAACTCTTTAAATTACACGTCTTACATTAATTTCGATAAATCACATTTTATTTCTTGTTAAAGAAATTCAATTCCACTTATTTATTTACTTAGTTACAGATTTCAAAACTCAATTAATAAAGAAACTAAATTTTACTTATTCAAGAAGTTCAATTCCACTTACTAAAGAATTCAATTTATTTAATTATTAAATAATTCAATCTTATTTAATTATAAAATAATTTCAAAACTTAATTATTAAATAGTTTCAAACTTAATTATTAATAAGTTCAAAACTTAATTATTAAATAATTTCAAACTTAATTATTAATAATTCCAAATTTTAAAACAACGTTCTTTCATCAACTACTATGTTAATATTTTGATTCAGATTATTAAATATTAACATTTCCTTCCATTAAAATTCAAATTCCAACTTCGTTTCAAAATCATATTATTTATTCAAATAAAATCTTCATTTTATTTTTAAATCAAATTTATCGACCAATTGGGTTTTATTTAATTTTCTATCAAAAGTCAAAGTTTTATTTGGGTATATATCATTTCAACTCGATTCCATTTCATTTCAAAAACCAAAGCATAGTAAAGGAAACTTGTAGTGTGATAACTGGGATGGTGTCAAAGTAAATAAACAAGCAATAGCAAACATCAATAACAATCCAATAATTAATTCAAATAATCCCGAAATAATCATATTAATTCACATTGTTATTTGTGTAAATTAATATAATTATTTCTAGAATCCACACTATCATTTCATGTAGATTAAAGGTTATTACATTAATGTTTATACAGTTCTTCACTTGATATATATTATTCAATTTTATACTACATAAATTTTTACAACATACATTCAATGGTTCAAGGTGTACTTAACCAAATTTCTACGTGTCAATTAATTTAACATTTCAAGGGTCATATTATACAAATGTCATCTAATCAAAGTTAACATATATCAAATCTAGCCATCCTACGTCAATTTCAATTTCAAATTATTTATCACTTACAACATTAACAATTTAACGTCCAATGTCAACATCAAACAATCAATCATTTATCAACCAACTAGATTATCAGATAAGGGTGTCAGATGTCATAGGTGAACTGATACAGGTAATAACATATACAGTAGTGTAATTAACTAACAGCAATATATTTCAGTTGTTGTTTCAATTTAAATCAAATTTATTAAATAAAAGGACATTAATTGTGAGTGATTGCTCACCTTTCGAGGCCAGAGAACACAAGAAGAAAGACAACACAACAGGCTACGATTTGAATTGCGCGATAGACCAATTCAAATGATGATTTCAAAGCAAGACGATATTGGTACGAATTTGATTGAACGAAGCTGATAAGACGAGTCGATAAAACGCATCAGAATCAGTTTGATGTATTTACATAAATATTTGTTATTTTATTAAAATCAATACCTAAATCCAAGACAAAATTAAAATAAAATATTTATCTATAAATAAAACAATACTTATAAAATCAATTCGGTTCAAAACCATAAAATTCACATACATATAAAAGTAGCTCAACATATTATATATAACTAATACCACAATAACTAATACAATTTTGTGCAGACCTGGCCTTACATCTACTAGTATATAAATATGCGACTACCTATTTATATGTCAAACCACATTATAAAATTATAATAACTTGCATAAAGCACTTTACACATCACTTTATTAAAATCAAACACCTAGATGTATGTTAAAATGCTTAACTTTCTACAACTTGCAGCTTACTATAATTTTTGTTTCTTCTACAAACTTTTATATTGTATACACAGAAATCAAATATATGTATATTTAGTATAAACAAGCGAACAGATTTCGTAAAACAAAACAAAACCAATTTCTATATGCTACTTACATAATATGTATAACTGAAACAGTAATGTAATATATACACACTTACATCTTCAAGCAATGAAAAGGCTGCAAAGGGCTAGGGAAGGAGTGTGAAGGAGCAGGTGGAGGCTGTTTTGGTCGGAGTGGCTAGCCGTGGAAGGGGAGGCATGGTGCTAATAAGGCTTGTGGATGCTTTCGTCTGTGGCAGCCTGGGTCGGAGATGTTGGTGGCTAGGCGGTGTCGCGCGAGGGTGAGGTTGGATCTGCTGAGAGACAGGGAAGTGACGTGGTGGTAGCTTCGGTTTGAGGTGGTTAGTCGATGCGGTCAGGGTGTTGCGAGCTTGGATGGAAGCGGTGGAGGGAGGCGTGCATACGGAGGAGAGAGGGAAGAGAACGCATGCTTGCTGAAGCCAAAAATTATCACGCGAATTTTTTTCTAATTTTTCTTTCCTTTTTTTATAGCCATGGCCGAATAAGAGATGAGCCAGTGGAAGAATAGCCATCGACCTTTAACAGATAAACAACAGAGAAAAGAAATTGAACATGCACCTCGCAAAAATACAAATGCTTGACTTTGAATGAATGGCCAAACAACAGTTTTTGAAAAGGTGGAACTGTTACAGTTCTCAAAAAAATGCATAATGCACAGACTAATGAAGGGATGTTAAGTGGAGATAGATTATACATAGTTCTCTGTGCTTTTCCCTGAGATTTGTTCAAGTAAGCTAATTGCACTGAAAATATAGCCACGCATGCCTTTAGCTCCAAGTTGCATGCGTCCATGTAAATTAAATTTGTAGGACACTTTTGCACATCCGATTTTAATTTGTTGCTTGAAGTGTAGTGCCACTAAATACATTCTGTTGGATTTAGATGCAATTCTTTTTTTTATGAATAGCAGTTCTTGTGGTTAGCTGATCCATATACATAGATAGATAATACACAATATCACATATAAATACTCAATAATCACCGTTATCTCCGACGCGCAACAGACACATAAATATTGATATGAATACACTATTGTGATCAGCATGATGAGACGATCAAAACGGTATACAGATGTTAGTGATTCGATTGAATTATAAAAATTCAAATTTTCTACTAGCGGAAAATGCAGCAAAAACGCAGAAAATTAAGATCGACGGAGCTAAAGAAGTACGAATTTGGAAAAACGAAAAATGACGTCTTGCTCAGAAGATAATTTAAAATTTTTCTATATAAAAATATTTAGGTTTCAAAAACGTTTTATTTTCATCAATTACTAACTGATTCAAATTAAAATAAATTTACGCACGAAATAAACTTCCATATTTTCAGACGAAAATTTACCAGTTGCTATGTTTAACTAGACGCATTTCAAATATTAAATTTTTTATTTCAAAAGTTTATTTTTAAAATTTTACAAAATTTCAATTAATAACGTTATTAAAACTAGTTAAATTTACGGGTCATTACACTCTCCCCCACTCAAAACTTTTCGTCCCTGAAAAAGAACGAGGTAGGAGAATAGAAACAACCAGAAAGAAAAACAAATTTGAAATACAAAATAACAATTAATTTAAACCATATAAATTCAAATTTAAATTAATTGATATTCAATAATTGATTTAATCCATTTGATTTCACTAAAATCAATCTCAACTATTACTTAATTCATTATCTTATTATCCAATTATCTTCAATTTACAATTTCTAAAACCATAAATTTGAATAGTCTTTTATTATAATCATATTTTTTTTCAACAATTTAAATTCTTCTTTATTCCAAATTATTGTTAAATTTATTCTACTTAATATATCTTATCCCATATATTTAACCCATATAAATTAATTTAAACCATAAAAGTTTCGATTTAAATTAATTTATATTCACTAATTGATTTTAAATTCAAGGTATTTTCATAAGTTGATCAAATTTCAATTTATTAATTCTTTCAAAACAAATTTATTTTCTCATCTATTATTCAATTACTGATTATCCTATCTAACTCTATTAATGTCTTTATAAATAAAATTTGAGTGTTTATAATATGTTTATACATTTATTTATAAAGACATTTTTTTATTGTACATTATCCAATTACATTTTAACTTCTGAATAATTTAGGTAAGTTATATTGAAATGAAATTGAGTATTATACAAATAAATTTTTTACAATCCAGTTATTTCAAGTTAAATATTTATCCAAGAATTTTGACTTCAGTTTATAATTGAAATCATCTTTAACCTAAAATTTAAGAATTTAAATCTCCGATTTACTTCAAACAATTTAGAGATATATCTATATATTTATATCAAATCAAATTAAATTTTTAAAATAAGATACCTATATATATATATATATTTAAATCAAATTATACTGAAGAAATTCAAATTAAAATATGTTTTTTTTTTCAAAACAAAACCGTAGCAAAGCTACAGAATAGTCTCTCCACTTCAAAACTCGAAAATGAATGTCGATGATGCGGCCGCCATCACCGAAATTATTTTCCAGCGACAAAGAGAAGAGCACTGGTTTCAACATTTTAAAATTCTTTGAAAACGATTTATATTTGAAAATATTTTAAATACTATACACTTTAAAACTTTCAAATCAAAGTTTGAAATCACCAGAAATTAAATTCTCAAATTCTTCCTTTAAATTCCTTTCAAATTCCGTATCAAATTATAACCAAGTTTCATAAATTCATTTATTTATATGATGCAATAATCAATGGTTTACAAAACAATAAGTAAAAATCAAATATTATCATTTTGTAAACCAATTCACTTAACAATTATCTTTAGAAAATTTACTTATATATAATCACACAAAATTTTATTTCAATTTCAAAATTTGAAAACAATATTGTGTCAGTTTGCTCTGTTCAAGTGTTTTGGAAATCCTATCGATAGCGTTGATCAAATGAATCGATCGAAAACCCAAATCAACATCAACAACTCAAACAACACAATATATAAAACATTTTAATATTAATTTACAAATACCATTATTCGCTCGACAATACATGAATGGATTTTCAAAGCAACGACAGAGATTCAAATTTGATGGACTCAAATTAAAGAGAATTCTGATTCGAATACAAGTTCGAAAGAAAAGATAAGATGATTCAATAACAGAATCGGGAGATGGGTAAGCTTATTTAATTTATGGGAAACCTTAACCGGATTGACTGTGACTTCACGAATAAGACTGATGCATAATTCTGAGGTAAATCGACATTCGATCACCAAAGATATAATCAGGGCATACAAGAGATATTAGCATCTAAACCGAGGATATAGAAATCTCCGATGAATCGATGCCAATTGTAAAGGAGTTTCACCCATTTACAAAATTTCGAAGATTGGCGAGACCGCCGATCCATTATAAAGATCATTCAAAGTGGAGTTATGCGATGCTCCAGAATTGAAAGAAGATGAATAGTGAGGGACACGAATGAAATTTGGAACCGTAGGGAACGTTCCAAAATTCAAAGGAATCGAGTCAAAAGGAAAATATTGAAACTCGAATGAGAGTGATTCTGTAAATACATTTACCCTATATGCTAAGTTTTGCCTAGAGCTACCAAAGCTCTAATACTAACTGTAACGACCCGCTATTTTGGACTATTCGCATCCGCACATGTCGGACTTGAATAATTCAAAATACCGAATTGTTAATTTAAATTGGCAAAACTGAACATATACAGTAAATAAATAATCACATATCACAGACACAGAGTAATAATTGCAGCGGAAACAAAAGATAGTAGTTCATGAAGCTACTATATACATATCAGAGTTAAAGAAGGTACGACAGATGTCTCGAATACAATAGTCAAATACAATATCAGAATACATCACTTGAATCAACTGAATATCTGAAAACTGGATAGATAGCTGGATCTCCAAGCGAAGCTCCAACTCCAAAGGTGAGTCACGAATACTAGTACACTCGGTCTGACCTGAGCGTAAAGCAAAACACAAAATACTCGAGTCAGGATTAACATTCTTATATCAATAAATCCAACTCAAGTGAAATAGCAACTGAAATACAAGTAACTCAAAGGATGTTTGGAATAACCATCCTTTAAGGATCCGTTAAACTATCTACTATGTAGTAGTGTACGATAAGTAGATAATGCCTATCAGTAATATAAGATATCAAAATAGTGTTAAGGCGTTAACATTATCCCCCTTAACACATTTTATATAAGCGTCATAGTCTATACAGCACTGTAAACTCCACCGTAAACTAGTGGGCTATCAGGGAGTACTCCCTAGGTATAGCACAAAACAAATCGTAGTGGTCACGTATATAGGGATACAATAATGACAAGGCACATGAGGCAATACCCAAGGTAGTGAAACTACCGTTTGCCTGATCCGGACTGGTGAGAATGCATCGCCGCAGCGATCGCAACACCGCGAAACAACACTCCCAAAATTTCTATGGTGCACCAATCGATAACAAGTAATGAGTAGTTTACGAAGAAGTGTGTTCGCTCGAGGCAGCTAACCCCATTTGGCCCGGCACAGCTCCTGTTTTAGTCATTTCCAATTTGACACAAGTGTCAAGGCTATCCATTATCGTTCTCTTTCTTCAGTCATCATGTACGTCATTTCAACCACTTCATTTTGGATCACACTCCGCGTATAGTTATTAAAGTAGTTTTCGGTTTAGACAGTGAGTATGTCCCTAACAGATTCCGGTCTCTTTAATAACTTTCGTGATTATTACACCGATTGGTTATTTAATATATTTCAAACCAAATCAATTTCGATTCCAATTAGAACTTGTAAACCAACTTTCAATTTGTCTTTCCAAAACAATACCCATAATTTACATTTCAAAACATCTAAATTTATAATTTCAAAATCTTAAAATTCAATTTCAATTTCTATTTAAAACAATTCAAATATTGATTCAAGTTCGTATATAAGTTTCATCCCGAAATCATTTAAAATGATTTAATCTACATTCAAATCAATTTAAGTTCATTTATCGATTTCATTCAATATTCGTTAAGTAATTTGTCATTCAAAACAATTTCTATTTAATTTCCAATTCATTAAATCAATTACTTAAGTTCACTTAATTATATCAAAACTTACAAATTGAATTAAATTAAATTCGTTAAATCAACTGTTTAAATTACACGTCTTACATTAATTTCAATAAATCACATTTTATTTCTTGTTAAAGAAATTCAATTCCACTTATTTATTTACTTAGTTACAGATTTCAAAACTCAATTAATAAAGTAACCAAATTTTACTTATTCAAGAAATTCAATTCCACTTACTAAAGAATTCAATTTATTTAATTATTAAATAATTCAATCTTATTTAATTATAAAATAATTTCAAAACTTAATTATTAAATAGTTTCAAACTTAATTATTAATAAGTTCAAAACTTAATTATTAAATAATTTCAAACTTAATTATTAATAATTCCAAATTTTAAAACAACGTTCTTTCATCAACTACTATGTTAATATTTTGATTCAGATATTTTGATTCAGATTATTAAATATTAACATTTCCTTCCATTAAAATTCAAATTCCAACTTCGTTTCAAAATCATATTATTTATTCAAATAAAATCTTCATTTTATTTTTAAATCAAATCTATCGACCAATCGGGTTTTATTTAATTTTCTATCCTAAGTCAAAGTTTTATTTGGGGATATATCATTTCAACCCGATTCCGTTTCATTTCAAAAACCAAAGCATAACAAAGGGAACTTGCAGTGTGATAACTGGGATGGTATAAAAGTAAATAAACAAGCAATAGAAAACATCAATAACAATCCAATAATTAATTCAAATAATCCCGAAATAATCATATTAATTCACATTATTATTTGTGTAAATTAATATAATTATTTCTAGAATCCACACTATCATTTCATGTAGATTAAAGATTATTACATTAATGTTTATACGGTTCTTCACTTGATATCTATTATTCAATTTCATACTACATAAATTTTTACAACATACAATCAATGGTTCAAGGTGTACTTAACCAAATTTCTACGTGTCAATTAATTTAACATTTCAAGGGTCATATTATACAAATGTCATCTAATCAAAGTTAACATATATCAAATCTAGCCATCCTACGTCAATTTCCATTTCAAATTATTTATCACTTACAACATTAAAAATTTAACGTCTAATGTCAACATCAAACAATCAATCATTTATCAACCAACTGGATTATCAGATAAGGGTGTCAGATGTCATAGGTAAACTGATACAGGTAATAACATATACAGTAGTGTAATTAACTAACAGCAATATATTTCAGTTGTCGTTTCAATTGAAATCAAATTTATTAAATAAAAGGACATTAATCGTGAGTGATTGCTCACCTTTCGAGGCCAGAGAATACAAGAAGATAGACAACACAACAGGCTACGATTTGAATTGCGCGATAGACCAATCCAAATAATGATTTCAAAGCAAGACGATATTGGCACGAATTTGATTGAACGGAGCTCATAAGACGAGTCGATAAAACGCATCAGAATCAGTTTGATGTATTTACATAAATATTTGTTATTTTATTAAAATCAATACCTAAATCCAAGACAAAATTAAAATAAAATATTTATCTATAAATAAAACACATACTTATAAAATCAATTCGATTCAAAACCATAAATTTCACATACATATAAAAGTAGCTCAACATATTATATATAACTAATACCACAATAACTAATACAATTTTGTGCAGACCTGGCCTTACATCTACTAGTATATAAATATGCGACTACCTATTTATATGTCGAACCACATTATAAAATTATAATAACTTGCATAAAGCACTTTACACATCACTTTATTAAAATCAAACACCTAGATGTATGTTAAAATGCTTAGCTTTCTAACACTTGCAGCTTACTATAATTTTTTTTCCTTCTACAAACTTTTATATTGTATACACAGAAATCAAATATATGTATATTTAGTATAAATAAGCTAACAGATTTCGTAAAACAAAACAAAACCAATTTCTATATGCTACTTACATAATATGTATAACTGAAACAGTAATGTAATATATACACACTTACATCTTCAAGCAATGAAAAGGCTGCAAAGGGCTAGGGAAGGAGTGCGAAGGAGCAGGTGGAGGCTGTTTTGGTCGGAGTGGCTAGCCGTGGAAGGGGAGGCATGGTGCTAATGAGGCTTGTGGCTGCTTTTGGCTGTGGCAGCCTGGGTCGAAGATGTTGGTGGCTAGGCGGTGTCGAGCGAGGGTGAGGTCGGATCTGCTGAGAGACAAGGAAGTGACGTGGTGGTAGCTTCGGTTTGAGGTGGTTAGTCGATGCGATTAGGGTGTTGCGAGCTTGGATGGAAGCGGTGGAGGGAGGCGCGCATTCGGAGGAGAGAAGGAAGAGAACGCACGCTTGCTGAAGCCAAAAATTATCACGCGAATTATTTTCTAATTTTTCTTTCCTTTTTTTTTATAGCCATGGCCGAATAAGAGATGAGCCAGAGGAAGAATAGCCATCGGCCTTCAACAGATAAGCAACAGAGCAAAGAAATTGAACAGGCACCAAGCAAAAATACAAATGCTTGACATTGAATAAATGGCCAAACAACAGTTTTTGAAAAGGTGGAACTGTTACAGTTCTAAAAAAAATGCATAATGCACAGACTAATCAAGGGATGTTAAGTGGAGATAGATTATACATAGTTCTCTGTGCTTTTCCCTAAGATTTGTTCAAGTAAGCTAATTGCATTGAAAATATAGCCACGCATGCCTGTAGCTCCAAGTTGCATGCGTCCATGTTAATTAAATTTGTAGGATACTTTTGCACATCTGATTTTAATTTGTTGCTTGAAATGTAGTGCCACTAAATACATTCTGTTGGATTTAGATGCAATTCTTTTGTTTATGAATAGCAGTTCTTGTGGTTAGCTGATCCATATACACAGATAGATAATACACAATATCACATATAGATACTCAATAATCACCGTTATCTCTGACGCGCAACAGACACATAAATATTGATATGAATACACTGTTGAGATCAACATGATGAGACGATCAAAACGGTATATAGATGTTAGTGATTCGATTGAATTATAAAAATTCAAATTTTCTACTAGCGGAAAATGCAGCAAAAACGTAGAAAATTAAGATCGACGGAGCTAAAGAAGTACGAATTTGGAAAAATGAAAAATGACGTCTTGCTTAGAAGATAATTTAAAATTTTTCTATATAAAAATATTTAGGTTTCAAAAACGTTTTATTTTCATCAATTACTAACTGATTCAAATTAAAATAAATTTACGCACGAAATAAACTTCCATATTTTCGGACAAAAATTTACCAGTTGCTATGTTTAACTAGACGCATTTCAAATATTAAATTTTTTATTTCAAAATTTTATTTTTAAAATTTCACAAAATTTTAATTAATAACGTTATTAAAACCAGTTAAATTTACGGGTCGTTACACTCTCCCCCACTCAAAACTTTTCGTCCCCAAAAAGGAACGAGGTAGGAGAATAGAAACAACCAGAAAGAAAAACAAATTTGAAATACAAAATAACAATTAATTTAAACCATATAAATTCAAATTTAAATTAATTGATATTCAATAATTGATTTAATCCATTTGATTTCACTAAAATCAATCTCAACTATTTCTAAATTCATTATCTTATTATCCAATTATCTTCAATTTACAATTTCTAAAACCATAAATTTGAATAGTCTTTTATTATAATCATATTTTTTCAACAATTTAAATTCTTCTTTATTCCAAATTATTGTTAGATTTATTCTACTTAATATATCTTATCCCATATATTTAACCCATATAAATTAATTTAAACCATAAAAGTTTCGATTTAAATTAATTTATATTCACTAATTGATTTTAAATTCAAGGTATTTTCATAAATTGATCAAATTTCAATTTATTAATTCTTTCAAAACAAATTTATTTGTCTCATCTATTATTCAATTACTGATTATCCTATCTAACTCTATTAATGTCTTTATAAATAAAATATGAGTGTTTATAATATGTTTATACATTTATTTATAAAGACATTTTTTTATTGTACATTATCCAATTACATTTTAACTTCTGAATATTTAGGTAAGTTATATTGAAATGAAATTGAGTATTATACAAATAAATTTTTTACAATCCAGTTATTTCAAGTTAAATATTTATCCAAGAATTTTGACTTCGGTTTATAATTGAAATCATCTTTAACATAAAATTTAAGAATTTAAATCTTCGATTTACTTCAAACAATTTAGAGATATATCTATATATTTATATCAAATCAAATTAAATTTTTAAAATAAGATGCCTATATATATATAAATCAAATTATACTGAAGAAATTCAAATTAAAATATGTTTTTTTTCTCAAAACAAAACCATAGCAAAGCTATAGAATAGTCTCTCCACTTCAAAACTCGAAAATGAATGTCGATGATGCGGCCGCCATCACCGAAATTATTTTCCAGCGACAAAGAGAAGAGCACTGGGTTCAACATTTTAAAATTCTTTGAAAACGATTTATATTCGAAAATATTTTAAATACTATACACTTTAAAACTTTCAATTCAAAGTTTGAAATCACCAGAAATTAAATTCTCAAATTCTTTCTTTAAATTCCTTTCAAATTCCGTATCAAATTATAACCAAGTTTCATAAATTCATTTATTTATATGATGCGATAATCAATGGTTTACAAAACAATAAGTAATAATCAAATATTATCATTTTGTAAACCAATTCACTTAACAATTATCTTTAGAAAATTTACTTATATATAATCACACAAAATTTGATTTCAATTTCAAAATTTGAAAACAATATTGTGTCAGTTTGCTCTGTTCAAGTGTTTTGGAATCCTATCGATAGCGTTGATCAAACGAATCGATCGAAAACCCAAATCAACATCAACAACTCAAACAACACAATATATAAAACATTTTAATATTAATTTACAAATACCATTATTCGCTCGACAATACATGAATGGATTTTCCAAGCAACGACAGAGATTCAAATTTGATGGACTCAAATTAAAGAGAATTCTGATTCGAATACAAGTTCGAAAGAAAAGATAAGATGATTCAATAACAGAATCGGGAGATGGGTAAGCTTATTTAATTTATGGGAAACCTTAACCGGATTGACCGTGACTTCACGAATAAGACTGATGCAGAATTCTGAGGTAAATCGACATCGATTACCAAAGATATAATCAGGGCATACAAGAGATAGTAGCATCTAAACCAAGGATATAGAAATCTCCGATGAATCGATTTCAATTGTAAAGGAGTTTCACCCATTTACAAAATTTCGAAGATTGGCAAGACCGCCGATCCATTATAAAGATCATTCAAAGTGGAGTTATGCAATGCTCCAGAATTGAAAGAAGACGAATAGTGAGGGACACGAATGAAATTTGGAACTGTAGGGAACGTTCCAAAATTCAAAGGAATCGAGTCAAAAGGAAAAGATTGAAACTCGAATGAGAGTGATTCTTTAAATACATTTACCCTATATTCTAAGTTTTTCCTAGAGCTACCAAAGCTCTGATACCAACTGTAATGACCCGCTATTTTGGACTATTCGCATCCGCACATGTCGGACTTGAATAATTCAAAATACCGAATTGTTAATTTAAATTGGCAAAACTGAACATATACAGTAAATAAATAATCACAGATCACAGACACAGAGTAATAATTGCAGCAGAAACAAAAGATAGTAGTTCATGAAGCTACTATATACATATCAGAGTTAAATAAGGTACAACAGATGTCTCGAATACAATAGTCAAATACAATATCAGAATACATCACTGGAATCAACTGAATATCTGAAAACTGGATAGATAGCTGGATCTCCAAGCGAAGCTCCAACTCCAAAGGTGAGTCATGAATACTAGTACACTCGGTCTGACCTGAGCGTAAAGCAAAACACAAAACACTCGAGTCAGGATTAACATTCTTATATCAATAAATCCAACTCAAGTGAAATAGCAACTGAAATACAAGTAACTCAAAGGATGTTTGGAATAACCATCCTTTAAGGATCCGTTAAACTATCTACTATGTAGTAGTGTGCGATAAGTAGATAATGCCTATCAGTAATATAAGATATCAAAATAGTGTTAAGGCATTACCTTTATCCCCCTTAACACATTTTATATAAGCGTCATAGTCTATACAGCACTGTAAACTCCACCGTAAACTAGTGGGCTATCAGGGAGTACTCCATAGGTATAACACAAAACAAATCGTAGTGGTCGCGTATATAGGGATACAAGTATGACAAGGCACATGAGGCAATACCCAAGGTAATGAAACTACCGTTTGCCTGATCCTGACTGGTGAGAACGCATCGCTGCAGCGATCGCAACACCGCGAAACCACACTCCCAAAATTTCGAGGGTGCACCAATCGATAACAAGTAATGAGTAGTTTACAAAGAAGTGTGTTCGCTCGAGGCAGCTAACCCCATTTGGCCCGGCACGGCTCCTGTTTTAGTCATTTCCAATTTGACACAAGTGTCAAGGCTATCCATTATTGTTCTCTTTCTTCAGTCATCACGTACATCATTTCAACTACTTCATTCTGGATCACACTCCGCCTATAGTTATTTAAGTGGTTTTTGGTTTAGACAGTGAGTATGTCCCTAACCGATTCCTTTCTCTTTAATAACTTTCGTGATTATTACACCGATTGGTCGTTTAATATATTTCAAACCAAATCAATTTCGATTCCAATTAGAACTTGTAAACCAACATTCCATTTGTCTTTCCAAAACAATACCCATAATTTACATTTCAAAACATCTAAATTTATAATTTCAAAATCTTATAATTCAATTTCTATTTAAAACAATTCAAATATTGATTCAAGTTCGTATATAAGTTTCATTCCGAAATCATTTAAAATGATTTAATCTACATTCAAATCAATTTAAGTTCATTTATCGATTTCATTCAATATTCGTTAAGTAATTTGTCATTCAAAACAATTTCTATTTAATTTCCAATTCATTAAATCAATTACTTAAATTCACTTCATTATATCAAAACTTACAAATTGAATTAAATTAAATTCGTTAAATCAACTCTTTAAATTACACGTCTTACATTAATTTCAATAAATCACATTTTATTTCTTGTTAAAGAAATTCAATTCCACTTATTTATTTACTTAGTTACAGATTTCAAAACTCAATTAATAAAGAAACTAAATTTTACTTATTCAAGAAGTTCAATTCCACTTACTAAAGAATTCAATTTATTTAATTATTAAATAATTCAATCTTATTTAATTATAAAATAATTTCAAAACTTAATTATTAAATAGTTTCAAACTTAATTATTAATAAGTTCAAAACTTAATTATTAAATAATTTCAAACTTAATTATTAATAATTCCAAATTTTAAAACAACATTCTTTCATCAACTACTATGTTAATATTTTGATTCTGATTATTAAATATTAACATTTCCGTCCATTAAAATTCAAATTCCAACTTCGTTTCAAAATCATATTATTTATTCAAATAAAATCTTCATTTAATTTTTAAATCAAATTTATCGACCAATCGGGTTTTATTTAATTTTCTATCCTAAGTCAAAGTTTTATTTGGGTATATATCATTTCAACCCGATTCCATTTCATTGCAAAAACCAAAGCATAGCAAAGGGAACTAGCAGTGTGATAACTGGGATGGTGTCAAAGTAAATAAACAAGCAATAGCAAACATCAATTACAATCCAATAATTAATTCAAATAATCCCGAAATAGTCATATTAATTCACATTGTTATTTATGTAAATTAATATAATTATTTCTTGAATCCACACTATCATTTCATGTAGATTAAAGATTATTACATTAATGTTTATATGGTTCTTCACTTGATATCTATTATTCAATTTCATACTACATAAATTTTTACAACATACATTCAATGGTTCAAGGTGTACTTAACCAAATTTCTACGTGTCAATTAATTTAACATTTCAAGGGTCATATTATACAAATGTCATCTAATCAAAGTTAACATATATCAAATCTAGCCATCCTACGTCAATTTCAATTTCAAATTATTTATCACTTACAACATTAACAATTTAACGTCCAATGTCAACATCAAACAATCAATCATTTATCAACCAACTGGATTATCAGATAAGGGTGTCAGATGTCATAGGTGAACTGATACAGTTAATAACATATACAATAGTGTAATTAACTAACATCAATATATTTCAGTTGTCGTTTCAATTGAAATCAAATTTATTAAATAAAAGGACATTAATCGTGAGTGATTGCTCACCTTTCGAGGCCAGAGAACACAAGAAGATAGACAACACAACATGCTATGATTTGAATTGCGCGATAGACCAATCCAAATGACGATTTCAAAGCAAGACGATATTGGCACGAATTTGATTGAACGAAGCTGATAAGACGAGTCAATAAAACGCATCAGAATAAGTTTGATGTATTTACATAAATATTTGTTATTTTATTAAAATCAATACCTAAATCCAAGACAAAATTAAAATAAAATATATATCTATATATATTTAAATAAAACACATACTTATAAAATCAATTCGGTTCAAAACCATAAAATTCACATACATATAAAAGTAGCTCAACATATTATATATAACTAATACCATAATAACTAATACAATTTTGTGCAGACCTGGCCTTACATCTACCAATATATAAATATGCGACTACCTATTTATATGTCAAACCACATTATAAAATTATAATAACTTGCTTAAAGCACTTTACACATCACTTTATTAAAATTAAACACCTAGATGTATGTTAAAATGCTTAACTTTCTACAACTTGCAGCTTACTATAATTTTTTTTCCTTCTACAAAAAAAAACCAATTTCTATATGCTACTTCCATAATATGTATAACTGAAACAGTAATGTAATATACACACACTTACATCTTCAAGCATTGAAAAGGATGCAAAGGGCTAGGGAAGGAGTGCGAACGAGCAGGTGGAGGCTGTTTTGGTCGGAGTGGCTAGCCGTGGAAGGGAAGGCATGGTGCTAATGAGGCTTGCGGCTGCTTTCGGCTGTGGCAGCTTGGGTCGGAGATGTTGGTGACTAGGCGGTGTCGTGCGAGGGTGAGGTCGGATCTACTGAGAGACAAGGAAGTGACGTGGTGGTAGCTTCGGTTTGAGGTGGTTAGTCGATGCAGTCAGGGTGTTGCGAGCTTGGATGGAAGCGGTGGAGGGAGGCGCGCATTCGGAGGAGAGAGGGAAGAGAACGCACGCTTGCTGAAGCCAAAAATTATCACGCGAATTATTTTCTAATTTTTCTTTCCTTTTTTTTATAGCCATGGCCGAATAAGTGATGAGCCAGAGGAAGAATAGCCATCGGCCTTCAACAGATAAGCAACAGAGCAAAGAAATTGAACAGGCACCACGCAAAAATACAAATGCTTGACTTTGAATGAATGGCCAAACAATAGTTTTTGAAAAGGTGGAACTGTTACAGTTCTTAAAAAAATGCATAATGCACAGACTAATGAAGGGATGTTAAGTGGAGATAGATTATACATAGTTCTCTGTGCTTTTTCCTAAGGTTTGTTCAAGTAAGCTAATTGCATTGAAAATATAGCCACGCATGCCTGTAGCTCCAAGTTGCATGCGTCCATGTTAATTAAATTTGTAGGATACTTTTGCACATCCGATTTTAATTTGTTGCTTGAAATGTAGTGCCACTAAATACATTCTGTTGGATTTAGATGCAATTCTTTTGTTTATGAATAGCAGTTCTTGTGGTTAGCTAATCCATATACACAGATAGATAATACACAATATCACATATAGATACTCAATAATCACCGTTATCTCCGACGCGCAACAGACACATAAATATTGATGAATACACTGTTGAGATCAACATGATGAGATGATCAAAACGGTATACAGATGTTAGTGATTCGATTGAATTATAAAAATTCAAATTTTCTACTAGCGGAAAATGCAGCAAAAACGTAGAAAATTAAGATCGACGGAGCTAAAGAAGTACGAATTTGGAAAAACGAAAAATGACGTCTTGCTCAGAAGATGATTTAAAATTTTTCTATATAAAAATATTTAGGTTTCAAAAACGTTTTATTTTCATCAATTACTAACTGATTCAAATTAAAATAAATTTACGCACAAAATAAACTTCCATATTTTCGGACGAAAATTTACCAGTTGCTATGTTTAACTAGACTCATTTCAAATATTAAATTTTTTATTTCAAAATTTTATTTTTAAAATTTCACAAAATTTCAATTAATAGCGTTATTAAAACCAGTTAAATTTACGGGTCGTTACACGGCATGTTGCTGCTCCGTAGTGACGATCGTAGCTTCGATCGATCATCATTCTCATTTTCCACAAAATTTGCTTGTGACCCTTCCCAGCGGTTTGCCTTTATATGTCCAAACTTCTTGCAATTACGACACTGAACAGCATTTTTGTTCCATCGTTTCTCTCCACTGGACTGCCTTTCTTGTCCATGAAAATGGCCTCTTGCTCTACCTCGACCACGTCCTCTTCCACGAAAACTTTCTCTTCCGCGTCCTCTTCCTGCAAAATCTTGTCTTTTGTCTGCCTCTCCCTTCACCTGAGAAGCTTGAAATGCCTTTTCTTCACTATTCTTTCTTCAAAAAGCAGTCCATGATATGAAGTCTCAGAACTGCTTTGATGGCTCCTATGGTCGGAGGATCGACTAGAGTGAGATGGTGCCAAATGCTGCATAGGAATGAAAGCTAGAGGAGCTGCGCGAGAAGCATTGCCTGGTGGCAAGTCACCACGGCGATCAAAAGGCCTATCTAAGCCTCTTGACAGAGGTGACCTAGACTTGGAACGGCATTTGGAATGACATTTGGAACGGGAGTCATGCGATGGATAATTTCTATCGCAACTGCCTCTGTCTCAGCTAGATCGGTAACCGAGCTCAAAATCTCGACCGCTTCCCCAATGATATGAGCTTGGAAGGTGCTTATGTGATCGAGATATGTTTTCCTTCCAAAGATTGGCATATATACTTCTTCCTCCCCATGGATCCTGCAAATGAAATAAGAACAGACTAGTTTCCACTCGAAAGGAAGTGAGTCAAATGCAATGTAGTATCATGAAGTGCACATGTGTGTGAGTGTCCTAGTGTCCCCCCGACGGACCATGTTTTGGAGATTTGATCGTAGGTGTGAACTCCCCCATGCTGATAGGCAGAATGTCATCGTTAAAGAAGATGGAGGAGTTAAGACCCTCGAGAATCATGTCCCCGACGGCAAAGGAGCCAAACTCGGTAGGAATCGGTCTTAACTTAGAGAATGTTTCTATGGATGGAAGAGAAGGAGTTTTATCAACAGTCGTAATGGGTGAAGGCTGTGTAAAAGTCTACGCCTTAGAAATTTTCAGGACTAGTCCCTTCTTCAGGGCAGACTGTTGGCCGTCTATGGGTTGTTCAACCAAGGACTCATGGCCCACATCAGTATCGTCTTGGCCAGCTTCACCATTTCTATATACAATTTTTCCTTCCTCGGCATGTTCTTCCCTTTCTTGAACATTTTCTTCAACTTCTGCCCTTAGACTTGGGAATGAAGCACATCTGGATTAGCCCCGTCTCCTTTGGCCAAGTTATTGTCATCATCAACATCATCATCATTATCACTAGCGACCACTTGGGCTAGACTAGTGCTACGGCCCGCTTCTAGCAGATTATGGGCTAGGTGATTCTTGTTAGAGAGAAGAACTCCAATGTCTTTGTCTCCTTCTAAAAGTATTATGAGAATTCTGATGGCATCCACACGAGCCATGCCACTAGGCCTCATTGGAACATCTGAATGATATAAAGAATATGAGTTAAGTTTGATAACTAACAAGTTGAACTCAAAAATGAATGAGGTAGAACTTACATTCAGATATGCATCTTCGAGCAAACTTAGGTGGACAACGTACGTAAAACCATTCACTTTCAAAATAGCTCAACTTGTTCAATGTACCAGTGAAAACCTGGCAATTCTTTGTTGGCTCTAAGTAAGTCAAAAAAGGGCTTCCCTTTTGGCTCTTAAAACTGTATATGTATCGGATTTCCTCATAGTACTTGGTTTAAATGTTGAAGGAAAACAATGTACATGATGAGAAGGAAGCTGTAACTATCCGGGTGTAATTGTGTCAAAGCTAATCTCATGAAGTTTAGAACTCGACAGATGAATGAGTTGAATGGTGGAATGCAACCCACCAAACACATGTATTTGTTACATGCAGTGTAGCCTTCTGGGGATTATGACCTCTCTGATGGTGAGAAGGTACTAGTACATCATCGAGTGGAATTACATGCTTGTCGCTGATTCTACAAAGAGATCCATCGTCAATCTTTGGAGCAATGGAATCAATAGGATTATCTAAAAGTACATCTTTGAGAGTATCAAGAGTAGGTTCAACTTCTGGCCCTTCCATGGGCTTTACGGGATTTTCAGGAACTTTTTATTCAGCTTGTGGATTTTCTTATTGATGTGTGTGATATGCTGGAGTTTGTTGTACAAGTGGAGTTATAGTGAACTTGACTCAACATTGGATTCAATGTATTTGGAAATAGATGGACCTACAGCTAAGTTAGCAAGACGCTCGGAATGTCTATGCTCCATTTTTATGAAAACTCAACATACAATCAACATCAAATAAATTAAAAGTTGTGCCGCCATGCTAAAGTGAAACCTAGTGAGGTGTCGTGCAGTGTCATGCAGTTTAAATTTCTGATATTATATAATAGTTCATTTTGAGAATTCAGATATTGCCCGAAGTGACTGTCATTGCTAATTGTCCCAATGGACTTCACGTTAATGACATTGCGTTGCAAAATGTTCGGGAGTTCAAGAGGAAGTGTTCAACATGGTTAATGTTCAGACAACAAAACAAAGTTCGGTTTGAATTTCGAAAATCAAAAACCCACCAAGGGTTAGATCGACATCGATCCAGTCCCTTGGTTGGATTTCTGACTTCTTCTTCAATCCTTCCCTTATCTCCAAAGCACATCCGCTAACATTAAAAATCCATCCACGTTCTAGTCTAATTCCTTCCTGCATGTTCCCATGCCATCGCTTACCTATGCAATTTAAAGCATGTCGGGTTCATTTGCAAGATAAAGGTTGATGCTTGGATTGACGAATTAAGGCCAATTTGAGGTTATGCGGTGGTGTCGGGTCAAGGCAAGGTCTAGGAAGCGGTTCTGGCATTATTGGTGGAGGAGATGATGGACGCTGGTGATTGGAGATGGGGACAAGTTCAATTTGAAGGTCAAGGTTCTTTAACAACGACATCTAAGTGTTGGATCGCTAGGCAAAGCAAATGTGAAGAGGAGATGTGAAGGAATGGGTTTTATAACCCACATATAGACCCGAACTTTAGGCACTAATGTTGGAGAATTTCTCCAACCGTTGGATCGGTACCGATCCAAAAAACATATCGGTACCGAGTCTTATATATTTTAAAAAAAACTACAATGTTGATGGCCTATGTATATGCTTACATGGATACTTGCATTTGAAATTCTTAAAAACATGCATGTGAATATGTGTGCGTGCACATATTCAGCTCGAACAACTAGAGTTAAAGGAAATTATATTCGAACCTGGGAAATCCATAAAGAAATTAGTTTGAAATTATCAAGCTCAGAATAACAGATCATGAGAGCGTTTGAAATTATCAAGCTCAGAATAATAGATCATGAGAGCACACTCCTGATTTATACTACCAGATGTTGGAAAAGCGTCACGACGAATGGCTATGGACATACTTTTTATAGAGATGATCTAAATGAAGGATAACGACATTCAGAAAATAGAGTAGAGTCCTTCATAGCAATCCCAGCTTGTCTCAGTTCAAAGCACATCACGTTTGAATAGGGATGTACTTTGGGAGGCAAGTGTTATCCAGCCTTCTGACCAGGCAATATCCATGGATGAGACGAACTAGAGTTATCAAGGCCGGAGGCTTAGAGAGATTGCCTAAGAATCCAGAAACCAAACACAAAAAAGCCATGGGACAGGTACCAAACCAACACAAGGAACTGAAGGAAAAGATCCACCAAAGTCGGGGATCAGTGCCGACCCAACCTCCTGGATCGATACTGATCCAATTTTTCTCCATCAGAAGTTCCCATCTTCTGCTTACCTACCCTATTTGATGTTAGAAGCTCATTCCAGGTGTTTTTTTTTGTTCCAATGCAATTCTTTATTGATCTCCACTAGCACTTGAATTGGAAACTTTGCTTCTTCATAGACCCGTCATTTGGACTCGGAAACAAGTAAAAATTAATGCAAACAAACTTGGAATCACGAAGCTAACCATCAATCGAGTCAAGATAAAGAGATCAAGACAACCAAATTGGCCATCTCTTGGATCAGTATCGATCCAAGCTCATGGATCGATACCGATTCACACAAATTGATGTGGTGTCTCCCTATTTCTTTGGAGAAATGGTCTATGGCATGAAAAATGAGGTTGAGATCTTCTAGGCGAGATTTTAGGCTTTCTACAACTACAAATAGAGGGGCATGGTTCATTTCTAAGGATCTATGGCTCTTGCTTTCCCTAACTCTAATTTCTTGTAATCACTGTCGGATTTATATCAATTTGTAGGAACACCTACTTGTAATCTACAATATAATTAGTAAAATCACTAAGTGGAAGTAGGCCATGGTTAGCCGCACCACTATAAATTGTTGTGTGCTCTTTCTTACTAGTTTTCGTTTAAATTTCTTCAGTTTTTATTCTCTACTTAATCTTCTAATGTTTGTGCCATTTTTGATTCAAACACTAATGTTTGCTGAAAAATTCATCAAACGAAAATTTATATACTTTTCAAATTAAAGATTATGGAAAACCTATAAATTCATTTAAAAATACGTCAATCAAAATCAAGTCGTTTTATTAACAATTGATTTTCTTTTTTATTTACTCGAACTATTTATTATTGTAAATTAATTTATAAAATTAGTTCACCATTATTGTTTAGTAATTAAAAGAGTTAAATAAGGCTATTAAATCCATTTAATTCATATTTATTCACAATTCAAATATTTAGATAGTCCCTATATTCGAATGTATGTTATTTATATTTTTCCGGGATGTTACAATGTCAAACATGTTGCCTTACCTTTGAGGCATATGGCTCTTAAGGAGAGACGCGAGCTAAATAAACAAGTGAATGAGATGTTGGTGAAGGGCTTCGTTAGGAGAAGTATTCCAGAGTGGAAAGCACCAGTCGTCTTTTCCACCAAGGTAGATGGTTCTCTGAGGCTTTGCATCGATTATCAGGACTTGAATAAGATGACGAAGAAGAATCATTGCCCTTTGCCCTGCATAAACGATCTCTTTGATCAATTGGTTGGAGCGAAGGTATTTTCACATATTGACTTGGCTACCAGATTCCATTAGTTGCATGTAGCTGAACATAGTATTCATAGGATTGCTTTTCATACACCCGATGACCTTATGAGTACTTAGTCATGCCTTTCGGACCAACCAATGCACCCGCCTACTTTGTTGATTTGATGAGTTGAGTTTTTAGAGTGTTTCTTAACACGTTCATGGTGGTATTTATGGATGACATATTACTCTATTCGAAAAGCAAGACAGAGCACAAGCTACATTTAGGAGAAGTGCACAATACACTCTCTAAGCATAAGTTAAAGGCGAAGTTTTCCAAGTGCCACTTTTGGCGCAAAGAGGTATGCTTTTTGGGACACTTTGTATCTGAGAGTGGATTAGCGGTCGATCCTACTAAATTTGTAGCAGTACAGGATTAGCATGTGCCAAAGAATGCCATGTAAGTGAGGAGTTTACATGGTTTGGCGGGCTACTATAGGAAGTTCATTAAGGACTTCACGAAGATCTCTACTCTTTTGACATGCCTTCCGAAGAAGAATTTGGTTTTCTCATAGGACACGATGTCTGAGGATGATTTTATCAAGCAAAAGGAGACATTGACTAGTATACCTGTTCTAGTATTACCCGATGGTATAAGTCATTCATAGTGTATACCGACGCTTGCGGCATGGGGTTGGGCACGATGTTGATGCAGAAAGAGATGGTGTTGAGCTACGCTAGTCAACAGTTAAAGGTCCACGAAAGAAACTATCCTACCATGATCTTGAGTTGGTGGCCACTCTATTTGCACTCAAGTCATGGAGACACTATCTTTTAGAAGAGCAGTTTGAGTAGTATATTGATCATAAGTCTCTTAAGTATTTATTCTCCCATAAGGACTTGAATTTAAGGTAGCAAAGGTGGATGAATTTTTTGGCGTCGTATAATTTTGATATTTCATATACTCTAGGAAAGGGAAATATTGTAGCCTATGCCTTGAGTAGGCGACATGCGGTGTTAAGTTCTTTATTCTTAGAGTGGAAGCATTTAGAGTTCATCTATACATGCGATTTTCAACCATCGTCAAACATCACTCTTGGATTATTAGCAGCTTTGGATATACGACCTACACTAATGGACCGCATCGAGTCAAGTTAGAAGCAAGACAAGGAGTTAGTGGATATTTTTGAGAAGCTTGGTAGGAGGAGTAGTCGAGTCATTTAGGGCGCTATACCATTGACTCAAAGGGGTGGTTATAGAGAGATGGTAGATTATGTGTTCCTTTCATTATGAATTTAATTGACATGGTACTACCCGAGTCTCATCGCTATAGAATAACCATTCATCCATGCAAGTATCGTGGCATGAAGCGAATCTTTTATTGGCCTAGTATGAAGAAGCATGTGGAAGAGTATATAGCCCGATGTATGATTGCTAGAGGATAAAAGCGAAGCAGAAGAATCTAGGGGGATTGTTGCAATCGTTGGATATTCCCTAGTGGAAGTGGGAGCGTGTTTCTATGGACTTTATTGATGGAATACTTAGGAGTAAGAGGAGAAATGAGAGTATTTGGGTTATAGTTGATCGATAGAAAAAATGCGCTCATTTTATTCTGGTTAGGAGTACGAAGGCTACTGCATCTTTAGCGACACTATATGTAAGAGAGATTGTTTAGTTACACGAAGTCCCTTCTAGCATCGTTAGTGACCAAGATGTGTTTTTCACCAACGAATTTTGGGGGAGTCTACAGAGGCTTTAGGTAGTAAGATGAGCTTGAGTACTGCTTATCACTTATAGATGGATGGATAGAAAGAGAGGGTGAACCGAGTATTGGAGGACTTTCTTCGAATGTGTATCTTGGAATTTGGAGGCTATTAGGAGGATCACTTGCCATTGGTGGAGTTTACCTATAATAATATTAGGATGGCATCATTCAAGGTGTTATACTAGAGGCCTTGTAGGTCACTGCCTTGTTGGTGGGACACCACAGATAGGATTACTCTTGGACCGAATATGGTGAGGGAGACATCAAAGGAGGTAGACTTTATCCATAGGAAGACGAAAACTGCACTAGATAGGCAGAAGTCTTACGTTTACAGGAGACGCACCGAGTTAGAGTTTGCAGTAGGCGACATTGTTATTATGAAGGTCTCACCGCTTAGGCATGTTATGAGATTTGGTAGTTTGGGAAAGTTAGCACTGAGGTTTGTAGGGCCTTTTCCAATTAATGATTGAGTTGGGAAGTTAACTTATAGGGTGAAGCTTCCTAAGACGTTAGCGGAAGTACATGACATTTTACTTGTGTGACACTTGCGAAATTGCCTACATAATATAGCTGTTTTAGTCGAGCCGAGTTAGCTAGAGGATGTGGAGGTTAAGAGAGAGTCACTTTGTAACGACTGGGATTTTTTACCCTCGAAAATCGACACTAATACATCCTCGTGCCGTAAATCCAAGTGTCGGAAAGCCCTATTGTTAGGGGAAAAAGAAAATAAAGATAGCAAAGAATCTCACACGAATCGAGTAACATATATTATTTCAATATACAATCTTTACAGGGGAAAATTTTGAATACAATATCAGAGTCTAACCTTGATTCAGCCAGGATAGTTATAACCCTCTGTCCTTACAATTGCTGAAAATAAAAACAAATGCAATAGATGTAGTGCATAATAGAATACGTCCATGTTAGCACCAAAATTGGTCACTAACCTCGTTGAGAAAGATTGTGTAGAGATGTAAGTGATGAAGTTAAATTAAACAAGGAAGAATATGCTAATTTAAATACAGAAAGTAAGAACAGCGGATTTATAGTGGTTCAGCGTAATTGCCTACGTCCACTTTGGGGTTAAACTTTATTGCTTTACTTGATGATTGATTACAAATACAATCCGTAGACCAAACACTTGATTACAATTGCTAAGTAAAGAAGATGAGTCTTGAAAGCAGCAGAGTCTCCCCAGTGTTCTCCTAAAAAAGATCCCTTTTCACTGTGCCCCTGCCCCTCTATTTATAGACAAAGATGGGTTGGACTTCCCAGACGGGCCTGGCAGCCGAACACCTTGATCCAAATGGAGTGGTCGCTGTATGCTGAACCAAACAGGCCGAACGGTCGGATGCCGAACCACTCTCTTCATGCCAAACGAGGCGCTTGTTGTGTGGGAAGAGTAGATCGAATAGCAATCGAAGCCGAACGTGCCTCTGGCCGAACGAAACATCTGGCCAAACGCTACCTTTGGCCGAACGAAGCCCTTAACCGATCGATGTCTCTGACCGAACAATGGCTCTGGCCGAACGTTGCCTTTAGCCGATCGATGCCTCTGGCCGAACGAAGTATCTGGCCGAACAATAGCTTATGATGGACAATTCAGCCATGCCGAACCTTTGTACACGACGAACGTTATACCACGCCGAACGTCTCCTGATGTCGAGCGCTCCTGGATGCCGAACGCTTCTGGAATGCCGAGCACTTCGTGGATGCCGAGTACTCCTGGATGCTGAGTACTACTGGATGCCGTGTACTCCTAGATGCCGAGTACTCCTGGATGCCGAGTGTTTGCTAATGCCGAGTACCTAGTTGCCTGGTCAAATCTCCAGGAAACACTTGCCCCCCAAAGTGTATTACGTGATCGAATCATGATACGCTTTGAATTACATATCCCCTGTACTTCGCTTCGAATCTAGGTTAGCTCTTCTTGGAGATGCCTTCTTGAGAATATCAGTGGTGGAGGTGTGTGCCGAGCGTGGTATAAATGCCGAACGAGGCAGTCGAAACCAAACGCTCCTCATGTGCCGAACGACTTTGTATGCCGATGCCGAACGCTGTGGCTTTGACCGGTTCCACCGGATATAGCCTTTTCGACTTCTTCTTCTTCCCTATAAAAGCCAGCACCATCTTCCTCCTTCTCTTTTCACACTTTTAACACCTCTGCCTTGCACCTGCTGACGTTTCCAGTTAACATCCTTCAACGATTCATCGATCCTTTCCAAGTCTTCAACCTACCAACTAGGTATCGATTCTTCTGCCTAAATCCTTCCCATAGCTTAAAACGGTCTTTACGCTCGAGTTCCTTAATTGTGAATCAAGCCTTGACTAAGGTACCCTAAAAGTTTTCAGAGTTACACGATGAGGGTGGAAGGAAGAGTGAGTAGAGACGAGATCTCTAGGAAGCTGTTGGTAGACGTGTTGTGGTTTGGCATAAATCTTTTGTGCCGAACGAGATTGGAGGAAGAAAGAACATGGGAGAAGTAGGAGATGGTTAGGGGCGTCGAACGGTATGGTCTGGCATGACTTGCCGAACGATTCGTCCTCGTGGTTCGGTGTGGCTGGAGGAAGAAGAGGGGAATGAGGTCGCTGTTAAGGACAGTGTGTCGAGTGTTGTCTCGGCCGAACAGTCGCAAATGCCATACCACACTTAGGCCGAACAAACATAAATGCCAAACCACACTTAGGCCGAACAATACAAATGCCGAACAACACTTAGGCCGAACAATACAAATGCTGAACAATCATAAGTGCCGAACAACACTTAGGCTGAACAATCATAAGTACCGAACAACATAAATGCCGAACCACACTTAACCGAACGATTGTGGATGCTGAAACCTATTTTGGCCGGACAAAACTTAGCCGAACATGCCGAAAGATACTTTTAGCCGAGCAGGAATTAGGCCGAACACTTATTAACCTTGCCTATTCATATAACAAACAAGGACCAAGACCTAAGCATGCTAGCATATGAAACTGACCCGGATCATTAACTCCCTAGCTTTAGTAGACATAAATCTGAACTTAGATTAACATACGTTTTTCTGAATCTGAAACTGTAATCACCACAAGGCAGGCTTTTTGAGACGGTCAGCGATGACGGTGTTCGAAGGCGATGATTCGAAGCTCAGTTTTATATCTTTGTAACCTCCAAATTCTCACCGCTTATACACGATTGCTTGCACTAGTTTACACACCATGTGGGGGGAATATTCATGTTGTTAATTCTAACATTGAACATTTTTCAAGTATAGTTTTCACAGGCACTTAGACAGATTCAGTATTTATTGGGGATGTCTAAAAAATCTAGCTCCACCACTATATCTGATAGGCATGGGCCATCATCAAGGCAAGAAGTCGCGGACACTTCAAATCCGTCGATTTTCCCTGCTTATAACTTAGCTCCTGATGCCCTGGAGGCAACGATTCTCTTGGACAATCCGATCGACTCACATGCTTCGAAGATTAACGAAGTCGCGCTTCGGTGAATATGCTCCATCCATGGAATCCCTTTTGCCGATGTGTTGGTCCCGTCGAGACATGATCGTCCTCACCTGCCCCCAGTCGGATATACTGCTTGCAACAAGTTCATGTGCTGGATGGGCAGCGTGCCTCCATTCAATTTATTTCTTCGGGACGTGTTGCAGTACATAGACATCGCCCTGTCGTAGTTGCATCCAAATGGTCACGCATTCATATATGGGACCTACCTACTTTTCATGGCTGTCTTCTCTAGGCCTCCAACTTCTGGCGACATCAGATATATTTATATGATCAAGAAGCGGAAAGATAGCCCCTCCTTTATGTTCCTCGAGCCGTACCACAAATGCCAGATTTTAACCGGAGCATGTAGCAAATTCGCCCTGTACAAACAGGAATGGTTCTATGTGCGTTGCCCTCCTGGTTTCGCGAGAAGATGTGTCGAAGGCAGTAAGTCTCTTCCCTGAGTCGACATTCACGCTCAATCGGAGCTATGCTTTTTCTAACTCATTGTTTCATCTTTTCAGCTATTAACCTGCGTCCTGAGGGCCGAGGATATTCTGAGGCCGTCGAAGCCATTAGAGCACTTCCTGCCGAGGATCGGGACATCCGAACCATCATTTCAAATGAATCATTGTCGAGGTTCGGTTTGTTAGCAGGAGGTCGCCGGATTAGCCTTCCAGAGGGCGTTTCCATTCCCAAATCCACACCCGCTAAAGGGAAAAAACAAGCTGGATCGTCATCACGCCATACCGCCGATGCACACGAAGGGGGAGAACAAAAGGGGGATGAAGCTCCTAAGACACAAAGCGAGAATGTGGGTCCTTCTTGGAACCCGGCGGTCGAAGTGCACGATATTGAAACGTCATCTTCTCCTTCGAAGGGAAAAAAGAAATTGACGTACAAGATACGAAAGGAGAAAGTTGGCGGAACTTCCAAAGTTACGCTCATCCCGTCAGAGAAAGAGGCTTCTTCACAGCATATGGAAAGTTCTTTAAAGGGTCTGTCGAACCTTACCATCCCCGATGATATACTCAATTATGGTTTTGACAATCTGGAAGCCCTTAAGTTTCATTCGCCCGCTAGAGGCAATGCGGGAGTTCAACCCCCAGTCCAGGGAGATAACACTCCAATCAGTAAAGATAAAGGAACCGGTCCGTAGAGGGGAACACTAGGACACGCACGCACACACGCACTTCACCATGTACTTCAAGTTTTTTCATTACCCCGATTTTTCCTAACTCGTTGTTATTTTTATTCTTTGCAGGTGACATGGGGCGCCCCCACGGACTCGATCGCCTCTACGGTTCTTCTATATTTCACCATCCCGGACGAGATTCAGGCTCGGGTAGACGTAGGGAGATAGACGATTACGAGGGATTGAGACAACCGTCCTCGCGATTCATCTTATCGAAAGAAAACATATTCCCAGTCTTCATATTCCCGTGATCCCCCTCCTCAAACTGAGCCAGAAAGAGAAAAACTCTCGCAGAAGGGGCCTCAACCCGATGTCTCCCGAGAACAAAATTCCGGTTCGTCGAGCATAAGGCAAACTCGGGAGCATCGGAAAAGAACAGAACTTTCAAAGCCTCCTCCCCCTACTCCTGTGGCTGACCCAATGATAGCAGAGAAGATGGTTAATCTTAAGGCAAAATTCCCAAAAAGCTGCTTTGACGGCCTGAAATTCCTCCCAGTTATTCATCACATCCCAGGGCACGTCAAGCAGAGTGCCATCGCCTGCTACAACGACGTCTATGTTCAACATGATGCGTTTGTACACTTGGTCGAAAAACTCTCGGAGGTATCTGTTGAGCGAAAACATGAAATTGACCGTTTGAAGTTGGAAGCTGGCTTTGACAGGACATCATCAACAATCAAGATGAAGAGCTTGCCTTGTATAAGTCGGAACTTGAAGCCGCAGAGCAAAGTGCAAAAGACACTGCAGAGGCCGTCACACATCTAGAGGCGACCCATAAAAAGGAACTTGATGAAGCAGTTCAACGTAGCGGAGCCCTTGCCTTAGAAAAAGATTCTATCCAGAAAGAAAGGGACGCGCTCGCCCTGCAAGTCAGAGAGTTGAAAGAATTACTCTCTAAGGAGAAAGAGAAGAAAACAACCGCTCAAGAAGAGTCCCAGCGATACTGCGACGAAATCGTTGCTTCACGGCTCTTAAAAACAAAGCTCGATGATGAACTTGCTAGGGTTGAGATAGTGAAAGATGAAGCCCGCGAGGAGGGCAAGAGGAAAGCTTCTGAGGAGATTGACTCTCGCCTCGAAGCAACTGCAGAGGCCGGTAGAGAAGAGGTCAAGTGGATGTTTGACCCGTTGATTGCTGAATTCAACGCCCGCGTTCTCATGCACCGCGACTTGACATTCCTAGGCGAGGGCTATCTTGAGTCTCTAGCTGAGGCCTGGGAGACCTTAATAAAGATCGAAAATATCGAGTCGGGCTCTGAGGAAGTTGATGAGGATGCTCTAGTGAAAAAATTTCTCAGGGGGAACGAGCCAGCGGACTTATCTGCCGCTTTGGCTCTTTATAGCAAAGGTTCTCCCCTACCAAAAGAGAAAAACGATGAAGCTGGCCCGTCTGGGGCTAAGGCTGCAGCTCCTCATTCTGCTGCTCCTCCTTCTGCTCAATCGGCCGATCGGCCAACACTTGAACCATTCGAGCAGCATGCCGGCTATGATCCAGAAGATCCCGGGCTTGGCATTCACGTGCTATCCCCTATCTTAGAGGGTGAAACTCCATGCGCAACTGATAGCCAGCCAGAACCCGGTACAAGATTCTTCTTCTAGAAGTTAAAAGATATGTCACTTTCTGGTGGAGGTTATTTGTCCTAATGTTCATTCTTTATATTTTCATGCAGGCTGCTCTGATCCTGAACCAACTCCGAGGAGCGACAACGCCAAGGAGGAAGCAAAGAAAATAAGCGATGTTGCTCATGCGGGAGTAACCCCTGGCCCTGACGCTCAAGTGATCGGGGCGCTAGATGATGATAAGTCTAACACTTCATCTCCCGTCGAAGGAAGTGATGAAATCGAGATCACTGGCGCCTCCGAACATACTTCGAAGATGAGCATGAAGGAGCGACTTGCCGAAGAGGAGAAAAAGAAAGTCGAGATCAAAGTTGAGCCTTAAGTACTAGAACTTACCAACCCGCGGAACAGACCTTTTAAAATCATTCTCCCCGGCAAATCTAAACTGCTGGATGTTCCTTCTCCCGCTCCTGGCTCTTCTTCTTTGGCAAGCAAAAAATCCAAGAAGAAACGTGAAGGAGAGGAATCATCCGAGAAAACAAAAGAAGACAAGAAGAAGAAACCGAAGAAATAGTCGCTATGCTCGTTCAACGAGATTTTGCTTAAGTCTTGTAACTACTTTTATTTTTCGTTTCCGTAGTATGTGTAGATAAGCTTTTGATTCCAACTTTTGGAGGAATAACTGTGTAACCCCATTTTGGACTATTAAATACAGTTTAGTTCCTTAGTCATTTAAACGATTCTTTTGCTTCTTTAGCTTTCTGAATAACTGTGGTCAAAACTCAAGTCCTTATGAGTTGCATAATTTCCCAATCCATTCTCGAGTTGTTCAAACATTCTTTGGAGTGGCATAGTTCTTGTTCTACATTCTTGAGTATTTAGAATTTTTTCTAAATCCGCGCTCCAGGGATTTAGGGTAAGTTGATCCGCACTCAGGGGATTCAGAGATTCGAATTGCCTATATTCTAGTCTGCATTCCGGGGACTTAGAGTACTCCGGTCCGCACTCAGGGGACTCGGAGATTTGAATCGTTTATACTCTAGTCCCCGCTTCGGGGACTTAGAGTACTTCGGTCCACACTCAGGGGACTCGGAGATTGAAGTCGTTTATACTCTAGTCCGCGCTCCGGGAACTTAGAGTACTCCGATCCGCACTCAGAGGACTCAGAGATTTGAATCGATTATACTCTAGTCCGCGCTTTGGGGACTTAGAGTACTCCGGTCCGCACTCAGGGGACTCGGAGATTGAAGTCGTTTATACTCTAGTCCACGCTCCGGGGACATAGAGTACTTCGGTGACGCAGCGGATTAATCAAAATAATGTAGATCGATGGAAGTAGCGATTGATGGTGTGAAAGATACCGAATTGCCAAATTTGTTGATCCGAAGATACCGAATTCGAGCTATCTCAAACACGTTGATAGCGCACTATACCGTGTTTAAAGATCTACGATTCTTGCACGTTGATCTAGCGCACTAGATTCCGTGAATCGGCTTCTATGATCGTTGATTCAAGCGCACTTGAATTCCGAAAGAGGAGATAGGAGATTACACTCAACTACCAATTTAAATGAAAGCACAAAGCAATCAAACAAGAATTTTATTCAAAAATCAACAACCTTACAAGTGTGACACTCGGCCTATTTATAGGCGTTCAATTTTACAACAGAAATTTCATCATCTCCTAAGTCGGTTCCGACTTATAACCCCTCCGACTTACGACTCAAAAAGTAACGACTTAAGACAAAAACAGTTACAACACAGAAACACAACGCAACAACTTACGACTTAAGTACAGACGACTTAACAACATACAACTTAAAATGACGACTTACGACTTAACAATCAGAAAATACAAACAGAAAATACATCACTTAAGTCGTTGCCGACTTAACAACTTCTCACGACTCAACTTACAAGTACACGACTCAATAACAAACGACTTATCCCAGCTCACGTCTTAAGAAACCAGACGACTCATCTTAAGTCGTAACTCGGCAGCGACGCATCACTTCTCTTAAGTCGTAGACGACTTAACTCTTGTGTATTCTCAGCTTGTGCTGCTCCTCCTGTATCCTTCTTCTTAAGTCTTGGACGACTTATGCCAGCCTCTCCCTTGAGTCGTGGACGACTCGTGCCTTCTGATTCAATAAGTCATGGATGACTTATCTCCTCGCCTTCGTTAAGTTGTAGACGACTCATGCCTATTTCCTTAAGTCGGTCACGACTTATGTCTTCTCCCCAGTTAAGTCGGTCACGACTTATGCCTATCTCCTCGCCTTCGTTAAGTCATAGACGACTTATAACTTCTTCTTTAGGTCGCAAAACTGCTTCCTTAAGTCGGTTACGACTTATGCCTCCTTCCTTAAGTCGGTCACGACTTACTCCTTGAACTCTGTTAAGTCGGTCACGACTTAGCACTTGGTCTGCATCATCCTTCCCAGGTTGAGAAAAATTCGTCCTCGAATTTGCACCCTCCTCTTCCACAACAAACTCTTTCCCATGATATGGTACGAGATGCTTAACATTGAATACGTCAGTCGTATACACATCATCTGGCAGCTTCAATTTATAAGCATTTTCGTTGATTTTCTTTAAAATTTCCACTGGACCAATCTTTCGTGCTTTCAGTTTATTGTATGTTCCCACCGGAAAACGATCTTTTGTTAACACTGTATAAACCAAATCACCTTCATGAAATTCAACACTCCTACGTTTCAAATCTGCAGATCGTTTATACTTCTCGTTTGCTTTCTCCAATCGTTCCTGAACGATTTTATGACATTCCGCCAATCCATCAACAAAATCAGCAGCTTTCTTAACTGTCTTCTTTGATTGTGGCACTACCGTTAAATCCAACGGTCCCTTCGGTAAGCTTGAATATACTATCTGAAATGGACTGAAACCTGTGCTACGATTTACCGCATGATTATGAGCAAACTCTGCCTGGCATAACTTCATGTCCCAACTTTTCAGATTGTCCTACACAAGATATCTCAATAAGTTCCCCAATGATCTATTAACCACCTCCATTTGTCCATCAGTTTGTGGATGATAAGCGCTGCTAAAATTCAACTTCGTTCCCACCATCTTCCACAAACTTAGCCAAAAATGACTCAGAAAACGAGTATCCCTATCCGACACAATAGATTCTGGCAATCCATGAAGTCGATAGATTTCTTTGAAAAATAATTGAGCAACATGAACAGCATCCGCCGTCTTCTTACAAGCAATAAAATGTGCCATTTTCGAAAACCGATCAACCACCACATAAATGGAATCGTTTCCTTGCTGCGTTCTCGGCAACCCCAACACAAAGTCCATACTCACATCAACCCAAGGTTTAATTGGTACAGGTAACGGCATATATAAACCAGCATGAGTCGCAGTTCCTTTCGAAACCTGACAAATATGACAAAGCTCCACAAATCTCTCCACCTCTTTCCTCATCGATGGCCAAAAGTAAGACTGTGAAATCAACTGTAATGTACGGTCTCTCCCAACATGTCCTTCTTCATGTAGCTCTTTAACAATCTTCATTCTCAAACTACAATCAGGTATACACAATCGATTTCCTTTGAACAGAAAACCGTCTACCATCAAAAACTCATCCGTCTCTCCCTTCTTGACTTTATCAAAAAATTTTTGCAAAGTAAGGATCATCGACAAATAATTCTGGCAACATATCAAACCCCATCACTTCCACCTTCATTGTTGTTTGCAAATGATTCCTTCTACTCAAAGCATCAGCCACACGATTCGTCACTCCTGACTTGTGTTTAACAACAAAAGTAAACTGTTGCAGATATGCAATCCACGATGCATGTCTTGCTGAAATCTTGTCTTGCCCTTGCAAATGCTTCAATGCTTCATGATCAGTATACAGAACAAACTCTTTCTGAAATAGATAATGTCTCCAGTGTTTAATAGCTTGCACAATAGCATAAAATTCCACATCATATGTACTGTATCTCATCTTCGCTCCTGATAACTTCTCACTGAAATAAGCAATAGGATGCCCCTTCTGACTCAACACTCCTCATATCCCAACCTTTGACGCATCAGTGTGTAGCTCAAACAACAACTAAAAATCTGGTAATACTAGAATTAGTGCAGACGTCATCAACACCTTGATCTTCCCAAAAGCATCCCCTGCTTCCTCCGACCATGAAAACTGTTTACCCTTCATACAATCTGTAACAGGTTCCATCACACTACTAAAGTGTGGAATGAATCTTCGATAGAATGAAGCCAACCCGTGAAAACTATGAACTTCCGTTATCGTCTTGGGCTGCGGCCAATCTCTGATAGCTTCGACTTTACTTCAGTCAACCTGTATTCCTTCTTCCGACACAACATACCCCAGAAATAAAACACTCCTCGCCATAAAAACACACTTCTTCGTAGCAGCATAGAATTGTTCTTCACGAAGAATAATTAACACCTTCTTCAAATGCTGAACATGCTCTTCTGTACTAGCACTGTAGATCAGAATATCATCAAAGTAAACCACAACAAATTTCCCAATGTATGGCCTGAAAATCTGGTTCATCACCCTCATGAATGTACTCGGTGCATTCGATAGACCAAACGGCATTACCAGCCATTCATACAACCCTTCCCTCGTCTTGAATGCTGTCTTCCATTCGTCCCCTGGTCTAATGCGAATCTGATGATAACCGCTCTTCAAGTCAATCTTAGAAAAGATTACGGACCCACTGATCTGATCTAATAAATCATCAAGCCTCGGCATCGGAAATCTGTATCTGACTGTGATTTTATTCAATGCTATACTATCTGTGCACATCCTCCACGTTCCATCCTTTTTGGGTACCAATAAAGCTGGTATAGCACAAGGACTTAGACTCTCCTGCACACGCCCTTGTTCAAGAAATTCCTCTACTTGCCTCCGCAACTCTTCATGTTCCTTTGGACTCATTCGATAATGTGGTCTATGTGGCAACACTGCTTCCGGAACAAGATCGATTTGATGTTGAATGTCTCTTAGCGGCGGTAACTCCTTCGGTAATTCCTCTGGGAATACATCTTCAAATTCTTTCAATACCGGTTTTTCTTCTTCTGGAATTTCAACCTCCTCACTGCTCTCACGCCTAATTAACAAGAATACTTCCGGCTCTTCCTCAACCTCCTTAACAAACTCCTTCAGAGTTAATAAAGTTTTCAGCTCTTCAATCTCTTCTGACTTACTTTCTCCTTGTGGTCTCTTCTTTGGAACTAGGATAATCTTCGTACCTTCAAACATAAAACTGTAACTATTGGTCCGTCCGTCATGTTGTACTGCTCGATCATACTGCCATGGTCTTCCCAAAAGTAAATGACAAACATCCATCTCTACTACATCACACCAGATCTCGTCTTTGTATTTCTTCCCAATAGAGAATGGAACACGAACTCGTCTATCCACTTTCACTTCTCCTCCTTTTCTCAACCATGCTAGCTTGTATGGATTCGGATGTTTCTCTGTCTTCAACTTCAACTTTGTTACGGCCTCGGTTGAAATGATATTGTCACAGCTTCCCGCGTCAATTACAAATTTACACACCTTCCCCAGTATAGTGCATGTCGACTGAAAGATATTACTCCTCAACCAACTAGCTTCTTCCTGCTTTGGTGCCAAACACGATCTCCTCAGCATTAGATTACAACCTTCATCTCCTGACGCAATATCCTGTTCATCCTCCTCAACTGGACTAGAATAATCTCCATCAACATCCTCATCTTCAACTTCTGCAATCATGGTTCTCTTCTTTGGCTTTGGACATTCATTGCTTTTATGACCCAATTCCTGACAATTGTAACATTTGAAACCATTGTTAACCTTCGCCTTCTCAGCCTCCTTCAACACTGGTCTACTGATAGGTTTAGAAACATTAGAACTCCCACTAACACCCTTCACTTGATTGTTAGAATTAGTAAACACACCACCTCCTCGTCGTCCCTGTTTCTCCCAAGCCAACGCCTTTTGATGTGCTTCTGCCACAGATCTTGGATCGAACATATTAACCATATCCTGGATCTGCGTTCTCAATCCCCCAATGAATCTAGATGTCAGCTGCTCTTCCGTTTCCATAATATCATTTCTCGCAATAAGCTGATAAAATTCATCCGCATAATCATTAACAGTCTTCGTGCCCTGCCTCAAATTCTGCAAATGTTGATACATCAAAGATTGATAATTGTAAGGTAAGAACGTTGCTTTCATCAATTTCTTCATCTTCTCCCAAGATTCAACTTTTGATTTCCCCATTCGTTCACCTGTAAGTTTAGTTTGCTGCCACCATGCTAAAGCTCTTCCCCTCAACCTTGTAGCAACTAACTTCACTCTACGATGTTCTGGAACTTCTTTGAAATCAAAAATCTCCTCAACATTAGCCACCCAATCCAAAAACTCTTCAGCTTGCATACCACCCTTGAATTCTGGAATTTCAGTTTTCATTCCCGATTCCCACTTGTGATCATACTCAGTTTCTTCCTTGACCTCTTCCTTGAATACTACCACCATCATACTCCTCTTCAAAATCAGATGCATATCGATGTCGATTCTGACCACCAACATCTCTACTTCCTTCACGTCTACCACCATCCCTTCTATCTACATTCCTCCGAACACGATCTCAGTCATCAACATTTCTATAACTGTCTCGGCTCACACTATTATGATCATTCTCATAACTTCTCCCTTGATTGGAATGTGGTGAAACTCTACTCCTCTCATGGTTAGATTCGGGTGAAACCCTTCTCCGGTTTTGATTCATCTCTGTCATAAGCTTCTCTAACCTCCCAATGCCTTCATCCAACTTCTCATTGAATTTGTCACTTATACGTTGCTCCATTTGCTCGGCATCTTCCCGTTTATACAAATCTTCAACATTTTGATGACGGTTAGCTCTCCTTGGCGGCATGATTGACTACTTCACAAACTCTTCAAACAAAATTCACACTTCAAGTTTCAAACACCTTTCGAACTTTGATCCAAAATGAAATGGATCGAAACTTCCACTTTTGTTGCAAATCGCAATGAACACGATGAACAACAACTCCCCAAAAACTTCAATTCTCGGCTAGACAATGAAATGATGCTCGGATCTACCCTCTTCTTAGCTTGGCTTCTCACTTCAAGCTCGGCTATCTCTTCAACTTCAAAATGATTAGGCTCCAAGTCTCGATGTAGCTATGATTGGCTAGAACAAGCTCTGATACCAAAACTGACGCAGTGGATTAATCAAAATAATGTAGATCGATGAAAGTAGCGATCGATGGTGTGAAAGATACCGAATTGCCAAATTCGTTGATCCAAAGATACCGAATTCGAGCTATCTCAAACACGTTGATAGCGCACTATACCATGTTTAAAGATCTACGATTCTTGCACGTTGATCTAGCACACTAGATTCCATGAATCGGCTTCTACTATCGTTGATTCAAGCGCACTTGAATTCCGAAAGAGGAGATAGGAGATTACACTCAACTACCAATTTAAATGAAAGCACAAAGCAATCAAACAAGAATTTTATTCAAAAATCAACAACCTTACAAGTGTGACACTCGGCCTATTTATAGGCGTTCAATTTTACAACAGAAATTTCATCATCTCCTAAGTCGGTTCCGACTTATAACCCCTCCGACTTACGACTCAAAAAGTAACGACTTAAGACAAAAACAGTTACAACACAGAAACACAACGCAACGACTTACGACTTAAGTACAGACGACTTAACAACATACAACTTAAAATGATGACTTACGACTTAACAATCAGAAAATACAAACAGAAAATACATCACTTAAGTCATTGCCGACTTAACAACTTCTCACGACTCAACTTACAAGTACACGACTCAAGAACAAACGACTTATCCCAGCTCACGTCTTAAGAAACCAGACGACTCATCTTAAGTCGTAACTCAGCAGCGACTCATCACTTCTCTTAAGTCGTAGACGACTTAACTCTTGTGTATTCTCAGCTTGTGCTGCTCCTCCTGTATCCTTCTTCTTAAGTCTTGGACGACTTATGCCAGCCTCGCCCTTGAGTCGTGGACGACTCGTGCCTTCTGATTCAATAAGTCGTGGATGACTTATCTCCTCGCCTTCGTTAAGTTGTAGACAACTCATGCCTGTTTCCTTAAGTCGGTCATGACTTATGTCTTCTCCCTAGTTAAGTCGGTCACGACTTATGCCTATCTCCTTGCCTTCGTTAAGTCGTAGACGACTTATAACTTCTTCCTTAGGTTGCAAAACTGCTTCCTTAAGTCGGTTACGACTTATGCCTCCTTCCTTAAGTCGGTCACGACTTACTCCTTGAACTCTGTTAAGTCGGTCACGACTTAGCACTTGGTCTGCATCATTCGGTCCGCACTAAGGGGACTCGGAGATTGAAGTCGTTTATACTCTAGTCCGGGCTTCGGGGACTTAGAGTACTCCGGTCCGCACTCAGGGGACTTGGAGATTTGAATCGATTATACTCTAGTCCGCGCTTCGGGGACTTAGAGTACTCCGGTCCGCACTCAGGGGACTCGGAGATTGAAGTCATTTATCTCTAGTCCGCGCTCCGGGGACTTAGAGTACTCCGGTCCGCACTCAGGGGACTCGGAGATTGAAGTCGTTTATACTCTAGTCCGCGCTTCGGGGACTTAGAGTTCTCCGGTCCGCACTCAGCGGACTCGGAGATTGAAGTTGTTTATACTCTAGTCCGCGCTTTAGGGACTTAGAGTACTCCGGTCCGCACTCAGGGGACTCGGAGATTGAAGTCGTTTATACTATAGTCCACGTTCTGGGGACTTAGAGTACTCCGGTCCGCACTCCAGGGACACGGAGATTTGAATCGATTATACTCTAGTCCGCGCTTCGGGGACTTAGAGTTCTCCGGTCCGCACTCAGGGGACTCGAAGATTGAAGTCGTTTATACTCTAGTCCGCGCTTCGGGGACTTAGAGTACTCCGGTCTGCACTTAGGGGACTCGGAGATTGAAGTCGTTTATACTCTAGTCCGCGTTCTGGGGACTTAAAGTACTCCGGTCCGCACTCCGGGGACTCGGAGATTTGAATCGATTATACTCTAGTCCGCGCTTCGGGGACATAGAGTACTCCGGTCCGCACTTAGGGGACTCGGAGATTGAAGTCGTTTATACGAGTTCATACATCGTACAGAATAATGCAACTTCAACAGTTCATTACACGACTATGAGATATAGATACATTAGTACTTCATGGAAAAGATGGCTTCAAGCCTTTATTAATGAAAACCAACTAAATTGCCTTATTACATGCTGAAAAGAAACTAAGAGACAACAGAACGAAAACGTACAGGAAAATAACTGCACCTAAAACCTGAAAGAAACAAGCTAAGTGTAATAATGTCGCAAATGTTCACTGTTCCATGCTTGTGGGAGCGCCATGCCATTAACGGTCGCTAGCTTGAAAGTTCCCTATCCAAGCTTCCGTTCAATGACATATTGACCCTCCCAGTTGGGATTCATACGTGATGGTACTGGGAAAACTCGTTTCAAAACGAGATCACCCACATCAAGGATTCTTGGGCGGACTTTCTTGTCGTAATATCGCTTGACTCGATGCCTATGTGCCGCCACCCTTAGTTCGGCCACCTCACGTCTTTCGTCGATGCAGTCCAGTGATTCCAATAAGAGATCCTGATTCGTCCTAGGATCATAATATGTCACCCGATGCGATGGAACTTCAAGCTCCACAGGTATAACGGCTTCCGAGCCGTAGGCCAATGCGAATGGAGTGTGGCCAGTCGCGGACTTGTGGGTAGTCCTATAAGCCCATAATGCTGTTGGGAGTTCATCTACCCATTTGCCTCCGGCTTTTTCCAAACGCTTCTTCAGTATGGACTTGATTATTTTGTTCACGGCTTCGACTTGTCCGTTAGCTTTTGGATGCGCAACGGCGGCGAACTTCTTCTCAATACCGTACTTTAAACAGAAATCTTTGAATTCTTTTCTTTCAAACTGTGTTCCGTTTTCCGTAATGATGGTTCGAGGGAGACCAAAGTGGCATATAATGTTTCGTACAACGAAATTAATGACCTTCTTAGAGGTGATTGTGGCTAGAGGTTCTGCCTCAGCCCATTTCGTGAAATAGTCGACTGCAACTATCGCGTATTTTGCACCACCTTTGGATATAGGCAAGGAGCCGATTATGGCGATTCCCCAGATTGCAAATGGCCAGGGACTAACCATTTGTGTGAGTTCTGTTGGTGGAGCTCTCGGGATTTTCGCATATCTTTGACACTTGTCACATTTTCTTGCGTAGTCTGCAGCGTCCCGATTTACAGTTGGCCAATAGTATCCATAACGTAGGATCTTTTTTGCTAGTGTCTGCCCCCCAATATGGTCGCCACAGTCTCCTTCGTGAACCTCCTTCAAGACCCGCTTTGTCTCATCATGGGCGATGCATCGTAATAAGGGGACCGAGAACCCCTTTCGGTACATTAGTCCATCCTGCATCACATATCGTGCGGCCTTTTGAATGACCTGTCGTCTTTCGCTCCTTTTTTCTAGTAAAGTCCCGATTGTCAGGTATAGTTTGAGTGGGGTTATCCATGATTCTCTCTCGATTCCTGTTTCAAACACAAAATCAACTTTCATCGCGTCGATGCTCAGAGCATGCAAGGTTTCAACGGGAAACAGTCCCATTTGCTGTGCATCGCCAATGCTTGCGAATTTAGCCAATGAGTCGGCTTCTTTGTTCTGTTCATGCGGGACATGCGAAATGTCATAATGTTCGAGGTTTGATAATAGCTCCTGAACCAGAACAAGGTACGGAGCTAGCTTCTGTCCCCTTGCTTGGTAGTCTCCTCACACTTGGTAGACCACCAGCTGCGAGTCACAAAAGATCTCAACTGATTTAACCCCAAGTTCTCCAAAGAGTTTTAAGCCAGCAACCAGTGCTTCATATTCTGCTTCATTATTCGTAGCCGGGAAATTGAGCTTCAAAGCGTAACAGATCGATCTATTTTCTGGAGTTACAAGAACTACGCCAGCTCCGGAGCAACGGTCGTTTGATGCCCCATCGGTGTACAATTTCCACCGGATGGGAGGAATGACACTGTGATTGTCTGGTTCGTCAGATACAGTAAACTCAGCGATGAAATCTGCTAATGCTTGCCCTTGTATGGCTCTTCATGGCAAGTAGGTGATATCGAACTGGCTCAACTCGATATTCCATTTTAACAACCTCCCAGAAGTTTTTGGTCGTTGGAGTACCTGCCGTAGGGGCTGATCGGTATAGACACTGACTGAGTGTGCTTGAAAGTATGGGCGCAACTTATGTGATGCAATCACCAAGCAATAGGCCAATTTCTCAATTTTAGGGTAATTTCTTTCTTCCCCCGTTAAACGTTTACTTACGTAATACACCGGCTTTTGGACTCGGTTCTCCTCGCGGACCAAAGCTGGACTTATAACATGTGGGGATACGGCCAAGTATATGTACAGCATCTCGTGGTCTACTGGCTTTGTTAGCACTGTAGGGCTCTCCAGATGCCTCACTAGATCTCGGAATGCTTCCTCACAGTTAGATGTTCATTCGAAATTCCTCTTCCCTTTCTTTATTATATCAAAGAAAGGAATGCACTTGTCTGTGGCTCTGGATATGAATCGGCTTAGTGTAGCCACTTTCTCATTCAAGCTTTGCACCTGTCTTATAGTTCTGGGCACTTGCACATCTCGAATAGCTTGAATCTTTTCTGGGTTAGCTTAAGTTCCCCTTGCGTTAACAATGAATCCCAAGAACTTCCCCGACGCAGCGCCGAAGGAACACTTCAGAGGGTTGATCTTCATCCCATAATATCTGAGTATATCGAACATCTCTGCTAAGTCTCGAATATGGTCATTTGACCGTCGTGACTTCACGAGCATGTCATCCACATAGACTTCCATCGTTCTACCAAGCCGGTCTTTGAACATTCGATTCACCAAACGCTGATAAGTTGCTCCTGCGTTTTTCAATCCGAAAGGCATTACTACATAGCAATATAGCCCGACGTCTGTGATGAAACTGGTGTGTTCTTGGTCCGGAATATGCATCGGGATTTGATTGTAGCCTGAGTATGCATCCATGAATGATAATAGCTCGTGCCCTGCAGTGGAGTCGACCAACTGATCAATCCTAGGCAACGGGAAACTGTCCTTGGGGCATGCGTTGTTCAAATCGGAATAGTCTACGCAAGTTCTCCATTTCCCATTTGCCTTTTTCACCAGCACGGGGTTTGATACCCATTCAGGGTAGAGGACGTCGCGGACGAACCCATTGGTTTTGAGTTTGTCCACCTCCTCTTTGAGATCAGCGGACCTCTCTGGGTCCATCCCTCTCCTTTTTTGTTTAACCGGGACGTATTTCTGGTCTATGTTCAACATATGACTCGTAATGGCAGGAGAAATCCCGCACATATCAGAATGCGTCCAGGCAAAAACATCAAGATTTGCTCAGAGGAAATCACTAAGGTCTTCAGTCATTGCAGGACCGAGTTGTGATCCGATCTTCAGCACTCGCGATGGGTCGTCTCGGCTGACTGAAATATCAACTGTTAATTCAGCCGGCACTGCCTTTTCTTCCCTGGGTTTCTCATCATCGTCTCTCGGATCTATGTCTCTGAAGATCCGAGAATTATGCCCGAGCCAGGGCTCGGGCACTACTTGTCAATTATCAGTATTATGGATGCGGACGGGATTGTCCGCAACCTTTCCTTTCTCCCTCCGATGGGCCTCCCGGAGCTCAGCCACATAGCAAGCATGACCAGTCGCCATGAACAACACCTACTCCTTTGTTAGTTGGGAACTACAAAGTTAAGCACCACGGGGCTAATGCTGCCCTAAACTCAGCCAGGGCCGGTCGGCCTAAGAACACATTATACGGAGAATCCACATCCAAAATTACGAAGGGTAGGATTCGCAACCTCCGAGTTCGCCTTGTCCCAGTTCAACTGGTAACTCAACATACCCCACTACATCGGTCGCTGCGCCATTAAAGCCATGTATACGAGCTTTGGACGGTTTCAAGTCCTTCGTTTCCATCTTCATCTGGTCATAAGCCTTCTTGAAGATGATGTTGACAGAACTTCCACAATCAATCAGAATTGTTTTCACATAAGCTGGTCCGATTGTCGCAGATATGACCATCGGGTCGATGGTAGGAGCCTCGACTTGGTCAGCATCTCTGTTTCTGAATACTAGATCGTCTGTCATCACGCGTAGCTGTTTAACAGGGGTCCCATCCTCTACGTTGGAACAACACTCGCTGCATGCTTCAGGGAACTAGCATACTGCTCCATCTCTTGCTAATTCTTATCCGCGGGGTGAGGCCCGCCGATGATCGTGTTTATGACTAGTCTACCCACAGTCCGGGAAGGCTCCTTGGGATGACGCGGAGCTGGTGCACGACCTGGGTTGGATGTTCCCTGTCCTCCTTCCTGTGGATCCTTCACAAACTCCTGTAACTTTTTCTGCCTAATCAACTTCTCTATAGCGTCGTGTAGGTGTCTGCACTCTTCCATATTGTGCCCATAAGTCTCATGGAAGCGGCAGTATTTCCCAGTCCGCTTTTGTTCCTCGGTTGACTCCTTTGGACGTGGTTTTCTATACTGAAAGGTATTGCAGGTTAATAGATAAATGTTCTCCTGAGACGCATTCAGCAGGGTATACTCGTTGTAGCTTGGAATTCTCGGCTTCCACTTCCCCGCTTCTCTCTTCTTTCCTTGACTTCTTCCTCCGGATTCCTTAGGCTGCCCGGGCTTGTTCTAGACATTGACTTGGACTTTTCCCGAGTTGTCTCCGGACTGCTTCACAGCAATGTTGCTTTTTACGGATTCACTACTACAAAACAGGCCATTTGCATTGGTTGTTCACCCCCCTGTTGCATCAGTTCTACAGCTAATGCACATGCAACCGATGCAACAGGCTTAACAGTTTTGCATCAGTTCTAAAACCGATGTAAATCGGCCCTTTTTGCATCGGTTGTTACTAACAACTGATGCAAAATACGGTTGCAACAAAGGAACATGTTGCATCGGTTGTAATGAAAACCGATGCAACAAAGGAACTTGTTGCATATGTTGCTGTTGGAAACCGATGCAACATCTGTCACTTCTCTGTTGTGCATTTCACACCTCTGTTTCATATTGTTTCATTTTAGTTTGCATTTGTTTGTGCAGTACATTTCAGTTTGCATTCACACTTCATTTTAGTTTTCATTTCTTACACAAAACTCATTTTCTATTCAAAACTAACAAATACATTTTTGTTTCACATTCCACAATTACAAATCTATTCCAAAAAAAATACACACATTTATATTGAAGTTCTGTGTTGTGTTCACTGAACATCCCTACCCCCCCTTGCAAACTATGCACATATACCATTTCATAAACCTTCCACAAACTCAGCCCCACTGCCCTGCCTCTACCATACTTCTCTACATTTTCACCTCTGTCACCCTATTGCTACGACCAGCCTCTGCCACAACCCAATTCTCTTCATTCTTCCATATCAACATACACAACCCACCCTCTGCTTCCACATTAAAACCACCAACACACAGTGCACTTCATACTGTCAGTGCCACCAAATTCCTCCAGTAAATACAACTTCATCTCCTCACTGCCCATATGCCCATCTGGTTCCTCTACACTACAAAGCTGTGCATACCACATCCGCATCTCAATTCACCATCACCATAACAAACTGTACATACATAACCCACTACATTCTCAAGTACAAACTGCTATAAAATCAACTACAGTGCACACTTCCTTCTCCACTGCCTTTCTTCCCCTTTGCTCACCACTGCACAACCTTCTACAATGTCTCATTGCTGGCTACCTTACAACCATCAGTACACTACTGCATTCAAACCGAACCAAACAACTACCGCACACAACCTCTTTAAACTACCAACATTCAATTCCACAACCCACTGCGAACTGCACATCACTGCAGCACACACTTCTCTGCCCCATATTCATACATTACTGAAAGTCTATATGAGTGGATCGTCTAGATTATATGCAAGTATAAACAGCTAACTATATAATATAACTCTATAAACGATAGTAGCAAAGTAAATAAAAATAATCACACCAGTATTTTATACTGGTTCGGACCTCCCGTCCTACGTCCAGTCCCGAAGCTCCTCTTCGGAATTTCCTTTCAACTAACCCTCGCTTAACCCGGAGGAACAGGTTTACAATAGCAGAGTTTCTTTGTCAAGAATGTGTTCTGTAACACGGATGTTGACTATTGAGTACAAAAGTGCTTCCAATATATATTGATCTTGAGAATATCTGATTGAGGAGTTCTATATATATGGAAGGATTGATTACAGGTATTTGATTGCTTATAGATCAGGAATAAATCAGAGTACAAGAGATAAGAGTGTAAGTAAGTCAGGTTGTTATCTTCTCTTGAATTCCTGATGCTATTTATAGTGATGAAGAGTTTTCTTGTATAGTTGCATCTGTTGTAATCTCCGTAAAGTCGCTTCTGATGGTGATGAAGAGTTGCGACAAAGAGAAGTGGATGTGTCTTTTCGAATGTGGCAGTTGAGCTTTGAAAATGCACAGTCGAGTCTCGAATCAGACGTCTGGAAAGTAACCTCAGACGTCTGGTCTTCATATCTATTATAAGCCTGAGTACTTTTCAGACGTCTGATGTTGGTAACCAGACGTCTGGTTGCTTCTAAATTATGAACCAGAGGAATCATTCAGACGTCTGACGTTGGTAACCAGATGTCTGATTGCTTTTGAACTATGAACCAGAGGAATCATTCAGACGTCTGACGTTGGTAACCAGACGTTTGATTGCTTCTGAACTATGAACCAGAGGAATCATTCAGACGTCTGGCTTGTGCTCTCAGACATCTGAAAGTGTGCATGTTGCTTTATCTTGTGCATATCCTATTTCTCTTCAATCTCTTCTGATTTGACGTCTTTTGATTCTTGTCTTGAGTGTTGCTTTAGTCTCTTTGGTGATGTTACTCTATCAACTGTCTGTAAATATAGATATATATATATATGTACATTCGATTTCCATTGTATAGTTGTTATCATCGAAACCATAGAATTGATTTCCTAACAATCTCCCCCTTTTTGATGATGACAACTATTCAATGTACTTATATATATATTTCAAATCTCCCCCTGAATATGTGCTTAGTTTTGTTGATAAGATTTATATATATATTTCTCCCCCTTTGACATTATCAAAAAGAATATATAATTGTTCAAGTCAAAAGAAGATTTTCATTAAAGCTGGAAAGAAAGTAGATACAAAAGATGTTTACACAAAATACAACCAACTAAAAGACCTAAGTTCTAGTGATATTTTGGATTTGGATCATCTTGTTTTGGTGAAGCTTGTTTTGAATCTCCTTCCTTTGGTGAAGCTTGATTTGTATTATCTTCCTTTTGCTCATCTTTTGTAGAAGTGCTAGCTTTTAAGGGAGATGTCAAAGCTTCCTTTGAAGGTTCATCGTCAAAGAATTTGGAATGTTTTGAAGGAGGAGAGGGTATAGGAGTAGGCCAATCGTCAGATGGTGGTGAAGGACCACGAACTCGCTGTAGAACCTCTTTCAGAACTGATAGGACAGTGGAGAGAGACTCTTCGATTGTGGCTAGTCGTGTGGCAAATGAAGTTTCAAATTTGTTGATTCGCCTAGCCAAGTACTTTTGATTTTGAGATAGTGTATGTTGATTTCTGAGTGTAAGATCTCGAATACTTTCATTAGGATCTGTTTCTAGTCGAGTCTCTATAACGTCTTCTTGCCCTGGATAATCAAATGGAGTAGGAGGAGGAGGAGTGATTTCTCTATGTTGTTCTGGCTGTTGAGATGAAGCAGCAGATGGTTGAGAAGGATTTTCAGATTTTCTAGATTGTCGATGATTCGACCAATCTTCAAAAGACATGAATTCTGAAGGAGTTTCAGGTAAATGCATTAAAAAAAAGAATTTTGTGGAAGCATATTTTGGGGAAATTTCTTCGAACGTCGAGAGATATGACGAAATATTATGTGCACGAAGAAGCCTCATAATATAGGTAGGATAGATAATCGATGGCCTTGATCGATTCCAAAATTATTTGAGCTCGTCAAATATAAACTTCGCCCAATTTACCCTTGTTCCACTAAAAAGAGCATAAAGTGCTTTGTGCTCCATCTCCGTTATTTGCTTATGACTCCCCATCCGCGAAACAATTGTATTGATTATCATCCTTGTGACCAATCGAGCTTTAGGACGTAAATATTTTGAAGCAAATTTGGGCATTTCATCCTCCTATATTTGATGGGTGATATTATTCCTTGGTTTAAAATGCATATCTGGGATATTGTGAAGATCTTCACCGGTGTCGGAGCATCCCAAGGTTCTTCCGATTAATCCTGGAGTTAAACGTATGGTATTTCCATAAACACTTGACCATAACCAATTGTCCTCGTCTTCGGTATTCCAGACAGCAGTGCTATCTAGATTGGCGTAGAATAAGAAAATAGCAAGTTGATTAATCTGAACATCATTCGGTGTGAAAGAAATTAAAGTTTCCAATCCAGCATTTTCGCAAAGTTCATCAAGGTCGTACATAGGAAACTTAAGTAAGTTATAGAAGGGTCCTATATGTAGCTTTTTCTTTTGAATTTCTTGATACCTTTTTATCGAATGGGGGGCTTTGAGCATCCATCGTTCAATCTGCTCGTCGGAGCATACTTGAGGATTTGAAGATGTCGATTGTTGGTCTAGTTTTCGTTTTGGAGCTTTGATATTTTTTGTACGAGGAGGCATCTTGGTTTTGTTTGAAAATGTTTAGGGTTTGGTAATATAATTGGAAATCGGCAGAGAAAAAAATGATATGATTTTTGAAAAGTGATAAGCAACTGTCGTTATTTTGGAGTTGTAATAATGGTCGATTGAGTTCCAGACGTCTGAGTTTGAAGATAGACGTCTGGTTTGCCCTAAAAATTGTATAGATAAAGCGAACAGACGTTTGTGTGGTATATGTTAGACGTCTGGTTTTGCGAAGTTGAAAAATTTAGAGGCAGAAAGATTAATCAGACGTCTGGAGGTTAACACAGACGTCTGTTTATTGTTTATTTGTGAAACAAATAAGTCAGTCAGACGTTTGGAAATTAGGTTCAGACGTCTGAATTATTCTAAATGTGTTTAGGAGAAGACAGAGCTTCATTCCAGACGTCTGGGGACTAAATCAGACGTCTGACATTTGCACAGTGCTTAAAGTTATGACATATATCAGTGATTCAGACGTCTGAAGACCATAGTCAAACGTCTGAGAGGGGCAATTATGCTTAAAAATAGTGTAAAAATTGATGGTTTTATTTATTTATTAATTTTTGATAGTAAAAGGGAAAATATACAACAATTTTACAAAATACATACAATAATCAATTTTGATATTATTTTATTTAGAAGGCGACGGTGTTTTCGGATTTCCTGAGTCGTTATCCTTCCATGGTCTAAGTGGAGACCATATATTCCTTCGTTCGTGGATTCGTGGGGAGCCAGAATATCAACTTGGAGAAGGATCAGAAGAAGTGCGATACGAAGAAGATGGATCTAATGAACTACAAGGTTTTGGTAGTGGTTCAAGCACATCTTTCTTTCGGGACGAGCAAAACTTCATCGCTACTTGTTCCAGAAAGCTAAGCCTTCGTGCTGTAACTTTCTGTTCAAAATAAAGTTCTCGTTGAAGATCCATATGTTGTTTTTGGTAATGATGAATTTCATCAATTTTCTCCTTTGTATTAGGAGAAGTAAACAAGGATCTTTTCGTCTTTTTAGTCTCTGGAGTAAACCCCGTATGATATGAGGACCACCTGTTTGTTGGTTCTTGTGGTGTAGGTGTCGGAAGACGTTGTGGTGTATCTACTGCGCTGTCCGTCGATGGTGTGGAGACAGAGATAGATATATAGGAACTTCCAGAAGACATTATTTTTCTAAATTATAAGAATTTAATACTTTGTATATATTTGTGATATAATTACGGGTATTTATATATGCTGAAAGGGTTATTTATAGAAAAACTAATTTTCTAAAATTTTAATGGTTCAAAAAATTAAATAATTTATGGTAATGAAAGGTGAACTAAATTTAGTTTTTAATTCAATTTATTTGAAAATCTTTATCATACAATTAACTAATGCTTAATAAGTTGTGTTTTAAATTTTCTACTAGTAAAATATTAGTAAGGACAGTTAGATATACCAGAGTTGATGACTTCTCCAATGCTTATCACAAATTCCTTTGAATTGTCTAGTCATATGTTTGGAGCAACCGCTATCTAGTATCCATTTCTCCTTATTTTTTATTTTGGGTACCTACAAGATAAAAAATATTTTAATTGGTACCCACATATTTGATGAGGGTCCTAATTGTTAGAGGGAGGTAACCATACCCAAGATGGTTTGGTACCTTTATAAATATAATTCTTATTATAAACTACATTTTCTAAGTAATTATTGATATACTTTTGTCTAATCAATTTATTATTTGTTTTAGGAACCCAAATTTTCATACTTTTGGTATTTAATTTTTGTTTAGATAAACTTCTAGTTCTTATATAACTAATATTTTTAGCATTATTTTCTTTTTGTTTAGAACATTTTTCAAATCCTATTCCATTTCTATTACCTGATGGTTTTGATGTTTTGATAAGATTTTCCAAATCTTGTTTTCCTTTGTTGAATTTTGACACATTATTGATAATTTTATCTAATTTTTCTTTTAATTCTCTATTTTCTGTTTTCAATAATTCAATATCCTTTTTAAAATCAACATTTTCTTTTAGCAAATTTTCTTTTTCTAGAGTAATGTTCTCACTTTCTATCATATTATCTCTTAATTTTTCTTGAGATATTTCAAGTTCTTCTTCTAAAATAGTTTTTTCATCTTTCAACATTCCTACTTCAAGTTCTAATCTATTTACTTTTACTATATATTCTTTGTTCAATTTTTTTATTTGTCTAAATTTATCATCTAATTCTATGCTATGTTCAAGTAATTCTTCTTAGCTAAGTTCCGGACATACCTCATCTTTTTGTGCCATAAAACACACATTAGCTTGTTCTCCGTCACTATCGCTATCACTTTCTGAAGATGAAGAATCGAAATCATCCCACGTTACCTTGAAAGCTTTCTTCTTGTTGAGTTTTTCAAATTTGCTCTTCTTTTTATCATTGTTAAGTTTTGGGCAATCCTTCTTCATGTGTCCGTATTGATCACATTCATAACACTTAATTTGAGATAGATTTGTTGAGTTGGTTTTTCCTTCTTTTTGAAACTTGGTCATCTTTCTAAATTTCTTGAATCTATTGTAGTTTTTGGCAATGAATACTATCTCATTTTCATCTAAATCTGAGTCATCATTCTTTATTGATGGAAATGCTATGTTCTTTGTCTCCGAATTTAATTCTTTACGTGCCTGCAAATTAGCTTCATAGGACATCAAATTTCCTACCAACTCTTCAACTTTGAGAGTAGAGAGATCATTAGCTTCTTCAATAGCTAATACTTTTCTTTCCCAATCAGGTGTTAAAGAGTTGAGTATTCAAGAAACTAAATCAAAATCAGTAAACTTAACTCCTAATGCCATAAGATCATGTTGAATAGTTTGAAATCTTGAATACATGTCTACTATAGTTTCATTTTTTTTCATTTTAAATGATGAAAATTGATTTTGCAAAATTGAAATTTTAGTTTGTTTGACCTTTGTTGTACCTTCATGTGTAATTTGTAAGGTACACCAAATATCAAATGCAGTAGTACATAACATGACACGTGAAAATTCATTTTTGTCAAGTGAGCAAAACAGGACATTCATAGCTTTAGCATTATTTGATGCTAAGGTCTTTTGTGCATCGGTCCATGTGTTCATAGCAGTAGTTGGAGCTTCATATTTATCTTGAGTGGCTGACCAAATTTCTAAACCATTAGCTTCCATAAAAATTCTCATACGTGTAGACCAATATGAATAATTAGAGCCATTAAAAAGTGGGGGTCATGCTGTGGATTGTCATTCTTGAAAAATACTTGCCATATTAGAATGATTTAAAAAACGTGTTACTGTTCTTTTAAACGAACCTTGCTCTGATACCAATTGAAAGTCTATATGAGTGGATCGTCTAGATTATATGCAAGTATAAACAGCTAACTATATAATATAACTCTATAAACGATAGTAGCAAAGTAAATAAAAATAATCACACCGGTATTTTATACTGGTTCGGACCTCCCGTCCTACGTCCAGTCCCGAAGCTCCTCTTCGGAATTTCCTTTCAACTAACCCTCGCTTAAACCAGAGGAACAGGTTTATAATAGCAGAGTTTCTTTGTCAAGAATGTGTTCTGTAACACAGATGTTGACTATTGAGTACAAAAGTGCTTCCAATATATATTGATCTTGAGAATATCTGATTGAGGAGTTCTATATATATGGAAGGATTGATTACAGGTATTTGATTTCTTATAGATCAGGAATAAATCAGAGTACAAGAGATAAGAGTGTAAGTAAGTCAGGTTGTTATCTTCTCTTGAATTCCTGATGATATTTATAGTGATGAAGAGTTTTCTTGTATAGTTGCATCTGTTGTAATCTCCGTAAAGTCGCTTCTGATGGTGATGAAGAGTTGCGACAAAGAGAAGTGGATGTGTCTTTTCGAATGTGGCAGTTGAGCTTTGAAAATGCACAGTCGAGTGTTGAATCAGACGTCTGGAAAGTAACCTCAGACGTCTGGTCTTCATATCTGTTATAAGCCTGAGTACTTTTCAGACGTCTGATGTTGGTAACCAGACGTCTGGTTGCTTCTGAATTATGAACCAGAGGAATCATTCAGACGTCTGACGTTGGTAACCAGACGTCTGATTGCTTCTGAACTATGAACTAGAGGAATCATTCAGACGTCTAACGTTGGTAACCAGACGTTTGATTGCTTCTGAACTATGAACCAGAGGAATCATTCAGACGTCTGGCTTGTGCTCTCAGACGTCTGAAAGTGTGTATGTTGCTTCATCTTGTGCATATCCTATTTCTCTTCAATCTCTTTTGATTTGACGTCTTTTGATTCTTGTCTTGAGTGTTGCTTTAGTCTCTTTGGTGATGTTACTCTATCAACTATCTGTAAATATATATATATATATATATATACATTCGATTTCCATTGTATAGTTGTTATCATCGAAACCATAGAATTGATTTCCTAACAATTACCACACGACTGTTCAACCACTATAATTACATACAAATTCCTTCACCACCATTACATTACACATTCTATCATCTAACTTCAAACTTCATCCGCCAACTTCACACTACAGTCACCACTGCAGTTACAAACAATCACGACCCATCATCCCTTTGCATCATTTGCTCCTCCTCACATTTCACATTGCATATCAGAGAACCACCATCAAACCACATCTCAAACTGCAAGTTCATCAAACAACAATATAACCACAACCACCACCACATCCAAACTAAACTGCCTCTCCTGAACCTCGTCATCTACCACCACTTCATCACTACCCTGCCTTGCCACCAGTCTCCTACCGAGCACTGCTATTTCCAGCCACCAAGCAATATACACTTCAAGATGGGTAGATATAACACTTAGAGTATAATAATTCAATACTGCAAAAATTAGGTTTTCCACATCTGTTGTATAAAATTAACAAAAATGTATATGTAAGCCATTGACCTTTTTATATGAGCACACTACATGCCAACATCTTCGCCCTTCACGCACATTTCGAATGGCTTTAAAAACGACTCAACCATATCCCCTGAGTCGCCTACAAAATCAAATTTTCAAGTTCATATATTCCCGTTCATACTAAATTAAAAACAAAAACAAAATAAGTGTATGCATACATTAGCATTGTAAGTGAATCTATCAACATGCATATCACCAAAAGTAGTCCTTTATCAACAATTTCAGCTATTTGGCTGAAGGTGATACAGGAGCACCACCAAGTTATGCAACCTGTAAAAGAAAAATTAAATGCCAAATCATTACAGCTTAAAGAATTCTCCTTGATTTTGTATGAAATAAGTTGATCTAATATACAATCAAAGAGAAAAAGCAAAATTACTAAACAAACAGAAGAAGGAAAAAAATAGCTTAAAGTTAGGAACATCATAAAAGCAGTGACGAAGGCCAGTTGATCATGGTACCTACCACTTGCCGCCATCTCCATCACAATGCCCCACCACCTATCGCGCAATGCCATGCCACCTACCGCCACTCCATCACAACACCCTGCCACCTAAAAATTATAAATATTGGATATTAGTTACACAGCAGCAATAATATGGAACCTCTACAATACTATAATTTTGTAGATATAATCCAACATTTGTATTTGATAAGTCTTCCCGAAAGGCTTCCACTTATTGATGCCAAGAATGACCTGCACTTTTCTTCCTGCTCTACAGTTCTAACATTTAAAGAAAATTGCTTGTACTGGTAGTGAGCATCTGAGCACAAAGACAAAAAAATATCAATAAGTACCCAGATTTTGCTGTAAGTACCTAGATTTAACAGTTTCAAACCCATCAAGTTTAATCTTTGGCAGGAGGGTTTTGTAAAACATTCCATCTAAATTAAAACTATGAAGTAAGTAACCAATGAAATCACTACTTTACAAAGAATAAAAATGTTGATTTTCATTAATCAAAGATAAAAAAGCTAGGCTCAATGGTAAAAATAAGTAATGTGGAACCACTGATAGTCATTGGATTAGAAAAATCGTATACAGAAAATATTACAAACATCTCCAAGGCTAATGTCAAATATTATATCGGTATCAAAAAACCATGGATAAACAAGAAAGTTATACTTCATAGAAAACTCAATGCTTGTGTTTATATAAATGGCACATGATTGAAACTACATAATTTTACATTACATATATTTTTAACAAAGTAATACCTCAGGACATAGGGCATTGACTCTGATGCCTTCATTGCCTAACGAACCATAGTATCCACTAAATAAAACTTCATCGCCTGCAAACATTTAAACACTTGAAAAGATAATGAGAGTTTCTATTTACATTATACTTCTAACAGCTTGAGTCCCCCAATCTAAAAAATGCATATTGAAGCCTTTCTAGCCATTGACAACTTGATTTTTTTCAGAAGAAATCTTTGAAATGCACGAAAAACAATATATCAACAAACTTCATAATAGATGGCAAAAAATATAATCAAGAAAAATTCTAAAGTGAACAAAACTTCATGGAATTTGGTACCACCCTGGTTTAATATTTCAAGCAATTGTTTTAGTTCCACCCAGGTTTTTGAATTAGATTTGGTACCATTAGCCTGAAAATTATCTTTAAGTTAACATGATGCAGTTTGAGTTGATAGACAGACCAATTTGGGTATAAGCGATTTCTTCATAACTGATTTCTTGACAATCCCAACTATCTTGTCTAATTTAAGTTGTTCATTCAAATGATCAAAAACTTGTCAGTAACAAACAAATTAGGAGCACATTGATCCTACTCGAAGGAAAAACGAAAGCTGTTCTAAAGCACAGAGATGAAAGTAAAAAAATTAATTAACAAAGTTACTACAAATAGGGAAGAAACTTCATTGGTTTGATGCATGGATAAATGGAAAGTTAATGGTGGATCTACTGGCATGGGATAGTCTACACATAGGCACTGAACGATTTAAAGCGAGTTCCATCATTCAGAATCATACACTAAACCCTTGACTACTTGCTGCAACTAGAGAAAAATTACCAATGTGATTGAGCAAGTTAAATTAGATGCACAAGCATGACACGAATACTGGACATGGAGCAAAAACATTTTGATGTTTTTCAGGTGCAAACAATGATATAAACAAGGTCAATTTAAATCATGTAATGCTGAAAGTATGAAAGAGACAAGAATAAACTCATCATATAGTAGCATATAAGAAGACTACATCCAGTTATGCATGATATAACTAGCTAAATTATCACGAACCTCATCTATCTCTTACTGGCTATAAGAACCATCTTGTGCAAAGTACTGCAATTACAAGATTGCTTCGAAACATTAATAGTATAACTACTTAACAAAAATTATGAAGGAAAAAAAATTAAAGTGGTACCTCATGTATATTGATGCTTTGATCCTGGTTTTTTACTAATATGAATTATTGCCTAACAAAATTTCGCCTATTTAAAGAGGTTTAAATAATTTAAGTAGCATTGACATCAATGCCTTAACATAGTAAGCATGCCCTTCAATTACAGAATATGTATCTTTTAGTAATCTAACAGGCTGGTAAAAGGTTTTCACAATGGAGAAACAATATAGAATCAAGTTTGCAATTAAACTTAATCGCAATTTGTTATTTGAATTTATAAAATACTACAAATCAACTAAAATACAATGAAGCAGATCATAAGGTAAACAATAGAGGAAAAAAGGGAGAAAAAAACTTGATCCAGATTCTGCATGTAATTTTTTTAGTTAATAAATTTATACCCTTATAATATTTTATTTACCGAGTAACTGAAAAACCTGATATATATTTTGTACGCAACATATTTTTGTGTGAAAATTTTAAGTCCAGATACTAATTGGCCTTTATAAAAGGGTAACTGAAAGATGCATATAAATTATATTGACGATTTACAATCTCGTTAATTTAACTGACGGTTCAATTTGACATGAAACAATACAACTTGAAATCCCAATCCAAATTTTACCAGGAGTTGCCCCAGCAGAAATTAAATTAGAGAATTAGTTCAAAAAACAAACCAGAAGTATATCTCTAACACAAATCAAATAAAGCAACAATCTAAATTACACTAATCAAAACATAATGACGAAATCTTCGTTCAAAATTAAATATTATACGAAACTGTTACCTAGTGGAGAACTGCAGAAGTGGAAACAGGAGAGGCGTTGGGGACAGCGAGAAGGAGGACAACAGGAGGGACGACGAGATGAAGCGAGTGATTTCTGGAAGGACACAAACATCAGCCAATCCATAATCGCCTGACTTCAACATATCCGAAACATCAGTCTATTCAATCGCCTGTAAAAAAATCGCAACCCAAACATCAGCCAATCCATAATATCCTCTAATGGCTAAGCAACCAAAACGCCTGCCATCAATAATCGACTCGTCTAAAAACATGGGCAACTCGAATCAAACACGGCGAGAACTCCCAAAATTCGATTTGGGTTGTGATTGAATTTTTTTTTTGAGAAAATTGGGTTGAGAAATTGTGAGTTAATCTATTTTTGAGTGTCGCCATGAATTATGAAAGTAGTGTGTTTGGAGATTTGGGTTTTATTAAACTGATATTATTCTCAGTTACATTCATTTTGTAGTGTAGGGTTTGAGCGTGGGTTGCGGGTTGTTTTTGCATACCCGTTTTGTTTTTTGTATTTGCCTATTGTTAAAACATATGTTGGTAAGGGATGCAAATTAACGTAGTTGCATCGGTTGACTTTAAAACTGATGTGACTAAAACTATTTGCATCGATGTATTTGCATCGGTTGTTGGTGACAACTGATGCAAATTTGATTTTTTACTACCTATTGCTTTCCACGTACCAATTGCATCGGTTATTAAGACAGAACTAATGCAAATAGTTCTATTTGCATCAGTTTTTACTTCAACCGATGCAAATGAGGCGAAGCAATATGCATTTTTTCTACTAGTGATTCCTGAACAGGTCCCGGTGCCTTATCTCGCCTTACCCACCAGGCTTCCTCTCTTCTTATGAACTGGTGTGCCTTTGAGTAAAAATGCTCTAGCATAGTCGGAGGTTTTCCTGCCAGCCAGTCCCCAAACTCGGAATCTGGTTCCACACCTCGCATCACAGCCATTAGAATTGCATGATCATTGGGATTACTGACTTCAGTCGCCCCAACATGGAATCTTTGTAAATACTCCTTCAATGACTCCCCAGGAGTCTGGATTACACTTGATAGAGACATCACGTCCTTTAGACGAGTAGTGTGTATCCTGAACTGTTCTATAAACTTCTTCGCCAACTCCTCGAAACTGGATACGGACCGCGGAGGAAGTCGGGTGAACTACATAGTAGCGATCCCAGATAGAGTAATTGGAAAGCATCTACACTTGGTTGCATCATTCGCTCTAGCTGAATCCATCATCCACTCGTACCTCATGATATGCTGTCTGGGATCAGTCTTTCCCTCATAAGCCGGGATAGTTAGCGTACTAAACTTTCTGGGGTATGCTGCCTGTAGAACAATGTTTGTGAACTGAGTATGACTTCTCGACACTCCCCAATCGTCATTCGATAAGCCTTGATTCTCTTTCATCAATTGCCTGATCATGGCTGTCAGTTCTGGTGTTTGTATAGAAGGTGGAAGGTTGGAGTCTGTTCTTCGTGACTGATCATGTTGATGCCTCCTCTTCTGGTGATCTACCAACTGTGCATCTTGAGGTTCGACATCGTTAGCGTTTTGATGGTCTGGGCCTCCAGCCTCCACCTGCACTCCAGCTCCTAAGTTTCCAGCTCCGACTTGGTCATGGTCTCTAGTTGTTCAGACAACAGCACTTGCCCGTGCAGTTTCAGTCTTACGGCGTCTACGCCTGGGAGGTTCATCGGAGGAAGTTGAGCTGTCGGATGAGGAATAAGGAGCGGGATTGTCCCCAGCATTCTGGTGCTGTTGTTGAGTGAGTTGTGCCATGATGTTGGAATTGGCTTGCATCTGCTCTCCGAGTTGTCTCCTGTTTTCCCTGAGTTCTCTCATTAAGTCATTGAACTCTATTCTGGTGACAACTGGCATCTGGTCTTGGGCGGTAGTCCCTGCACCTGGAATCGCTTGCTGATTGCTAGGTCCTGCTTGTTGCACGCTAGCAGTTTCATGGGCGTCCGCATTATGAGAAGCTGATCTGGTACGTGGTCTTGCCATTGTAGATTTATTGGTATGAACTCTGAGTAGAATCAACGGACGTCCTATCAATGAGTCAGATCTTCTTTGGGGGATTTATTCAATCCAATAGCTTCAAAGCAGATCCCTGAGGTCTGAGAATTCAGTTCTCAGTGAAAGCACCAAAGTGTTAGCACCAAAATTGGTCACTAACCTCATTGAGAAAGATTGTGTAGAGATGTAAGTGATGAAGTTAAATTAAACAAGGAAGAATATGCTAATTTAAATATAGAAAGTAAGAACACCGGATTTATAATGGTTCAGCGTAATTGCCTACGTCCACTTTGGGGTTAAACTTTATTGCTTTACTTGATGATTGATTACAGATACAATCCGTAGACCAAACACTTGATTACAATTGCTAAGTAAAGAAGATGAGTCTTGAAAGCAGTAGAGTCTCCCCAGTGTTCTCCCAAAAAAGATCCTTTTTCATTGTGCCCCTGCCCCTCTATTTATAGACAAAGATGGGTTGGACTTCCTAGACGGGCCTGGCAGCCGAACACCTTGGCCCAAATGGAGTGGTCGTTGTATGCTGAACCAAACAGGCCGAACGGTCGGATGCCGAACCACTCTCTTCATGCCGAATGAGGCCCTTGTTGTGTGGGAAGAGTAGATCGAATAGCAATCGAAGCCGAACGTGCCTCTGGCCGAACGAAACATCTGGCCAAACGCTACCTTTGGCCGAACAAAGCCCTTAACCGATCGATGTCTCTGACCGAACGATGGCTCTGGCCGAACAATGCCTTTAGCCGATCGATGCCTTTAGCCGAACGAAGTATCTGGCCGAACAATAGCTTATGAAGGACAATTCAGCCATGCCGAACCTTTGTATACGCCGAACGTTATACCACGCCGAACGTCTCCTGATGCCGAGCGCTCCTGGATGTCGAACACTTCTGGAATGCCGAGCACTTCGTGGATGCCGAGTACTCCTGGATGCCGAGTACTACTGGATTCCGTGTACTCCTGGATGCCGAGTGTTTGCTAATGTCGTGTACCTAGTTGCCTGGTCAAATCTCCAGGAAACAGTCCATATTTAGATAAAGATCTCTAGGTCTCCTCTAGAAATTCCAAGCATCTTCAACTAAACCTGAAACTACTCGGATCTGACCCGATTATCAAAATACCCGGATCATGTTTGATAACCAGCGTGAGATACTTAAATTTTTTAACGCTGATGTCAATCAAAACCATTAAAAAGAAGGGTATTTCATAAGACCACGCCTGCACATAAACACGGACGTGTTTTACCTTATGATAACCAAAATACTTTATATAGAAAATCACTTTGATATTATTATTAATGACGTTAGTTTGAAAACACTTTCAAATAAATATATATACAAAGAAAGTATCAATACTGGACCATGGTAATATATTTGGACTAGGTCAACAAAAAATATACCGGATGGAATATATGATACCAAAAGGGGTAGTTGAAAGTTGCAAAGCATTACAGCTAGTTTGGGACTATAATAAAAACCGTAAAGCTCATATTGGGATTGGATTTCCAACATGATAGGGAACAAGTGGCCTTTTTCCTTCGATCCATGCACAACAAACATAGTTCCCACAGTGACCTTATCGCTTTTCTCAAGCTAGCCACTTGGAACTGTACTTGCTACACTACCAATATCCGGTAGCCTTATCACTTTTCACAAGCTAGCTACTTATTAAAATAAACAAGGAAATAGATGCCTTGAGGATTCAGATTCCACTGGACTCCTCCATACTCATACAACTGATAGCTTGAAATATATGTCCTGCAGACCATATACTCCGGGATGTGAGGCTCGTGAGGCTATGCTCAATTTCTTCAAAGCCACACTTTGCTTTCAACAGAGTCACGCTTTAATCTTCCAGAAAGCACATTCCACTTAGAATGACACATTGCCATTCCTTAATTACACAACTAATTTTACAAATGTATAACTCCTAAGCTCGTACACCTCAAGAAAGGGTGTTAAGCTAAGAGAAGTTTCCTTCTCCGCCACTAAGTAGATAATACGTTGATAGAGATCAATTAATGTGCTCAGAAATGCACTGTCGGACACTCATCCATACAAGTTTATTTTGTGATTGAATGAAACCAAAGGTACTCCTCCTACCACATCCCTTTTTTTGGGAATCACCCGTAGGATCAGTAGAGAGTAGTCCTTGTAATTCAAAGATTTCAAAACACAAAGGATCACTGCTATAATAAATGTCTCTATATTGGGAGCAACCTAGAGAATGTCAACAAGCAGTCCTTCCACCATGAAGATCTTCGGTCTTCAATACAATGAAGATTTTAGAATGCAGATACCACTGCCATATAAATATAATATAAGGCAAACCCCTAGGACTTGTGGCAGTAATCCCAACATTCTGAAGTTCTCTGGTCTTCAATAATCATCATCTTTGACTTGTCATCACTTCTGAACATATATATTAATCAAAGTGGTTTTCAGACAGGAATCACCCAAATCCGAGGTTTCTTCGACCCAACCATCAATAAATAGGCATTTAGTTATATAGGTGATCATCACACAACATTCAAATTAATTAACACTTTTATTTAAATCATATTTTTCTTAGAGAAATCTACATTAAATCATTTCTTAATCTTCTTCAGAGTATATGGAATCATTAAGCCTCATTTATCAAATCCTTTGGTTAATTAAATCCTTTTTTAAATCCTCGAATAATTCTAAATCGTTTTTCACTTTTTTTATAAAAAACATTTCCAAATCATTTATTTGAATCTAAATCAAAGATTTCTTATATTCAAATCATAACATTTTAATGGGTCAAAAACTATGTTATTTAAGATGTAGTTTACTGTAAACCCCAAACCAATTTGTATTGAGTAAAAGATTAGACTAATTATACCCAGATTAACTTCCGTATTTAACTCATACTATTCATGGAATAACATTGGAATCACCTTTTAAATTCACGTAGGTAGTACAAGTTCCCTCCTCGGACCTTAATACAAAGTTTGACCAAAATATTCTTTATATGATTAAAAATCTTGTTTAATTAACTCTTTTGAAAATTCCTTACTTTTGGAAAAAACTTAAACGAGATCTCTTTTTTGGAGCATCCGGGCTTTTCCTTCGATCTGTTGCACCCCTCGTCTAAAAGAGAAAACAAAGGCCAGATAAGTTCAGAGCACTAGTTGCTCCATTTCTAACCTTAGTTACACATCTTGTTTTACCGTTAAGATCTGAAAAGTGGGACAAAAGGTACTAATCGTTTCCGCATACTCCTTTCATTTTTAAAAATGATTTATAAAATTTCCAAATCATTATTTAAAACACTTAATTATTCTCTTAAAAGTTATGAAAAAGAATGGTTAAGTTAAAATTATATTTCATAAGTTATTTAAAACTGGTGCGAAAAGTGATGCGAAAAGTATTTTAAAAGCAATATTGATCCAAACGACTTTTCTCTCTTTGGAAATTCATTTATATAACTCAAATCTCTTTCAAATTTTTTTTAATATATTTATAGAATTTATTCCATATTTTTAAAGAATTAAAAATATTATTTTAAAGGAACTCGCTTTATGGATTCTGAATTGCAAAACCGCGATTATTTTGAAAACTTGTTTTGGACTTATTTAAAAATATACAAGAATGAATCTTGATTTTCTTTCTTCATTTAAAAACTATGGATAAAACAGTCTGGAAAATTCTTATTTCGAAGAATTCCAAGCTATATTCCATTCTCTTTACTTGTTTGAATTCTATGGTGCGAAATCGCGAACTACCGTTACGCGACGCACCTAGTTTTGACTTGTTTTTCAATTTTTTTCAAACTTCATAGAAACACTTTTAAATGTTTATAAAACATTTCTAAATCATTTTAAACTCATTTAAACAAATACTTTTCATATTTCAAACACAATTTCCATTTCATTTCATATTATAATATTATATTATTATAATATTCATTTTAACTCTTTATAGATGTTTAAAACCAAAAAGAGATCAAATAATTTCCATACACATATTTATATGGATTTAATTCTCATTAAATTAATATGGTTAATTACTAACCAGTTCTCTTATCATTTATCAAATTAAGTAATCATCCATATTAACATTCATATATTCAAACAAGTAATCAACCAACTAATCACACATTTAATCATCCACTATATATATATATAATATTTTCATATCATTAAAATTGGAATTATTTAGAGATTAATTAGTAACTTTAAATGTGAGTACTCACCTTTGTCTCCAACTAATTCTTCCTACCAACATTCTTATCTAACAATACTTCACTAAACCATTGTTTTCTTCAACTAATCATCATCTACTCCATTAAAACATCGTCAAAGCCTTCCTTCTTCCTCTTAAATCACATTCATATGACTTCTTTCCTCTTCCTTACTCATGGTCACCTTCCTCTATCACCATTGCACATGCCAACACTACCTCCATCCTCATAGGCTCAGCCTCCATAGGTTCCGTCTCCTCCTCCATCATTCTTCAACTTTTAGGAGCTAAACTATATTTAAATGATGGTATAAAACTTTGGCTAAGTTTGGTAGAGTTTGGAGTTTGTTTGATATGTTTTTAAGAAAGTTAAAGAAAGAGAAGAGAAGAAGCCATTAAAGAAGATGAAGAAGCTGAGAAAACAATGAATGGAAGTGTGAAGAAATGAAAGCATAATGGTCCATATTTATAGCCTTAGAATCCTTAACCTTTAAGGAATGTATTTGACAAAAATACCCTTCTTTAACCTTTAAGTAAACATGCTTTTTTTAACAATTACCATCATCACATCACTTTATTACTTTATGTCATCTTTACTTAATACTTAAGAGATGTATTTGGATGGAAAAGTGGATTAAAGTGAAGAATTGTTTTGATTTTGATGTGATTTGATTTGACTTGTGTTGGTTTTGGTGAAAATATCTTCTTTTGTGCTTTTGTTTACTTAATTAAACATATAGCTTAATTAATACTTAGTTAATATAAGTGAGGTGTTTATATCTTCGTTAATGTGTGTATATAATAACTATTCAAGTTGCAAAATGTTTACACAACTTATATTGAACAAAGCATTGATTTTTGACAAAACGTTTTCCGGTCACATTTTCTGTTTTAATCAAACTATTTATTTATGTAAACAAAACTTGAAAATAAGTTTCTTTTCATCTTTAAATAATTAAAACAAGTTTATTTTAGCTATAAAACCATATTTAATAATATTAAAATCCAATTGTAAAAATACGACGTCGATTTATTAAAATGCGATGAAATTTATCAAACATTATAAAACAAGTATTTATATAGTTATAAAACTTTTATCACCAATTACTATCATCACTATATAAAAATTTTAAAAAAGAATCATTTATCATTAAAAAATTGAACCTATATCAAATTTTATCGAAAACCAGCTTTTGTCAATTTTCGATGAAAATCCAAACTTCTTAATTTTGTAATCAAATTCTAAAAATAAGTTTATCATATTTATTTATCATATAAAACATGATTATTTAAGTTTGAAAATTCTATATTTTAATATTTTAAGGTTAATTAAATACTCCATTTAAAAGTGATAAAATTACGAGTTGTTACACACTTGTTTGCCATACACCCACTCGTATTCTTGAGCATGGTATAAAGTGACCCCACAATAGAGTTATCAAGCTTGTTAAAGTCCAAATGGAAGACGATCCAACAGAGAGTACGTGGGATCCTGAGGAGAAGATTCGGGCTACCTATCCAAAACTCTTTTTTGGTACGTTTCCATTTTAGTCAAATAAGTATAGATTACTTATGTGTTAGGTTCTATCCTAGTATACCCCATAGGTAGGGACAATAAGAAGCTAGGAATGGTTACAAATGTGTCATTAATACATGCTTTGGTTGATGGATTCTAATGGATGTATTTATCAAATTGTTCTTTGCATACTTAGGAAAATATATTCTCGAGTTAGCATACACTCATACCATTATTTGTTATTATTTCATTGAGTTATATACATATGGTTGTTGCATAGGGATTGAATGGTTGCGCATACATGTAGAATTGCAAGTATATTTATATAAGATGTTGCATACATTTTGGACATATGGCATAAGCGCATGCATTTTAGGAGGTCGACTAGATCAAGAGACCGTCTAATCTTTGCATAAGTGTAGGTTCATATGCATTCCACGACTGCATGCACATATTACATTAGATATTAAACTAAGAATAATGATTACCAGTGGTTGATGGATGAGTATATGGTTATAGTCATTGATTTTTTTATACGCACGAGTAACATTTTTAGTCCTTGGAGATTTCTGGGACAAATTCTTTTAAGGGGGAGAATGTAACACCCCGAAAATTTAAGATAAGAATTAAATTTAAATATAACCAAGGTAAAAATGAAATTTTCATAAACATTAGAATGTGGCTATGAAACTTGCGTCTTTGTGTTCGTAGCAATTTTCTTGGCAATTTTCATATACAACCTTCTGAAATTGAAGCTAATATTAAAAAGTTATAAATGTTTGAAAATTTGGAAGTGAAACTAATTAAATAAATGATTAACGAAGGAAATATTATAAAAATAGAAAGCTCCACCCATCGACACCGTAGCCTTGATCGGTAGACCTCCAACGGTCGACCGCTCCAAGGTGGTAGTCTATTGGTCGACCTTATGCGGTTAGGGTTTGGTTAGGCCAACGATCACATCGGTTGGATTAGATCATATATCTTGAAGTATCGATATTAGTTTGCACCGCTGTAACGACCCCGAATTTTAATTACATTTAAAGTGATAATTAAATGAATTTTTGAATTAAAATTTGTAAAATTAAATGATAAAGTGATGCGAGTTTCCCCAGACTCAAATAAATTTGGTATAAATCATTTAATTTTAAAAAATTCTATATATATGTATATATGTGAATGTGTATATATTTGGGTATATATGAGTCAATTTGAAATTATAAAATATTGTGTATATATATTTTGATTTGAAATTAAATTGTAAATAAATGGTTTAAGAAAAGAAAAATATATATAAGATATAAAAATATAAGGTAAATACATAGGGTAAAATCTAATAACAAATTAGAATCTAGAGATTCACTTATATTACCAAATGAATATAAGAATAATTAGTGTTTACGTTAGAAGTAAATGATTGAGATAGAAATAGGAATGCGAATACATAAGATAGATTATATAGTTATAAATAAAAGTTCACTTATATTATAAAGACAAAGAAAATACAAACACTAAAATATAGTCAAGTTGAACAAATAAAAACATAAAAATGCTAATTGTAATCAATGTAAGATTAAGGAAGTATGACATTAACAAAAGTATGCAAGATCATAAAACAATAAAAACCTAAGTGCATACAAGAATGAGATGTTAACAATTGTAGGCTGAGAAAAGAAACCAACATATACATTAAGTATAAACAAAATATATACATGTATAGGCTAGAACAAGTATAAACAATATCTCATATTTTTGGTACAGCCGAAACTAAAGAAAAGAAAAAATTATAAATGAGGTATGGTACAAATCAAATAAAATAAAGGTAAATGTACAAAAAATTTAGATATAAGTGTGTGTAGATTTGTACAAGGCAATTAATGCCATATCCTCTCAGCCGAAATGAAGGAAAGCAAATATATATATATTTGTCTGTACAACACCATTAATGCCATCATCTCTTTAGCTACCAACACTTCATTTTCAGCCAACAAAGATTAAAAGATCTCTGTCTACTTTGTACAAAGAGGTTAAGTATAGAAACATGAAGGATTCAAGCATTAAATGCTTTCATCTCAACAAAGTAAACAAAGTCAATTCAAAAACACTTCAGCCTCCTCATGCAAAGAAACTTTCTCTGATCTATGTTGTACAAAATGATAATAGTACCCTATTGTACAAATAAAATAATGATCACCTGTAAACTTCTCATTACATATATACATCACTCTCATTTCCAATTCGTTCCATCCTAAGTGATGAAAAACTGAGGCATATATTATCTCCTACTAAAGAAAACTTCAACTTTAAACAACACAAATTAATCAAGACAAGCCAAAAAGTAAGGAGGCAAGTTTTAGCTAGAAATTTCAAGCCTGGCTCAACATCATCAAAATCTGTTCTTCTTTTTTCTCTAGAAACTAAGGTGAGTAACTTCACTTTGAACCTAAAGTAATCCTGGCTGCATGTTGTGGTTGTGATCAATATTGTGTTGTGAAGTATATTTGGGTATTTATATTGTTAGAATTTTTGATTTAATAATATGTGCATATCTGTTTCATTTAGATATCTCTGTTCTTTGTTTTAAAGCTTAGATTTTGAGCAAAATTCATTATCTCCTTATCTGATCTCTGTTAGAACTTAGGCTATAAACAAAAGTTGTTTGTTTCATCATAAATTAAAGTTTTAAATTTGATTTAGGTCAAAATGAATGTGGAATTATTCTGGAAACTAAAAGAACAGTGCAAGTTTTAAGTTATGTAAAAAAGTAAAACTTCTTAATTCATCAATTCAGGAATATAAACTGAATCCTTAACCCTAAACATGATTTTTAAGAATGAAAGCATAATTTTTAGATTAAGCTTGAATGAGCTTTACGGGTTTGAACGAAATATGAGTTTTTAGTGGTTTCTGATGGTCTCAGTGGTTTGGGGAGTTGCGATCATCACTGGTAGTAGTAGAGTGATGGGAGACCTTGGGAAAAATAACCGGAGGTGGCATCGTCCACGGTGGTGGCAGCGGCAGGCATTTTTTCTTTCGTAGCCCTAGTTTTTGTGAGGTCAAGATCTTCGATTCGTTTGCCACCTATGGTTGATCGAGTGCTTCGCGGTGCTGGGGAATGGTAGTAGGGATGCCGACGAAGAGTTGACCGGAGTCTCGAGATTTCTGGTGGTAGAGATCATCAATGGCGAGGAGGGTTTTGATGTCATTTTGGTTCCAGTTTCGAGCTCGAACGCTCGATTTTGCTTCGATGATTTCATCATCGTTTTGATGATCGGAATAGAGTTAGGGTTCAGTCGCCGATGAGGGAAGACGATCGAAGTTGGTCGGAGGTGGATGTGGTCACGGTGCACGTGCACGCGTGAAGTTTCGTGCATCTGGAATGTTTGTATATTGGGGAAGAAAGGTGGTAGCTCGAAGCAGTTGGCTTGCAAGGTTACTCGGGTATTACCCGAGTACGTTTGAATTTAACTCGAAGCAAATGGCAGTAGCCTCGGGGTGATTTGCTTGTTACAGGTTTTCTGAAGACCTGTTACCCAGTTTCTAGGTGTTAAATAAAATTTAAAAGCTAAGTTAAATGAAAAGCAAAATTTTAAATTTAAAAGTTAAGTTTAGTTTTTAAATAAACTTTTAAATCTTGAAGTTTTAAAATGAATTTGAATCTTAAATAAAGAATTTAAAAATCAAAGTTAATGGCAAGATTTCAATCAAAGATTTAAATCAAAGGTTTAAAATAAATGTTTAAATTTGTGGATTCAAGTCTCTTTGAATCCAGATCTGAGAATTTGAATCAGGTTTAAATCAATTGTCTTAAAACTATATTAAGTAATGATTAATTAACTAATGTTGTTAATTTAAGTTGAGAAGTTATTTTTAACTTTAATTAATTAAGTTAATACTTAAGATATTTTTAAATCTTAATTAATAATTGTTTTAATTAAGTAGTTAATTAAAGATAAATGTTAAATTTTAATTTAACTTAAAGCTTTTTAAATTAGTAATAATTTGACTTCAAGGTTAGTAAGTGGGAGTTTTAGATGATAAGTAAGAAGTAAATTAAGATAAATGACTTATCTTTTAATTAATAAAGGTTTGTGTGATTAAGATTAATTAGTTAATAAAAGTAATTAAAGAGTAATTAATTAATTCATAATTAAGAGATTAATTAATGGAAGTAATTAAAGATTAAGTATTGATTTATTAATTAATAATTAAAGGTAAATAAATAACTAGAGGTTAATTAATCAATGAAATTAATTAAGGTTAACTAATAAATGATTAAAGAGTAATTAATCAAATGGATTTGAAATAAATTAATATTAATTAACCAGGATTAATAAATTTTTCATAAGAAATTAATCTGATTTAAATTAATCAGTTGATTAATAAAATTTACTTGTGAATGTTTGGATTCGACTGAATGATTGAATTGTTTGATATTCTGATCTGTGATGCTTTGTGATATATGCTGATTTGTGTGTAATCTATACTGTAGTTCATTTATCTGGAATGAATGTAAATCATTATCTATAATTTATATATATCTGTGATCTATGAATAAAAGATAAGCGTTATAGTTATATCGCTTATCAACTATATTTCTGTATCTTGATCTGTGATGACTGATGATGTGGTTGCACTATTGTGTTAAAACCTGGACTACACCATACACACACAAATATGGATTTCACGTGGAAATCGGTTAAGTCATAGATAATTTAAATTTAATGTTTTTGAAATTGAAATTTTGATTTCAATTGATTTTGGAAATGAATTTGGGTTAAATGTTAAAGTTTTTGAAATGAAGTTTTTTTTAAGATGAAAGTTATTTTGAATAACTTGGTAAGTTTTCTAATTTAAATAATTTAATTTGAATTTGAATTAAAAATTTGAATTTGAATTCCATGTTGGAAACTATGGTTAAAGATGATATAAATGTGTTTATATGAAGTTAAACCATTTTAAAAGTATCGTTTGAGAATTTGGATTTAACCCAAGAACTTTAACTTGTATAAATGAATCAGATTTCCAAAATGAAAACTGTTTGTTTTAAAAGAATAAAAGCTTTCAGATAAGAAATGAAATTCAAGTTTAATTAGAGGAATTTCAAGATTGATTGAAAAATGGTTTTCCAAGTTATGAATGAATTCTTTTTGAAAACTATGAATTGAATCTGTCTGTTTTTAACAGATTTAAAATGATGATTTGTTTAAACCATTCGAAATGAAATTGTTTTGAAAGCTATAAGTTAAATCTTTGATTTAAAGATTTAACGAGTTAAATTGAAATGGAAATTAATTTGGAAAATCTGTGAATGAATCTTTTGTTTAAAAGATTAAAGTGTGGAAATTGTTTAAACCGTTGAAGGTTGTTAAAATGAATCTTTTTGTTTAAAGATTGAAAATGGTAATTTGTTAACCCATTTGAAAAGGAAAGGTTGGATAATAAGTTGTGACTTAATTGAAATCCCAATATCCATATGTTTTTAAATATTGCGCTCATTATTCGGATTAGTCGGGAGAGGACCTTTGTGTCACATAACCCATTCCGAATAAGTGATACGTCGTATATGGATGGCATTTGAAGACCGGTGTTGAAGACCGAGTATTTGCGAGAATGATAGGATGACCTATCGATTGTCTCTGCACTGAGTCGCGCCGGTATAGAGATCTCCTAAGTGATGGGAAATCCGATCAGGATTGTGAATACCCGGATTGCAAGGGCTTCTTTGGAAGTGCCTTCGGTTTTGTTCGAACCCGGAACAGACTTGTATGGTTACATGTTTGACATTACATTTTGAGATATAAAGCAGATTTCTTTCAAATACATTTCTGTTGGTGGCGGAGAATTTATTCTCTTAGCTTAACACCCTTCTCTAAGACGTACGAGCTCAGAGGTTATGTAGTTGAAGGTTATCAGCGATATACTCCCAATTTGGTAATGTGACATGCTGAGTGTTGCTGTGTGATGATCATTGTTTGATCATTTGTGATATGATCATTTGTTTTATCATTTATCTTTGTGATCATTACTTTGATCATCTGTTGACCCAAAGCATGGCTTTGTACCAAAGTGTAGCTTTGTGGACGAGACTTCTTCGGACCTCACAACCCGGAAATGGTCGAAACAGGAATATGCGGCAAGGTTATGAGGGTCCCGCCCTTTAGAGTATGTCATTTTCTTCTGGAAAAGGGTGGTATCAGGTATGGAGCCCTGGTATTTAACCTATGTGGATACTCCGATCTCATTTATTGTGATTGTGTGTTTGATCGAGGCGCCTCGGATAAAGGTCCCAAAGGACCGGGGGTGGCATATTCATGAGTTACCTGTTACAGGGGTAACCCGGCCTTGTGTTGGCAGAGAGCAGTTTGTCTCTCGGGACGTCCAGCCAGAGGCGATCCTATTCGGCATTAGGAAAGGAAGTTCCTTAGCCTGACCATTTGTTGGAAATCCATTTCCCAATACGGAACTTGTACGGTTTTAGTTGTAGAACCTGCCATTTACTTATGGTGGCGCCCTACTGTTTAGATGGTAGCTATAGTAGGCATAGTTCGGAATGTCTATGTTGGCTAAGATTAATATTATACTTTTGAAATGTTTTCCACTATGCACTAATAATAATATCCAAAATGATTTGTTTTGCGTAGTAAGCATCTTTGACTATCATAAGGAGAAATCTCCTCCGATTCTGCGTTTGCATTGTGTGTGTGTGCGGGAGGCCTTATGGTAGTTTCATTTTCCAAAAGCATTGCGAATTGGCAATTAAAATCCTCTTGCTATTTGTTTTTAAAGATAAACTGTTTTTGTTGCTCACACCAGTCCCATGACTGATCCGGAGTTTATTGTTCCTTTCTTAAACTCTAGGTGCTCATAATTTTCTACACGAGCAGTCTAGAGTTGGGGTTTTCAGATATTCAGGTTGAGTAGGCTTTCTGGAGCTAGTCGGTCCTTGGACGACTGACCTTGCTTTCCGCTAACTATGGATTGGAGCATTCTATTGGAGATATTCTATCCACTGCTGGTGTTATCTATTTTTTTTCCGCTGCTATTTCTTGTATCATATCTCTGATGTATATTGATATCTGTTGTATCATCTTGTTGTATCATATTGTATCAGATTTTGTATCTGTCATTGTATCAATGTTATGTATATTGATATATTCTTTTTCTTCAGCTGTGTTGTTATACTTAATGGTGTTATAAGCTCTGGAGAACCAGATTCGGTGTTTGAATCTACTGCATTTTGAGTACAAGTGAAGTACGGGTACCTATTTTCGAAGGTTGAGTTTTTGGGTCTTCACAACCGCTATAAATACCATCCTAATATAAACCCTAATTCACAAAATTACAACCAGTGCATCCAAACTCCGCTCCATTGAAAATTGAAATCCTCTTCCTTCTGAAATCATAACTTTCTTCAAACTAAATTAAAATTAAAGTACAGAGATTGAAGAAGGGTAAATCAAGTGGAGATCTAGCAAATGAAGGAGATTCCAGGCATAATTTAGAGCGAATAGCTTTGGTTTGAGGTGGGTGGGTTAATTGTTAGTTAGATGATTTACATATAACTAATTTTAGTATACCTTATTTTGACCTAGAATTGTTTTAAATTGAATTGAAAATATATTTAAATTAAGTTAGGGATTTAATGGTGATTAAAACCTATATGAATATGACCCCTTTTCTTCTAGTCTAGATCTATTAATGTAATCTGTAAATTAAGAATTGATGCAAGTTGCCATACCTTTTTTTCAAATTAGTATGAACTAGTAACCCTATTGATCCTAAACCTAACCTAAATCGATTCACTGAAAGTTGGAAATATTGTATATGGAATTAAGATGATTATAAATTGTATATATATAAATCAGGGTTATGGTATGTCAATTATAATTTATGTTTACTGTTTGCATAAAAATTGGACAAAAACCTTTAAGTTCGAGTTTAACTAAGTATTTAAGTTTGGTTGATGTGCAATTTTAATATTCCAACACGTTAACGGCTAGTTTTTGCAGTCACAGAACAGTTCTCAGATTCAAAATAGGAAAGCAGTTTGAAGGAGTAAATCACACAAAGTTTTATAGTGGTTCAGCCTGAACATGCCTACGTCCATTGTCCATATTATTATTCTTGCTTTGATTTGATTACAAGTACAAGTTGGATTAGAAAGAGTAATAAACTTGGAGTAGTTGGAGTGACTGAGTCTCAATGGAGTTTTACCTCTTTTCTTAGAAATTCGATCCCCATTGTTGTTAAGGAGCTCTGGTATTTATAGAGTGGAGTTGGGAAGTATGGAGGATGAAATTATAGCTTTCTGAATCTGATTCAGCATCTGGGTAGGAGCTTGTTTGGCTTGGTCACTCTTCTGTGTCTGGTTCGGTGCTTTTGTCTTTGGAGCCTCCTATTTGCCGGACCAAACATTTGGTCCGGCATGCCTGTGTACCAGACCAAATGTTTGGTTCAGTGTTGGATGTGTCGTGCCATACCAAACATTTGGTCCGGCATATCAGAGAATGTCGGAACAAATATCTGGTCTGGCATATCAGAGAATGCTGGACCAAACATCTGGTCCGACATATCATAGAATGTCGGACCAAACATCTAGTCCGACATATCAGAGAATGCCAGACCAAATATTTGGTTCGCCATTTTAGTGAATGCCGGACCAAGTATCTGGTCCGGCAGCTCTGCCTTCTATGTCATCGTCTGCTTTTGCTTCTTTTCCTTCCTTCCTCTCTGCTTGCTGGAAAAACCAAGCCAACACTTGCCCTCCAAAGTATGTCGTGTAGTTACGCGACATGCTTTGTTTGGTTCGACACCAAGCTCCTCCCACCGGTCGAAAACTTGTGACTATTCGCGTTCCTTCCTTTTTCCTCTTTAAATACCATTCCATCTTTCTTATCCTTCTACTTTTATTTTCTTAACAAACTTCTCCAACTTATTTTCGATCGATTGAGACCTTTTTTGAGCTCGTTTATATCACTTTAATTCAAATATCTCCGTGTCTTCATTGCTTGAGGTAAGCTCTTCTAAATCCAATCTTTGGCCTAGGGTTTTAGGGTTTAGATATTCATGGGTGCTCGGTACGAGCATAAATGGTATTGGCTTCAAATTAAGGAAAAGAAGTGGGTGATGGGATCTCTTTAGAGTGATTTGGTTAGGAGGAAGGTTATGCTGCTAGATGCTTTAAGGAAATGTGGATGTGTATTAAGGACTGCAGAAGGTTGCTAGGGAGAGTGGAATAGGGCATCTGATCTTAACATCTCTACTTTCTATTGGAAAGCTTTCCAGGGGTGGCATGGCCTGTTTGAGTATTTGGCCGCACAGATACATCATTAGGTCGGTAGTTTGGAGTAGTTAGCACAGAGAGTTGAAGGGCTTCGAATTAACTTAGTTACCATCCGGCAGGTTTGATTCGACATTGTGATGTCGTTCGTTCCTTTGGCCAGGGTAATGCTGAACCAGATAATCTGAGCACAGGTTTCATAGGCATGCCAAGCCAAAGGCGGGGATTCTTGAAATGGTAGCTTGAGTTTCGTAGGGTTAGGTCAGGAGTATAGTTTTAACCGGGCTAGACGATAGGATGCTTCCCATGAATGTTTTAACTTCCATTCATGATTGCACCTCTGTTGGACTTATGCTTGTCTTTTATTTCTTTGTGCAGGAATATATCGTCTGGTTGCGAGCTTCGATCCAAGCATGCGTCCTCACAGCCTATCAGGGCTGGCCCTTCTTCTTCTGATGTTCCTATCAATCCTCTCAAACAACCCATTCTGCCTATTCTTTGGTGGAGGGCTACGCTCCCAATCAGACGCTTGTAAGGCCTTCTGAGTGTACCCCAGCGTCTTGACAATAGAAAAGCTTAACTCCGTAGCTACCATATTTAGGATAACTCGTCGAGATATGATACTTCCCGGCCCGAATGACAGAGCTTGCTTTCCCCCAGGTAGATATATGGCATATAGTACGTACCATTGTATGTGCGGCGCAATTCCTCCGCTCACTAATTGGATCGCCAGTTTTGTGGTTTACTTGAAATTCGCTCCCATGCAGCTTCAACCAAACTCCTATGCCATCCTAACATGCTTATATCTGATATTCGTGAAGCGTTATCAGAGACCCCCTACCTACAGAGAGATCATATGCTTGTATAATGTGAGGAGTTATCGAAAGAGGAGCCCCTTCGTCAGCTTAGAATCCGCTCACAAATTTAAGCATGTCCTTGATCTATACTCCAAGTTTAGTATGTTCAAGAAGGAGTACTTCTTCGTGCGTAATGACGCCGTTCCTCAACATGCTTTCACTTCTAGATGTAAGTCGTCATTATACTTTTTCTAACCTTTCTGTCAACTCGGTTTCTTAATGCTCTATACTTTTCAGGTTGTCTGAAGGCGGTAGAGGACGAGGGTTTGAAATAGATGGCCAAGGAAATAATAACTACCCCGGAGGCTGAGAGGGAAGCCTCATTCCTACTTCGTGACACAACCCTTTGCTTTTATAATTTGATCGGCCCTGGTCAATACATCTTCAAGATCACGCCAAGCTCAGCCGAGAAAAGCAGCAGGAGCCGAAGGAGAAGGGGGAGATACGGATAAAGGCAAGGTTCTAAAGGAAGAGGGTGATTGGGTCAGAGGCTCGAAGAAGTTGAGGCGTAAGAAGAGCGCGGTTCGTTCTCCCCATTCGGGGAAATCTTTGCGTATATGAGATGCTCCTTCCCCCGACGATGAGGAGGTTTCCCATTTGGAGGGAGAGAGTGAGGAGGAGGAAGGGTTGGAGGGAGATTCCGAGGCAACGGAATCAGAGGCTCATGTTTCTCCAGACGTGGAGATCATAGGTAGCGAAGGCTTGGGTGCGAACCCCTTGAAGAATGCCGAAGCTGTGCGGGAGTGGCCTGAGCAGTTGGATCAATATGAGCTGGCTCCTGGGCTAGCTTTTGTCGTTGACTTCTCCCAAAAGAGTGTAGTTCCGGGTGACTTGGTTGGAATGCCGCTTTTTCTAGTGTAAGGCGGAGCAGGAGTTGGCGAAGCATTTACGCTTTCCCTAGGTACTTTTGATTACTATATGGATTTTGGGATACTTCTTGAGAACTTTTTATTTTTCGATGAGTCCTAGTCTCCACTTGCTCCTTAATCTAATGAAGCTAGGTCACCGTTTGTCCTCCTTCGTCCGAGTGGAGTCCCGTCCCAGTGTATTCCCTACTTGAGTGAGACCCTGTCCTGACCACTTGATCCGGTCTATCATAAGGGTTTGTAGTAGCTCGTAGTGCCCCAGTGTCTTGCATGTTTTGTTTTTATGCTTTCTCTATTTCTATACACTAATGTTGTTATTCGCATTGCATGGAAAAGAAGGAATCCGAAGAGGAACAAAATGTCCCGACGACTTGAATAATTCAAACGGATGAAAGTGGCCTCCGTTTCTTCTAAGATGGCCTCTAAAAAGGAAAAGACCACGCAAGTGAATGTTGAGGAGACTACGTCAGGTGTGGGTAGAGGAGAGAGCCATGAAACGTCCCGAAAATGCATAAGGTCCCCGAATAAGAGCGCCACCTCTTCGGGTTCTCAAACTTCTTCTCGTCGCCATCGCCAAAATCCAGCTGGTCCTGAAGTGAACGAGGTACCTTATGACTTAGGGGAGGAAAATATTGATACCTATTTCTCAGATTATCAACCGCCGATGTAGAATCCCTTAGAGAGTCACCCTGACATTAACCCTGGCTACGCGGGTCGTCATCCAGCGAATCCTGATACTGAGTTCCTTTTGCCTCGAAATCCTTTAGTCCGGATCTTGGATGAGGCAAAAACTCTCGACTTCATCAACTTGACAACGAGAATGGTCCAGATTACTGTAAGACCAGAAAAATTGTCGATTATCAGTCCCGCTTAGCCAAGGCCAGTGAGGAAGTTAGGAGCGTCAATGTACGGTTGCGTTTGGAGGTAGAGGACCTTCATATGGCGCTCAGGGAGAAGGATGCTAAGTTAGAGGCAGTCGAAGCATCTCGTGCATCTGAGATAAAGAAGGCCAAGAAAGAAGTGACGAGAGAGGCCACCGACTTATGCAAGGCACATATTGACGAGGCTATCAGTTTAGTAGATGAGACTCGGCAGAAGGATTTGGAGCGGATCCGCTCCCTCAAGGGTAAGGTGAAGAAATCGAAGGAGGCATTGGCTGAGCTGAAGAAGTCTCAGGGAGAGTAGCAGAAGGAAAAGGACTCGTACATGGCTCGGATTTATAGGTTGAAGGCGGAGAAGGACTGGTTGAGAAAAGACAAGGAACATTAAATGAATAAGGTGGTGACTCTCTAGACCAAAGTCGACAAATCCAGCGACTTTTGTGAGACAGTCAACCAGATGTTGAAGGACACTTATTACATGTTCTGGAAATAGGAGAACCTTCAGTGGATGGATGATTATCCTCAGGTGATGGCAGGAATCCATGCTCGGCTCATTGAGGAAACTGAGGCTGCGGTTGCACAGGAGGAAGGAGTTTTATATGACGTTGGGATGGTGAACAGTCAGTTCACAATGGAAGAGACCAAAGCCATCGCCAAGGGGTATGAGTTGCTGGCGGAGAACGAGGATGATGAGGATGGGTCGGATCTTGAGGGTCTTGGTGATCCACACCACATTACTACAGGTATCTCGTCATTTTGCTTTAGCTTTGTTATTACTTATCCTGGACTATGAAGCTTATGATTTTCCTTACTTGCATCGTGCAGGGACGTCTTCGGGACAGGTCGGGCCTTTAAAGGGTATCGGTGAGGCGTCGCAAAAGGAGGGTGAGTCTCTCGAGCGATCCGAGACTTCGAGGGACATGGCCGGAGCAAGCAAGCCGAGTGACAAGGTTGTTCCTCCTTCCTAGTTAAGGAAAATTTCTTTTCGCTTTGTGCATGTATTTTTGAAGGATGTATGGTTGTTCAGTATTTGTATATATAAACAAAAAGCTTTGTACATAAAGATTTTAATGTTGTAATGTTCAATTTCTGTTTTTTGCATGTTTATCTAGAATGATTTTTGTGACACGTGATCTTTATAGTCTGCTTCATCATTTGTGAACTGTTTATGACTTAGTTAATCGTTATTGTGTTTAGAGACGCATAAAACCATAAACGCGTTGTTATATTCAGGGCCGATTACGAACGATAACTACTCAGGCTATTGCCCGTGCCGTGAGTATTATTCGATTTATCATTGCCGGCGTGCGTAATGTCAATCGTTAATTGCAAACTACCGCTGGCTGCAGCCATGCCTTAATCGTGGGGTTTATATTCGGTTCGCAGTTGCCAGTGAGCCTAACGCCAACGATGAACTGCCTAGGCTATAAATGGTGCCTAATCCGTGTCTTACGATCAGTTCATCATTGCCGACTTAGGGGCGCCGATCGTCAGTAGTGGATTGCGAAGGCTTGTTTTGTGCCTCTTATCATGGCTATCTTACTTTCATCACTGCCGGAAAGCACCTGCAATTGCTTGCAGTAGGAATAGTCATCAGATAAATAATTAAATGAAAGAATGTTCAAATAAGACAAGTAATGCGAGACACCAAATTTTTATAGTGGTTCGACCGAAATATGCCTACATCCACTGTCTTTCCTTAATTGTTTCATTTAATACACATTTCTTTACAACTCAAGATAAATAGTGGCGAAGATGTTGAATATTCTATACTTTCCCAAACACCTCTCCATCTACCGTCGACAAGATATAAGCTCTAGTATAAAGATCCTTATGAACAACAAACGGCCCTTCCCAAATTGGACCTAGTGTTCCTGGTCATGGGAAGACTCGCTTGAGTACCAAGTCTCCCTTTTGCAGAGTTCGAGGCTTCACCTTGGAGTTGTATTGCCTTGCCACCTTCTGTATATGAGCGACAGCTTTGCGGGCAGCATCGTTTCTTTTCTCCTCGATCAGGTCGAGTGACATGTTTAAGAGATCTTCATTTTCTTTCGGATTGTAATGCATTCTTCGGTGCGAGGGGATGAATATTTCGATGGGGAGCATGGCTACGGCTTTGTATGCCAATGTGAATGGCATGTGCCCTGTTGCGGTCTTGTAAGAATTTCGGTAAGCCCATACTGCAGTAGGCAGTTAGTCGACCCATGCCCCCTTGAACTTTTCTAGCTTCTTCTTGATCAATGCCTTCAATACCTTGTTTACTGTTTCGACTTTCCCATTTGCCTGAGGATATGCCACAGCCGAGAAGCTTTGGGCAATCTCATGTTTATGGCACCAACTGGAGAATTCTTTGCTATCGAATTGGAGTTCGTTATCCGATATGATCTTCTGCGGCACCCCATACCTGCACAGGATGTTACGTATTAGGAAGTTTATCACTTTGGTAAACGAAATTTTGTTCAAAGGTTCCGCTTTCACCCATTTGGTGAAATAATCCACTGCCACTATAGCGTATTTTGCTCCTCCTCGACCCATAGGGAGTTCCCCGATCAAATCAATTCCCCAAATGGCAAAGGGCTAGGAGCTGACCATCTAGATTAAACCGGTAGGTGGCAGTATCGGGATTTAGGCAAATCTTTGGCATTTGTCACATTTCTTAGCGAACTCGGCTGCGTCCTTGTTCAATGTGGGCCAAAAGTATCAATAGCGTAGGATCTTCCTGGCTAGAGTTTGCCCTCCAGTGTGATCGCCACAACTCCCTTGATGAATGTTATTAAGGATATCTCTTGCTTTGTTCCCGATGAAACATCTTAGTAGTGGGTTGGAAAAGCCACGACGATACAATATGCCATTCTGGATGGTGTAGCGGGATGCCCTCCTTAGGATTTTCCTGACTTTGTTCCGATCTTCTAATAAGGTTCCTTCTTGCAAGTATCTAATGATGGGGGTCATCCATGTCTCCTCCCTATCTGCGATCGCTGTGATTTGCAGGCACTCGAAACTCGGTGTGGATTGTCTCATGATGGGGGTTGCCCCCAGCATTGGCTCAGTTCTTATGCTAGCCCTTTGGGTGAGGGCGTCCACCTCTTGATTTTCCGCTTGCGGGATGTGTTTTATTACATAGTAGTCTAGCTCATCAAGGAGTGTTTTGGCCCTTTTTAGGTGAGATGCAAGCTTTTGTCCACGAGTCTGGAATTCTCCAAGGATCTGGTTAACAATTAGTTGTGAATCGTTGTGTATACATATCGACTTAACTCCTATTTCTTTAATGATTTATAAGCCAGCAATCACTGCCTCGTATTCAACTTCATTATTGGTTACAGCGAACTCTAGCCATAGTGCATAGGTTAATTTCCATCCTCGGGGTGTGACTATTATGGCACCTGCCCTCGAGCCAAGCTCGTTCGATGCTCCATCAACGAACATATTCAATTTGACATTTTCCTCAATTCTTGTCGTAGCCTCCTCATCTCGCATTGTGAATTCAGCTATGAAATCAGCCAAAGTTTGTCCCTTAATTGCGGTGCACGGGTGGTAAGTAATGTCGTACTGGCTCAGCTCAATGCACCATTTTAACAGGCGCCCTGACATGTCTGGTTTATATTGGACTTGCCTCAAGGGTTGATCCGTTGGAACTCTAATGGAGTGCGATTGAAAGTAGTGTCATAATTTCCTAGATGCTATGAGCAGATAGTAAGCCATTTTTTCGATCTTAGGGTATCTAGCTTCTGTATATGTGAATCTTTTTCTAGTGAAGTATACCGGTCTTTGGACGCGATCATCTTCTCGTACTAATGCGACACTTAGCGCATGGTAGGATACTACTAGGTATAAGTAGAGGCTCTCTCCATCCATCGGAGTGGAGAGTACTGGAGGCTTCTGTAGATGTTCCAGCAGACTTTGGAAGGTCGAGTAGCACTCGTCAGTCCATTCAAATTTCCCTCTGTCCTTTTTGAGGGCTTCGAAGAACAGGACGTACTTCTCCGTCGCTTTGGATATAAACCTATTCAGAGCAGCTACCTTTTGTTCAGGCTTTGCATTTCCTTTCGTGTGGTTAGGATTTTAACGTCTTTCAAAGTTTGTACCTTTTCAGGATTCGCCTTTATCCCTCTAGCATGCACAATGAAACCTAAGAATTTACCTGAAGACACCCCAAAAGAGGATTTCAGAGGGTTCAGCTTCATTTGGTATTTGAGTAATACTTGGAACATCTCGTTTAGGTGGCTCAGATGATCCGTTGCTCTTCTTGATTTGACAAGCATGTCGTCAACATAGACTTCCATAGAGTGATCAATTTGCTGCTCAAACACCTTATTAACTAGACGTTGATAGGTAGCATCGGCGTTCTTAAGCCCGAAGGGCATGACCTTGTAGCAATACAGGCCTAGATCCATGATGAAGCTAGTATGTTCTTGATCCAGCACATGTATGGGGATCAGGTTGTATCCGGAATATCCATCCATGAATGACAACAACTCATGTCCTACAGTTCCATCTACCCGTCGGTCGATTCGGGGCAAAGGAAAGCAGTCTTTGGGGCAAGCATCATTGAGTTTGGAGAAGTCAATGCAGTTCCACCACTTCCCATTAGGCTTCTTCACTAAGACCGGGTTGGAGATCCATTTTGGGTAAATGGCTTCGCGGATAAAGCTATTGGCGAGCAGGTTCTTCACCTCTTTGTTGAGAGCAGTTGATCGTTCTATCCCCATGCTTCTTTTCTTCTGTTTGATCAGGATCTTGGTTTTGTCAATATTGAGGGAATGGAAAGCTATTTCTGGGGATATCCCCACCATGTCTTCATAGGTCCATGCGAATACATCCAAGTTCTTTCGTAGGAATCCTATCAGCTGGACTTTGAGGTTCTGGTTCAACTGGGAACCTATCTTTAAAAGCCTTGTTTTGTCGCGTTCGTCTACCATCACATGTTCCATAGCCTCCACAGGCTCGGCGTTGACCTCCTCTTCTCTATCTCTGGGGTCCAACTTGTTGAATGGGTCGCTAGTATATTCGCGAGGAGGGGCCTTTTTGATTGCTATGCTTCTGCATTTTTGGCGCAGAGGGCGAACCCCATGCCTTTCCCTTTTTTCCTTCTTCTTGTTTTGGAGAATTTCAGTTACGTAGCAATCGCGAGCTGCGTCTTGGCCACCTTCTACTTCTCCTATTCTGTTATCAATTGGGAATTTTATCTTCAAACACCATGGTGCCAAGACTATCTTGAAATCTGACAACGCATGCCTTCCCAAGAAAGCGTTATAGGCAGAGTGTCCATCCACCAACACGAATGTTTGCTTTTGGACGATTGATCGGGGATGACTTCCTAGCTTAACGAACAAGCTTAGTTGTATAAGCGGCATCGTGGCTTCCTCGGTGAACCCATGTAAAGGCTTATGGCACGGGGATACATCTTTCATTGATAACTTCATTTTGTTGAATGCATGTTTGAATAAAATATTCACCGAGCTTCCTGTATCGACTAAAATGCGGAACACCTTCGCCAGGCTGATCCAGGCGGAGATAACCAAGTGATCGGTGTGCGGATACTGTTTTCCAACCAAATCTTCATCATTGAAGGTTATGTCGACCTTTTCTCTCCATTTAGCGATGCGTCCTTCAGTTATGGAATGAACATGTCCTTCCCTGTCTTTCAATGATTTCCCATACCTCTCCATTTCGGCCCAAATTCCATCGACTATATGTGGGCCTCCAGATATGGTGTGGACAGTTATCTGCTCTTGGATGGAGCGGCTCGTACTCGCTCCCTCCTTATTGTTCCTATTTAGGGGTTGCCAGATCCTTCATGGACCGACGTAGGAGAGTTTCACCCTTTCTGCACGTATCATTCCAGTTTCTTTTTTCGGATGTATTCCTCAATGAGATCCCGCAAATGCTGGCATTCTTCGGTGTTATGCTCATGAGACTCGTGGAAGCGACAATATTTTCATGTTCTAATTGCGGCTTCTGATTGTTTTTTTATGGAGGGTGTTTGTATTTTAACTCTTGTTGAGTAGCTATGTAAATGTTCTCCACAATGTCATTCAGAGGAGTGTATGAATCGAATCTTGGTCCAGGTTTGTATCGTCGCTTATTGCCTTTTTCTGTTCCAGAGTTGCCTTGGTGGCCATTTTTTCCTTCATTGTTTGGTTTATTCCCTTCCCCTCGGAGTGGGGCACCCATGTTTCCTTGGACTCTAGAAGATTTTGTTGATTGCTCGCTATGTCGGTGGGCCACCGCGTCCTCTAATCTCATGTACTTTCCAACTTCATGAAAGAAATACTGAAGAGTTAATGGCTTTTCCTTCGTTAATCTTCTCACGAGCTCTGAATCCGGGTGGACGCCTCCACACAGCGCCATCAGTGTAAGCCTTTCATCGGCATTTTTTAGTGCTACCGCGACAGCGTTAATTAAAACGGGTAAGATAATGTTGCAGTGGTTCTCCTGCTTTTTGTTTTATGTATGACAGGGAATAAGCATCCTTGGGCTGTTCCACGTGGATTCGGAATTGTCTTATGAATTTTTCCTTCAACATTTCCCAAGAGATAATAGAGCCATGAGGCAGGCGATAAAACCATGTGGTTGCTAAGTCTGACAGGAACAACAGAAAACATTTACACAACACACCCTCTGTTGCTCCTTTCATGAGCATGTGCTGGGTGTAGCACTGCAAGTGGATGATTGGGTCGGATGTGCCTTTGTAGGGATCCATAGTAGGCATCTTCCATTCTCTAGGAGTGATCGTTGCTTCTATATCCCTGGTGAAGGGGCTGGACACCCTTGCCCCTATCCCTCTTTCGAGTTGTTCGCGCCTGAGATATTCCCTGAAGAGGCATGTCATCCTCTCCTCGGATTCTGGGGAAGCCCTAGGAGAAGTGGGGGCTTCCCTTTGATATTGATGGCGTTTGGAACCTTGGTTAAGGCTGGATTGGCGATGGTTGGCTCGAAGCATGATAAGGTCAGCCATAGTCGGTCCTTGCCTAGTGCCCCCTTTACTGGGCCTAGCTCTTGATGCTCTTTCAAGACCGGGTTTCGGGCTGAGTCCTGGCTCGGCTTCGAGTTCTTTTATCTTCTTGATTAAATTCTTCATTTGCAGGGGATCTGTTCCATCTACGCGACTCTCCAGATTGAGGCTCACCTTGAGATTCAGTGTTGGGAGTGGATTCCTCCGTACCTCTCAAGCGTGTCATGAGTTGGTCCACTAAAGCTTTTTGCTAGGCAGCAAAGCGGTCAGTCATCTCATTCACAACCCTATCTAAGTCTTCTCGGGTGACAGTTGAGCTTGGAGGTTGAGAGTGGGTAGTTGGGTTTTCTTGATCTTCTTGGATGGGATTGATTGTACTGGAAATGGCCGTGCTCTTACCCTTATCGGTGTTGAGCCTAGAGGGAGCCATGTTCTAATGCTGAGTTAAGGTTTGGAAGGAGGGTAGACAGAAGAGTTCGGCTCTCCACCCCGTTCTCACTTAAAGCACCAAAAATGTTTGCCCAAAAATTAGACAAACACCTCTAAGTTCGAGTTTAAATAAGTATTTAAGTTTGGTTGATGTGTAGTTTTAATGTTCCAACACGTTAACAGCTAGTTTTTGCAGTCGCAGAACAGTTCTCAGATTCAAAATAGGAAAGAAGTTTAAAGGAGTAAATCACACAAAGTTTTATAGTGGTTCGGCAAGAACATGCCTACGTCCACTGTCCATATTATTATTCTTGCTTTGATTTGATCACAAGTACAAGTTGGATTAGAAAGAGCAATAAACTTGGAGTAGTTGGAGTGACCGAGTCTCAGTGGAGTTTTCCCTCTTTTCTTAGAAATTCGGTCCCCATTGTTGTTGAGGAGCTCTGGTATTTATAGAGTGGAGTTGTGAAGTGTGGAGGTTGAAATTATAGCTTTCTGAATCTGATTCGGCATCATGGTAGAAGCTTGTTTGGCTTGGTCACTCTTCCGTGTCTTGTTCGGTGTTTCTGTCTTTGGAGCCTCCTATTTGCCGGATCAAATTTTTGGTCCGGCATGCCTGTGTACCGGACCAAATGTTTGGTCCAGTGTTGGATGTATCGTGCCGGACCAAACGTTTGGTTCGACATATCAGAGAATGCCGGACCAAATATCTGTTTCGGCATATCAGAGAATGTCGGACCAAACATCTAGTCCGGCATGCCGGACCAGATGTTTGGTTCGGCATTTTAGTGAATGTCGGACCAAGTATCTGCTCCGGCAGCTCTACCTTCTATGTCATGGTATGCTTTTGCTTCTTTTCCTTCCTTCCTCTCTTCTTGCTGGAAAAACCGAGCCAACATTTACTATAATTGGAAATGATGATGATTAATAAACAAAACAAACAATCTTCAATAATTAAAATAGTAAACAATGACTGGTCGACCGCTTACTAGAGCCGGGCAACAACAAGCAGCCAATCGGTTATCGAAACAGAACGCGGCCTGAACCTTGGCGTAAGGCCCAAGTTATAAATAAAATACTAATGTACATAGATACATACAAAGATATATATATATATATATATATATATATGGATGTTAGTATAAGTAGGGAAGCTAGTTCCCTACATGGCGACACTAGGAGGTTGCAGGACTAGGTAAATGTCATTTATCCAACGACATCGATACTCGACTGGGGCGATTCTACCGTAAATTACACTAGTAGTAGGTTCTACGGTAGACATGCAACACTGATGATGATGCCTTATGGAGTGTGTGGCCCGGAACCAATAAGATTTCCTTTGTATTCATGGTGATGCGATGTGATGATGGGTTATTGAGGGATCCTGACGCGGTGCAATAAGAGGCATTACGTTACTATTGAGAGATGGACATGGATGCAACATGAAAAACTAGGATACGGGTAGTCATAATATGGGAAATATAATCCCATGGTGGAAATTGTAGGGAAACCTATGTTGGAATAGTTATGTGTAGTCGTTGTTATGGGAACATAGTCCCATGGTGGAAATTGTAGGGAAATCAATATGGAATAGTTCTAGTAGCTATTAGCCTATCATTAGTTGTCTTGAGGTTCAATTAGTTAGTTGACCCTAAGTATGAGCCTGCACAAGTCGTTAGTATGGGTGAGTATTGAACTAAACTCCTTAAAACGAGGAAACAAGTAATTCATGGATAGTTGTAGAACATCCTAGGTCACATGGAGTATTACTAAAGTCAATTGCATGTGATCACCATATATTAATGATATAATTCATTCACCGTACTTTTGTCAAATGCACCCCTTTTTATTTCTTTTTCCCCACTACACAAGGGTAGGGCAACAGGTGATAGGCCCAGCTACAGTACTTAGAGGGGCGAGCTTGACATGAGAGTTGTTTTTATTTCCTATTACTCTCGATGTACTATTTATTGTATTTAGTATCTTATCAGGCCATTGATGTATCACCATATATTGTGGATATGACTATGTACTATTTTAGATTATGTTTTGGATATTTTCTAAGTTTACTATTTTCAATATTTATATTTTCTACCTTCCGTTATGAGATCTAAAAGCATAGTATGTCTTAGATTTTATCCTTGGAACTTTGATCTCTGAAATGTTTAAAATCCCAATAGCTCGCACTTCTTGGCTCCGGCACGAGTCTAATAGTCACCCAGACTTTGGATTAGTGTGTCAAGAGGTGAGAATTTTCATAGGTAGATAATCCAGATCCAATCCATTATATGTTACTGAACTTTACTAGAGCTTTGAAGTCCTATCAAGATATAACATTCCCATTGCTTTGCCTGAACGAAACCAAAAGCTCTTCAAGCCCAAAAAATCTATCTAAAACCGAACCCTAAAACTCGGATCAGGACCTTAGAACAATTCCTTTTAACAAAGATTTTCAACACGCATGGTCACTAAATAAGGCTAATATCAGTCCTCAAAGCATATGTATTCCAAGACCATATCCAAGAGACACAGACTAATTCCTCTTAGTCGTACGCTTACCGGAGGTGATCGTGCAAGCAACCACTGCATCGATACTTTATCCGATCGTTTTATTGCATACGTATCACTTTTCATTGCATCTGCTTTCTCAAGTAGCCCAAAGCTTCTTGAAATCAAGCAAAAGCATTGCACCAATCCGTGATTGGAACCTAGGAAGAAACCCTCGTCAACTTACCTATCAATTATATTATAGCTCAATATCACTTATTTCTTCTATTTAAAATAAGTTTAGCTATCAGTATGCCTCAAATTGTTTTATAGCTCGTGTATATAATTCCTATATATGTACACATATATCTCTAACTATTCCTTATGGTTCATAGTTAATAAATCATACATCTGTCTGAGTCTGGAACTAACTCCTTGCCTTTATGTGCTTCTCCCAATCATATACACTCTGTATATGACCGTGAAACTAATCACCATCTCGATCGTGTATCCGATTAGCTCTTGATTGCTATCTCAATGTTCTATTATTCCCATCTAGGAATATTCGATGCCCTACATTCCTTATCTCAATCTTTTCCTCGACCGCTTGCCCAAACACCTTATTAATTGTTACCTTTCACTTCATCATCGCTTTACTTTCATATCCAATTAGTAATAAAATATATACTAATATTTCTATCACTAACATAACTACAAATTAGAGTAGGATCAATTATAACCATGTTATAGAATAATATAAACTCCATCTTACTCTATTCAATACAAATAGAATATAATATTCATATATACAGTATTTTAATCAATTATCGTGAGAATCAGTAATAAAACTGTATAATAATATTGCTATCACTAATATAATTACAAATTACAGTTGAATTAATCTATAACCATGTTAAAAATTAATATCAATCCTATCTATCTCCATTCGATGCGAATAAAATACAATATTTACATATATAGGATTTTAATCAATTATTTCAAATATCTACTCAAACCAACCTAATAAAATAGGTAGATAATTATTATATATATTATTCTACCTCTTCTAGGTAATAATTTCCAATATATAAAATTATGGGAATTTATACTGAAATATAAATTCAAAGTTATAATCCCGCTCACCTAAATAGAAATTTTCCAAATGTTTGAATCTAGTCCAACCATAAACTACATCGTAGATAATCTCACTATGTGTGCAATAGTGAAGACCGCGTCTCGATTAGATTTTGTATGCAAGAGATGTCGATTAAATACTAAATGAGATAATCATTTTTAATTAATTAATTATAATTACACTAATTACCTACATTAATCCATCTTCCACAATTATCAAACTTCTGTACACGCGTAAGTTTGTGCACAAACCCGTTGCCATGCTCCTTTCTTATCAATTTCTCCCTTTATGCTCTATGAATCGACACACCATCAGTTGCCCCACGCCACAAGTCACATGCTCTTCGCAATGACCACCACGTCGACACATCCACACCTCCGCATTCATTCATGACCTAATCATAGCCTCCACAACCCCCATAATGTCGCACCTCTAAATCTAAGGGCAGAGTTGCCAAAATTCCAAGAGAAGGTGCTCCTCGACAAGAGCATCACAATGGCGATCTTCGCTCCACCTATCTCCTCCTTAATCTTCACGAAACCTCAAACCTAGTCGTCGGAAGCTAGGAGGCCAACCCCCAAATGACACCCCACTTCACCCAGACACCATGGATACGAACCCCTTCTCCCTACTATTGCAACCGATTCGACCTCATCGATTTTTAGGGATCGAAGCTCTTGAATAAATTTATTGAAAGAGGCGGAGGTAGAAGCAAGGTGTAGGAGAGAGAATGAAAGCGGGAAAAAGAAAAGTGAATTGTCAAAGAAAATGTCCAGTAGAAGGGATGTAATATATATATATATATATATATATATATATATATATATAGTTTTATTTTCCTATATAAAATGCCATACCTTTTGAGCTCATACAATCACACAACACATCAGATCATGGTGAAACTCATCGACGGACATCGCATTATTTCTTCGGTCTTGATAACACTAGTTTCATTACAATCCAAGACAGTGCCTCGAGATGATAATCTCAGGCGTTACGAGATAGTTCTGCTCACTAAATTATCCAATTCCAGAAATTCTCGAACCGTTCATCTTGAAATGAAGCCCCTATCCTAGAAAAATAATCCATCTATTAAGTCCCATTGGACTCGATTGCGCATGTATTTTTTATAAAATACGTATAGTAATACATAAATCATAAAAATAACACGACTTCAAATATGGTGATATTTATACTCTTTTTAATTCGCAACGTCGATCCTGACTAAATGGAGGTTTTCTTGAGTCCTAGTTTGACTGTATGCAAAAAATCACATTTTGGACCTTTAATTAATTAACGATTTAATATTTAAATTAACTATTTAAATCTCTAATCGTTAAAAAATGTGGGTTGTTACAATTTATCTCATTTGAAGATGTATGGTTTACTACTTACTCCAATGTTTGATTGGGTCCAGTTCTGCTCTAGCATGCACTTTTAAGTTTGTTCATTCCATCTTGAGTCCCCTTTTCACATTATTCTGAAATCTAGAAAGACATACAAGTATGATTCTCATCTTCTTATAAATTTACTTATTTTTCACCATATATGGTACTTATAAAAAAAATTTATATGATCACAAGGATTTGATAACTTCAATTATTTGCCATGCATGGACGTGGAATCGATTGGAGATTCACATTTTCATGTGAATTCAGTTTTTGAAAATTTTCATTTTGCTCTTGATTTGCTCTTTCTAATGTTTAGATTTGATAGTTCAAATCAGACTTAGTATGCTACTTATGTTGAATTGATTTCATTTCTTAGGCCTAATTTGCTCTATGTGTCGTGTAATTGTTGAAACTACCTTCTTTCTTTGTAATAACATCTAAATTTTGATGTTCTTAATTATTATTTTGATGAAAACTCTTTGCTTAATTTTTAAGAAAATATTTGTTTTTCAAAAGGAAAGAAGTATTTGTATGTTTCCGATAAATCCCAACATCTAATGGATATATACTTTTGCTTGGGGTGGTGTGTTCATAAAGTTTCATGGATGTCAATGGGATTAAATAGCTTTAAACATTCTTGAATTAAATAACTTATGGTTTTCCTTTTCGTTGAGAAGATCAAATGAAATTGTGATGTGGACGCATTTAGCATAATTTATAAAATTCTCTTATAATGTTGATGAGCACATTATTTTCTATCATTTGGTGATGTTTTACAGTTATAACTATTATAGCTTTTTCTTAGTTTAACCAAACATTTTTTTACGATTTTAGCATAATTTTCCACTCCAATAGTGATTCAATTTGATATTTATTTTATCCACTCCACTTGATATAGGTAGTTCATATTTAGAAGATAGACATATTTTAGTTCTTTTTGGATCGGTTTAGTATGTAATCTCCAACTGTGTATTCGTACATAATATGCTTTTATGAGTTATTCAATGTCAAATTATGAGTTAGGCTTGTTATATTTATAGCTAATTAACAAATACTTCAAGTTCATTATAAGATTAAATAAAATTATTTGTCAATCCCTCTGTATATAGATTTCAAAATGAGTTAGACTGCAACAAAATAAGTTTAAAACGATAATCTCTCATCTTAGGTTTATCCGGTGACCTTATAAGCTAAGCAACAAGTGCAACTATGCAACTGTTAGGGCACAACCAACAATGACTTGTTCAGTTGCTAAACAAGCCACGGAGCAACCAGGTGTGGCTTGTTTACTTCCCTATGACTAGTTGGTGGCTAGTTGGAGTTGTTCTCATGGCTGGTTGAGTGAACAGAGGTTGGTGATTATAACGGCAAAGTCTTCGCCGTTATACGTTTATAACAGCGAAGCCTTTGCCCTTATAACTTTATAACGATAAAGAATTTGCCATTATAAACTTATAACGGCGAAGACTTCACCGTTATAAAACATAGTCATTGCCTTGCAACGGCTATACTCCAACGTTCCACTTATCTTCTATATATTCCCCTACCCTTCTCCTCCTTCCACACAACCTCATCCTTTACTTCTTCATCCTCTAATTCTAAAAATGTCTTCTTCATCCAAATGTTCCGCCAAAAAAGTTGTTAGCAAGAAACCCATGTCTAATCTGCATTCCATCGGATTTTCCAACCAACGCCCACCATACCAACAGCAAACACTTCGTCCATCACATGAGTACGGATATTTGCTGTATTCAAACTTCTCCTATAGCCAGCGTTACCAACCACTCGCTTCTCCTAAATTTTCTCCCATTCAATCTACTACCCCGCAACAATATTACCAACAACGTCCTCCATTAGGTGCATACGACGATCATTCGTCATACATGTCTTTGATGATGCAGAACGATCAAATGCAACATCATCATCTTAATACACAACAGTCAGAGATTCACGACCGTGAAGCAATGGAGAATCTACATAGGCAATATTCTTATGGACTCAAGGCTCCTACTAACGAAGAAATTGTTAGTAGTTCGAAAGAGGAGGAGGAAGGCAAAAACCAAGAGGCAAATGCAATAAATACTGAAGAATGCAATGAAGAAGCCGCTGTAGAGATGCCTGCGCCCCCGAGCCCGGAATATAACAAGAAGAAGGAGAAGTGGAAATCCTTAAGTGGCATTTTCGATAGACGGCTTAGAGATTTAGTTGCAATGGAGGCAGAAGTTAGCGTAGAAGACATTAACGAGGAAAATGTCGAAGAGGAAGGAGTACCAGCTGACGGCAGAAAAAAACAAGTTAAGTGTGACGACCGCCCATGACCCCTGCACTGAATCTAGAGATAGTGCGCTGTAAAGTGTGCCAGGCGACCATGGACGATTGTCAGGGTAAAATAAAATAGCAGAATCTATCGTATTACTCACAGCGCATGGACAAAATACAATAGAACATATGTACAGTGAAGCTTTACAGAACAAAATGATATCATATAAAACTTCATAATAGTTGAATACAAGCATCTGAATAGTCAAGTCATCAAAATACATCAAGCCTCACTACAACACTCAGAGAAAATACAACAGCGGAACATCTAGTACATATAATAAGAAGATAATATGCAACCCTCCAGCTCGTCTTCGATATCAGCATCGTGAGGAGAGAACAGCACCTGTCACCTGCTACCTAGTCTGCCCGTCCCAAAATGGACGAACAGCCCAAGGCAATAAGAATTAAAACATAAAGCCTTGAGTCAGACAACAGTCTTAGTGAGCAGTAAATTAACTAACAACATACCAAAAGAGCATAAAGGAAAAGGAATAGGAATACAACCCTCCCACTCCAACCTCATTCTACAATGATAGCCCCAGACACACACTAAGCAGAAGCAACCAATTTAAAGTAAAGCTACTATCACTCGAGTCAAGGGCGATGATTTCCAAGTACCAAGGCCTAAATCAGATAAGCACCCAGAAAATACCGCTCTTGAGTCCGAATGACGATACAACCAAACATCCATGACTCTGGCTATCACTGTTATCATTGTTTCGATATCACCGTTAATTGAATGACCGGCACATTCTTTCAGCCGTCCGTCAAGGGCTAATGGAAACCCCGGTTCTAGACATAACTCCCGCACGTCGTCGCAACCCGTGCCTAGGACTATCGAATCTGCCCAGAGTACTCGACCATCAACAGTTAGTCGTTGGGACTATCGAATCTGCCCAAATGTACTCTTGCTTAGAGCATGCTAGAACCTTCAACAACGATGCTATCCAAACCTCCTAGTCATCCTCCTTGACGACTACTCTCTTATCCATTCATTATCCTCAACTCGAATCATATCACCGAGTTATCAACATGCTTGGAATGATCCCGTCTGGATTAGACCAAGTCTTCATCACATGATGCCTCACTTCATTACATCCTCGCAAAGCCTCATCTCAACATCACACCATCAAATCTATGCATAAGAGCTTCATCATCCCGCTACATATGCCACGAGCAACTTTCCCAATTCAAGAGCCTTTCCCTTAGCTTTTGAATCATCTTCGATCTAAATCTAATCATCAATCATCTAGTTCATAGCAATCAATCAAATCAAACATCAATCCAAGCAATCAAGCATTCAAATATGATCTAAGTAGACAATTATAACAATAATGGCATTTTCGTAATTAAAGAGTTGAAAGTCCAATAAGCATGAAAACATGAACAATATCTCTACAAACTTGATGAATGAACTTTCATAGGTTAACATGTGATAAAATGGATGTAACATCATCATGAACAATGGATCTATATGGATCTACACTTAGGATGAAGAAAATGCATGGAAACCACTACTTTAACACCAAATCGAGCCAACAATCCGATATACTCCTTTGGATCCGTGTGAGAGATAATTACCACTCACCAAATCACCTAAACAAACCCAAATCAACACGCTTCAGATCTGGACAGCGAAGGATGAAGCTTGATCTATCTCGAATCCGCTTCAAACGAAGAAATCTCTCTTGAAAAGATGAAGATCTTCAATCTAAGCTCTTGAATCTTCAATCTTGATCTTCGATTTGGATGGATGGAAGCACTAGATTAGAGTGGAGAAAAGAAGTGAAGAAGTGTAGAAGTCGAGCTCTCAAAATGGCAGCACTTCGTCGCTTCAAAATCCGGATCCCAAAAAGTGAGAACAACCCCCTCTATTTATAGCAGAAAATACACTAAGTCGAAATTTGGTTATCTCCTTAAGTTGTTTCCGACTTACGACCTAGGACCTTGCCGACCTAAAACCCACCGACCTAAGCCTAACGACCTACAACAACGCGCATCTGCGACTTAACATGCCAGCGACCTAACACTTAGACAGAACCTTGCGACCTAACAACTACAGAAGTCCACGACCTAACTGCCTACGATTTAGTTGGGTTGCGACCTAACAACTTAGGCTTCCATGCGACCTAACACTTAGATTACTCTAGCGACCTAACAACTTACACTACAAAACAACTCACGCGACCTAACACTTATGCGACCTATCTCCTTAGGTCGCTAACACGCTAACTCCTTAGGTCGCTAACACGCCAACTCCTTAGGTCGCTAACACGCTAACCTTCTTAAGTCGCTCAACCCTATAGGTCGCTAACTCCACTAGGTCGCTAACTTGAACTGCCGACCTAACACTTAACTCACCCATACACTTAGGTCGCTCACAACAGTTTTTCCCTAGGTCGTTGCCGACCTAACTATACTAACTACCAGACGACCTAGTACATAATGACCTAACGCTTATCTCGGTCAAAAACTTAAGTCGTCTACGACTTAACACACTAACCACTAGGTCGTACGTCTTCTAGCTCGCGCTTCCTTTAGGTCGCTCGAAACCTTAACTTGCCAGAAATTCTTAAGTCTTCCCTCTTAAGTCGTCTACAACCTAAACCCTTAGTCATTAACTCGCCCAGACTTAAATTCCTATACGACTTAAGCTTCCAAACGCTCTCTTAAGTCGTTCAATCTATAAGTCGGTTACGACTTATCTCTTAGGTCGTTCACGACCTAGGACTTAGAAAAATTCTGAACGACTTATCAACAATGCAACCAAAGGTCAACTATCTTACGATGTTTCGATCCGTGAAAATACGGGTCGTTACATTAAGTTTACTTCTGAGTAGTATATTTCACTTGCTAAATCATGGACACGCATTTCACAAGATAGTATTTCTGGCAATAAGATGAAAGGCCAGAAATTTTGGGAAAGAGTTGTAGATTTTTACAACACCTTGGAACCGTTGAAGAGAACATGGGGATCGCTCAGAGGAGGTTATCGGGTTATGAACTCTGCATGCCAAAACTATTTGGCAATACTTACCAGATTGCAGAATAGACAGCAAAGCGGTGCCGCGCCTTATGACATTGTAAGTAAAATATTGTTTTAAATTTTTTTGATATTGTAATGTGTTTGACTAGTTTTGTATATTCATACACTTTTGGATTTGTTCTACAGATTGAAGAATGTGTAAGGCCTATCAGCTATAGTACGATCAACCATTCAAATTCCAAGAGTGCTTTGAGCTTCTCTCTAGTTTACCAAAATGGAAGAATCCTAACAACTTCATGTTCGAGCAACAAAACAAAGCTAGAAGAATAAACTACTCCAATTCAATTCTAAGAAGTGAACCAAGTTCGCAGAAAAAATCTCCACTATATGGAAGCAGTGATGGACGACCTCTTAGTAGAAACAAGTCAATTCAGTTGGAGCGGCACGGTGCGGAATTTTCTAGATTTGTAGGAACTTTAGAGACTTCTACTAGAGAAACAAGAGAGCATAGAGCCAAATTTTCAGCACAAAGAACTCGCAACTAAAGGGAGTTTCAGAAGGCTATCATGGACGATTGAGAGTTCAAGAGACGAGCCCATTAGGAGAAGAAAGCTTTGATGCGAGAGAAGAATTATATCAAACTGATGACTTGTGATTTCAATAAGCTTTCTCCTTTACAGCAAGAACTAGTAACCGAGCAGTTGGAAACTTATAAAAAAGTTAGAGAGAGTGGAAGCGGGAGCGGAAGTGGCACGTATAGGGATGAGTTTTAGATGTGCGGTTGCAATGTAATGGTTGGTGTGTATTTGTATTGAATCTCTGTAGTATCTTTAAATATCGTTTGGTTTATGTGTGTACTTTTTTTGTGCTTGATATAATTTTATTGTACCATTCTGTATTTTGAACTAAGTTCGTAATCATTTTATTAAACAAGTTCCATAATAATATTACGTAATGGTCAACATACAAACCTTAAAACATAATATAGTAAACAAACTAGCAAACATAAAACCTCATCAACATCAAACTAGCAAACACAAAACAAACTAGTAATATTGCAGAAACAGGTGTTATAAGCATGACTAAGGATTCCTACTATTCCTTCCTCTGTGTGCCTATAAATGGTCCACAAACTGTTTACGCAGTTGAAAGTTTGTAGTTTAATCTTCTATATGTTGTACCATGACAACATATTCCTCCATTGAGTTTATGTTTCTATCGGGTCTTTTGTTAGAACCCTTAAACATGTCCGGGTAATTAGCCTTTTGATTTTTATACCCACCTCTTTCGGACTCTACAATCATATTATGAATTATTATACAAGCATACATAATTTCATATATAGAACTCTTGCGTCATGAAATCGAGCAAGATTTCGTAAAATATAAAACTTGCTTGTAGGACACCGAACGTACATTCGATGTTCTTTCTGTAGCTTGCCACTTTTTCAGCGAAATAGCTCTCTTTGTCATTTGATGGTACTCTAAAGCCTTGTATTAAAGTTCTCCACTTTGGGTAAATTCCACCGACTAGGTAATACCCAGTTTGATGCTCGACATTACCAACTTTATATGTATTATCCGTTGAAATTTCGTTAGACAATTAAGAGAATAAGTATGATTGTTTTAAAACATATATATAGTTTAACGAACCTGTTACTCCAAAGAAAGCATGTCAAACCCATAAATCATCGGTTGCAACCGCTTCAAGGATCATTGTTGGCATCTTTTTGTGTCCTGTGAACATTCCTTTCCAACCTGTTGGACAGTTTTTCCATGCCCAATGCATGCAATCCAAACTTCCAAGCACACCTGGAAAACCTCTAGCTTCTCCTCTGGCTAGTATTTTGCTTACACCATTCGATCCCGGTGTTCATAAGTATTCCTCGTCGAACTGTTCAGTCGCTGTTTTACAGAATTCCTTCATGCACTCTATTGCTATTGATGATGCGATTCTGAAATATTCATCCATATGATCACTAGTTGTTCCATAGCTTAACGTACGTAAAGCAACTAAGATTTTGATGTGGGGAGAATGTCCAGGTTCTAGTGTTCCATTTAGCCTATAAGTGAAATATGTGTTGTTTTTATAGGCGAAAGTTGGAAAGCATAGGTAATTTCGCCACGCTAATGTTCAGATCCTGAAATCCATCAAGCTCGGTGACTCTAACAGAAATCTGCCCCAAACCTCTGTGCGTCCTATTCGCTTAATCACCCCTGCGGCCTCCGCGATCGCGGCGACCGCCTTCTTCATCGCCTCCGCCCTGATTATCGAGATTTTCGACGGCCTCTAGCAATCTTCTATTCCTTACTCGTGCCCGTATAGTACAATATTATGTTCTTCACCGCTCCTTTCGGTGCCTCCGACGCCGCTGTTGTTGCCTTCTCCATGCATGAACCTTTTGATGAAATTTTTTAGCAATCTCGACATCTCTTCAAGTGTGGATCTCAAAAACGAGCTTTAATTTGGATATAAACTGACGGATTTGGATTGTTTGAGGTGGAAATTGATGCTTTTGGTAATTATTGGAAACGGCTTTCGGCTGTAAAATAAAAGGAGGAAGAAGACAGGAATTGTGGCGGCTGGCTTGGGGAGTTAGGGTATAAGTTTATAACGGCGAAGTCTTCGTCGTTATAAGTTTATAACAGCGAAGACTTCGCCGTTATAAACCTTTCTCCAACCAACCCGTGGCTACTCGCCACCTTACCTGGACCTGCCATTCATTCGCTCAATTGAAAATCAAGAGAGAGGGCATAGTGAACAGAATAGATTGTTGGTAATGGTCTTATGATTAATGATTAAGGTATTCTTCGATGGTTACTGAATAGTGAAAGAGCTACTCAAAGTTATTAGATGGAATTATCATCCTGCTAATAAGAAAACCGATCATCTCCAATTCGGGAAACTACATGTGAAATGCATATTTTTAATCAATGATAATTCTCTGGCTGACTTACCAAACTATAATGGGTATTGCAACACTCTTTAAGTACCATAGACAATTTTGTGGAGGATTGCACCATTAAACCACTAGAAAGAAATTTAATTGCTTCTGATCTAATTGCTTAAGATTAAATGGTGAAGGCTTCATATCCCTTTTGCCCCATTTAATTAATGCTTTGAAACTTGAATTTTACTATAAAAGAAAGTAACAAAAACATTTGGCCATTTTTGGTTTTACTATTAGTTTTAAGATCTCTACTTTGATAACTAGATTTTGAATCTAGCAATGTTATAGCTTTATAAACATCTGCTTTTGATTTAAAACTCTACATTTAGCTTCTACACCACTCATGACATTCCTATTAAAGCTTTAAGCTAGTGTGCAATTTTATTTGCTATCATTTGTAATACCTTTAAACCTCGGCATTAATTTTTATTTAAGGTCATTAAAAATTGTGCAATGGATATAAAATGGGTGACATACCTGTACATAGTTGCTTTAGTTTTGCCGAAGGAGAAGCTTAATTACCGAAATAAATTAAATTCCAGTGATACCAAACACTAAGTATCATTAATTTATATTTTATAGAGATCTAGTAATTGATGTGCGTACATGATTACCAAGTTTGGATACATTATTGCAAGGAATTAAGGTTATAATATAGTTAGTTACCATATCTTCAATTGTTCAAAGTTCTTTGATTCTCTTTTAACAATGCTAGAACAATATATGAATAACTTACATTTATTGTTTTTAAACTCTTATTCTACCATGGTACATCTCTATTACCGCTTATTTGTTCATATCAATTTATATCAATTTTAAATCTTGATGAACATAGGGTAGAAAATTTAGAACATGAACCAGATGCATCCATCATAGCATCACATGCATATGGCTAGTGATGATTAGCTAAAGATACCCAAAATTTGCTGGGCAACATGCAAAAGATATTGCAAAAGAACTTGAACACACTACAAGTATGAATTTAAGTTTCCTAGCACAACTTCTAATTTATGGATTAGCAGAAAGATAGATAATTATCATGTTAGTTTGTAAATTTGTATCAATCATATAATTACCTAGCTTGATATACTTATAACCAGAAGATCATATATGAGTGGAGTGCTATTTTTAACAGGTTTCCATCTAAGTTCCTAGAGATTGTCAAAGGCTATAATAGAAGAAAAGACTGGGAAGTATTTTTCAAGTTTAGTCATACTTGTACTTACACAATATATGTAAACAAACTAATGAGATACATCCTAGGCAAGTAAATAGCTTATGTTGGATTAGAATAACTTTTCCTCCACATGTCCTTTGAAGTAGCCAATACTCAGGAAATTACAACTATCACCAAATCGAAATGGTTTGCATATCCTTATTAAAGAATAAAAGACTCAAAAATGATACATTTGAAATTTATGATCAAGAGTTTCCATAAGGGTATTTAATTTCGTATTTTTATTGAATGATACCCTTATATCAAAATTATGTTGGAATTCAAGTCCTACTTAATCTTTTGTAGGCACATAGGTGCAGTTCATAAAGCTAGCATGTACATGGCATTCAAAACTAAAATTTTCAATGTTTGATACTCATTTGCAAATTTGATAAATTTTTATTTGTTAACTGAAATACATATTTTTAAAAATAATGAATGAAATATTTAAATGTTATTTGCTGAATAAGTTATATATGCACAGTTTACCTAACAAATAGTAGTTTGTATTTGAATTGTTTTAAAGTTCTAAAATCTTACAGGAAAAGTACAAGTGAGAGAGCATTTTTTCTCTATAATTAAATAGTATCTTAATATTCACTATTGAATATTATGTAAAACGTTAGATTCGATTGAAATATGAGGAGCTAATAATTAGTAATTAATAACTAGATATAATTGATAATAATTTATATGGGTTTTTCTAAATACATTAAATTTATATATTTTATAAAATTGTCAACGTGTGGGATTCAAGGCTTACAACGAAGACGGAAGAGTTAACTAAAATATCCAATCATTCGATGTAGTTAACGATAATATTTTTTAATTTAATATTTCTTTATCTACCAAAACTTTACTGTAATTATTATTTTTGTTGTTGTGTATTGATATATTAGCTTCTATGTCATTTATTTTTATGGTAACTTGCAGAATTTATTGTTGAAGGTAATCAAATGATCATTGAGAGGATATATTGCTACTTTGTGAATACGGAATTTACAACCAAAACAATATTAGTCGTCTTAGGTATTTATAACAAAAATATTCTAATCATATAAAAAATCAGTCACAATAGAACGTGAAAAATAAGGCCGATAGATGTGGAAATTATCCTTATGTTATTAAGTTAAGCACATTCAACACCTTTCTCCAAAATGTGGCATATGTCTTTATATTATTTATATCTTCAATATTATTGTCATATCAGATAATTTTACATTAAACCTTAAATATGATTCCAATGTGCATAAATGATTCTATGTTATTTAATGTTGAAAATTCATACATGCATTGTTTAATTATAATGGTCTTCCAGTCATGAATTTGAATGTAAATAAATAATGGTTATTCTCAACATACTAAGGGTCTATTTGTAATTATGTGACAAAACATGATCAATTATTGAATATCGTCAGGCCCGGCCGAAGCCGAAGGCAGCCAAGACAAATGTCTAGAGCAGCAATCGCACGGGGGGCAACAAAATTAATTTTTACGCTACTGCAAATAAATCGCACGTTGCCTCCAGACTCCGACTGACGTCGCCGACCACGATGCCGCAAGGCCCGCAACTGTCTGCCATGCCCACGCCCACTAGCCGCCACCACTGATGTCACCAATTCGCCGACTACGAGCTCCAACCTCCAGAATAGGTGCGTCTCCGATCCCCTCCCTTCCATCGATTTATGCGTTCAGTTTTACTTGCCTTCGAATTATTCAATTTTTAGTTTCAATTTTGATTTATCGGCTGCATTTTTTAGGAGAGTTGCTGGCTTGCAATTTTCATTTTGTGAGACTGTGAGAGCAAGGGTTTTTGGTTAATTTGCTCTATAGACTTGTTGTGCTGAAAAGGGGAGGGCTGTTGCATTTGTTTGGGGTTACTAATGATGATGTAAACTCATTGTATGTACGTATGGATTACTTTCACAATATTAATCGTGCTACTTAAATGCTAGAAAGATGTGGAATTTTCATGACTTGTAATTAACACAAATTAAGTATGAAGGTGAAAGATAAAATTTAACTGTGTTATCTACAGTTTTTTGTTACACTCAGACTCTCAGTTGATGATGAAAGCAAACAACCACATCTTGATTCATCAGATGTTAAAGTCCACGGCTACCAATGGTTAACTTGTTTAATGAATTAAATAATTTGTTGAATGAATTATGAATCAAATAATTGATATTGGTTTTATCTTCATTGATTTGATACATTGGTTTGATATCGGTTAGTTTGTTGAATGAGTCAAATGATTTATGTTGTCATATTATTTATTATGAATGAATCAAAAAATTGAATTCTTGCATCAAAATTTATAATTATATTGCATTTTATTTTGGACATATAAAAGTATTGTTATTTTTTAAAGTAGGCCAACAAAAAATGATAAAAAATTTGTTTCGTCTAGGGCATCAAATACTGCCGGGCCGGCCCTGAATATCGTGTACACTATTTGTTACAGATATTAGCTATTGTGAAATTCAGAATATAACACCTTAAAACAAGATGATGGATTTGGTTATCAACTTCTGCAATTGTTACTTCCAAAAAAGCAATATTGTTTTTGTTAAAGATCATGTCATGATTTTAGGATGTGAAATAGTTGACTAAATCGTCAAAATTAGGTAACTTATCACGCGTATAATCATAAGGAGATTTGTAATAATAATTATGTGATTTGTTTCCTTTACGAAGCATCATGTAAAAGTTATAAATAAGATCATTTTAGGGCTTTTTTTACCGTACAATCCAAAACGGAGAATAAAAAGAACGGGAAATTTCCCTTAAGGACAATTTTTAGGGCTTTTTTTACCGTAAGAACAGCCCGCTAATTATTTTATCACAAGGACACACACATGTATTTTCCTTCCAGCTCACTTTCACGCGCTTCTTCCTCTTTTTCTTCTTCATTTCGATCAAATTTTTCTGTCGCGATCCAATTTACTCTCGCAATCAAAATATCGATCAACCTTGTTTGGTCATTTCAATTTCGTTCTTTTGAAAATTATAGTTCATCTATTATATTTTTCTCATGCACGTTTGTCGACCTCTTTCTTTTCATATTTCTACCGTGATCTCGTTTTTTTTCAAAGTTTTGATACAAATTTATTTGGGTTGTATATAAAGTTGTGATAGAGTGGAAAAATATCATATTTTATGTTCAGTTTTTGGGTTTCATTTTTATTTTTTTCTTTTTATCATTTTGTTTATTATCAGTAACTAGGTATCAATTTTGTATACGGTAGGTATCAGTTTTATGAAATTGAATAATTAATGTTCTACATTGAACATATTTTTACTAATGTTTATTTTTTATTTTTTATTTTCAGTGGGGATAACAGTCTTCTTTGTCTGTTTGTGTTGAATAATAACACTTTTAGCACTGGATGTCTATTGATTGCTCTTTGTATGATTTGAAGAATGAGATATAAGCTTGTGATGATTGGAAAAGTATCATTGATTGGGTTGTATATAAGCTTGTGATAGAGTGGAAAAGTATCGTATCTTAGGATCAGTTTTCTAGTATCATTTTTATTTTTTCTTAGTATAAATTTTTTTGATTATCAGTAACTAGGTATCAGTTTTGTATACCTTGGGTATCATTTTTCTGAAATGGAAAAACTAATGTTCTAAACTGAACATGTTTTTACTAATGTCTATTTTTTATTTTTTATTTTCAGTGGGGATAACAGTCTTCTTTGTCTATTTGTGTTGAATAATAACACTTTTAGCACTGGATGTCTATTAATTACTCTTTGTATGATTTGAAGAATGAGATATAAGCTTGTGATGATTGGAAAAGTATCATTGATTGGGTTGTATATAAGCTAGTGATAGAGTGGAAAAGTACCATATCTTAGGATCAGTTTTCTGGTATCATTTTTATTTTTTCTTAGTATAAATTTTTTTGATTATCAGTAACTAGGTATCAGTTTTGTATACCTTGGGTATCATTTTTCTGAAATGGAAAAACTAATGTTCTAAACTGAACATGTTTTTACTAATGTTTTTTTTGGCATTGGTGATAATGTGGCATAGGTAGACCATCAACTAAGTCTAAAGGAGGATTTTCATATTTTCAGAACAAGCATAATAGATGTGGCGAGTGCAAAGTAGCTTAGTTATAATAAATGGAATTGTCAAGCTTCGAAGAGGATATGATTTGATTTTTCATTTTGAATTTGTTCAGATTAATAAGTGGATGTGTGACTTGTTTTGGTGGTTTATTGTAATTGGACCTTTTGTTATTAATTTGTATTTAGTATAGCATGGAATTTGTTATAAATGGAATTTGTTATTAATTTGTGTTCAGTTTTGTAAGTGGATGTATTCAGTTTTAGTATCAGTTAAATGTTTTTACAGTATTAGTTCTGGTATGTGTTTTTACAAGTAAGAGCAGCTTTGTTTTAAGAACATAACATCATTACTTCATAAGTATCAAATTGCAACAGAACATCATTACTTCACAAGTACAAATTTCAACAGAATTACATTACTTTACAACCATCAAATTTAATTGTGAAACATCAAATTTAATGGTACAAGCATATAGTATGCTTTGAATTAAAATATTTAACAGTTTTACTACCACACTTAGTATCGATTTGTGTATGAATTTTTGCGTTTGTAGCTATTACTTTAAGATATATTTGCTAAATATTTTGTTTTATTTTTTATTATGTAGTTACCTTTTTTGTTTTCGTAGGTGTCAGTTTTGTTTCTGTAGGTATCAGTTTATTTTATGTAGGTATCAGTTTTGTTTTTGTAGGTATCAGTTTCTCTTATGTGGGTATCAGTTTTGTTTCTGTATGTATCAGTTTCTTTTATGTAGGTATCAATTTTCTTCATGTAGTAACTGTTTATTTCTGAACTAACTTTTTTTGAAATTGAGAGATAATATTTTTCAATATTTTGTTATGAATCATTTTTTTCAAGTAGGTTGCTCAACCTTTCTGCATATACAACAAATTGCTTCTCTGGCTTCACTGCCCAAAAACCCAACTCATCTGCCATGGCCTGACTCCAATCCACCTTCCTCGACCAACACAATCATCGCCAACAACTCGTGACCTCAACCTCGACCAAACCGCGACCTAATAAAAATTTTCTCCTCACCGCCTCCTGCAAAACACCAACCACAACCGCGACATCAAACACAGACTCAAAGAAATTGGAAATTGTAATTTTGGTTTTAGAAAAGTGATTTTGGTTTTGGGGAGACTGTGGAAATTGATTTTGCTTCTGAGCAATTGAATGAGAAATTGATTTGTTTTGATTTAATTTTATTTTTAAAACAAAGTTCGTCGATTTCTGAGTGAAAGCGAGAAGGAGGAGACGAGCAGAATTCTTTGTTTTGTTTTAATTTGTATCTGGGCTTTGGGCTTTGGGCTTTGTCCTTACGGTAAAAGTTTTTTGCGCGTGTCCTTCTGAGCAATTATTTACTTTACTTTGTCCTTTAAAATTATTTCCCCTAAAAATAAATAACAATTAGTCTCATATTTTTAATATGGTACAGAGCTAAGGTTCAATCCGTAAAAGAAAAAAAGAGGAAAATGAGTGAAAAACAATCAACTCCTATGATTATTCAGTCTGAAGGCGTCTTTAAGGCAGGCATTCTTTAGACTGAATCAAATTATGATGTCCGATCATAATTGATGGAATGCATATAGCTGAAAGAGAAAACTTCTCATGCATCCGAGGAAAGCTAATGTGTAATGATCCAAAAAATTTAACATTTCGAATGGAAATATTTAATTTATTTAAATATTCAGATTTGTTTCAAAATAAATAAATAAAAGAATATAAATTTTTAATATAATAACTCGATTTTTAATGACGTATTTTTAATTTAATTTATTTGATTTTTCCATAATTTTTAATTTGGAAAATATTTAAATTTATCGTTTGATGATTTTTCGACAAACGATGATATTTTTCTAATTTTACAGAATAATATAACTGGTGTATATTATTATTGTTTTTTTATCATATTGCATTTTTGTACGTGATTGTATTTTTGATTTGTCGGTCGCAGTTCATACGCGAATAGAATGTTGTGCAACATGATGCTGAAAATCTCAAAATATATCAAATTCACACTTAGCTTGTTCAACACAACCAAGATCTTTCTCTTTTCTCTCTCTTTTCATTTATCTTTTCCTACATAAAAAAAATCGGTGCTAATAAGTTGAAATTATTTCAAAAGTTTTAGCGAATAGACTTAGTAATAAAATGAATGATCTAATCGATTGTTCATAAACCGCTTTCGTTAATAGTAGAAATATCACGGATGGAGTGGTTGGTGTTCAAGAGTACATTAAACACGGTTGTAAGAGTAACATTACATATGCGATTCTAAATGCGAATGCTTTTGACTCGGTAGATTGGATTTTCTATCTGATACGTTACTAGCTAGAGGTTTTAGTCGTAAATGAATTGGTTGGATTATGTCATTTCTTAAAACTGGTAATTATAATGGTTAACAAGATTTTAGGGAATAAAATTCAGTCTAAGCGTGGCTTACGACATGGTGATCCTTTATCGCCTCCTTTGTTTAATTTAGTTGCCAATGTTTTCGCTATGATAATTAAAAAAAGCTGTTGGCAATGAATCTTTAGGGTGCGTTGGTAGCGAAATTTCACATTATGGACTCACTATTCTTCAATTGCCGATGATACCTTATTATTTACTTCTTATTTGCCCAATCACGTCATTACCCTTAAATTTATTTTATACAGCTTTGAACTTCTTTTAGGTCTAAAAATTAATTTTGATAAAAGTTAGGTTTTAGTTTTAAATGATGTTGATAAGGTTGAGGGTTTAGTAGCTAATACGTTAAATTAAAAAACCATGAATTTTCCTATTAATTATCTTGGATTTTTGATTATACCAACTAAGCTTAAACATGATGACTGGCAAATTATAATAGATAAAATTAAAAATAGAATTTCCAATTGGAATGAGAGGTTTTTATCGAGAGCGGATAGATTAGTTCTCATTAATTTGGTCATATCTGCCATGCTGATTTATTGGAAGTCTATGCATCTTTTTCCAGAATGGGTGATCAATAAAATTGATAAAATTAGAAGGGACTTTTAATGGAGTGGTGATAATCCTAGTAGTAGTCTAAAATGATTAGTTAATCAGGAAACCGTTTGTAAATCTAAAAAGGAGGGAAGACTAGGTGTCATTAATTTACGAAACATGAATTTGTCTTTATTAGGGAAGTGGTTGTGGAAATTTTAGTTTCTTCGAATAATGATCCCCCTTGGAATTTTAGTTTTAATAGAATATTAGAAGGTAGAACTCTTAGACAATTTTCTTTATTATGTGCAAGAATAAATTTATATAATATTGATAGCGAAAATGATAATATTAACTGGGAATGGGATAAAAGTAAGAAATTCACTTCTAATTCATTGTATAAATTTCTTAATTTCTCGGGCCTTACTAATAACTCTTTTAGTCTTATTTGGAAAGCAAATGCACCTCCAAAAGCTAAGATTTATGCATGGTAAATTATGCATGAAAAGCTAAATACCATTGAACTCTTAAAAAGAAAGAATATGCCAATTAATAATAAATGTACTTTTTGTAACTTGTATTTTGAAAATATTAATCATATATATTACGAGTGTAAGGATACTTGTTACATTCTTAATAATACTCTTAATCTTTAACTTTATTACAACTAAAGTTACCGATTGTGATTTTTATTGGAATAACTTAAGACGTAAGTTTAAAAAGGAAAATAGATTTTTATTAGATACTCTATTCACCATAATATGTTGGTATATTTGGTTTGAGAGAAACCATAGGCTATTTAATAATAAAAATAGTTATATTAATAGATTGGTAATAAAAATGGAATCATTTTGTTTCAATTGGATCTTAAATCCAAAATATAATTTAGCTAAAAATAATCATTTTAACGAATATCTTAATAAGGTTGGAATAACATTGTATTATTTAAGCATAAGAACAATATTTTTAATATTAATAACTACAGCGTTAGCATTTATTCAAATTCGAATGAAATTTTTATTGATCACCATAATGTTCTTTCGATCAAAGGAGCTTAATGTTATTATCTATGCCTCTTGATTTCGTGATCATTATCTCATAACATATATGTAACGACCCTGAATTTCGAACAAATTAAATTGAGAATATTTAATTAATTTTAAATATTGAACGATAATTTAATTTGAATCCCCGATATAACTTTGAATTTGGCGATTAAATTATAAAATTAAATCTATTGAAAGTTGAATAGAAAAAAAAATTTAGATCTTCAGTCTTAAGCTGAAGAAAAATATTTCGAAAGCTTTCAAAATTTATATTGATAATACTGAAGATAATAGAAGCTTCAGAAATTGATTTGGAAACAATCTGTTCAGTTTTGAAATTTAATCGTTCGTATCAATATTTAAAAATAGCATTCCGGGGCACAGTCTCGGAATTCGACGAAACAAGTTCCATTGGGTCCGTAATATTGAATTATTATCGAGTTTCAATTTTCGTATTTTTCGGAATTGTTATGTAACCGTACGGAGAGTAAACGCGTTGAATCTTTATCGAATTTAAATTTAAAATTTAAAATTTTATTAATTAACATCAGCACCACGTTATTCCTTTTATCACGCCTAAAATCACGCGGTGATCACGAACGAGATCGTGCAAAGCATCCCTCTCCCTTCTTTCAGCCTTAAATCACGCATGTCAAAAATTAAATAGCTGAGCTTCTCGTTCAAAATCAAACGAAATTTCTTTCGTTCAAAACAATTTTAAATGGCCGCCATCTCTCTCTCTGTTAATACAAATCAACTGGAATCATTTCGTTCCAAATCAAATCAAACTCCTCTCTAAAATAACATCTAGTTCTCGTGATCGAAGAGAGGGATTTGCGTGCGAAAAGAAGGGGTTTCGAATCTGGGACGCGAGGTGAAATGGTGTCGGTGGCGAATAGCTCAATCGAGATCTGGGTTTCTCCTTCGCGTGGGTATCGAATTCGCATCGAGCGTGAGGGTATCGAGTTGGCAAGTGGAGGCGCGTGCGTCGAGGTCGCGAAGGGGGATGGCGATCGAAGGAAACTTCGATCTTTGTCAGGGCGGCTTCACGAGTTCGTCGACATCGAAGTGGCAGGCCCAGTTCGAGTAGTATTGGGAAATTCACGAAGCCAATGGCGATAGTGGCCGCGGCGATGGGGCAGGCGGCAGGCGTGGTCGAACGTGAGTGAGCTTTGGACGACAGCGAGCGCGAGGCAGTCTTGTATCGAGTTCTGTTAACAGTAAGGTATAATTCAAGTTATTTCGATTTCAATTAATACTAATATATTTATGTATATATACCCAGTAAAACAGAACTCTTTTCTTTTCTGTTTAGTTTAGAAAAAAATGTGTATTTGAATGTATGGGATTTTGAGACAGTTTTTTTTTAATAAAAAAGAAAAGAAAAAGAAAATCAATTATCTTAGTTATGTAGTTTCAAAAGAAAAATATATATACACATTTAAAGTTTAAAGCAGAAAATATATGCAGGAAGGTGTATATGTTATTATTTTTCGAATCAAAGATTTATATGTATAATTTGTATACAGTAAAGGAAGTTTGAAAATATATAGAAATTTTTATAATGTTTGAGATGTATATAGTAGTGAGATTTAGTGTTACAAGTTTAAAAAGGAATTTTGGATATTAAAAGAAATTTGACTTTTAATTTAAATAGTTACTTAATTAAGTCGTTAGTTAGAAATCAAAATTTATTGATTTATTGGTTAGTGAATTCAAATATTAATAAATTTTATAACTTATTTATACAAGGTTAAAAATCAAGATAATCGAGTCAAGATGAAAGTGGAATGCAAAATTAAAGCTAAGGTGAGATTTTTCTCACTCAAAAATTGATTGCAGTTATTGATTTGATTGATATGTTTGCTATTGGATGTGATATTAGATATAGTAGGATATATCTATATATATAGCAATATATACATATTGGCATATGTATATATTGGATTGATGATTTCCCGCCTCGTATAGCGGATGAGACCCTATTTCGCCGTTAGTAAGCGGATTTTTATAAAACCTATATACCGCGATATTCCACCTCGAAGTGGAATTGGTATTGTGCTAACGTCTTTGGATGCAGGGAAACAGGTTGGAGGGATCCAACTGGATTCCTCAACTGTATTTATTTATTTACAGATATATTGATGTAGATTCTGTTATCATATTGATATATGATGTCTGATGTTGTGATGGACTAATTGATGCGTGGCATCATTGGATTCAAGTTTTTGAAGTTTTAAAATAACGATTTTTATTTTAAAAGGGATTTTGAGGTGATTTTTGGAAAGTATACGATTTATTAAATTTTTGAATTTATTTATCTTAAATAACTAAATGTTATAAATTTAAATTTATGAAAATTATAAATTGTGAAATATAACTGAAAGGTGATTTTGAAATAAATAGTTAAGTAATTTATAAAAAAATAGTTTAAGTTGGATTTCTTTTGAATTATAAAAAAATGATGCATATAAAAGATGTATAAAATTGATATTCATAACTTTAAAAGATTGGGATTATAAAACGAGTTTTTATAAGCGTTAAAATGAATTTTTAAGAATTTATAAGTGAATGAAATTTATAAATTGTGAACTTATAAATGGAAATGATTTTGTAGAATAAATGAATTATAAGTATTCAACTTATAATATGGATAGTTGGTATAAAAATTTAGTTATGAATTGAATTAGTTAACAAAGGAGATTTATAAATTGAAGTTTTATAAATATAAATGTGATTTATAAACGTTGTTTATAAATCCGAAATCACTTATTTTGATAAGTGAAATTCTAGAAGTAAATAAAAGGAGATTGATAAATCAAAGTTGTTACAAAATAGAAGGAGAATTTATAAAACGTTGTTTTATAAATTCGAAATCAATTGAATTTGATAAATTAAATGTAGAAGGTTATTAAAGGAAATATATTCGCGATTTTGGATAGCGAATTATCCTTGAAATAAATATGTAGAAAGACTGAAATTTGGTTAGTGAAGTATATTCACGATTTTGGACAGTGAATATATTGTTAAGTAAAATGGATTTATTGTTAAAGAAGTGATATTAAAAATGAAGTTAAACATTTTAAAGATGTTTTAAAATGTATTATGAATCGAAAGCATAGATTTCAACAGTACTTGTTGAAATAGACGTTTTCGAGAAATTTAAGGAAATGGTGGACTATAACATTGTTGTTATAGTAAATGATTTCCGAAAGGAAATGTTTTTATCTAGTATTGGGATTTACATATCTATCTTAATTTCGAATCCCTATATTAGTGATTTTGAGTCGTCGTAACGATATTTTACGTAACATTCGTTTTGACTCAAATTGATGTTGTTATAGAAAATAGATTTCCTTAAAGAATGAAATATATACTTAATTTGATCTAAGTATATCGAATATTTTCAAATGTTGAAAATAAAAGATTTGTGAAACACTTATTATTAAATAAGTATGGAATGTTTTCCAAACTGAAATGAAACGTTTTGAGATTTTATCTTCTTAAAGATAAATCGAAATCGAATATTTGAAAACGATTGAAAATCGAATATTAGTAGATATTCGAAAAATGTAAATTCAATATGGAATTTATAAAGGAAATGGAAACTGTTTAGAAAAATAAATATTGATTTATTTTTGAAGTGTGGAAATTTTATATCTAGTAAAGATATTTTGGAAAATAAATAATTTGGAAAATTATTTGGAATCTGATGATGTTTCGCATCTTTATTGATAGTTAAATAACCGACTATCAATAATTACCTTGAATGGTATTTGTTGTGAATTGGATGAATTTGAATGCCACACTTATTTTTGAATAATCGCTCACTATTCGGGTTAGCCGGGAAAGGACCATGGGGTCGTATAACCCATTCCGAATATGTGATACGTCGTTATGAATTGCATTTGAAGACCGGTGTTGAAGACCGGATATTTTTTAAAACGGAAGGATTACCGTCGAGTTACTCTACATCGACTGATCTTCGATTTAGAGGTTTTTTCACCCTTAGTGACGGGAAGTCCTGACGTGATTGAAAATTATCCGGATGTGCAAGGGCTTCGTGAGAAGTGCCTTCGGTTCTGTTCGATCCCGGAACAGACTTGTATGGATTGTGTGTCTGACGTTACAATTTGAGATATAAAGCTGATTTCTTTCAAATACATTTCTGTTGGTGGCGGAGAATTTATTCTCTTAGCTTAACACCCTTCTCTGAGACGTACGAGCTCAGAGTTATGTAGTTGAAATTTATCAGCGATATACTCCCAATTTGGTAACGTGGCATACTGAGTGTTGCTGTGAAATGATCAGTGTTTGATCATTTGCGATATGATCATTTGTTTGATCTTATATCTTTGTGATCATAGGTCGATCATTTTGTTTGACCCGAAGCATGGCTTTGTAGAAAGCGTAGCTTTGTGGACGAGACTTCGTCGAGCCTCACACCCCGGAAATGGTCGAAACAGGAAGGATGCAGCAAGGTTCTAGAGAGTAGCGCCCCTTAGTGTATGTCATTCCTTCTGGATAAAGGTGGTATCATGGTATGGAGCCCAGATACTTAACCTCTGTGGTTACTGCATTATTTTTACTATGTGGTTTGTTGGAAATCGGGGATCCTCGGGAAGATCGGTTACGATCGGGGGATGACATGCGTGTGTCAGTAGTTACCTATTTTTGCAGAGGTAACCCGGCCTTGTGTTGGCAGAGATCTAACCGTAATGTTAGGTTATTTCTCGGGTCGTCTATTCCAGGGACGTACCCATCGTGGAAAAGGAAGTTCCTTAGCCTGACCATTTGTTTGAAATCCAAACTCCAATACGTGACTTGTACGGTTTTAGTTGTAGAACCTGCCATCTAATATGGCAGCTATAGCAAGCATACTATAATGGTACCTATGCTGGCTAAGATTTATATTCTACTTTCGAAATGTTTTCTATACTATGCACTAATAATAATATCAAAAAGAATTTGATTTTTGCGTAGTAAGCATCTTTGACTATCATAAGAAGAAATCTCCTCCAAGTCTGCTTTTGCATTGTGTGCGTGGCGGGAGGTCTTATGGTAGTTTCATTTTCCAAAAGCATTTCGAATTGACTTTAAAATTATCCTGTTGTTTATTTTAAAGAATAACTGTTTTACGATCTCACACCAGTCTTGCTATATTACAGCATGATAGGGGATTCTCGCTTCGCGGTTAGGTGGCGAACGGGAGACTCTTACCCCTACATGTCCCTAAGAGGGATGGGTTGGTTAGGCAGAGGCCGTGACAGTCGAGAGGCTGGCCGTAAAAGCAAGTTTGGGGTATCACTGTTAGCCACGGTGGGGCTGGGATGGTTGAAAAGCCTACCAGTTGTGACCGCCGACGGTAGTCCTTGACAGCTGGTATCAGAGCATATGGTTAAGCGACAACCCTGCTCTGTTGGGTGTTACTCATTAGAGATAGAGTCAGTAGTACTCTAGAATGAGTTGAGTGTAATAATAGATACGAGCGCGTATTTGTTAGTGAATATAAAATTGTTTTATATTGTGTTTGCTTATCCGTTGAGATGTTTGTGAATTTTGGTCGGTATGTGGGACGCCATATTATCGATAGGGATTTCTAAACACTTAAACGAGGCAAGATGACATAGTATTGTTTTAAATAGGGTAAATGAAATAATTTTTCCCAAAACTATTTTTGTATAGAAAAGAAATGTTTTTCTATGAATTTCTATAGTATATGGTTGCATGGTTGTTAGGAAGAAATAACATTGAAATATTATCATTGTTATATTGAAATTGAATAAGAAATAAAGTAATAACCAAAGATTGAAGATAAATTCATTTAACAAGTGAAATTTATAATTGTGAATTGAAAGATAAGAAAATAAAATTTATATACGAATGAAATATATAAATTATAAATGTGACTTAAAATTTGAAGTAGAATTCCAGAGAAATATTTGGAAAGGTTTTGAAAAGAATTTGAAAATTTTGGAGATTTGGAAATTTAAATTTCTTTTTGATTTGAAAATGAATTTCAAAGGTTTTGAAAAGTGTTTTGAAGGGATAAAAGCTCTAAACTCTTTTCGGTCGCTGGAAAATAACTTCAATGATGACCGCGGCATCGTTGGTGTTCATTTTCGGGTTTCCAAAAGAGGAATTGCTGCCAAATTTGTTTTAAATGGAAGTTGTTTAAAAAAAAATTTGGGTTTTGTTTTTAAAATTCAAAGGATGATTTGAATTGTTTTCAAAATGGTTTTGAAAAGGTTGAAAAGACTCTGGAATCCTATTTAAAATATTTATGAAATAAGAAATGAGTTGATAACTTATACAATTTGAATTTTGATAGAATAAATTTAACTTAAAAGAATGAAGTTAAATCAAAGCAAGTATAAGTGAATCAATTAAATGAAAATGAAATTGAAAGTTGAAATTCATTTCGAATTCGTAAGCAAATGAATTGAATTGAATAATTGTAAATGAAAGATGAATTAAAATAAAGTAAATTGATGAAATTCAATATTCAGAAGTTAAATAGAATCCCAATTGAATTAAATATTGTGAATTAAATTCAAATGAATGTAAAATGTAAAATTGAATGAAATAGATATGTAGCTTCAATAGTGAATTAAAAATGATATAAGTAGTTTATATTGAAAATTTTGTAATAGAATTTGCAAAATGGTTTGAATGTGTAACTAGATATTATGGCTAGTAGGATATACAGGTGTTATTAAGGAATTGGGATTTTAATTTTGAAGATAAATTTGAATTGCTCGACAAAAGGTAAGTATTTGAATTTCAATATGAGATTTTCTGATTTCTTGTCTAGCCGCTTGGCTTTTTCTTTTTCTTTTTGAAATCTGAGAGTCCGTAGGGACGTTTTGTAGTCGTACCGTATTAGCCATGCAAAGGAGACGCTGGCGAAATTTTTCGAAAATTTCGAGTGTTAGAAAATTTTTGAGAAATTTTGACAGTTAAAATTTGAATTTAAACTCAAATTCGAATTTTGAAGTAAACAATGATGTTTGAAAACTATAGAAGGTTTAGAAATTTAGTTGAATGATAACGAATCTTTAGTAGAAAGATTTGTTTTGAAAGAATTTGATAAAACTATTAGAGGTTGAAAAATAGTAGACGAGTTAAGGACCATTTTTCCTAACTTGTAATTTCGAGGACGAAATTCTTTTAAGGGGGGAAGTCTGTAACGACCCTGAATTTCGAACAAATTAAATTGAGAATATTTAATTAATTTTAAATATTGAACGATAATTTAATTTGAATCCCCAATATAACTTTGAATTTGGCGATTAAATTATAAAATTTAATCTATTGAAAGTTGAATAGAAAAAAAAAATTGGATCTTCAGTCTTAAGCTGAAGAAAAATATTTCGAAAGCTTTCAAAATTTATATTGATAATACTGAAGATAATAGAAGCTTCAGAAATTGATTTGGAAACAATCTGTTCAGTTTTGAAATTTAATCGTTCGTATCAATATTTAAAAATAGCGTTCCGGGGCACAGTCTCGGAATTCGACGAAACAAGTTCCATTGGGTCTGTAATATTGAATTATTATCGGGTTTCAATTTTCGTATTTTTCGGAATTGTTATGTAACCGTACGGAGAGTAAACGCGTTGAATCTTTATCGAATTTAAATTTAAAATTTAAAATTTTATTAATTAACATCAGCACCACGTTATTCCTTTTATCACGCCTAAAATCACGCGGTGATCACGAACGAGATCGTGCAAAGCATCCCTCTCCCTTCTTTCAGCCTTAAATCACGCATGTCAAAAATTAAATAGCTGAGCTTCTCGTTCAAAATCAAACGAAATTTCTTTCGTTCAAAACAATTTTAAATGGCCGCCATCTCTCTCTCTGTTAATCCAAATCAACTGGAATCATTTCGTTCCAAATCAAATCAAACTCCTCTCTAAAATAACATCTAGTTCTCGTGATCGAAGAGAGGGATTCGCATGCGAATAGAAGGGGTTTCGAATCTGGGACGCGAGGTGAAATGGTGTCGGCGGCGAATAGCTCAATCGAGATCTGGGTTTCTCCTTCGCGTGGGTATCGAATTCGCAGCGAGCGTGAGGGTGTCGAGTTGGCAAGTGGAGGCGCGTGCGTCGAGGTCGCGAAGGGGGATGGCGATCGAAGGAAACTTCGATCTTTGTCAGGGCGGCTTCACGAGTTCGTCGACATCGAAGTGGCAGGCCCAGTTCGAGTAGTATTGGGAAATTCACGAAGCCAATGGCGATAGTGGTCGCGGCGATGGGGCAGGCGGCAGGCGTGGTCGAACGTGAGTGAGCTTTGGACGACAGCGAGCGCGAGGCAGTCTTGTATCGAGTTCTGTTAACAGTAAGGTATAATTTCAAGTTATTTCGATTTCAATTAATACTAATATATTTATGTATATATACCCAGTAAAACAGAACTCTTTTCTTTTCTGTTTAGTTTAGAAAAAAATGTGTATTTGAATGTATGGGATTTTGAGATAGTTTTTTTTTAATAAAAAAGAAAAGAAAAAGAAAATCAATTATCTTAGTTATGTAGTTTCAAAAGAAAAATATATATACACATGTAAAGTTTAAAGCAGAAAATATATACAGGAAGGTGTATATGTTATTATTTTTCGAATCAAAGATTTATATGTATAATTTGTATACAGTAAAGGAAGTTTGAAAATATATAGAAATTTTTATAATGTTTGAGATGTATATAGTAGTGAGATTTAGTGTTACAAGTTTAAAAAGGAATTTTGGATATTAAAAGAAATTTGACTTTTAATTTAAATAGTTACTTAATTAAGTCGTTAGTTAGAAATCAAAATTTATTGATTTATTGGTTAGTGAATTCAAATATTAATAAATTTTATAACTTATTTATACAAGGTTAAAAATCAAGATAATCGAGTCAAGATGAAAGTGGAATGCAAAATTAAAGCTAAGGTGAGATTTTTCTCACTCAAAAATTGATTGCAGTTATTGATTTGATTGATATGTTTGCTATTGGATGTGATATTAGATATAGTAGGATATATCTATATATATAGCAATATATACATATTGGCATATGTATATATTGGATTGATGATTTCCCGCCTCGTATAGCGGATGAGACCCTATTTCGCCGTTAGTAAGCGGATTTTTATAAAACCTATATACCGCGATATTCCACCTCGAAGTGGAATTGGTATTGTGCTAACGTCTTTGGATGCAGGGAAACAGGTTGGAGGGATCCAACTGGATTCCTCAACTGTATTTATTTATTTATAGATATATTAATGTAGATTCTGTTATCATATTGATATATGATGTCTGATGTTGTGATGGACTAATTGATGCGTGGCATCATTGGATTCAAGTTTTTGAAGTTTTAAAATAACGATTTTTATTTTAAAAGGGATTTTGAGGTGATTTTTGGAAAGTATACGATTTATTAAATTTTTGAATTTATTTATCTTAAATAAATAAATGTTATAAATTTAAAGTTATGAAAATTATAAATTGTGAAATATAACTGAAAGGTGATTTTGAAATAAATAGTTAAGTAATTTATAAAAAAATAGTTTAAGTTGGATTTCTTTTGAATTATAAAAAAATGATGCATATAAAAGATGTATAAAATTGATATTCATAACTTTAAAAGATTGGGATTATAAAATGAGTTTTTATAAGCGTTAAAATGAATTTTTAAGAATTTATAAGTGAATGAAATTTATAAATTGTGAACTTATAAATGGAAATGATTTTGTAGAATAAATGAATTATAAGTATTCAACTTATAATATGGATAGTTGGTATAAAAATTTAGTTATGAATTGAATTAGTTAACAAAGGAGATTTATAAATTGAAGTTTTATAAATATAAATGTGATTTATAAACGTTGTTTATAAATCCGAAATCACTTATTTTGATAAGTGAAATTCTAGAAGTAAATAAAAGGAGATTGATAAATCAAAGTTGTTACAAAATAGAAGGAGAATTTATAAAACGTTGTTTTATAAATTCGAAATCAATTGAATTTGATAAATTAAATGTAGAAGGTTATTAAAGGAAATATATTCGCGATTTTGGATAGCGAATTATCCTTGAAATAAATATGTAGAAAGACAGAAATTTGGTTAGTGAAGTATATTCACGATATTGGACAGTGAATATATTGTTAAGAAAAATGGATTTATTGTTAAAGAAGTGATATTAAAAATGAAGTTAAACATTTTAAAGATGTTTTAAAATGTATTATGAATCGAAAGCATAGATTTCAACAGTACTTGTTGAAATAGACGTTTTCGAGAAATTTAAGGAAATGGTGGACTATAACATTGTTGTTATAGTAAATGATTTCCGAAAGGAAATGTTTTTATCTAGTATTGGGATTTACATATCTATCTTAATTTCGAATCCCTATACTAGTGATTTTGAGTTGTCGTAACGATATTTTACGTAACATTCATTTTGACTCAAATTGATGTTGTTATAGAAAATAGATTTCCTTAAAGAATGAAATATATACTTAATTTGATCTAAGTATATCGAATATTTTCAAATGTTGAAAATAAAAGATTTGTGAAACACTTATTATTAAATAAGTATGGAATGTTTTCCAAAATGAAATGAAACGTTTTGAGATTTTATCTTCTTAAAGATAAATCAAAATTGAATATTTGAAAACGATTGAAAATCGAATATTAGTAGATATTCGAAAAATGTAAATTCAATATGGAATTTATAAAGGAAATGGAAACTGTTTAGAAAAATAAATATTGATTTATTTTTGTACTATGGAAATTTTATATCTAGTAAAGATATTTTGGAAAATAAATAATTTGTAAAATTATTTGGAATCTGATGATGTTGCGCATCTTTATTGATAGTTAAATAACCGACTATCAATAATTACCTTGAATGGTATTTGTTGTGAATTGGATGAATTTGAATGCCACACTTATTTTTGAATAATCGCTCACTATTCGGGTTAGCCGGGAAAGGACCATGGGGTCGTATAACCCATTCCGAATATGTGATATGTCGTTATGAATTGCATTTGAAGACCGGTGTTGAAGACCGGATATTTTTGAAAACGGAAGGATTACCGTCGAGTTACTCTACATCGACTGATCTTCGATTTAGAGGTTTTATCACCCTTAGTGACGGGAAGTCCTGACGTGATTGAAAATTATCCGGATGTGCAAGGGCTTCGTGAGAAGTGCCTTCGGTTCTATTCGATCCCGGAACAGACTTGTATGGATTGTGTGTCTGACGTACAATTTGAGATATAAAGCTGATTTCTTTCAAATACATTTCTGTTGGTGGCGGAGAATTTATTCTCTTAGCTTAACACCCTTCTCTGAGACGTACGAGCTCAGAGGTTATGTAGTTGAAATTTATCAGCGATATACTTCCAATTTGGTAACGTGGCATACTGGGTGTTGTTGTGAAATGATCAGTGTTTGATCATTTGCGATATGATCATTTGTTTGATCTTATATCTTTGTGATCATAGGTTGATCATTTTGTTTGACCCGAAGCATGGCTTTGTAGAAAGCGTAGCTTTGTGGACGAGACTTCGTCGAGCCTCACACCCCGAAAATGGTCGAAACAGGAAGGATGCAGCAAGGTTCTAGGGAGTAGCGCCCCTTAGTGTATGTCATTCCTTCTGGATAAAGGTGGTATCATGGTATGGAGCCCAGATACTTAACCTCTGTGGTTACTGCATTATTTTTACTATGTGATTTGTTGGAAATCGGGGATCCTCGGGAAGATCGGTTACGATCGGGGGATGACATGCGCGTGTCAGTAGTTACCTATTTTTGCAGAGGTAACCCGGCCTTGTGTTGGCAGAGATCTAACCGTAATGTTAGGTTATTTCTCGGGTCGTCTATTCCAGGGACGTACCCATCGTGGAAAAGGAAGTTCCTTAGCCTGACCATTTGTTGGAAATCCAAACTCCAATACGTGACTTGTACGGTTTTAGTTGTAGAACCTGCCATCTAATATGGCAGCTATAGCAAGCATACTATAATGGTACCTATGCTGGCTAAGATTTATATTCTACTTTCGAAATTTTTTCTACACTATGCACTAATAATAATATCAAAAAGAATTTGATTTTTGCATAGTAAGCATCTTTGACTATCATAAGAAGAAATCTCCTCCAAGTCTGCGTTTGCATTGTGTGTGTAGCGGGAGGTCTTATGGTAGTTTCATTTTCCAAAAGCATTTCGAATTGACTTTAAAATTATCCTGTTGCTTATTTTAAAGAATAACTGTTTTACGATCTCACACCAGTCACCATGACTGACTCGGAGTTTATTGTTCCCTTCTAAACTCTGGGTGCCCACCAATTTCCACACGGGCAGCCTAGAGTTATGTTATCAGGATAGTCTGGATATTCTGGAGCTTTGGAAGCAAGCTGGATGGCGAGACGTAGTATTTGTATCCGACATTATTTATTCCGCTGTGTAGTCTGTATGAGGACAAGTTATATAACTGTCCATTGTTGTATATTGACTCTGATGATTGATGTATGTATAAAATGATATAGTTCTTTGTTTTAAAGATTATTCATTTATCTATTATATATTGTTCCGCTGCGGATGTGAGATTCTGACATTGCTTCTATTTCTGATCGTGTTATCTGTTGTTTCTTCTTTCTCTTTTCTTCTTTCTCTTCTTTTTATTTTCCTTCTATTTTCTCCTTCTTCTACTTTTTCTTTTTCTTAAAACCCCTCAGGGTTCGTATTTCCGTGCATCTTGAGTTAATCAATGGAATTTAGTGTTTAATCAAGGGTACGGATTTGCGGGTTTTGACAATATATGTAAGTGTAGATGTTGTATAATGAGTTTGACCCTTTTATTAGTATAACTCTTATTATAGTTTATTTGCTGTTTTATAGTTTAATTATAGTTTAATTACTTTTATTTCATTAATACATATATATGTATATAATTTTATTTATATACATATATATGTGTATTATTCTCATATTTTTGTTTAGTTCCATCTATAGGTACAGGTTTAGGCTATAAATGGTGCTAGAATGCTATTCGCAGGATTTCAGGATTGTAGGATGTTGTTCATAGGATTGTTGATAGAAGAGATTTCTTATTTTAGTTCTAGATCATCTGTGCTTGCTATGAGGCGTTCATTCTCTAGTGGAGCTGCTTGTTGATCACATTTGTTCTATAGGATACATCATGGTTTATATTGGGTACTTCTAACACTTCATTATCGGGCGGTGGCCTTGCCGGAGTTTGGCACTGAGGTGTAATGGGCGGTGGCTTTGCCAGAGTTCATTCAAGAAGGTACCTGATGTTGTTATCTTTGATTTTCTATGTTATGATTTGTTACCGTCCATGCATGTTGGTAGCTCCTTTACTATCAGTGATATATATATATATATGTACATGTGTGCTCTCCCCTACCTTAGAGGATCACTCATTTCTCTCAAAAAAAGGGTAAACCCTTGTAACATCCCCTACACTGGGGCCCAAAGCTAAGCGCTACATTTGCTACAGTCATCTATAGTATTAACTTTCGGTGACAAAATACGATAATGTTAATGGTATCCGTAATATCAGAAGAACATGAATATGAAATAAAATCAACACAGATTTGAAAAAATAGATTTTCTGGTTGCATTTCAATTCAATATTTTATATCCAATTACATAATCCCATAACGATTCTCAGGTTTTGATCAAATATAATTATTCCAAATTACACCAAGAGCGACATATGAAGATGCCCCCTTGGATGATCAGATTAGTAGATAGACATATCAGTCATAAATACATCATACCGGAAATAATACTAAATAGCTCCTACGTAGCTAGCTCTGCCTCCTGCACGTCTTCATAAGCTTCTTCGTCCAACGTACTAAACCTGAAAATTCCTTAACTCTCAATCTAATCAAATTTAATTTTGAGCACCCAACATTTTAAGGGGAAAACACAAACTTTGAGTCATACATAAAGCCTGGTGTGAATAATTCGATTACATCTCAGTTTTCTAATATTAAGTGAGACCACGCCGCTTAGCGGAACAGATTTCACCTCACTCATATCCTTTTAAAATCATAAACCTACAATCAAACTAATCATAACAATAATAGCAATAACATATATGCATACAAATCAGGTAATCAATGGACTATCTGTCCACACTATAGTTTTATCTGGCCAACTATTAACCACTGGCTGGTTTGGGCCTACCAGACATAATAAACATTTTAATTTCTGTTAGACACAATACTGGGCTATCTACCCTTAACTATCTTCTTCTAGGGTCAACTGATCCTAATAGTTTTACGGGCTCACCAATAACCTATCTTTACTCCGTATATTCCCTTCTATGTGTAACATTATTTTAGTCCCATCTGTGACAAAGCCTTACACACTGGAATATTGGACTTATATTAGCTATGGGTTATTAGCTAAAGTATAGGGCGGGACCTTATACCAATCCTATTTGGTCTTCTAATATCTGAGTCATAAACTTAGGGTTAACTATTTTATTCAAATTTCATTTCCCTATAAACAATCTTTACAAATGATTTGCCAGCATGAACGAGCTATCTACATAGAGTGTTTGTGTACACTATGCTTTGGACACAAGAAACACACCGTACATACTGAATTGCATATCACCGCCCCTGTCAATGTATAAGATCTGATTGGTCACTGCACATTAACATCCATTAGATCTTATACATCGGCTACACATGGCTTAATTACAGCACGAATATCAAAATTAAATTGTACTTCTCATCTATCAGGTTTTATAGTAGTTATGAACCATAGAACCTCCTCATGTCTCTTATCCATGGATGCAGGTCCATCCGCATTAGATTTATCTCATCCATAATGGCTTTGAGTTCTGTTCCAACCTCTACTTCATCGTCTCCTCGGCCTCGACCATCTTGTCCTCAGTCCAGACAATCTCTTCAAGTAGTTTGCTTTGAAATGGGAGATGAATCCGATATGGGGATTTTTATATTGTGGAATAGGGATCTTAAGGCTAAATTAACACTATCAGGGGGTGAATAATGTTTTCTAATTTATACGAGTCCTTTTGAAATCTTTTGAAATTATACATAGAATAATGAGATTAACAATCACAGAAACAATTAGAGAATCAAAACACAGATAAACAGTAAATGCAGTAAGAGTAATAGGAAAGAACAAAACAGGATCTTATACTGGTTTGGAGTATCCTACATCCAGTCTCGTACAATTCCTTGTACGGATTTCTTTTCAACTGGTAAATGCAAATACAATCTCGATTTCAAGGCTATGTGACACACCCTCCAGAATCCGGGCCTTTGGGTAGAGCCGCTTGATTTTTGGGCTACAAGCACACCTACTAGATTTACGGGCTACTAAGCACACCCAATTGATTTAACATGCTACAATCACACCCAATTGATTTCATGTGCTACAATCACAACCACAAGTATATCAGTTTAATTTGATAGAGTTTTAGAAACTTAGGACTTCAATCTTGATTACAAATGATCACATAATCCTTGAATAGCACTTAGATCTTGATTGGAGTGAAAGTGGTGATAGAAATCAGATTGCAAATGATAGAGAATCAAACTAATGGTGATTGAGTTTGATTCTGGTTGAAATTCGACAGAGTATGGCTATATTTTTGTTTAGAAAATGAAAGAGAAGAAGGAGGAGAGAAGAACAATGAAAAGTGATTGACAAATTCATTGTGAATACAAGTATTTATAGAGCAATAACGGTCATGTCCATTCATGAAGAGATACGATGAGTAGACACTTCTTTTGAAATTTGGTTTTTGAAACTCACGGCTAGTATGTCGACATAAAGGGTTAGAGTATGTCGACATACTCTTTGTAAATTTGAAAAACATTTTAAAATATTATTTTGAAAATATATTGCTTTGTGAAATAATTTTATACTTTGTAAATATGTTTAAATATAATATATATACATTATAATCATAATAAAACTTAAATAAAACTATATGATAAGAATTTTGAAAAATAAACTAATATAAATCAAAATTTAATAAAATAATAACTTGGTAAAATGTTAAAAACTAAAATGATAAGTATAAGAAATGAAAACTATCTGAAAGTTGTTTAGAAAAGAATATTTAAAAACTAATTCAAAAATAGAGAGAGGGAGATGAGAGAGAGATCAAGTGCTAACAGAATTTTAACAAATATTCTACACTCTATAACTTATCTAGAATATCTTGGAATCTTGAACTCTTGAATACTCATAAGACTTCATTCTTGAGTCTCAATATCAACATCTATAACTCTTCGGTCTTTACTTGACATTGTACAGTCTTCTTATATCAACACCTGTTTAATATCCTGCACTATATACTATATATATCTTGATAAAACATTAGTATTTATATTTTATATGATTTTTTAAAGTTTTTGCCATCAAAACCAAATCCTTAGGTACTAACAATCTCCCCCATTTTGATGATGAAAACTGTATATATAAAATATAACAAAACTCCCCCTTAATCTATACCAAAAATACAAAACTCCCCCTTAATCTATGCCTAGTATTTTATGTATTTCCCCCCTTTTTCATTAATAAAAAATAACTAACTATAATTATAATTCTAACTTTAACCGTTAATATTAATTCTAACTCCCTCTAACTAAAACATTATATGATATAAAAACATATAGAAGTAATAAGTAATATAATCATGAAATGCAAAATGACAAAAATGATATATAAGAAACATCATTTAATATGTTAATCAATTCAAGCATACATAATGTCACACACAAAGAAATATTTCAAAGTTAACCAAATTCAAAACCAATCAAACCAAACAAACCAAACAAAATTAATTCAAGTATTATATATAATCAAACCTATCAAAACTAGACATTTCTTGGGACTTCAACCCATCCATCAGTGCCAAAGATTAGATCTGCTTTAATAGCCTCCAAATCTTCATCATCTTTGTTGATGGTGCATTTTGGATTAGCGGTTGGTTCTCTTTGTTCAGAGCTGAAATCATCCATCGAATTGCATCGAAATGCCTTTCTTGCTCCTTGATCATCTACATTTGATTTAATTCTAAGTGTCTTTAGTTCCGTAGGATAAAAGAAAGAATGTTTTTGAAGGATTCAAATGTTTGTTTGAGGTTTCGGTTAATTTTTGAATAGGAGAACCATTATTTATAATTTGGAGTTTAGTAAAGTAAAAGAAGAAGAAAGAGAATGAGTAGTAATGATTTTCTGGTTTAAATGTGAATTTATAAGGGTAAAAATTCATTGTAATTGAATAGACACTTGCTATCTATTCATTTTTTCAAAATTAATTTTTTTGAAAATGAGTCGTTGTATGTCGACATACATACTCATGGTATGTCGACAAAGTTGTTTTATTTTGGTATTTTGATATATTTAGCTTATACTATTATACTAGTTATGCTTTCCAGAGATGGTAATAAGTGTATAACAGTAAGGAAATAGAGATTTCATTACTACTTAGACAAGGATTACATAGTTCACAAAGAAAAGAAAGATACATAGCAGCGCATCAAACTCAAACTTAAACAACCAAGTATAATCATACTTAAACACAACTAAAACAAACAAGAATGATGTGGATGAAGAGGATGATAAAGAGATTCCAAGTTTGTGTTTCACCTTTCCAATGAACTTATCCATTTTGTTGGAAATGGTGTTTAACTTCTTACCCATGGAACATTTGAGAATCCTTTGATTTTCAACAATCTTCTTTTGATTGTTGAGAATGTCTTGATTGGTTGGATGAGATGGAAAGTCAATGCTTTCTAAAGAGGTTTCCTATACCTCCTCTTCTTCTTCTTCGATATCCATTTCTTCCTCTTCTTCCTCTTCTTGTATTTCTTCCTCCTCTTCATGTGCTAATCTTTCTTCTTTCTCTACAAGTGTTTCATATAGCTCCAAAATCGGTTAAATTTTCATAAGAGCTATATTTGCTTGATTAAACACTTTACGAGAGATAAATTCCTCTCCTTTAAAACCAACATCAAAGTAGTTAAAGATTCGAGTATGGTAAATACCATGAATTAGTGTGTTTTTATGGGTGGAAAGATTTTTGGGATAAAATTCATCCAGAATAGCTTAAGCCCAATTTATGTCATATTGACCATAAATGGAAAAGAGTCCTTTACAAACTTCTAAGATAGGATTATTGAAATTTCATGAACAAGGATTGATAGTATCTTGCAAAAGAAGATTAAGAATTCTAGCTTTTGGACGAAAATTTCCATTTTTAAACTCAAAATTATCATCTCCTTCGAAAATATTTTGAAAAACTTCACAATTATGCTCATCAATTTTGAAATCAGAAAGGTCCATTTCGGTGGATTTGCATCCAAGAATAGTACCCAAAAGTTTATAATTCAAAATAACTAAAATTCCTTTAATACTGCTACATACTTCTCCTTCTCCAACTTCATAAAATTTCCCTTTCAAATTTGCATAAAACATTTTGACCAAGTATGGATAGTAAACAAAATCGTTTTGAGAAGCATCTATAAAACCGAGAATTCCATTTTGAGAACAAAGAGTATCAATTGCATAAGTAGAAAAATCATTAAAAATTGGAAACTTTCGCGTAGAAACTTTACCATAATTCATATAGCTAATATAGGCTTTCATAGCTTCTTGATCTTGAAAGAGAAAGTTTTTGATGATTTTGGAAAGTCTCATGGATGTTGGAGTGCTTGAGGATGCCATTGATGAATGATTTGAGGGGATAAGAGAGTTAATAAAAGTTTGAATTTTGAAATGAAAGGTGAATAGAATGATTATCGATAGAGGTACTAAGTAGAGGATCAAACGACATGTTCTATGGTCAAGAGACACCTTTTTAGAACATTGGGGTAGGTGAAAAGGTGGAGGGAAAATTCAAATTTTGAATTTGTAATTGAAATTCAAATTCTGGACATGTATATCGACATATGCTATAGGGGTATGTCGACATATCTATTGAATTGTTCAAAATTGAATTGTTTTTAACTATATCCTACTTTATTTGTATACAACTATATATAACTATATTATTATTATTTACATAAAAAGTATATAAAAATAGTTAAAAATAATTTGAAATATATTTTATATTATTTTAATATACAGAAATACAATAATATAAAAATATAAAAATCACACATTATTCAACCAATATTATTATTAATCTATAGGATATTCCTAACAATCAAACAATTAAAAATTCAAATGATATAAAACTTTCAATATATTAAATGCATAACTTTTTGTTATTATATTTTACCAATTTTATCTGAATTCTTTATTACTATGAAGCACATGTTGGCTATTTTCGTACCTGATTCTTTTTCACTTGATGATGTGTCTGAGTCATCTAGTGTTGCAATATAGGCTCTTCTCCATTTTCTAGATGAATCAGTGTTTGGTGTGGTTTTTTGTTTCTCGGGATGCGGACAGTCTCGTTTTAAGTGACCGAGTTCATCATAGTTATAACATTTGATGCCATTTCTTATTTCACTTCCATTTCCAGGATTTTTGTTGTTATTTCTTTTAAATTTATTCATCCTATATTTCAGGAATTTTCTGAAGTTCCTTGTCATGAAAGCAATTTCTTCATCATTATCACTATCTGAATCCAGATTATCCGCCATTGCATTGAATGTTATGGATTTCTTCTCTATTTCTTTGCTTTCTCTTCTTCCTTGCATTTGTGCCTCAAATGGCATTAAATTGCCAATTAACTCTTCACTCTTTAGTGTGCTAATATCATTAGCCTCTTCAATTGCAAGAGTCTTTTGGTCCCATTCAGGTGTAAGTGAATTGAGGATTTTTCTAACTTGATCCTCTTTAGAGAAATTTTTACCCAATGCAATAAGTGAGTGTACAATATCTTGAAATTTACCATACATATCAGATGTGAACTAATTTGGACTCATTTTAAATAGTTGAAATTGGTTTGTTAACATGGAAATCTTATTTTGTTTGACTTTACTTGTGCCTTCATGTGTTACTTGCAAAGTTCTCCAAATTTCAAATGTACACTTGCATATAGATACTCTATTAAATTCATTTCTATCGGTTGAAAAAAACAGTATATTCATGGCTTTAGAGTTACTTTGTGCAATTGCATTTTGTTCAATAGTCCACTATATAAAATTTGCCTCGGGTTCAGTGTACTCAGTTTGCATGATATTCCAAGTATCTAATCCAATTGATTGTAAATAAATTTTCATTCTACATGACCAGTATCTGTAGTTACAAGCATTAAAAAGAGGTGGTCTGGCAGTAGATTTTTCTTTGATAAATGAATTATTAACAGTGTTACTAACAGTGCTATTACCAATGTTACTAACAGTGCTATTACCAGTGTTGGTAGCCATTTAAACTTTTTAAAAATCAGAATATAAAAACTTTGAAAACCAATGCTCTTATACCAAATGTTAGATTGCGAAATAGGGAACTTTAGGCTAAATTAACACTAGAGGGGGGTGAATAGTGTTTTCTAATTTATATGAATCTTTTTGAAATCTTTTGAAGTTATACTTAGAATTATGAGATTAACAATCACATAATCGAAACACAAATAAACAGTAAATGCAGTAAGAGTAAAAGGAAAGAGCATACTAAGATTTATACTGGTTCAGAGTTACCCGACTTCTAGTCCCGTACAATTCCTTGTATAGATTTCTTTTCAACTAGAAAATGCAAATATAATCTTGATTTCAAGGCTACGAGATACACCCTCTAGAATCCCGGCCTCTGGGTAGAGCCGCTTGATTTCTGGGCTACAAGCACACCCACCAGATTTACGGGCTACTAAGCACACCCAACTGGTTTCATGGGCTACAATCACACTCAATTGATTTCACGTGCTACAATTACACCCATAAGTAGATCAGTTTAATTTTATAGAGATTTACAAACTTAGAACTCGAATTTTGATTACAAATGATCCTATAATCATTGAATAACACTTAGATCTTGACTGGAGTGAGAGAGGTGATAGAAATCAAAGAGCAAATGATAGAGAATCAAACTAATGGTAGTTGAGTTTGATTTGGTTGAAATTCGACAGAGTATGGTTATATTTTTGTTTAGAAAATGAAAGAAAAGAAGGAGGAGAGAAGAACAATGAAAAGTGATTGAAAAATTCGTTGGGAAGACAGGTATTCATATAGGATTAACATTCATGTCCATTCATAAAGAGATACGAGGAATAGGCACTTCTTATGAAATTTAATTTTTGAAACTCACGGCTAGTATGTCGACATATAGGTTCAGAGTATGTCGACATACTCTTTGTAATTTTGAAAAACATTTTAAAGTATTATTTTGAAAATGTATTGCTTTGTGAAATAATTTTTATACTTTGTAAATATGTTTAAATATAATATATATACATTATAATCATAATAAAACTTAAGTAAAACTATATGATAAGAATTTTGAAAAATAAACTAATATAAATAAAAATTTAATAAAAACAATAACTTGGTAAAATAAAAAAAAACTAAATGATAAGTATAAGAAATTGAAAACTATTTGAAAGTTGTTTTTAAAAGAATATTTAAAAATTTATTTAAAAATACAGAGAGAGAGAGAGAGATAGAGAGATCAAGTGCTCTCAAAATTTTAACAAATATTCTAGACTCTATAACTTATTTAGAATATCTTGGAATCTTGAACTCTTGAATAATCATGAGTCTTCATTCTTGAATCTCTATATCAACATTTTTAACTCTTCAACCTTTATTTGATACTGCACAGTCTTCTTATATCAACACCTGTTTAATATCCTGCACTATATACTATATATATCATGATAAAACATTAGTATTTATATTTTATATGATTTCTTAAAGTTATTGTCATCGAAACCAAATCCACAAGTACTAATGGGGATTTCCCCAGATATCAACCCTAAGGGCGTTGTAATTCTTGATAACCCTCCAGACTCTCCCGCGCTTACTTTGAATGATGTAGATATCAGGATAATGTGCAACAGGCACGACATTCCTTTTGAGGATGTTCTAGTTCTAGATCCTTTTCGGCGGGCCCATGATCCGATTAAAGGATATACAACCTATAATTATTATATATACCTCTCTAGGGCAGTCCTTCCATTTAATCTTTTCATCTTGCTTGTCCTTTAGTTTATGAAGCTTGCCCTTTCTCAGCTTCGCCCGAATGGCTATGCTTCCTTAAACTACATTTACATGGTTTGCCTTCACCATTTTAGCAAGGTGCCTACACTGGAGGAGATTCAATGTTTATTCAGTTTTAAGAAGAGGCAAGATAGTCCTTATCCAACCTATCTAGAATCATCTAAGGGCTGCCATTTTATTATTAATCTTTAGAACAAGCTTAGCCACTTTAAAGATGAAATATTTCTATATTGTCCAACTGGCTTTGCTCAGAAGTGGATGTCAAGACGTAAGTTCCATTATCACTCTTCACCTTGGTGGAGCTTATCCCATTCAAATCGTTAGCTCGATCATCTCATAAATTTACATATATTCCAAGGAGACCCGATATTGCAACACTGGCACACAATTTCCAAGGTCTGCAAAATATCGTTGAAGAACAGAAAATGAAATTATTTTTGATGGATCCTAAGATATGGCAATTTCAACTATTACATAACAACCGCAGTCTTGATATCGTTCACGTTGCTCAAAGAGGTGCCTAGCCTACTAAAGAGGTTAAGGTTGAGCCCCAAATAGTTGAAAATCAAGGAATTTCTCATGTAGTTCAGGACCCTTCCATTGATCAAAGGAAAGATGAGGGTGGTGACGCCAATGAAGATAACGATGAAGACGATAATGAAAATAAAGAAGATTTTGATAATAAGGACAGGATGACGGTGAAAATGTGAATCTCGATCATGGTCCATAGGAGAGATAGATGGTGGTGGACAAGTATCGCCTATCCCTTATAGTCCAAGGATAAAGATTATTTTACCCCGTCTAGTCCCACAATCATAGCAGACTCCAATCGAGGAGGAAACTCCGACTCCTTCAACTGATGATATCTATGGTTCTTTTAGGAGCATTCTAGATAATATTCCCTCTTATGTCATTTTAAATTTTAGTCTCCTTGATATTAGTTCTCCTATTTGCACGACTGCAAACGTACCTTCAACTGTTATGTGGGAGATCACTTCACTTTGTCAACTTCATGAGCATGGTCCATGGGGTTATTAGGGCACACCAACATTCACGTGACACTTAAAGTCATAGCACTACGTTAACATTGCATGCATTATTCCTTGACTTTCAAATCTTAATTTAGTCATGATTCCTTTTCAGATAGAATGGGATACCCTAATCTTTTTGATGATCAACATAGCTAAACTTCTGGTTATCGTAAGCACAACCCTTCATGCCAACATTGTGAATCATCTTATGAATCTGACTCAGCGAGGTATCGGTAGAAAGAGAAGGAAAGACAAAATGAGGACGAACGTAGGTATCATGATGATCATGAGCGGAAGCCTCATTATTTCTCTAGATCAGGTTGGATTTCCCCTTCCAATATCATGCTCGTTCTCCTCTTCTTAAAGACTAAGAGCCATACTCTTCAAGGTCTGATCAAGCCTTCTCCTCCAAGGCTCCAACTGTCCAACTTTAATGCCTCCTTTTACACAACCAATGGTCCCCTCCCACAAATCCAAACAAGGTGTTCAACTTGAATCCGCTAACATTCCGCTCAAGCCTATCAAATAAAGGTATGGTAAAGACCATACTTCCGCTTGTATTTCTATGGCATTCACAGAGTGACTTGAATCCACAACTTGTTATGCTGCAAAGAGCTTTCCCTACATTCTACTTTGAGGTGGTTAAGATTGCCTATCCCTTGAAGGATAATCATTTTGATGTGTCTAACAACGTCAAAATTTTTGTGAACGATGCTTGTGATCAATATTACATGTGGAGGAAGTTCGCTCAAGCTTTTTCAAACGTTAGTAGAGCTAATCAATTACTCCTTCAGGAGAAAGATATAAAGAAAATGGATAGTGAGAGGATCATTGCTCAATATGATAAAGAGTTAGAGGAAACCAAGGAAACCCTTATGGTGACGAAATGAAGCTATTGAATAAGAGAAAAGCCTTTGAGGATAAATTTAAGATACATGAAGAGTAACTTAAGAATGCATATCATAGGAGTCGTAGTCTTGCTATAGAAAAAAAGAGGCTCTCCAAGCTACAGTCAATGAACAAACTCTAAAGATTTTGAATCTTGAGATTGTGCTCAAGGTTGGAAAGAAAGAAATGAAGGATGCTATAACCACGGCTGAAGAATATTATGGTAAAATGCTTGATGCTGAATAAGCACAAAGGGACAAAGAAACCCGCGTGGCCAACATTGAAGAGAAGATCTAGTTTGACTTTGAGTCCACTCTGGTTTGGTTCTATTCAAATTTTATTAAGTCTGGCGATTTAATTTGGCTTGATGATAAATATCCCAAGCACTTGCTATGGTCTGGGAAGAAATTCATAAATAGGAAAGTGAACGCTCGAGCGAGGTTGATGAGGAGGTTCTAAAGGCTAACCTCTTAGATAATGAAGATTTAGATACTCTTATCGTGGGTTAGGTGATTCTAGCTTCCGAGGCCTCTACTTCTGCTCAGATGCCTTCTTTAGCCCTTCCTGGATATGGTTCTAAGGTTTTGGATGAAAGTTCAATTCTAATCTCTCAAAGACTTCTAGTAGATATTACCAATCCAATGACGACTACTTCTGGTGTCATTGTGTAACAACCCGCATATTTCACGATTATATATTTAAATGTTCTATTTAAATATAGCATCGTTAATCGGATTAAAGTCCGAAATGTTACTTTTTGTAAACAGTCAAATTGGGACTCGAGACCACTTCCAATGAGTCCAAAATGGCGTTTACAACTTTTTTGAGTATAAACATCGATATGTTTGGAGTTGAGTAGAATTTTGCTATTTTTCTATTTTGGGCTTTGGGTTTGGGTTTCAGCCCACTAACCCAACATAATACCCTAACTCCACTCAACTCCTCTTCGTTCATTCATTCCATTTCCTAACACTTTCAAGCTAAAGAAAAATTGGAGAAAGAATGAGAAATAGAAATTCCTAAACGCTAGTTTGATTAGGAAATACAAATTCAAGTCCAAAATCAAAGAGAAGCTTAGGTAAGCATCCTCTTCTTCTTCTCCATCTCAATCTCTCTTCAATTACAGAATTTCCTACACCCTAACTTAGGAAATATTTGCTTATAATCTTAGATTGGAGTTTCTAGAGTTGAAGTTGAAAAGTAGTTGATCTTTCCTTTGCTTTAGAGCTTCTCGTTTGTTGTTTTTGGGATTAAAGGTGAGTTTTTTTAGCTCACATCTATGTCTATAACTTTCATTGTTGTTGGGTATGAACTCCTAACATTTATTCGTGTTCATTTGCTTTTGCTTTGAATTGATTTCGTGAATTTTCCAATTTTTGGTTTGTGAAGTCCAATTTTATGAAAATCCTACTATGGATATTTGGACATGTTGTTTAGGGTGTATCGAAAAGCTTATAAGGTTGGGTTGTCGCTTGGCATAAATCCTTAGTCTCCGTTGCTCGTCCGATAGCTTCCAATTCGTTTTGGCCATCATTGACCTAGGTTAAATATTTGCCTGAACTTCAGCTCAAACGTCTGGTATAAGGATCGGACGTCTGAAGCTAAGGAATAAATATTCCAGACGTTTAGCTCAAACGTCTGACCTTGCTTTCCAGATGTCTGGGAGATCCAGACGTCTGAGCTTACTTCCCAAACGTCTGGGTGATCTAGAGTAGAATTTCCAGTACCTCAGTTCAGACGTCTGATTTATTGGTTCAGACGTCTGGTTATAGCTTAGACGTCTGCTTTGAAATTTCAGACGTTTGGGTAGTTTTCTGGAATATTTCCAAAGACCAAATCCAGACGTCTGGATTGACCCCCAGATGTCTGGAACTGTGCAGTTTTTCCTATTTGCCTAAATTTTGAGTAAATTTCCAATGTTTATCGATTTATGTCGATCCGATTAGTTTTTATCACTTTTATTGACTTTGATGACTTCTTTTCCTAGATTTTTTTTTGGAATATCCATTTTGATAGATTTGGTATCGATTTCTTTGGATTTAATTCACGTCTTCGTATGTGAAATTTTGGTGAATGATTGTTTTTACAATCGTTTTCTGTGGTTTGTCACTTTTAAATACAAAGGTTTTCTATACTAGTAGTAAATACTCAAACTTTTTCATAAAAACGATTTCAAAACTATTTTAATACAAAACTCGTTTATAAAATCGTTTTCCAATCTATTAGTATATACAAACCTTTACCTCATTCGTATGAGAAATCTAATTAAACGGCTTAGCAAAACAAGTGGTATGAAAAGCTTGCGTTTACTTCGTCGGTTAATTCTTGGACTTGTTCGATTGAACTCCCGTGACAATTTTCGAGTGGAAATCTACAATCTGTTCGTAAATATTTAAGTTAAGCTAGTGGTTAAAGGACATGAAGCTAAACTCATATATTAACTAGCTTACTGTAATTTACACTTATCGATCAATGGTGATCATTTTATGATTTAGACTAGAGATGTCTCTTTGTCCGCATGGGGGACTATACCCCGTTCTTTTGAGCTTCGTCTCATTTTTATGGGCTAGCGACCCATGGTCTTTGGAACGTTCATGGAGCAATCGGCTCGATAAGTCGGTGCATGGGGCGTATCTTTTTAGGTGTGTCGATGTTCGACTAGGCATGGGGCGTATCTTTTTAGGTGCATCGATGTTTGATTATGCATGGGGCATATCTTTTTAGGTGCGTCGATGTTCGACTGTGTATGAGGCATATCTTTTTAGGTGCGTCGATTTTCGGTTCATGGGATAGCGTCTCATTTGTGATACACGTGTTGGTGAGTTTTCATGCTCCCGTTTGTGATAGGCCTACTTCTCCTTTTTGTGATTTCTGGATTTCTAGTTCATGATTTCTAGAATTTGTGTTTCACCGATATTTGCGATTGGCATTGATATGTTTTGTCAATATTTGTGTTTGGGTGAATAATTTAAAGAACATGACATTCTTTTTTTTGTGTTTGAGAATATTTGAGATATTGTATGATTTTTATTGTTATTGAATGTATACTTGTCACAATATGGCAGTAGTGTTATCATACGTTTTTGTCATATCTCTTATCCTATCTCATTTTATATGATATTTATAGGTAGACTGATCCGTTTATTATTTTCTTCTTAAATAATACTCGGGTCAGACCGAGGTATTTCAGGTGCTTCTGCTTGACTTCTTATCTGGGACCATCAATCTGATTTTTGGCTAACTACTTTAGATTAGTAGTTTTTGCTTTTATACATTTGAGTTAGAGACTCCTTGATGTATACTTATTCTTTTGCTTAGCACTTGTACCTATTATTTTGTGATGTAGTGGATTTTTTATGAACAATACTTTGATGTACATTTCTTTGTGTTATATTCATATCTGTTTACGCCTTAGTGATATGAATATCTGTGATTGATTTGTGTTATGCTTATTTCTATATTTGTTTCTGAAGGCCACATAGCCACTGTGTAGTAGCTTTGAGTTTGTATTTGATATGTCGGATTTCCTCTTGAAACGAAATGAATGTTATACTATCTGACATTTCGGTGCTCGCACAAAGAAATTACACAGATGGTCGCTCCTCAACAGCCTTATTCTTCACGCTAGTCGACAACATTACCCCGTAGTGTCCTTGGCTAGTGTGAGTATAGAGGTGGGGCGTCACAGCTTGGTATCAGAGCCAAACTTCGGAACAATGTAGAATAATCTAGCAAGGATCATTGTCCTAAGTCCTTCTTAGGAGTCGTGCCTTAGGATTTAATTCGAGTCATTGGACCCATTCTATCCTATTTTCTTTTGTGATGCCTTGTTTTATCAATCAAGTTTGTCTGATATTCATTCTGAGAATTACCTTTTTCCTCTTCTTTCTTTCTTTCTTTCTTAAATAAGAGAAATGGTTAGACCTGGCCGTCCCAGCGCCGGTCAATCCAGGGCTACTCCTCTTGATGCCATTGTTTTGTTTTGTGATTATCCTATTCGAATTTCTTTTGATTCGGGTGCATCTCATTATTTTATATCAAAAGAACTTGTTGATTCTTTTTCTTTAAATATTATGGGCTTGATGACTTCACTGAGAATTGCAAATCCGATTGGTGGATCCGCAACACTCAGTTTGCTTTGTAAAGATATCGAGATTATTTTATGTGATTATTCTTTCCGAGCCGATTTGCATGTTATGTGTTACTTAGGCTTCGGAATTGATTTTTGGGAAAGAATTGGCTTAATCATTATGAAGCCCATATCTTATGTCCTGAGCGGACTATCTATCTTCGACATCCACAATCTGTTAAGCAAATTCCTATTTTTCTTAATGAATTCGATTCTAATTCGGTGGCATCATTTTATTCTTTAAACCCACATGATGAGGAAAATGTTATTTCCCTCACTCAAGTAGTTCATGAATTTTTCGGTATATTTGATCTTGTCTTAGGATTATCACCTAAGCAATCTATTGAGTGGCGCTAAGGTCTTTTCAGCTCGACCTTGCCACCGGTTTTCATCAGCTACGAGTTGCGGAGGGTCATTCCACTTACCGCATTCTGCACTCGTTATGATTCTTATGAGTGGTTCGTTATGTCATTCGGTTTGACGAACCTTCCAGCTTATTTCATCCATTTTACGAATCAAGTATTATGTGAATATCTCGATTAGACCATCCTTGTATTCATTGATTATGGATGAAAACAACAATTTAAAATTTGCAAATCTTTTTAATAAGATATATATAAGTATAATTCGATTTTGTTCTTAAAACGAGCAAAGAATATTCGTAAATTTTTTAAGAGACATGTTTATCATATAGAAGATGATTTTGTGTTGTTTTGCCCATTGAGTGCTTTAAGAATTATGGTCGATGCGCTTGATCAACGTTATCGATAGGAATCTCCTAAACGCTATGATGAGACAGTCAGACACAGTAAATTCTTGTAATAAGTTAATTTTTCTAAAAAGATGAATATATAAAGCTAATTACAATTTTGAATGTCTTAGCTTTTCAGGAAAGAGGATCATTTAGAAGAACTCCTTTCCGATGCTCCTATTCTTGTGATTTTCGAAGGGAACCAAGACTTTATTGTTTATACCGATACTAGTCGTATTGGTTTGGGTGTCGTTCTCATGTAAAAAGGGAACGTGTATCACTTAAACTTCTAAACAATTAAAGCTTGCCGAGACTGGATATTCACGATCTAGTGCTCGTGGCCATTGTTTTCGCTCTTGGAATTTGGCGTCATTATCTTTTGGGAGAGAAATTTGTTCTCTAAACCGATCATAAATCTTTGAAATATTTATTTTCTCAAAAGGAACTTAATTTGCGTCAACAACGTTGGCTCGAGTTCCTTGCATTTTATGATCTTGATATTCTATATACTCCCGGAAAGGGTAATCGAGTTGCCGATGCCCTTAGTCGTAAGCAACAAGTGGTTGTTCTAATGATGATATTTGAATGGAATGATCTCAAGACTTTATCCACTTGTGAGATTCGAGATCGTGAATTTGATTCGTGTTCATCTCTTGTTTTATGTAGCCTTGAGGATCATCCTTCTCTTTTAGACCGCATTCTTGAAGATCTTCTTCGTGCATGTGTTTCTGGATTTTGGTGGAAGTTGGGAAGATCATATTTCTCTTGTTGAGTTTTCTTATAATAATAGCTTCCACCCTAGTATTGGTATGGCACCTTTCGAGGCACTCTACGGAAGGCCATGCCGATTTCCTTCGTGTTGGCTTGAAGCCGGTGAGAAGCGGGTTTTAGGTCTAGACTTTATTGGTGTTCATTCGTGTTTCACCTATGAAGGGTGTTGTGTGTTTCAATCGATCGAGAAAATTAGCACCTCGATATGTTGGTCCATTTCCCATCACTTAACGCATTGGTTCCGTGGCTTATCGCCTTTTATTACCGGCTCAATTTTCTGCTATTCATGACGTGTTCCACGTTTCTCAACTATGGAAATGCCTTAGGGATTTCGATTCTATTCTTGAGCCCGGTGTTATTGAAGAAATTGAAGTTTCACCAAATTTGACTTATGAGCAACACCTATTCATATCATTGCTTTAGAGGTCAAACGCCTTCGAAATAAAGATGTTCCGCTTGTGAAAGTTCAATGGTTTTCAAATCCTAAGGATTGCTCTTGGGAATCCAGAGAATTCATCGAGCGAATACATCCAGACTTACTCTCTCGTGCTCATTAAGGTGAACTTCTCATTTCAAAATTTCTTCTTTGGTGTTGTTATGCTTTAGTATGGTTATTACTTTTTATTTTCCTCTTAATTATTGTGAGGACGCAATTTCTTTATGGAGGGGAGAATGTAACAACCCACATATTTCACGATTATATATTTAAATGTTCTATTTAAATATAGCATCGTTGATCGGATTAAAGTCCGAAATGTTACTTTTTGTAAACAGTCGAATTGGGACTCGAGACCACTTCCATTGAGTCCAAAATGACATTTACAACTTTTGGAGTATAAACATCGATATGATTGGAGTTGAGTATAATTTTGCTATTTTTCTATTTTGGGCTTTAGGTTTGGGTTTCAGCCAACTAACCCAACATAATACCCTAACTCCACTCAACTCCTCTTCATTCATTCATTCCTTTTCCTAACACTTTCAAGCTAGAGAAAAATGGGGGAAAGAATGGGAAATAGAAATTCCTAAACCCTAGTTTGATTAGGAAATACAAATTCAAGTCCAAAATCAAAGAGAAGCTTAGGTAAGCATCCTCCTCTTCTTCTCCATCTCAATCTCTCTTCAATTACAGAAATTCCTAAACCCTAACATAGGAAATATTTGCTTATAATCTTAGATTGGAGTTTCTAGAGTTGAAGTTGAAGAGTAGTTGATCTTTCCTTTGCTTTAGAGCTTCTCGTTTCTTGTTTTTGGGATTAAAGGTGAGTTTTTTTAACTCACATCTATGTCTATAACTTTCATTGTTGTTGGGTATGAACTCCTAACATTCATTCGTGTTCATTTGCTTTTGCTTTAAATTGATTTGGTGAATTTTCCAATTTTTGGTTTGTGAAGTCCAATTTTATGAAAATCCTACTATGGATATTTGGACATGTTGTTTGGGGTATATCGAAGAGCCTATAAGGCCGGGTTGTCGCTTGGCATAAATCCCTAGTCTCCGTTGCTCGTCCGATAGCTTCCAATTCGTTTTGGCCATCATTGACCTAGTTCAATATTTGCCTGAGCTTCAGCTCAAACGTCTGGTATAAGGATCGGACGTCTAAAGCTAAGGAATAAATATTCCAGATGTTCAGCTCAGACATCTGACCTTGCTTTCCAGATGTCTGGGAGATCTAGACGTCTGAGCTTACTTCCCAAAAATCTAGGTGATCTGGAGTAGAATTTCCAGTACCTCAGTTCAGACGTCTGATTTACTGGTTCAAACATCTGGTTATGGCACAGACGTCTTCTTTGAAATTTCAGACGTTTGGGTGGTTTTCTGGAATATTTCCAAAGACCAAATCTAGACGTCTGAATTGACCCCTAGACGTCTGGAACTGTGCGGTTTTGCCTATTTGCATAATTTTTGAGTAAATTTCCAATGTTTATCGATATATGTCGATTCGATTATTTGTTATCACTTTTATCGACTTTGATGACTTCTTTTCCTGGATTTTTTTTAGAATATCCATTTTGATAGATCTGGTATCGATTTCTTTGGATTTAATTCACGTCTTCGTATGTGAAATTTTGGTGATCGATTGTTTTTACAATAGTTTTCTGTGGTTTGTCATTTTTAAATACAAAGGTTTTCTATACTAGTAGTAAATACTCAAACTCTTTCATAAAAACGATTTCAACACTATTTTAATACAAAACTCGTTTATAAAACCGTTTTCCAATCTATTAGTATATACAAACCTTTACCACATTCGTATGAGAAATCTAAATAAATGGCTTGGCAAAACAAGTGGTATGAAACGCTTGCGTTTACTTCGTCGGTTAATTCTTGGACTTGTTCGATTGAATTCCCGTGACAATTTTCGAGTGGAAATCTACAATCTGTTCGTAAATATTTAAGTTAAGCTAGTGGTTATGGGACATGAAGCTAAACTCATATATTCACTAGCTTACTGTAATTTACACTTATCGATCAATGGTGATCATTTTATGATTTAGACTAGCGATGTGCGATGTCTCTTTGTCCGCGTAGGGGACTATACCCCGTTCTTTTGAGCTTCATCTCATTTTTATTGGCTAGCGACCCATGGTCTTTGGACCGTTCGTGGAGCAATCGGCTCGATAAGTCGGTGCATGGGGCGTATCTTTTTAGGTGCATCGATGTTCGACTAGGCATGGGGCGTATCTTTTTAGGTGCGTCGATGTTCGACTAGGCATGGGGCGTATCTTTTTAGGTGCGTCGATGTTTGACAAGGCACGGAGTGTATCTTTTTAGATGCGTCGATGTTGGATTATGCATAGGGCGTATCATTTTAGGTGCGTCGATGTTCGACTTTGCATGGGGCGTATCTTTTTAGGTACGTCGATGTTCGGTTCATGGGATAGCATCTCATTTGTGATACACGTGTTGGTGAGTTTTCATGCTCCCGTTTGTGATAGGCCTACTTCTCTTTTTTGTGATTTTTGGATTTCTAGTTGATGATTTCTAGAATTTGTGTTTCACCGATATTTGCGATTGGCATTGATATGTTTTGTCAATATTTTTGTTTTGGTGAATAATTTAAAGAATATGACTTTTTTGTGTTTGAGAATATTTGAGATATTGTATGATTTTTATTGTTATTGAATGTATACTTGTAACAGTATGGCATTAGTGTTATCATACGTTTTTGTCATATCTCTTATCCTATCTCATTTTATATGATATTTATAGCTAGACTGATCCGTTTATTATTTTCTTCTTAAATAATACTCGGGTCAGACCGAGGTATTTCAGGTGCTTTTGCTCGACTTCTTATCTGGGACCATCAATCTGATTTTTGGCTAACTACTTTAGATTAGTAGTTTTAGCTTTTATACATTTGAGTTAGAGACTCCTTGATGTATACTTATTCTTTTGCTTAGCACTTGTACCTATTCTTTTGTGATGTAGTGGATCTTGTATGACCACTACTTTGATGTACACTTCTTTGTGTTATATTCATATCTGTTTCCACCTTAGTGATATGAATATCTGTGACTGATTTGTGTTATGCTTATTTATATATTTTTTTTCGAAGGCCACATAGCCACTGTGTAGTAGCTTTGAGTTTGTATTTGATATGTCGGATTTCCTCTTGAAACGAAATTAATGTTATACTATCTGACATATCGGTGCTCGCACAAAGCAATTACACAGATGGTAGCTCCTCAACAGCCTTATTCTTCGCGCTAGTCGACGGCATCACCCCACAGTGTCCTTGGCTAGTGTGAGTATAGAGGTGGGGCATCACACATTGCCACTATCACATCTGGGCCTCTCATCTTCAAATATCTCACTTGGGGTTTCTAGAACTTCAAATGCTACGATGGCTGTAGTGGCAGCTGTGACATCCCCATACTTGAAGGCCCAAAACTAACGGCTACGGATACTGCAGTCATCCACAGTTATTAATCTCCAGTGACCAAATACGGCGGTGTTAGATACATTGATACACAGATCACAGAAATATGCAAAAATTTTAACAATTAAAAAACATATTTCCACATTCAAATCAAAACATTTCATGTTCATTACAAAATCCCTAAATTACGTTATGCACGTTCAACAAAATATAATTATTGCAAATAAGCCAAGAGCGACATATGAAGATGACCCATTGGTTGATCGGAGTATACAGTAAGGCTAATAAATCTGCATTTACAAACAAACACACAGCGGAAAGAAAAACTCTAATTAACAATTTGCCTCCTGCATGCCTCCGGAAGCTTTATTCTTCTTAGAAGTGAACCTGAAAACCCTAAACCTCAAACTACTCAAAATAAATTGAATACCCGAGAGTTTAAGGGGGAAAAAACTTCGATTCAGACATAAAGCCTGGTATGAATAATAATCTAACATCTCAATCCTTTTTAGATATCTAGTGAGACCACGCCCCTTAGCGGAACGAGTTTTCGCCTCACTAGTATCCTAAAGCCTTTATAAAACTATATACTGTACTCCTGCATCCACAATAGTTAAAACATACATTTTAAAAATATTATGATGATATGCATACTTGAAAATAATTAAGATTTCCTTTAGTTTTCTTGGGTTTACTAATAACCTTTAAATAATTAATGAACACCCTGTCCTATTCATAGTTTTCATGGGATCACTAAGAACTTATAAGCTCCTGCTAATTAATTCGTGGGTCCCCTTGTACCTATTAGTCATTCCAACAACTAATCACCTTATCCTAGTTCTCATGGGTTGACTAGAAATCTATGGACTTATCCAGTAACTCACTTCACATCCTAGTTTTCATGGGTTGTCTAGGAACCTACTGACACTTTCATTAGCCACTTGGTTATCCTAGTTTTCATGGGTTTACTAGGAACCTATTGACTGATGTCAATTCTTAGTCCGGTTATATTTTTCATGGGTTCACTTCAAACCACTTAGCTCATACTAGTCCTTAATACATAGTTTTCATGGGTTAACTATGAACCTGTTGGTTTCCTACAATAACTACTTAATCATAGTTTTCATGGGTTTACATGAACCTGTTGGTTTATGCCAATAACTACATTATCAAAGTTTTCATTGGTTTACTATAAACCTTTTGGTATACACCAATAACTACAAAGTTTAGGCATCCTATATTTTTGGTCACCTTGAATCCATGGATGCAATTCTACTCATTAAGGAGTTTAAGTAATTTTATATTCACTATTGAGTTAACCTAAATGGTTCTTCTACCCCTTTTCCCTAAAATACAGTTATGGGTTGTCATGTGAATATATTCATAATTAAAGAAGTAAAACAACAATTTAACAATGCCACTCCTATGGGTTTAAGGTCCTTGAAATACATTTCATAAAACATAGTTAACACCTTTTTACTTATATTTTTATCAAGGAAATACTTCTTCAAAGTTTTATACTTAAAGTTATCATAAAACTCCTTTATATAAGCCGTTGATTTTCCTTAAAAATGTAGAGTATGGGTTTTTAAGACCTTTCGAAAGCATTGAAACCATTTAGAAATTCAAACCTTTCGAAAGCATTCAACTCTTAAAATATAAACCTTTCAAAGACTTATTGGGTTCAGTTTAAAACACGCTAAAAATTCTCTCTTAAAACCGTTCGACTACAATGGAAGCAACCTTTCGACTTTGTCGGAAGGTCTGCTTCGCAAGCTTTAAAACATTTCATTAAAACAATAGGCCTCCGCCTTTAAAATAACTTCTTCGAAAGCTTGGGTTATACTTCAATTATAAAACAAAGGTAAATCATCTAAGTCGAAGGCTTTTATACCTTTCGAAAACAATGGGAGAAGCGGCTGGTTTTTAAAACAGGTAAACCTTTCGTCTTATTCGAAAGCAACGACTTTGAAAGGTTAGAAAAAGCGACAAATACCTTTCGACTGTGTCGGAAGGTTCAAAACAAAACATTGATAAGCGGCAGTACCTTTCGACTTTGTCGAAAGGTTTAAAACCTTTCTTTCAATAATTAACCTGGTCGAAAGCAACCAAGTCGAAAGCTCTTATTCGAAAGCAAAGCGGGCAATCTTTGGTTTATAAAACAACCCCCCCCCCCCAACCTCTTCGGCAACCAACCTTTCGACTAAGTACCTGTAACGACCCATAAATTTTTAATAATTTTATTTGTTTTAATAATATATTTAATTGAAATTTGTGAAATTTTAAAAAATATTATTTTGAAATAAAAATTTAATATTTGGAATACGTCTTCTTAAACATAGCATGTAGTAAATTTTCATCAAATAATATGGAAGTTTTTTTTATTGTGTAATTTTGTTTAAATTCAAATCAATTAATAGTTGATGATAATAAAATATTTTCCAAACTTGAATATTTTACATAATAAATTTGTAAACCATCTTCTGAGTGAGGTGTCATATCTCATTTCGTCTAATTTGGACTGTTGTTGCTTTGTTTATCTTATTTCTGACATTTTAGCAGCATTTTCGGTACCGATTATCGAATTTTGATAGGATGATCGTGCCACTGATATCTGTATACCATTTTGATCGTCTCGTCGTGCTGATCTCTGCGGTATATTCAATTCTATGTTTTGAAGTCCGGTTCACAACGGAATTCGTGAAACCGGTAAACGTAACGGTACCCTATTTCAACCTTTTGGGTTCTTTGTGTCTTTCTATATTATACACGGTATAATACAAATACCCTTAGCCGATTCATCTCCTAGCATCAGCTTTTATTTTCTATTGTTAATTTTTATGAGCCAATTCATTTACACTAACAGTTTTTTTTTCAAAGTCTATTCCCCTTTATGAAACAATTTCTCTCTTATTTTCTCTTTTTTTTGTTGCCTGTACGTCTTCAAAAAAAATTTATCTCCTTCCCGAGCCTGGCCACCCCACTACTTTCTCCACTGACACCAACGCCAACATGGACACCAAAAACTCCCTGAGCCCGCGCCCTTGGCCACCATTGTAAGCCCCGCAACCCACCTGCCTTACGGCTGCCATGATGTTACCGCCCTGCACGAAATCCTCCCAAGCCTCCAAGTAACTGCACCTTCGCCTCTGCATCCCACCGTCGACAGCCCACTGCCTCGCCACACTTCACGCCACCATCACCAAATGGCCCGCATCTCCACTCCAGCTTTACTGCCACAGGTACCCAGTGCCTCTTGATTCATCTTATAGTTTATATATATTAGTTTTACTTTGGTCTGTTAGATTTATTTACCATTGGTTTGCTTATATATAAGATTTTATATAGGTTGTATATATAAGTATACGATGTATTTGGTGCACTTGTTTATTGAGATATGTATTTAAAAGATCTGTTATATATGAAAGGTTTATATACAAGTTATATAAGTTGTACGTAGTGGATGTATGTTAGTTCATTTGCTAATTTATGTAAGTATATATTGATTTATAAGAAATATTGATTTAAAATTATAATAAGTATGTGATTATATAGTGTGTGTGTGTGTATATATATATATATATGCAAATAGACCTGAGTTTGGCTTCCAATATATATACATGTCTTATAAGTATAATACTTGTTTATAGTTTTATATCTATATATAAAGGGAAGAATATTTTTATTATATACATATAGATTATAAGACTGTTATAATGCATAAGTTTTAAATGCTGCATACAATTTGTTAGTGTTAGTTACTAAGTTATATAGGTTATATATAACCTAAGTTATATTGAGTCTGTATATACATATGTTTTACATATATTAGTTAATATATATATATATATATATTCTGTTGAGTTTTAAGTTTATATTTTAGATGTTGTTTACATGTTAACGAAAGATTGTATAGATTATTTATAATTTGTTTATGGTTGTGTTTGAGTCTGTTGGCTATATAAGTTTTATAAATTGTAAAGTGATGGAAGCTGTGTAAATATATAGTAGTATATGTATTAGTTTATATATACTTGAGTTTGATTTGGGTATATTTATATATGTCTGCCTGTATTTATGTCCTATTATATATTATGTATTAGTATTTATATATATATATATAATGTTCTGATTTTGCAAGTCATAGTAAAGTACATTTATATTAGTATATATATATTTGTATGAACATAGATTTTTATATAACTGTTATAGTATGATTTCGTATACATTTGTTTATAAATATATAGCTTCGACATTGTTCAATTCATTACGTACCAGGTAACCTGATACTATATGCATTGAACTTTGACCTTGTCGATAGCTAACTTTTCGACTGTGTCGAAAGGTCTGGGTCGGAAGGTCTGATGCTAAAATTGGCTAAAACATGCTAAAAGTATGATTTCTTTGTTTTTAACTTAAAAAGATAACTTTTCAACTAACCTGCCTTTATTTGTTAGATTCCTATTGGTTAACAAATACGTTTCAGAAAAGTGCTGCCACTAATTTTAGAATTTAAATAATAATGTAATTTTATAAAATGCCCCTTCTCCTTAATTAAATATATAAAACATTTAAGTCCCATACCTTAAATAATTTTATATATTCATCAAAACACTTAGGAAAAATCTGGAAAAATTCCAAAAAATCTATTTTAATATGTTTTCCAACATATAAAAATTTCAAACCCAAATAATCACTATTTCAGCCGTAAATAATTTATAACCCAATAAATCATTTTCTTCACTAGAAAATTAATATAAAATCCATCGTAGTTCCAATAATTATGAAAATTGAAACCCATCTCCAAAATCATGTTTTCTAAACATAAAATTTTCCCATGGCATTTAAAAATCATTTCATCTCGGTTTTACCCTAAAACCGTGTATATCTACTTTTTAAACAACCTTGTTCAATCCATATATAAATCTATATCAAGCATATCATCATTAAATATATCATAAAATAAATTTATCCTAAATCCGAAACCAACTGATGTTAAAATCAAAATAGAGATGTAGAAATTATTATTCACCTTAAATTGGATAAGGAAATTGAAGTTTGATTGAGATTGATTCCTTCTAATTTGAATCATAAGCTTTAAGTTGATTTTCTCTTCTCTTCTTCCTAATGGCCTTGCTTGCTTGCTTTTTTACATTTAAAATTTTGTTTGAGATAAAATGAACGTGTATGACTAAGGGGATAGTATAAGGGTGGGAAATATGGGCGGCTAATTACCCTAATGCCCTTGTGCTTAATATCCTAACCATTTATATAAGTTCATTTGATTTAATTAAGCATGGCCACCAAGTTTATTAATCAACCTCAATCTCCTTATCTACAATATTCTATTTAATTTATTCTAATTAAATTTATTGAATAATGTCACTAAAATTAGGGGTGTTACAGGCTCTCCTCCTTAAAGAATTTCATCCTTGAAATTGAGCAAGGACTAACTAGCAAACGTAGCAATCATCTGTAACATCTCCTAACAACCATACCAGCCTACCTGACTATCGTAATCAATATAAATCTGATATAGACATACTATCAAAGTAGATCAGGATAAGCCTCTTGAATCCTATCCTCTGTCTCCCAAGTACAGTCTTTCTCGTTGTTGCTCTACTGAACTTTCACCAACTTGACTGTCTTGGTCCTTAATCTCCTCTCATCCCTTGCTACAACTCGAACCGGTTGTCTAACAAAAGTTAAATCAGGCTCCAGTATCAAATCCTCCAACTCATTCTGAGGAGTGGTAGACTCTGGACCATGCACATATTTATGAAGATGAGACACATGGAATACATTATGAACACCTGCCAAACTGCTCGGCAACTCTACTCGGTATGCGAGCTTTCCAATCCTTTCTACAATCTGGAATGGTCCAATATATCTTGGGGAAAACTTTCCCAATTTTCCAAATTGTACTACACCCTTCATCGGTGATAATTTAATGAAAACCATGTCTCCTACTGAGAAATCTAAGTCCTTATGCCTCTTATCTGCGTAACTCTTCTGCCTGGATTGAGCTTCCTTCATCCATCCTCAGATTAACTCAATCTTCTCTAATGCCTCCCTAACCAATTCCGGACCTAAGACCAATCTGTCTCCAGTCTCTAACCAACATGTTGGCGATCTGCATGGCCTTCCATACAAAGCTTCAAAAGGTGCCATTTCTATACTAATCTGATAATTATTATTATAGGAAAATTCAATTAGATGTAGGTGATCCTCCCAAGATCCACCAAAGTCCAACACGCAAGCTCTTAACAAGTTCTCTAGTACCTTGTTGACTCTCTCTATCTGCCCTTCCGTCTGTGGGTGATATGTCGTACTCATCTTGGGCTTGGTACCTAATACCTCTTGTAGACCCCTCCAAAATCCGCTAGTGAATAATGCATCTCTATCGCTGACTATGCTACTAGGAATCCCATGAAGTATAACTATGTTCTTCATGAACAACTTTGCCAAAACAGTTGCCGACTTGGTTGACTTTACCGGAATGAAAAGGGGACTCCTAGTCAACCTGTCTACTATAACCCATATGCTTTCATTTCCTCAATTTGATCTTGGAAACCCGTCTATAAAATCCATCGATATCGAGTTCCATTTCCCAACTGGAATATCTAAAGGCTGAAGTAACCCACTTGGCTTCTGATGTTCGACCTTCACTTGTTAACAGTTAACAAACTGCATAACCCACAAGCCAACATCCCTCTTCATTCCTTCCCAATAGAAGCTCCTCTTCGTATCTTGATACATCTTGGTTCCTCCAGGATGAATTATAAACTTCGATTGATGACATTCCTCTAGAACTTCTCTCCTTAAGTTTCCTACGTTCAGAATACACAATCTCCCCTTATTTCTCAACCATCCTCTTTGGTCAAGACTAAAATCTTTTAGGTCATCACCCTCTGATCCTTCCTCAAGCCTTCTAACCCTCTAGGCTAAAACTGGATTCTCTCTACTTAGAAGCTATCCTCTCGATCAACACTGGTCGAACTTCTAAACAAGATAACATGGCAGTACCCTGACTAGAACTAGCAGTAGATCTCAACTGCACACCACAACTTGCTAAAGCTTCTAGATCCTTCCATTCTGCCAACATCGCTAACACCACGTTATGATGTTTTCTACTGAGAGAAACTGCTACATTATTTATTTTCCCCGGGGTATACTCTATACCGAAATAATAAGCAGCCAAAAACTCCAGCCATCTCTGTTGCCTCATATTCAACTCCTTCTAAGAGAATAAATACTTTAATGACTTATGATCGATATACAACTCAAATCTCTCTCTCAAAAGATAATGCCTCTAACTCTTCAAGGCAAAGATCACTGCAACCAACTCCAAGTCATTAGTTGGATGTCTAACTTCGTGCGATCTAAGCTGCCTAGATGCCTAAGCAATAACTTTGCCTTTCTGCATCAATATCGCTCCCAATTCAGTGCCACATGCATCAGTGTATTGTAACAACCCATAATTTTGTGAATATTTTTAATTAAGTTTTTATTAGAAATTTTGATTTTTAAATCATTTTAAAGTGAATTTTTAGAATTTTTCCAATGTAAGTTTGGAATTTGTTTGTAATTTATTTTCCAAATGCAATAAATAAACGATTTTTGAAAATTTTATATTTTGGTCAAAATTTGAATTTTCAGTTTAAATAAAAAAAATAATAAAAAAAAATTGAATTTTAAATTTTAAAATTTTTCTTTGAAGCAGAATATATTTATGATATCTGTTCTGCTTTTTGTTTCGTTAAATTCTGAGTTATACTTTTTAAATTAGATAAATTACAGCGTTTTCACGCAGTTATTTTCTGTATTTCAATTTCTAGTTTTCTATGTGTGTTTCTATATTTTTATTTTCTATTTTATTTTATTTTATTTTTCTATTTTGTTTATCTATACTTTATTTATTGGATTTCACTTGTGTGTATATCTTTTCATAAAAGGCTTGGAAGAAATTAAGGAGACATGGGTTACATTTCTTTAATGCTTGCCTTTTTATTTACCTACCCTCTTTATTACTTACCCTAGCCATTCACCGTTCATAGCCATGAATTGCTCTTATTAATCACGTACAAACATCTCAAAATATCCTCTTTTCAATTGCATTTAAGAATTATATATATATATATATATACACACACACATATATATATATATATATATAAATATATGTATGTATGTGTGTTTCTTTCTCCTTATTTCTTACCTTTTATTTCCTAGCCTTTTTGTTTTTCTATCATTTACTCCTCTTTAGCCGTTCAAATTTTTTCTTGCCATCCACTCCACTTCATAATTCACGTACACATTTACTTCACATTTCATTTCTAGAAAGAAATGTATGCAAATAAATGGCTTGGAGAAATTTAAGAGGCGTATGTTTCATTGGTTAAACTCTTGCCTTCTTCATTTGCATGGCCTTTATTATTTTCTAACCGTTTCCTCCTCATTCCTAGCCATGAATTACTCTACTCATAGCCTTGCATATCAAGTTGAAAATTCACGTACAAAATTTATTTCCCATCTCTCATTTTTCATTTGCATTTAAAAATAAAATATATTGTACGTTTCTTTCTCCTTAACTTATGCCTTTCCATTTCCTTAGCATTCATAACTCCTTAGCTTTTTTTTCTCTTCTATAGCCGTGTATTTCCTTTTTCCATACATGTACAAAATTTATTTCCCATTATGTTCGCATATTTCACTTGCATTTAGGAATAATATATGTATAAGTTTTTTTCTCTTTATTTCTTGTCTCTTTGTTTTCCTAGCATTTACTCTATCAAATCACATAAAAATCTTCTCAATATCTCAGTTCCTCATTTGCCTCTTCTGATTGGAATATTTTACAGTAAGTTTCTTTTATTAAATAGGAAATAAATCCCATTCATTCACTAGCCTTTTTATTTGCTAGCCTTTCATTTTCTAAACCCTACATCTTAGCCATTCAAATCTCTTGAAACCCTAGCCACCTTCTTTTTTTTTATTTCTTATTCACGTACAAGTTCTCATCCTCTCATTTTCATTTGCGTGAAGAAAATACAACAAGCTCTAGGTTATTTCCATAGCTTCCTTCTCTCTTTTTTTTCTCACTTTTATTTTATTTCCTCTTTTTTTCCTTTTGTTTTCTCCTTGCATAGCTCAGCCTCCACCACCACAACATCATCTCCTCCTCACTATTAGACCATGGCAAAGCCCACTTGGTGGTTGAAAGCAAGGTTATGTTCTTTGATTCGTAATTGCATAGTTTAATTCATCTTTTGTTGTGTTGAATCTTATTCTTATGATTTGTGTATTTGTTATATACAAGATCAATATCTTGGGTCTCCATCCATTCAAATCGGAATTGTGTCTAGTTGTGCTTTCGTGCTTTCCGGATTTTTGTTTGTGTGTTTGCTTTGTAAACTTCAGCGTAAAAAAGTGAGTAATCACACCTGACATTCATACTTATATTATTGTGAATTGATAGCAAGTGAAAGTGTAGAAATAATTTTATCATGTTATACCTGCCTGTGATGTAAATTATATGATGTTAAACCCTATTATTAACTTGTCACATCATCTGTTATATTTTATTTTACTGTTTATTTATATTCTGTTCTCACACTGCAAGTTCCCTTTAGAATAGAATCACTATGGGTTGAAATGATACATACCCGAAAGGACTTTAGAATAGGTAAAGATCGTTATGGGCTGAAATGATAAGCCTGAGCGATTTTTATTTATTTTATTTAACTTGGGATTGTGGGTTTGAAATGATAGAACCCGGATTTTTCTTTGTAAATTACGGATTGAAATGATATATTATCCGTATCACTTGACCTAGGTTAGAAAATATTATACAGACCCGTGGTTATTTTATAAATTTTTTTGGAAGTTTTAAGTATTTTGAAAATGTAAATTTTGATATTTTAATTTAAATTTGGTTTTTAAAATGATTTAATAAAGTGAAAAATGATTTCATATGTATTAAAAATGTTAAATAAATGAATGGAAATTTGTGATTGGAAATATAACCTAATTTGGAAATATGTGATATTGATTAAGACAATAAATGCTCTTTATTGTGAAAATAAAATGTAAGTTAAAAATGAACATTTGGCATGAAATTTTAATTAATGGAATTTAAAGAGTCTTATTTATGATAAATAACTTAATAATTAAGTTTGATTTAATTTGGAATCTTAAATATAACCTACTAATTGTAATAAAGGTTGTTTCCTGGGATGGACATATTTTGTATAATAACTAATGTATTTTTGAATAAATAAAATGAAATACATTTTTTTATGGGACATCTTGTAATAAGTTTTGGAATCATAGTGGAATTGATGTCTAAAGGAATAAATTTGTAAAGAATTTGATTGTTATATTAACTATGATAAAATATTCTTTTGTGAAATGTTATGTTTTGTAAGATAAATAGCTATAACTTTAAAATGGAAAAATGTAAGTTAAACACACATGTGAGATATAAGTTTAATTAATATTTCTATTGATTAATATAATAAATGTTCTTTACTGTAATAACAAAAATGAAAGAAATATGTAAAGTTTTAATTTATGAAAGAAACGTGTAAAGTTCTAATTAATGAAAGAATATGTAAAGTTTTAATTTATGAAAGAAACGTGTAAAGTTCTAATTGATGAAAGAAATATGTAAAGTCTTAATTAATGAAAGAAACATGTAAGTCTTAATTAGTGTAATATTGATTAAAATAATAAATTCCCTTTTTGTAATAAAACGTAAATTAAATAGTACATTTGATAATGTAAGTTTAATTAGTGTAATATTGATTAAATGATAAAAATGCTCTTTACTGTAATAGAAATGTAAGTTAAAAAGTACATTTAATATGTAAGTTTTAATTAATGTAAATGACATATTTTAATGACTAAAATAATAAAGTTTCTTTATTGTAATGATAATGTAAGTTAATAAGGTACTTTTAACTTAACATAAGAATTTCAGCATTAAATTGGATATTACAGTAACAAAGTTTATTTAACTATAAGGCTATGATAAAATGACCATGTTAAAAATTTGTAAGTATATAAATACTTTGATTATATAAAATGTTAAATTGGAAAGTATTACATTCCAAAAATGCTATGATTCCTTAAGGTGACATTTCCAAAATGCTATGATAATTTAAAGGAAGATTTCAAGTTTAATAAATTAAAGGAAATATTCAGTGATTTTGAAATTTGGGTTTTATTGAAATGATATATTATTGTATTGGTTTTGAAATGGAAATGATATATTATTGAATTGATTTTGAAATGGAAATGATATATTTTTGAATTGGTTTTGAATGGATATGTTTTGGGTTTGAAAGTATGTATTATTTTGAAATAAATGATATGATTTTGAAATGGTTTAAAGGATGTATTTTGATTTGAAACATAAACTATTTTGAAATTTATAACCACGGGTTATAATAACGATTGGTTGTTAAAGAGACCGAGATCGGATATGGACATACTCTCTGTCGATACCGAAAACCACTTTAACCACCGTGTACGCGGTGGAGTTTCCAGAATGAAGTAGGATAGCGGCGATGATCCTAAGGTATATACGTGGACCCAACTCCCGTGAGTTGGCATAAGGTGGCTAAAACAGGAGCGATCGACGGGCCAAGGAGGTAGCACCTCTGATCGGACACACTTCTTCGATACCATTCTATTACTTTGTGATTGATTGGGTGCACCCCTTGATTTGGGAGTGATGTTCGAGGTGGGCGGTAGTGGCTGCAATGTGTCACCACCAGTCCAGATGCGTAATTGGTATATCTACCCTGGCATTGCCTTGTGTGCCGTGTCACCTACCATATCGAGCTTTACTACGATTTGTGATTTCTCCCGTAGCCTGTGGAGTATCGAGGGTAGCCCCCATTTTGGGAGTATGCTAATACTGGATAGACTACTGGGACTATTACGTGTTAAGGGGAATATTGGGTCACTCCTTAATGCTATTTAAAAGTATGTTTATTTTATATTAGACATTGTTATAATAGTGCAATATTACTATATAGTAAATAGTTTAACGGATCCTTAAAGAATGGGCGATCCCAAGCATTCTTTAAGTTACTTGTACCTTTATTACAATTCACTTGAGTTGGTTTACATTGTATAAGTATGTATGTCCTGACTCGAGTGTTTTGTGTTTTGCTTTACGCTCGGGTCAGACCGAGTGATACAGCATTAGAGACTCACCTTTGGAGCTGGAGTTTTGCTTTGAAGATCCAGATATCTATTCATTTTGTTATCCAGTTGTACCTGATTATCATACTGTTACTCATGTTGTATCTTGGTATTTCTATTGTATCTTACTTAACTCTGATGTATTTATATAGTAGCTTCATGAACTACTATTTCTTTACTTCCGTTGCATTATATTACTCTGTGTCTGTGATCTGTGATCATTTATTTACTGTAAATTATGAGTTTGCCAAATTTTTATTTACAACGCGGTATTTTGAGCAATTCAAGTTCGACATGTGTGGATGCGAATGGTCCAAGATATCGGGTCGTTACATGTATACTACCAACCCTTGGTTACCATCTGGAACTACTAACACTAGCGCATTGGTCAACAAATGCATTAACCTAAGGAATGCTTCCTCACATTTGTCAGAATAAACAAACTTCACGTCCTTCCCGGTCAACTTAGTCAAAGGCACTGCTATCTGCGAGAAATTCTTGATGAATCTCCGGTAATAGCCAGCTAGTCCAAGAAAACTCCCGATCTCGATTATCGTCTCTGGTCTCTTCAAATTATTGACTTCCTCGATATTAATTAGATTAATTGACAATTCTTCCTCTAAAACCACATGACCTAGAAACTTAGCTTCTCTCTTCCAGAAATCACACTTGGAAGACTTTGCCTTCAGCTGATCCTGCATCAGAGTCTCCCATACCACTCTAAGATGAATCTCATGCTCTCTTTCATCTTTAGAGTACATCAAAATATCATCTATGAACACCTACACAAACTATCCAAGTTCTCTCTAAAAACCCTATTCATCAAATCAACGAAGAAAGCAGGTGCATTCATCAATCCGAATGGCATTACTAACCGTTCATACGAACCATATCTAGTCTGAAATGTCGTCAAAGGAATACTATTCTCTGCCACTCTCAACTGATGGAAGCCCGTTGCCAAATCCAATTAGGAAAATACTTTGGCTCCACTCAACTGATCAAATAGATCGTCAATCCTTGGCAGAGGGTACCTATTTTTGATCGTCCTTTTGTTCAACTTACGATAATCGATGCACATCCTTAACGACCCATCTAGTTTCTTTACAAACACCACAGCTGCTCCCCAAGGCGAACAGCTTGGTTTGATAAAATTTCATCCCTCAAGATCCACTAGCTACACCTTTAATTCCTTCATCTCCATCGGTGTCATCCTGCTAGGTGGTCTACTGACAGGTTCAACTCCCGGTATAAGGTCTATTCGAAACTCAATTGCTTGTTTCGGAGGTAATCCAGTAACCGGTTCAAAGACATCTGTAAATTCTCTAGCTACATGAACCTGACTAAGCTCTTCTCCATCCTCCATGGTACTCAACAAAGCATAAACACTCTTACTGGAATTCTCCACCGAGAAAATTATTCGATTATGACTATCTGGGTGCCTCAATGATATTTCCCGATCCCGACAAAATATCTTAGCAACATACTTACCTAACTAATCCATACCTAAGATGATCCCGAAAACTACGAAATCAAAAACATACAAACTGCATGCAAACTTATGTCCTAACAAATCAAGTTCTAACTGGTCACATCTCATCCCAAGAGTTGCATACCCTCATATTGGATTCTCAATCCTTAAGGAAGTAACATGGTATGTGGGTTCTATACATAACCTATCGACCACATACTGAGATATAAATGAATGTGATGCACTGGTATCAAAAAGTACCCAAACAAGTATACTCTAAATCAAAAGCATACCTTCCATCGCAGTTTTCCTTTTCTCCGCTATAGTGGGTTTAGAAGAAGACGTTGGTCTAATAACAAACACCTTCCCTCTGTCCACCCTGACTGGCTCTGAACACTGGTTCTTGTAGTGCCCAACTTGGTCACAGTTGAAGCATTTCACATTCTTCTTCTCTGCAGGCTTCTTTCCTTTGCCCGTCCGACACTCATGAGCATAATGGCCCTTCTTATCACATTTATAACACACCAAATCAGCCTTTGCCTTCTTTGCAGCCTCCCTTTTTCAGGATCCTTTTTGTTCTTAAAGAATTTCCTTTTTCTTTCCTGAGACTGGAACTCAACTGACTTCTTCCAAGATGAAACAGCAAGCGTCTCATCATGGCGGACGGTCATCTCCACCATTACATGACAAGGTTCTCTAATATGAGTCATAGACATCCTGCCTCAAACCTCTAATGAATCTCTCATTCCTTCTGACACCAGCATCAACCAAAACATAACCATATCGAGATAGCTCGTCAAACTTAGCAGCATACTCGATCACATACATCTGTTCATAGACAAGATCCATAAACTTCCTCATTAATGTCGATTTGGCAACTTCAGACAAGAACCTCTGCTCAAACCTCCTCTAGAAATCAACACATGTCAACTCTTCCTTCAGCACTCCGGCCGTCACACTGTTCTACCAATGAAGCGTTAACCCTTGCAACTGTCTAGAGGCTAGCCTTCTCTTCTCTCCATCATTCAAGCCTAAATCTGTAAAGATCCTCTCACAATACAAAAGCCAATTCTCTACATCAACAACATCCTCTGATCAAAGGAACGGCTTTCCTCCCAGACTGATATATTCTCTACCCAGCTTAGCATAATTATAACTAGTCGAAACTATAGGATTAGCTCCACCAACATTCCCAGTAGCTCCTGCTTGTAAAAGATTAGCCAACAACTTATACACCATCCCCGCATCTACTGGCGGATTTCCAGCACCTACATTGGCCTCAACATTTTGATTAGCATTAGCCTATCGACCTTGGTTCCTCCGAGTATTAGCTCGAGCATTTCCATTTGTTGTGGTGCTTCCTCCACCCAGATTTACTCTTCCGTTTCCTACCTCCATATCCTCTTTCTCGTATATCTGCATATGAGCCTTAGTAAGATACAGAAGAATAGTCTAAGAGAGAGGGAAATACATACTTAGATATATACCTATATATCAAATACAAGTATGATAATATAGCATTAACCCAAACCCCGATCATATTTTTAAATTCATTGGATTACGTTTAATAAAGCTTTTAGGTTTAACTTTTCTTTTAAAGTTTCATAAACCTATGCTCTGATAGCAACTTGTAACATCCCCCTACTTGAAAGCCCAAAACTAACTGTTATGGATGCTGCAGTCATCCATTTTATTAATCTCCGGCAATCAAATACGGCGGTGTTAGATACATTGATACACAGATCACAGAAATATGCAAAAAAATTAATAATTCATAAACATATTTCCATATTCAAATTAAAACATTTCATGTTCATTACAAAATCCCCAAATTACGTTATCCACGTTCAGCAAAATATAATTATTACAAATATGCCAAGAGCGACATATGAAGATGCCCCCTTGGTTGATCAGAGTATATAGTAAGGCTAATAAATCTGCATTTACAAAAAAACACATAGTGGAAAGAAAAACAGTAATTAAATATCTACCTCCTACACGCCTCCGGAAGCTTTATTCATCTTAGAAGAGAACCAAAAAACCCTAAACCTCAAACTACTCAAAATCAATTGAGTACCCGAGAGTTTAAGGGGAAAACCAAAACTTCGAGTCAGACATAAAGCTTGGTATGAATAATAACCTAACATCTCAATCCCTTTTAGATATCTTGTGAGACCACACTGCTTAGCGGAACGGGTTTTCCCCTCACTAGTATCCTAAAGCCTTTATAAAACTATATACTATATTCATACATCGACAATGGTTAAAACATACATTTTCAAAATATTATGATGATATGCATACTTGAAAATAATTAAGATTTCCATTTAGTTTTCATGGGTTTACTAATAACCTTTAAATAATTAATGAACACCCTGTCCTCTTCATAGTTTTCGTGGGATCACTAAGAAACTATAAGCTCCTGCTAATTAACTTAATTAATGGGTCCCCCTGTACCTATTAGTCATTCCAATAACTAATCACCTTATCCTAGTTTTCAAGGGTTGATTAGGAACCTATGGAATTATCCAGTAACATATTTCACATCCTAGTTTTCATGGGTTGACTAGGAACCTACTGATACTTCCATTAGCCACTTGATTATCCTAGTTTTCATGGGTTTACTAGGAACATATTGACTGATGTCAATTCTTAGTCTGGATATAGTTTTCCTGGGTTCACTACAAACCACTTAGCTCATACTAGTCCTTAATACATAGTTTTAATGGGTTAACTATGAACCTGTTGGTTTCCTCCAATAACTATTTAATCATAGTTTTCATGGGGTTACTATGAACCTGTCAGTTTATGCCAATAACTACTTTAACATAGTTTTCATGGGTTTACTATGAACCTTTTGGTATACAACAATAACTACAAAGTTTAGACATCCTATATTTTTGGTCACCCTGACTCCATGGATGCAATTCTACTCATTCGGGAGTTTAAGTAATTTTATATTCACTATTTAGTTAACCTAAATGGTTCTTCTACCCCTTTTTCCTCAAAATACAGTTATTTGTCATGTGAATATATTCATAATTGAAAAAGTAAAACAACAATTTAACAATACCACTCCTATGGATTTAAGGTCCTTAAAATACATTTCATAAAACATAGTTACCACCTTATAACTTATATTTTTACCAAGGCAATACTTCTTCAAAGTTTTATACTTAAAGTTATTGCAAAAATGCTTTATCTAAGCTGTGGGTTTTCCTTAAAAATTTGGAGTATGGGTATTTTAGACCTTTCGAAACCATTGGAAAGCAAACCTTTTGAAACCATTCAACAATTCAAACCTTTTAAAAGCATTCAACTCTTAAAATATAAACCTTTCAAAGACTTATTGGGTTCAATTTAAAACACGCTGAAAATTCTCTCTTAAAACCTTTTGACTACACTGGAAGCTACCTTTCGACTTTGTCGGAAGGTCTGTTTCGCAAGCTTTAAAACATCTCATTAAAACAATAGGCCTCCGCCTTTAAAACAACTCCTTCGAAAGCTTAGGTTATACTTCAATTATAAAACAAGGGTAAATCATCTAAGTCGAAGGCTTTTATACCTTTCGAAAGCAATGGGAGAAGTGGCTGGTTTTTAAAACAGGTAAACTTTTCGTCTTATTCGAAAGCAATGACTTCGAAAGGTTAGAAAAAGCGGCAAATACCTTTCGACTGTGTCGGAAGGTTCAAAACAAAACAATGATAAGCGGCAGTACCTTTCGACTTTGTCGGAAGGTTTAAAACTTTTCTTTAAATAATTGACCTGGTCGAAAGCAACCAAGTCAAAAGCTCTTATTCGAAAGCAAAGCAGGCAATCTTTGGTTTATAAAACAAACCCCCCAACATCATCGGCAACCAAACTTTCGACTAAGTACCCTTCGACATTGTTCAATTCATTACGTACCAGGTAACCTGATACCATATGCATTGAACTTTGAACTTGTCGAGAGCTAACCTTTCGACTGTGTCGAAAGGTCCGGGTCGGAAGGTCTGATGCTAAAATTGGCTGAAACATGCTAAAAGTATGATTTCTTTGTTTTTAACTTAAAAAGATAACTTTTCAACTAACTTGCCTTTATTTGTCAGATTCCTATTGGTTAACAAATACGTTTTAGAAAAGTGCTGCTACTAATTTCAGAATTTAAGTAATAATGTAATTTATAAAATGCCCCTTCTCCTAAATTAAATATATATAAAACATTTAAGTCCCATACCTTAAATAATTTTATATATTATTCAAAACACTTTGGAAAAATCTGGAAAAATTCCAAAAAATCTATTTTAATATGTTTTCCAACATATAAAATTTCAAACCCAAATAATCACTATTTCAGCCGTAATTAATTTATAACCCAATAAATCATTTTCTTCACTAGAAAATTAATATAAAACTCAGTTTCGATAATTATGAAAATTGAAACCCATCTCCAAAATCATGTTTTCTATAAAATAAATTTTTCCCATGGCATTTAAAAATCATTTCATCATGGTTTTACCCTCAAACCATGTATATCTACTTTTTAAACAACCTTATTCAATCCATATATAAATCAAAATCAAGCATATCATCATTCAATATATCATAAATAAATTTATCCTAAATCCAAAACCATCTGATGTTAAAATCAAAATAGAGATGTAGAAATTATTATTCACCTTAAATTGGATAAGGAAATTGAAGTTTGATTGAGATTGATACATTTTAACTTGAATCATACGCTTTAAGTTGATTTTCTCTTCTCTTCTTCCTAATGGCCTTGCTTGCTTGCTTTTTTTACGTTTTAATTTTTTTTGAGATAAAATTAACGTGTATGACTAAGGGGATAGTATAAGGTTGGGAAATATGGGCGGCTAATTACCCTAATGCCCTTGTGTTTAATATCCTAACCATTTATATAAATTTGATTTAATTAAGAACGACCACCTAGTTTATTAATCAACCTCAATCTCCTTATCTATATTATTCTATTTAATTTATTCTAATTAAATTACTTAAATAATGTCACTAAAATTAGGGGTGTTACAGCAGCGACTTCTTCAACATCCCCAGCTCACGTTCAATACAATCCCGTGGATCCTAGTTACATACCGCCCAAGTCCACCCCAAAGTTTCCTATTTATCCCTCATTATAGAGGAGAGTCAAATGAAGACTCCTCAAACACTTCTGCTTCTCCTTGAGATACTTCACCGGTTTCTCTTGTGTTCGAGAAGAATAGGATGACACCCATGGTGTTTCTAATCTTTATTTTTCTCTTTCTCAAGTTTCAGATCCACCTGCCTTTAACTCGTACCAGATGTGTATCTAGCTTCAGGTCCTTAAGCTTCAACATATGAATCTACCATTATCTCTGCCCTACCTTCATTTCCAACCTCTTCAGTCGGGCCCGCTTTAGGTCCTGACGTAGAAAAGATTCACGCATTAAATGAAGAGGATATGGATGATCCTGATACAATGTAAGGCGATAAAGACTTAACAATCACAAGGGATAAGGACTATGGTTCTGGATCGTTAATATTAGAACTGTAAACTACTTATCTAGCAATAATAAAGAACATCAAAAAAGAAAAGGATGTTAAGGATATTCCACCCTCACTCTCAATGTCTCTACCAACTCACCCATCCGTCGTTCCAACCTCTATACCTTTAACAGCTAACATTCATGTTGAGATCCCAAAGTCATCTGAGATAACTATAATTAGGACAATAACCTTAAGGGTCATCTATCTATATGGAAGGAAGTCGAATCTAAGAAAAGTCCAATCTCATCCTCTCTAGAAGGCAAGAAAAAAAGGAGGAGGAGGAAGAAGAATGATTAAATGTCATCTCCTTATATAGATTTCGTTTTAGTCTTTTGTTTCCGCATGTATATATCGATCGCTGTTGTGGGGGTATGGCCCACACTTTTTCTTTCAAAAGTTAGATGTTTATACAGTTGTATTCTTTCAGATATTCAACTTGTTTTATTTTTCTATCTTTATATCTACGTGCCTATACAATTGGATAGGTTAAGTTTATGATGACTATATTGGAATATATGCAATGCTGTTATTCACCACAAATTCTCATACATAAATAAGTTCTCACAATTTCTTAGTGGTACCTCGTCGTTTAATTTTGCTTATCATTGCCAAAGTATTTTTTTTCTTGGTTAAACAGAACAATAATTGCTTGGATAATCTTGTTCATCTTTTATCGGGTTCTATTTGACTATAAACAAGGTTATAGCCTCGTATCACTTCCTATCTTTGAGAAATGAAATTTTGGATGTCTATCTCTAGAAATACGTTCTCAATCTTGCATATCAAAAGGCATTTGTCAAAGCATATTCAAAAACCTTCATCACTTATCATTAGCCTGACCATATCTCGTCATGCTATAGGAGTGATTGCACTTGCAAAAGCTCAATTATACATTGGTTCCTATCTTCGAGATCTAGTGTTTCAAATGCCTATCTTCGAGCATCGAGCCTAGACCGTGCCTATCTTCGGGTGTTGGTTAAAGAACAAATGTGTAGGGTCAATCATCCGATTGACCCTAGTGCAGTTATACTCCAGCGACTCGAGCATGTATCAAAGAGTTTGCTGGTGCCTATCTCTGAACACCAATTTCAGACCTTGCATATCTATGGGTATGGGTTAAAGATCAGATACACGAGGGTGAATCATTCAATCGACCCCAGTTCGATAATACTCCAATAAACCAAATATTGTATCAAAAGAGTTTATCGATACCTCTCTCTTGGTACCTTGATATCTGGTATTTAAAACACAGAATGTTTAGTTTTGTTGTTTTATTTACATAATACAAAGCTAGGCTTTTAAGAATGTTGTTCCATCAATTCCCAAAGCCAATTATATTTATAAACACAACAATGGCAGACTCCGCATTATTATATCATAGTCTAGTTACCTATTTACGTAAATATGTCTAAGTGAAATAGCATCTCAGGTGTTTGCTATTTCACACTCTTAGAATTTAGATTCATCAACCATCACTAGCTTGAAAGTTCCATTTCCAAGCTTATGTTCTATTGTGTAGGGACCTTCCCAATTTGGTCGAAGTGCCACCGGATTGGAAAGACCCATTTTAAATTGAGGTTGCCTATCTCAAAGATAATGGTTTTTGACCTTAGCATTGAATTATCATGCTACCCTTTTCTAGTGAGCAGCTACCCTCAAATCAGCCTCTTTTCATTTCTCGTTAACCAAGTTAAGGGACTCGAGCAAGTGTACCTCATTCATCTTGGGATCATAGTGAATTCTTCGATGAGAAAGGACTTCCAATACAATTGGAATCATGGCCTCGAATCCAAAGGCCAAAGTGACTAGATTATGGTCGTTCGCAAACATGTGAGTTGTTTGGGCCAAAGTGAATGGAGTATGGCCGTTCGCAAATTTTTGAGTCATTTGGTAGGCCTAGAATGCTAGTGGTAGTTTATCCACCAAGTTGCCCTTGGCTTTCATTAATCGCTTCGTTAGGATGGACTTGATGATCTTGTCTACATATCCACTTATCCATGCGCTTGCGGGTGTGCTACTATTGTGAATTTCTTTTCAGTTCAACATCGACTGCAAAAGTTCTTGAATTCAACCCTAACAAATTAGGTCCATTGTCGGTGATAATCTTCTATGGAACTCTAAATTAGCATATATTATTCTTCACCACAAAGTTGATCCCCTCCTTTATAGTGGTCATGGTAAGAGGTTCTGCTTCAGCTTACTTTATAAAGTAATCCATAGCAACTGTGGCATACTTCGCTCTACTCTTCGACATCGGTAGCACATAAATATATCAAGTCACTAAACAAAAAATGACCGTGGGTTGGCCATTTTCATAAGATCTATAGATATGGCTCTCAGGTATCTTCACAAATCTTTAGCAACTATCACATCTCCTAGTTTAATCAACTACATCTTGGTTGGTTGTCGACCAAAAGTATCCTTAGCGAAGAACCTTTCTTGCCAAAGTTTACTCTCCAATGTGAACGCATCAGCTTCCTTTATGCACATTGACAAGCATCTTATTAGCGTCTTCATTAGTGACACATTGTAATAAGGGAGCGGATAATCCTCTTTAGTATAGTACTCATTCCTGAAGGATAAACCGTGGTACTTTGTGTAGGAGTTTTCATCGTTTGTTTCTTCTGTTCGGGAGAGTTTCCTTAAGGAAATATTCGTTAATTGGAGTCATCATTGACTCCTTCGCTCCCTCATCTTCCTCAATCCAATTGACATCCACTTAATCGATGTTTGGAGCCAAAAAAACCCTTATTAGGACAAGCCCATAAGCTATGCATCCTCAAAGCTGGCCAATTTGGCCAATGAATCGGCTTTTGTATTCTCCACTTTGGTAATGTGCATAATCGTGTAATATTTAATATCATATAGCAGTTTCAGAACCTTCGTTGAATAATGGGCAAGTCTCACTCCCTTAGCCTGGAATTCCTTCATTGATGGACAAACCACCAATTAGGAGTCGTCGAAGATGTGCAATGTTTTGACTCCCAATTCCTTTTCTATCTTGAGTCACATGATCAACGCTTTGTATTTAGCTTCATTATTTGTTACTGTGAATTATAACTTCAAGGAGTAGCATATCGTTTGATCCTACAAGGTCACCAAGATTAATCCTGACCAGAGCTATGTTCATTAGACACTCTGTATATGTACAACTTCAATTAAGTAAGTTGAACCACAACTTCATCCACTTCTCAATCCCAGATGGTAAACTCAGCAATAAAATCAAGATGTCCTTATATCGCTCTCCTAGGATGGTAAGTTATATCATATTGACTCAGGTTGATATTCCATTTCAATAACCTTTCTAAAGTCTTGGGTCAGTACAACACTTGCCTCAATGGTTAATCAGCCAACATTTTTATCAAATGACCCGGGAGATATGGTCAGAACTTTCTCGATGCAATTATTAAACAATTTGGCAGCTTTTCTAATTTCGAATAGCTCATTTCTTCTCCGGTGAATCACTTACTGACATAATTTACGGTCCTTTGAATTATGGACTCCTTACGTACCAAATCTGCACTTAATGTGTGAGTAGACACTATCAAGTAAAGCAATAGGTCCTCTCCTTCCAATGGCTTTGACAAGACTAATGGTCTCTCCATGTGATCAAGTAAGTTTTGGAAAGCTTTATGATATTTCTCCATCCAGAAAAGCATCCATTTTTCTCTCTTGAGGTCATCAAAGAACAACACACATCTATATATTGCCTTTTAAATGAATCGACTCAATCCATTGACTTTTCCATTCAAGCTCTACATTTCTCTCCTTGCCTCCAGGGTAGTAATATCTTTCAACACTTTTATTTGCTCTGGATTAGCTTCAATGCCCCTAGCATTTACTATGAAAGCTAAAAAAAGTCGCCCGATGAGACTTCAAATGAGTATTTCAATGGGTTATGCTTAATCCTATACGTTCGAAGAATATCAAGCATCTTTGAGAGGTTAGGCATGTGATTCATCGATCGTTGTGACTTCACTAGCATATCATCTATGTAGAATGTCATCGTTCATCCAATCTGATCATTAAACATCGAGTTTATCAATCATTGGTAGGTAGCTGCAGCATTCTTCAGACCAAATGGCATCACATGGTAACCATACAGCCCCAAATCAGTGATGAAACGGGTGTGTTCCTGATTTGGAACATGCATCACTATCTGTTTGTAACCAAAGTATGCGTTCATAAAGCATAGCAATTCATGTATGGAAGTTCCATCTACATGCCTATTTGGACATTAGATATTTGTCTTTTGGGCATGCTTTATTCGGATTTGAATAATCAATGCATGTCTGCTACTTTCTTTTAGGATTCCTAACCAACATAAGATTCAATACCCATTCAGGGTTGATAGCATCACGGATAAAGCCATACGCCTTTAGCTTATGCACTTCATCCTTTAATGCAGTGGATTACTCTGAACCCAGGCTATAGTTCTTTTGCTTCATAGGAGGTTATCATCGTTCCCCATTCAACATATGACACGCTATATCTAGCGATATTCCACACATATTGGAATGTGTCTAGGCTAACACATCCAGGTTTTCCCGAAGAAACCCTACCAACTCTTTTCTCATCTTCACACTAAGAAGAGACCCGATCTTTAGGACTTAATTAGGATCAACATTATCGATCGAGATGTTGATCGTCAACTCCATTGGGTCGCCCTTACATCCTTTGGCTCTTTCCATAGATCCACAGAGTTGTGAAATTTACTATGGCACCAAGCTAGGGCTTAGATGATGGTTGCTATGTGTTAACTATCTTGATGCAGAGAGTCTTCTCTGCACCTTTTCCCTTCTCAGGTCGCTTCACCTCTCTAATCTCGACAATGTAACAGTCACAGCTAGTACATAGATCTCCTTGAATAACTCCTACTCATTCTTAGTGGGGAACTTTAGTATTAAGCACCATGTGACAAGAGCTATTATGAAACGAGCAAAAGCCAATTGATCCAGAAAGTCATTGTAAGCTGAGTAAGTGTCAATTACCATAAATGTCTACACCCGCACCATCTTGCGATCTCCTTCACCTTGCTTGACCAACATATTGACACAACCGACAAGCACCTTAGCCTCTCTGGTAAATCCCCCGATACAAGATTTACATGACTTTAGGTCCTATGCACTCATCCTCATCTGGTCAAACATTTTATTAAATAAAATATTAACCGATCTCTCAGAATGAATTAGAACTTGGTGCACCGTCATCGGCCCAATAACGGTTGTAATCACCAAGGGATCAAGTGCTGGCGCTTCTACCTCATCTGCATCACTATTTATGAACATTATAGCATCATCTATTATATCAACTATTTCATCGGAGCTTCATCTTCCACAACAAACCAAGTATCCTAAAACACATGCTTCAATGAAGTACCATACCTTTTACGATGACCATCCTACACCTTCGTTGCCTAATGTAACAATATAGTGCACTATGGAGGCATTCGGCTGATGTAGGATAGTAGTCGAGGGTGTAAAGGAAAATCCAAATAGAGAACCTGTAGAACATCTCAAAATGCATAGAAAAAATATGGTAATCAAATAAATGTAAAACAGGCGAGACAAAATATAACTAAGTGAACCGGAACAATCAGTGACATCGGTTCATCGTAGTTATACAAATAAAAATAATAGAGTTTATACATCTCAATTTACAAAATAAACTCTTTAACTATCTCTAAAGCAATACAAGTATTGACATAGCCCTATAGTGCTGCACAGCGAAATATAAGCAATAGTAAGCTCCAATGTATGATATATGAAAGCATAGCCTCCTACGTGTACTCTGTACACCTCCACGTGCTATCCAGACCTGTTATCCCTAATCTACTCATTTAAGAGTATCCAAGATAATAAGAAGCAAAGCATAAAACCTTAGGTCATACAATAGTCTGCTGTGAGCGATACACCATCTAAAAAATATTGTAAAATCGTATATAGTAAATAGGGACATAGGATATGAATAACCATACTTGACCTATCCCTGCATCCAAAGAATTAGCAAATAAACATGGTATATGTTAAACTACTATCAAGTGGAAAATATGGGTTATAAGGGTATCGCACAGCATATCAGTCACACAAAAAACATAGCATCTATCACATAGCCTAGCATCTCCCACTCCCGTGCTTCAGATATACGATAACTCTTACAGATGCTCAACTCATTGCCCGTGTAGATAGCTAGGGATGGGACACACGTAGACGTCCAAAAATATAGGTACACATAGACTACCCTTTCCAACTATGAGCATCACAACCTCGAAGTTATCAATTGATCTCTTAGCACACATACCAATACTATTATAGATGCTCAACTCATGCCCATGCAGACGACTTGGGACTGGACACATGCAAAGTTATCCTTGTTCGGTTATACCAGAACCAAGCCCAAAGCCGTCAAGGGAAAATCCGAAAGTCACTCCCCCTCAAGTCCGAAGCACGCCAAAACCCCAGACCTGAAAACTTGCTTGGGCATTGGACCGGCACCAACACCAAACCAGGTCGAAGCACATCCCAAACCGAAAGTCTTGTCTGTTCCTGAACCATGATGCTACCGGATAGCATTTGCTTTTCGATCTTCTTTCTCCCAAGCCTGAAGTTACTACCAAGCCAACTCCATGCTGGATCGAAGCCTGTCACGAAGCGCCGAACCAAAATGTTGTAGTAACTCCAACTCCTAATTTCATGTTGATTTTAACGCTGTGCCCCATTCTTTGACTATTGTACATTCCATATGCATCAATAAGACTCTTAATATCGTTATTCCTATCCATTGAAGTCCGATTTCATAGTTCCTACCTCTAACTCGCTCCGATGAGCATTTTAAACTATACAAGTATACAAACAAACACTATACATGCACCAGACAGCATTCAAACATGTAACTACACAACCAATCATATCAATCATCATACAAGGTGTCTACAACATAGCCTAACATATTTAAGGGAATCATATATCCAATTAACATGTTTAGAACGGCAAAAATCCATTTATTCTTGTTTTTACTATAGGTAAGGTCTCAAAACAAGAATAAAACAAGATTTTAACTTTAAAAATGAATTAAAACATGTTAAATCTATAAATACATATATAATAAGATGAGAGATGATAGATCGCTCATGAAACAGACAAAAAGCAGAGATTTGCACGCAAATCGAGGCAAATCTGAAAATGAACAGCAAAAAACTGATTTTCTTCCATAAAAATGTGGATTTGAAGATCGCTAACGAATCTCCTTGTTAATATACCCTTAATATATGATTTTGACTTGATCTGTAGGAGAAAAGAGAAGGTTTTAGGTGACTAATAGGTTAATGAAGGCTTAGATCTATTTAGGAGATGGTAGAAATGATTTGGGGATATTTATTTCAGCAAATATAACTACTATACCCGAAATGGGTTGTTGGGGCTTTCCCCAAACTCACTAATTACCCATTAAGATGCTCTAAAAACTGCGAAACTTCAAACAATCATATCTCCTAGCCATAAAGTCCAAATCGTTATTATGACAATTCTACGGAAAGGAAAACCATCGTATATTTCAAATGGAAGTGGTCCTAGACACTTGGCTACTATCAAAAGTTATCGCCATTACAAGTTTTTAGGGGTACTTAAATCGTCCGATAAAATTCTAAAGATAGGAAATGTCACTAGTGGGCATTTTCCCAAGTTATAGAGTCAGATGACCTTATATGAATTTAATATTTTATGATCCTTCAATACATAAAATATGGGTTGTTACACCTCTCTATCTCATTTCGTCTTTTTTAGGCTGGATGAAGTCCACCAGTAATTGGGTTTATTACAATTCTCTTTTTGGGCTTCCTAGGCCCTTCTCCACTAGGTTCAACCTATTCCTATTCAGCCATCTGCCCTTTGGATTTATTATTTGTTTTCCCACTATCTTGTTAGTCTCTCACATATTACTATATGTTCTACCTCCTGATTAAATCCCCAATTAAATCCTTCAGATATGGGCACTTTTTGGTACTATGCCCATGGGTATCGTTGAAGCAATAATACTTCCCTACGTGCCTTTTTTTTCAGTTTCCCCCTCTATTAGGTGGTTTCCTATAACTTTTAGTTCCTTGCATGGCAAGCTAAATATTTTCAACAGATTCAATTAATGGGTGTAATCCTCAGGTTTCATATATTTCGGACGCTTCTTGAAGTTGGTTTCTTTCCATTAGTGCCCTGGTTCCTTTATTTTTGATTTTTATTATTATTTTCAACATTGGCTGCAACGTTCTTGATGCTATCACCAGCTTGCTTGATGGCGACATTGCTTTGCACTACATCATTCGATATTCTACTACCAATTGGTCCAACGGCTAGGTCCGCCTCTTTCGAGCGCATATATTGGGATGCTTTTCGATAAAATTCTTCCATGGTAGAAGGTTTCTTTCTCTTAAGCCATTTACCAAAGTCTATATCAAGGTCGACTCCTTAAATCAATGTCATTAATACTTTATCTTCCTTTGGTTGAATCATGTTGTAAAATCTTTAGAGTCTTTCCGGACCTCTAATTGATGTTTGACAAGGGCATCACATCCTTTGGTCAAGCCGTGTGAGCCTGAACAAATCTAAAAGGTTTCTTGCTAATTTGTCAAAGGAAGATATGGACATAGAGTGAGCCGAGTGAACCCTATCGTAGCCAACACTTCAAGAAATATAGGGAAGCATCTACATCTCACTACATCAGTATCTCTAACACCATGCATATGCCATTCATATTTCAAAAGATGATGTCTTGGATTTGTCATTCCGTTATAAGATGTCATCGTTAGCATAACAAACCTCCTAAGATAGCTTTCCTGTAACAGATCATCGATGAATGGGGACCTACTAGGCGATGGACCACATTCTTTAATATTTCTCTACTAATTCTCATTCATCAACCTCCTCACCATATTAGCTATGTATTCTAAGTTATTCGAATCCACTAGATGGCAATCGTCAAAGATTTCCCTAAGTGTTTGGCTTTGCAAATGTTCTCGGTTAGTTCCATGACGTTTGGGCTTTATTGTCCCTAGGAGAGCCATTCATCCAATCCCTTATTGTTTATATTCTTTCCTTGACGGCTTAGTGGCATTTTGTTGAATGCTTCCATTCTTACCACCAAAAACTCTCCTCGGACTAATGCCAGCCTCCTCTTGGAATTCATCATCTGACCCATCAATTGTAACTTGGTCAGACAACTCGGTCTTGAGTCATGATGGTTAGGTACCAAGTCATAAATTTTCATCTCGAACTTTCCCAAGTACCATTTTGATGTCCCAGCTTCTCCCATTTTTATCTTCTTCTTTACATCTCTCCAATTCCTTTAGAGTCAGAACTTTCTTCTTTTGTGTCAAAAGATGATGGTTCTCTATAACTATTCTTTTGCTATTGGGGCGACCTAGTTATAAAAGTAATACTTCTCTCCCTTTCCTTCAGGATAGCTACTTGACTCTTTAACATCTTTCTATTTATCTCAATCACCATTTGATCAAAATCCATCTCTAGTGCACTTGGAACTTTATAGCAGAGGATTGACATGCCTCTTCTCCATGTTGAGAGCCTTCATTTTCAGGATTGGTAGGTCTTAAGGTAGCTGTCTTTTTTTTTGTCCTTCCTACGTGCCATCTTTCTTCTAGATCCAATGATAAACACTTATCAAATCAAAATAATCAAGGATCTTCCATTAAAAAATTTCTAGATCTAAATTATGCATTGTTCAAATCTAAAATTTTAAGATAGATATACGAGTAAGAGTCTCGAAATCTCTTAATGAAAGCACCAAAATGTTTGCACAAAAAATAAGACAAACACCTAATCGATTAATAAGTGATAGCTATAGAAATTTAGAAACTAAATTGAGATGAGAACACATAAGATTTATGGTGGTTTGGCTAAAATCAATAGACTATGTCCACTGTTAACTTTGTTAATGAATCTTTCTTTCTTTTACAAGAGTGATTTTACAACTTGGTTACTTACCAATCGGGTAAGGATCCATTTAAGTATTAGGGTAGAGTCAGATAATTCAGAAAGTAAGAAGAAGATGTCCAAAGATCTCTTTTGATTTGCACCTTTCCTCTAATTTATAGATGAAAGCCATCAAAATAAACTTCGAGATTTGTTCTCTACGTTCTCCATGTCTAGCATGCAACTATAAGTGAAGATTGTGGCCAACTCAGCGATTATTGACAACTTAGTATCGAGTTGTGTGCACAACCTAGTGTCGAGTTATCAAATATCTTATCTTCACACACTTTTTATCTTTCACCTTTGCTAAGTACTTGCTGACTCATCATTAGGCTATAGAATTTGGTACCGAGTTGTGATGTTTAATTGTACTTTCATCCATCGCTTCTCTCTACTTGACTTGTTTGGAAAAGGACTTAGCATTTTTCCATGGAAAGCAAAGACCAGTGCTAGTTCTGGGGACTTCATCTAAATTCTGGCGCCAGACTAGCCTTCTCGACTTCCAATTTATTTCATGACCATTCAATGGCTATAATTCATTGAGATATTACTTGGCTCAAAAGAGGGATAACACGTTTCTAATTCCTTCCTTAAAACCTTCCCACTTTAATTCTTCATTTAGTCTTAATTAAATCAAATAAAATCCCCCATTTCAACATGCATGGATGGTCATAGATGGAGGCTATTTGAGCCCTTAAAATTTCCAATAAAGCATAACATCAATTCATATAAATCAAATTTAAATGTTTATCGATATCATATATCAATACGTACACATATAACTTTTTTATATACACTATATTAAATACTAATGGCATTTAGACAAATCAAATAAAATGTAATAGTTAACAATTCATAAATATTAATTAATTTAAAACGATTACAAATTAATTAAATTGTGTAGTTTTTCGAAGTATTCATCGTTACGGTTGTGTGACTCGAAGGTGTAAATTCGATCAGCGATCAATATTGAACAATTCAAATATTAATGTTCACACGTCACCTTAACTAGTAGTGTGACATTTTGGTTGAATTTAGCGTTTACATAGCTTTTCATTAAAATCCGGTTTTATTACTATAAGCGGCACCTGGTATTAACGAATATTTACACCAATTCTCTTTGTCAAAACTATATTACATTAGGACTTATGGAATTTGTTTTTTTGTAAAAATTTCTATATCATTCACAGTCAACTTGATTAGTCCAAACACAAATTCTTTGGTTCAATATAATAGTTATTACTAATCGTACTACTCTGGTCAGACACATTGACTTTGAGCTAACTATAGTTGACCGCGATACTAACCTCATATAACTGTAGAGATGAATTCTCTATTGGATATCGTTTCACTTCCATTGTTTCAACTTAGATGCCAACTATAATCATTCGATGGATGCTATGCCACGATTTAACTATAATCAAAGTGGAGTGTCCACATGGAAATTCCACGGTATTCTCAAGTCGAGTGAACTAGGTAACATTGTTACTTCGAGATTGTCCACTTAACAGTAGTTATAGTTAACAATAGAGAACTCGCAAGTGATTCATTCCTTAATTATCCAAAAACCGTCAGTACGCAAACTCTTGGTGCCCCCATCAACCATGAGTAATACACTACCTAATATTTGGAGAGTATATGCCCTATATTCTTAACGGATGTAAATATATATCATGTCCAAACATCTTGACTAGGAATATTTAAAATAATATATTATTTTTAATGTGATAAATTTCTCACGATTACAACAAATTGTAATTCAACGGATAACATATTATATAAGGATTTTCTATCTAATATACTTTAAATTAATTACTTAATTAATCATACCACAATATACAAGTATATAATACAAAGAAAACAACTTTTATTTTAAATAACATTGGCTATCAAGTTAGATAAATATAACAAATTACATAACTGTCCCTAGGCATACCTCTAACTCTATTAGGGATTTGCATATATAACGTATAGATTGGCCATCTGTTTATGCATTGGATGTATAAACATGTTATTTCAAAATATGTATATAATTATAAATAAATATCAAAATTTATTTTATATTAAATAAAGTAAACCTTTTCTTTCATATATCTAGTTATATTTTGAATAGTTCAATATAATTTGAATTCAAATTTAATATTTAAATATATAATTTTGATTTAGTAGAATAATTTGAATTTCAAATATAGACTATAAGATACTAAATAAATATCTTTTATTTTTTAAAGAAAAATTTATATTTATACTAAAATAGTATTATTATCAAATATTTTTCCAATTATTTAAAATTTATAATAAATAAAGTATATATTTATTTTAATTAAATAAATATTACATATACATATATTACTACTAATCTTCTTAGCCATAATTTTTTTAAATTCAAAACCATTTTGTTCTATAACATGTGTATGTGCATATATATTTAAATATTTATATATGAATTAATATAATTATTTAAAATATTAAGTATGAATATTTTAAATTATGTACTCAACTAATTTTTTTTAAATCCAAATATTATTTTATATATATAATTAATTTTAAAATAATTTAATATATTAGAGTTACATAAATAATATTAACAATAACAAAAATCGTTTTTTAAATAATTGAAATTTGATATTAATTTTTAAAATTATAAATATATATATATATGTTAAAATAAAGTACGGTCAAAAATTAAAAATTCTATTTTTTATAAATTTAAATAATAATATTTATTATCATAACGAAGTTAGTGATATTACATTACATATGAAACATGAGACAGCTGATACGTGCATTAAATCATTATATATACTAAGTATTATGTGATATCCCGGAATTTATGGGCAATATCAATTTAATAATCTGTTTAAATAATTAAATTGATTTGATAATCTTTGATAATAAAATTTGACTTTAAATTGGATTTTAAATATAATTTGAATTTGAATTTAGATTTAATTTTGAATTCAAAAGAGGTAATATTCAAATAGTTTGGATTTCAAAATATATGTAAACTTTTATTTATAATAATTAGTTTTGTTTCTTTATAATTAATATATATAGATATGTATTTAATAAGTTAAGAAAAAGGTTTTTATATTTAAAATAAATAAAACTAATTAATTAAAAGGACATGTGTTAGCTCCTAAGGCTTTAATATAATATGTGTTATAAGATTAAGGCATGAGAAAGACAAGTGTCATTTTTGTTTTTTAGAATCAATTCAGCCTACATATACATATTTTCATCTCTTCCTTTCTTTCGAATCTTCAATTCTAAAATCTGAAATTCATTTCCACTTCTACAAGCAAACCAGAAAATAAATTCTCAAAAACAAAACCTGTAACCAAAGTCTCCAAAGAAAATCTGTAATCAACATTCCTCAAACAAAGATCTGTAATGCATTTTCCAAATCAAAGTCTTTTAGTCTGCCTGTAATTCATTTTCAAAAATCTAAATCAAAGCCTGCAAATTCTTTAATCTGGAATCAAGTCTGTAGCCTGCATCTTTTCAAATCTGGAAGCAAGCAACCTGATTTAGAGCAACATCTCAATAATCAAATCATGCATGCAAGTTTTCCAGCAAGCATTCAAGTTTTAATAGCAAAGACATTCAGATCTTAGAAATTCAAAAGCTTTTCAAATTAAAACCTGGAAAGTTTCTCTGTTCACTTTTAAAAGGTGAGTAACTTTCTTCTTAAAAATTAAATATATGAGTATCTGTTTGCATGTGAAATTCTGGATTAAAATGTGTATTGTATGATTGAAATTTCTATGTATATATATGGATGTATGGATGCATGTTTGTAGTTGTATCTGTTTCTGCCTGTTCTTAGTTCAGAAGCTAAAATTTTAATCAAAATTCCATTTATTACTTATCTGATCTTTATTAGGACTTCAGATTCAAACAATAATTGTTTGTTTAACTATGGGTTAGTGATTAAAAATTTAATTAAGTTAAAAATACATATGAATGTCTCTAGAAACCAGAGAATAACAGTGCATGTTTACTCAAGTGAAATCTCAAGTATTTTAATTTATAAATTCAGGGTTATAAACAGATTTCTTATACAAATTAATGATTTTTGAAAGAAAAATCACGATTTTTAATTGGGTAAATCTAGAGCATTAGGAAGTTGAACGTGAAATGGGTTTTTGTTGATTTCTGGTGATCACGAGATGAATTGAGGTCGTGGTACATTCTGGAGGAAGAGGAGCTCTCAGCGATGAAGAGAAAAATATTAGATGATCGTATAGATGATCGTGGCGATAGGGGTTGGACGATTGAGTCTCTAAACCTAGTTTTACTGGGCTACGGTTTTTGTTTGGGTTCGATTTCACTTGTTGATCGAGTTGCCAGGGGTTTTGGGTACTGAAAGATGGTGAGTTGACGAGGACTTCACCGAAGTTTCAATGGCGATGGTGGTCGGAGGAGGGAATGCGAGACGTTGACAGGTTTGGGTCTGTTCCAGTTTTGTGATTGAGATGGCTCGAATTCGATGGTGATTCTTGTTCGTGGTTCTGGAGGTCGCGATCGTGGATGGGGGTCGTAGACGATGTGCCGGCGTTGGCATGGGTGGTCAAAGGCGATCGAGTTGCCTGTGCACGTGCACAAGGTAGCAGCAATGTCTGTTGAGTTTGGGGAAGAAACAGACGTTCTCGAGTAGGTTGAAGAGTTAGCTCGAAGTCGTGCTCGTGGAAATGGGGACTTGGCTCGGGAAAATAGGGTTTTGACTCGTGGGTTATAACTGTGTTTAAAACTAAATAGAACAAAGTTTAAATAAAAAGGGGAAGGGAAAAACTCGAAGCTGGTCTGGGGTTTTCTGTTGTTTTGCTCGGGTATTTTTATGTCTGGCTCGGGTAGATTTTGGTTTTAGTTTTAAAAACCTGGGCAGTGTTTTAAAAATTTAAATTGAGTTTTAAAATTTAAAGGCAGGATTTAAACTAAGTTTTAAATCAAGTTTCCATATGGGTTTAAGTTTAAATTTGTATTCTAAATTTGAGATAAATAAAGTTTATAAAGTTTATAATGTTTTATCAAATTTAAAATATTTAAAGTATATTTTTAAAAAGGGTTTGAATAAATGAATTTGTTCAAAAATCTTAATTTTCTTTATAAATGTTAAGTGTTTCTTAACATTTGTATTTAAAGAGATTTTGTAAATTGGATTTAAAATTGGTTAAAGCTAAATTGTAATTTATTTAAAATCTTTAATTTGAAATGAATTAAGGTAAGATTTTAAAGTAAAATGTTTTAAAGTCTTTGTTAATAATAATTAAAGTAGTTAAAGGTTAATACTTTAATTTAAAGATTAATTAAGCAATTAATTTAGTAATTAGAAATTAATTGGTAATTAAGAAATTATTAAGTTGTAATTAATAAATAGTTGATTAAAGCTAAATTTCTTAAAGAAAGTAATTAAAGAATTGTTAATAATTAATGAGAGATCATTAATTAGGAATTATTAAATAATTAATTAATGTGATTAATTTTTGATAATCAATTAGATTAATTAATTAATATAAATTGGTTAAGTATAAATTACTTAATGAAAGTAATTAAAGAAATTAATTACTTAAGGTAATTAATTAAATAAATTTGATAAGTTTAAATTAATTAATTAAATTAATTTATGGTAATCACTGGGTGATTTGTTAAGTATAATTACTTAAATGTAATTAGTGAAGTGTAAATTACTTAGGAAGTAATTAGAGGTAATTACTGGATGTAATTAAATGGGGATAATGAAAGTAATTTGAGTTTAATTACTTTTGAATAATTAATCAAGGGATTAATTAAAAGATAATTAATTAATGAATAATTAATTCATGGAAGAGTAATTAAGGGTAGTTAATTACTAAATGTGATTAATCAAAGGTAATTAATAAATATGAATAATTAAAGATTAATTATTAAATATAATTAATTTAAATGAAGTAATTAATTAAGAGTAATTAAGAATCATTAATTAATATAATTAATGATGTAATTAAGAATTGATTAATTAAGATTAATTAATAAATAATAAGTGATTAAAGTAATTAATTAATTATAATTAATTAAGGATTAATGTAATTAAATATAGTTAATTAATTAATGAAGTAATTAAAGATTAATTACTAAATGGTTTAAGATAATTAATTTGTGAAATTAATTAAGTATTAATTACTTAAAGTAAATAAAAGGGTAATTAATCAGGAATGATTAATTAAGATGGATACTTAGAGTAATGATTAATTAATTGGCTTAATTAATAATTAAGTAAGCAGGATTTATAGGATGAAGTAATTAATTTAATTCACTTTAAATTAATTAGAGATGATAAATCATTACTTAAGAATGGATGAATGATATTGAATGCTTTGCATTGTTGATATCTCTGATAAGAGATGTGCTGATCTATGATATAGATGTTTGGTTGGATTGAAATGATAATATGAATTATCTGTTTGGGATGATAATGCAGATTATCTATTGAATTATCTATCTTTGTGTATATAGATAAGAATTGAATTGTTTTAACCTTAAAACAACTTGGCCCTTAAAAGATACGTTTTGGATTTCGATGAGACCGGGATCGGATTTGCTACATTACAGCATGATAGGGGGTTCTCGCTTCGCGGTTTGGTGGCGAACGGGAGACTCTTACCCCTACATGTCCCTGAGAGGTAAAGGCCTTGTGAGGGTTGGTTGCGAGTCGAGAGGCTGGCCGTAAAAGCAAATTCGAGGTATCACTGTGTGCCACGGTGGGTCTGGGATGGTTGCAAAGCCTACCGGTCGCCGCTACCGACGGTTGAAAAGCCTAGGTGTTTCCGTATACCTGGATTCCAGGTCTGGAGACCCGAATACCACATCGATCCAAATTAACGATAGGTCGTGAATCTCAAGTGAAGATGAAGATTCAGAGTGCAAGGGTTATTGTCGTTAACTCTGAGGGTGATTCCAATACGAGTGTAACGAGATAATGCCTTCGGTTTCGTTCGAACCCGGAACGAACTTGTATGGATTGAATACTTTCAGAACATCGTCAGGTGGACGATGAGTATTCTAAGTGATGTGTTCTGATTAAAGGTAATCGTAGCCTCAAGCCTCATCAACCGGGAATGGCTAAAACAGGGGAGGTGCAGCAAGGCTTCGTGGGTAGCATCCACTGAGAGTAAGGTCATCCCTGTCTAGAGAGTTCCTCCTTTTATTTCGGCTTAGTGGTGCAGTTGGCGACGGCCATCTGTGGGGTGATTTTATTCGGGATTATCCAGTAAGGGATGGTTCCGGCTTTGTGTTGCAGGGGATTGGGAGTAATCCTCGGTACGGTGATCTAGGCCCCGTACTGTGATGAGCGGTACCCCAGTAGCTCTGCCATTGTATGGAAACCCAACTTCCAATAAGTGATAATGGACTTGATTGTATACCTATGTATGCTGGAATTTAATGAATGTAACAATTTCGGCTATGTGAATATTTATTTGAAAACCCTAGACCCTATTGTAATATAACTGGATTTCCTATCAAATGTTTTGGTTAGCGTAAGGTAAAAACTTACCCATGTTTATTTGTGGGGAGTCTTACGTGATACCTTTTCTTTTAAAAGGTTTTCAAAGTTAAGCAACTTTAACCTGTTACTCACACCAGACCCATGTCTGACCCAAGTGTTTATTTCTGTTTTATAAACTCTTGGGTACTCAAATTTTTACGAGTAGCCAAGGGATTCAGGTTTAGCTTTGACGAATTGTGGAGGAGCAATGGAGCAGGAGGCTTCAGCGTTCGTAGATATAGTATTCCGCTGTGTTAATCTCTATGATAGTGTGTGTATTGTATTGAGTTGTAATAACTAGACAGATGTTTATAACTGTCTAGTATGTGATGTGTATCTGTGTAACTCTGATAAGTGTTGTATACTATGTAATAGTTTATGTTATTAATATAATTTATTCGTCCCGCTGTGTGAGATTTTGTTGTTATTTCTTTTCTCTTCTCTTCTTTTCTCTTTCTATCCCTTTCTTTCTTCAAAACGATGCGACTTTCTGGGCTATGGAAGTCGGGTCGTCACATTTGGTATCAGAGCATAGGTTGAGCGAATGCCTAAGCTTTTGGTTAAGTGAATATCAGAACACTAGGTTGAGTGAATACCTAGGTTCGGAGGGATTGTTCATTAGCGATAGGATCTGTAGCAAACTGTTTAAGTCTGAGTGTATATATATATATATATTCGAGAGCGCGTATTTGTTAGTTATATAAAATGGTTTTATATTGTGTTAATTGATCGGTTGGGTGGTATATGGATTCTGGTCAATACGAGTAGCTAACGTTATTGATAGGGATCTCTAAACACTTAGACCATGCCAACGGACACAATATTGTTTTAAAAAGGTAGATGAAATAATTTTACCCATATATAATTTCTATATAAAAAAGTATCATTTTAAATGTATATGGTATTTGTAATGATTGGTTGAGATGATAATAATTTATCATCTAAGATTAGGAGTCTGAGTGTTGAGGTTGGAAGTGTATTTATCGAGACTGTAAACCTAATACCGTCTCGAGTGAACTTTACAGTTGTGTAAGGATTTCACAATCTCTGAAGGAAACCTGTTAAGGTTCGGAGTTTATCTTAGGAGTTGGATGAGTAGAGTTGGATCTGTCAGTGAGGCAGAAGCGAGTGATGGTATCTTGATACTTCTGGAAGAAGTAGCTGTGTGATGAGATGCAGTGACTATGGATGTTCCCGAAGATGTTTTCTTTGGAACAAGTTTAAGGAAGTGTGTATATTTCGGTGTTGTGGCTGAGTTCAGCAGGGTGTTTCTGTTTGGTTTGGGTTTCGAGTTTCTCGAAGAGCTTTGGATTGAGAAGTCTTTGGCATCTGTGGCAGCAGTGCAGCTCGGAGTGTTCTGTATTAGCAGGAAGTTTTCTGGCTGAGCAGTTTTCTAAAGGTGAAGTTCAGAAGCAGCAGAGTGGATCCATTTCTTCGATAGATAGGATAGATAAGTGTAAGCTGTTCTGATTGGTAAAGAGAGAACAGTTTCTTTGCATGTTGACTGGGTTGATCGCAAAAGTGACTTGCGATAGTTTGAGTATTCTCTTGAGTTATCTGAGATTTTCTGGGATGAGTTGTCCAGTCTGTGCTCGTGTTCTTCATCAGCATTTTCATTCTATTCCAGATCAGAGTGGTGCAGCGGAAGCAGTTTGGCAAGTGCATCTGTTTGTCTTTTCCAGATAGGAGAAGTTAGTTCGATCTTCTGATGTTTGTGAAGTTGAGCTGATCAGTAAGGATCTGTAGATAGCCCAGGATCGTCTGAAGGATTTTGTGGATAAGAGACGAAGGAATTTGAAATTCGAAGTTGGAGACTTCGTTGTTGTGAAGTTTTTCTCTGGTTAAAGGGAGCTATAAGACTGGGTAAGTATGGGAAGTTAGCTCCGAGTTGTTTTGGATCTCTTCTGTGTTTTAATTTAGATAAGTATTTTGATCTACAAGGATTGAATGGTCAGTTTGGATAACTGGAATTCATTGTGTTTTACGTATCTCTGAGGGAGTACGTGTTTGATCTATCTCTGGTTTTGGAACCAGCAGTTCTGGAGGAATTGGTTGTTGAGTTAGACTCGTCTGGAGTCTGATATCCTGTTTAGTTCTGTAGATCTAGATGAATAGGAGCTCTATAGCTTAGTAGTATTGATTGTTTGGATTCTGTAGAGCGAGTATCCCGGTATTTATATTTGGGAAACTCTAGGGAATTCTATCCAGAATTTTGTCTGGATAATTAGAATTGTTTGATTGGGTGAATTGTTTGCTATGGTTGTTAGCATATGGATGATAATATATGCTTGTGATTTAAATAGATTATTAAATTACCTTTGCTTTAAATTTCGGGGACGAAATTATTTTAAGGGGGGAGGAATGTGATATCCCGGAATTTATGGGCAATATCAATTTAATAATCTGTTTAAATAATTAAATTGATTTGATAATCTTTGATAATAAAATTTGACTTTAAATTGGATTTTAAATATAATTTGAATTTGAATTTAGATTTAATTTTGAATTCAAATGAGGTAATATTCAAATAGTTTGGATTTCAAAATATATGTAAACTTTTATTTATAATAATTAGTTTTGTTTCTTTATAATTAATATATATAGATATGTATTTAATAAGTTAAGAAAAAGGTTTTTATATTTAAAATAAATAAAACTAATTAATTAAAAGGACATGTGTTAGCTCCTAAGGCTTTAATATAATATGTGTTATAAGATTAAGGCATGAGAAAGACAAGTGTCATTTTTGTTTTTTAGAATCAATTCAGCCTACATATACATATTTTCATCTCTTCCTTTCTTTCGAATCTTCAATTCTAAAATCTGAAATTCATTTCCACTACTACAAGCAAACCAGAAAATAAATTCTCAAAAACAAAACCTGTAACCAAAGTCTCCAAAGAAAATATGTAATCAACATTCCTCAAACAAAGATCTGTAATGCATTTTCCAAATCAAAGTTTTTAGTCTGCCTGTAATTCATTTTCAAAAATCTAAATCAAAGCCTGCAAATTCTTTAATCTGGAATCAAGTCTGTAGCCTGCATCTTTTCAAATCTGGAAGCAAGCAACCTGATTTAGAGCAACATCTCAATAATCAAAGCATGCATGCAAGTTTTCCAGCAAGCATTCAAGTTTTAATAGCAAAGACATTCAGATCTTAGAAATTCAAAAGCTTTTCAAATTAAAACCTGGAAAGTTTCTCTGTTCACTTTTAAAAGGTGAGTAACTTTCTTCTTAAAAATTAAATATATGAGTATCTGTTTGCATGTGAAATTCTGGATTAAAATGTGTATTGTATGATTGAAATTTCTATGTATATATATGGATGTATGGATGCATGTTTGTAGTTGTATCTGTTTCTGCCTGTTCTTAGTTCAGAAGCTAAAATTTTAATCAAAATTCCATTTATTACTTATCTGATCTTTATTAGGACTTCAGATTCAAACAATAATTGTTTGTTTAACTATGGGTTAGTGATTAAAAATTTAATCAAGTTAAAAATACATATGAATGTCTCTAGAAACCAGAGAATAACAGTGCATGTTTACTCAAGTGAAATCTCAAGTATTTTAATTTATAAATTCAGGGTTATAAACAGATTTCTTATACAAATTAATGATTTTTGAAAGAAAAATCACGATTTTTAATTGGGTAAATCTAGAGCATTAGGAAGTTGAACGTGAAATGGGTTTTTGTTGATTTCTGGTGATCACGAGATGAATTGAGGTCGTGGTACATTCTGGAGGAAGAGGAGCTCTCAGTGATGAAGAGAAAAATATTAGATGATCGTATAGATGATCGTGGCGATAGGGGTTGGACGATTGAGTCTCTAAACCTAGTTTTACTGGGCCACAGTTTTTGTTTGGGTTCGATTTCACTTGTTGATCGAGTTGCCAGGGGTTTTGGGTACTGAAAGATGGTGAGTTGACGAGGACTTCACCGAAGTTTCAATGGCGATGGTGGTCGGAGGAGGGAATGCGAGACGTTGACAGGTTTGGGTCTGTTCCAGTTTTGTGATTGAGATGGCTCGAATTCGATGGTGATGCTTGTTCGTGGTTCTGGAGGTCGCGATCGTGGATGGGGGTCGTAGACGATGTGCCGGCGTTGGCATGGGTGGTCGAAGGTGATCGAGTTGCCTGTGCACGTGCACAAGGTAGCAGCAATGTCTGTTGAGTTTGGGGAAGAAACAGACGTTCTCGAGTAGGTTGAAGAGTTAGCTCGAAGTCGTGCTCGTGGAAATGGGGACTTGGCTCGGGAAAATAGGGTTTTGACTCGTGGGTTATAACTGTGTTTAAAACTAAATAGAACAAAGTTTAAATAAAAAGGGGAAGGGAAAAACTCGAAGCTGGTCTGGGGTTTTCTGTTGTTTTGCTCGGGTATTTTTATGTCTGGCTCGGGTAGATTTTGGTTTTAGTTTTAAAAACCTGGGCAGTGTTTTAAAAATTTAAATTGAGTTTTAAAATTTAAAGGCAGGATTTAAACTAAGTTTTAAATCAAGTTTCCATATGGGTTTAAGTTTAAATTTGTATTCTAAATTTGAGATAAATAAAGTTTATAAAATTTATAATGTTTTATCAAATTTAAAATATTTAAAGTATATTTTTAAAAAGGGTTTGAATAAATGAATTTGTTCAAAAATCTTAATTTTCTTTATAAATGTTAAGTGTTTCTTAACATTTGGATTTAAAGAGATTTTGTAAATTGGATTTAAAATTGGTTAAAGCTAAATTGTAATTTATTTAAAATCTTTAATTTGAAATGAATTAAGGTAAGATTTTAAAGTAAAATGTTTTAAAGTCTTTGTTAATAATAATTAAAGTAGTTAAAGGTTAATACTTTAATTTAAAGATTAATTAAGCAATTAATTTAGTAATTAGAAATTAATTGGTAATTAAGAAATTATTAAGTTGTAATTAATAAATAGTTGATTAAAGCTAAATTTCTTAAAGAAAGTAATTAAAGAATTGTTAATAATTAATGAGAGATCATCAATTAGGAATTATTAAATAATTAATTAATGTGATTAATTTTTGATAATCAATTAGATTAATTAATTAATATAAATTGGTTAAGTATAAATTACTTAATGAAAGTAATTAAAGAAATTAATTACTTAAGGTAATTAATTAAATAAATTTGATAAGTTTAAATTAATTAATTAAATTAAATTATGGTAATCACTGGGTGATTTGTTAAGTATAATTACTTAAATGTAATTAGTGAAGTGTAAATTACTTAGGAAGTAATTAGAGGTAATTACTGGATGTAATTAAATGGGGATAATGAAAGTAATTTGAGTTTAATTACTTTTGAATAATTAATCAAGGGATTAATTAAAAGATAATTAATTAATGAATAATTAATTCATGGAAGAGTAATTAAGGGTAGTTAATTACTAAATGTGATTAATCAAAGGTGATTAATAAATATGAATAATTAAAGATTAATTATTAAATATAATTAATTTAAATGAAGTAATTAATTAAGAGTAATTAAGAATCATTAATTAATATAATTAATGATGTAATTAAGAATTGATTAATTAATATTAATTAATAAATAATAAGTGATTAAAGTAATTAATTAATTGTAATTAATTAAGGATTAATGTAATTAAATATAGTTAATTAATTAATGAAGTAATTAAAGATTAATTACTAAATGGTTTAAGATAATTAATTTGTGAAATTAATTAAGTATTAATTACTTAAAGTAAATAAAAGGGTAATTAATCAGGAATGATTAATTAAGATGGATACTTAGAGTAATGATTAATTAATTGGCTTAATTAATAATTAAGTAAGCAGGATTTATAGGATGAAGTAATTAATTTAATTCACTTTAAATTAATTAGAGATGATAAATCATTACTTAAGAATGGATGAATGATATTGAATGCTTTGCATTGTTGATATCTCTGATAAGAGATGTGCTGATCTATGATATAGATGTTTGGTTGGATTGAAATGATAATATGAATTATCTGTTTGGGATGATAATGCAGATTATCTATTGAATTATCTATCTTTGTGTATATAGATAAGAATTGAATTGTTTTAACCTTAAAACAACTTGGCCCTTAAAAGATACGTTTTGGATTTCGATGAGACCGGGATCGGGTTTCCGTATACCGGGATTCCAGGTCTGGAGACCCGAATACCACATCGATCCAAATTAACGATAGGTCGTGAATCTCAAGTGAAGATGAAGATTCAGAGTGCAAGGGTTATTGTCGTTAACTCTGAGGGTGATTCCAATACGAGTGTAACGAGATAATGCCTTCGGTTTCGTTCGAACCCGGAACGAACTTGTATGGATTGAATACTTTCAGAACATCGTCAGGTGGACGATGAGTATTCTAAGTGATGTGTTCTGATTAAAGGTAATCGTAGCCTCAAGCCTCATCAACCGGGAATGGCTAAAACAGGGGAGGTGCAGCAAGGCTTCGTGGGTAGCATCCACTGAGAGTAAGGTCATCCCTGTCTAGAGAGTTCCTCCTTTTATTTCGGCTTAGTGGTGCAGTTGGCGATGGCCATCTGTGGGGTGATTTTATTCGGGATTATCCAGTAAGGGATGGTTCCGGCTTTGTGTTGCAGGGGATTGGGAGTAATCCTCGGTACGGTGATCTAGGCCCCGTACTGTGATGAGCGGTACCCCAGTAGCTCTGCCATTGTATGGAAACCCAACTTCCAATAAGTGATAATGGACTTGATTGTATACCTATGTATGCTGGAATTTAATGAATGTAACAATTTCGGCTATGTGAATATTTATTTGAAAACCCTAGACCCTATTATAATATAACTGGATTTCCTATCAAATGTTTTGGTTAGCGTAAGGTAAAAACTTACCCATGTTTATTTGTGGGGAGTCTTACGTGATACCTTTTCTTTTAAAAGGTTTTCAAAGTTAAGCAACTTTAACCTGTTACTCACACCAGACCCATGTCTGACCCAAGTGTTTATTTCTGTTTTATAAACTCTTGGGTACTCAAATTTTTACGAGTAGCCAAGGGATTCAGGTTTAGCTTTGACGAATTGTGGAGGAGCAATGGAGCAGGAGGCTTCAGCGTTCGTAGATATAGTATTCCGCTGTGTTAATCTCTATGATAGTGTGTGTATTGTATTGAGTTGTAATAACTAGACAGATGTTTATAACTGTCTAGTATGTGATGTGTATCTGTGTAACTCTGATAAGTGTTGTATACTATGTAATAGTTTATGTTATTAGTATAATTTATTCGTCCCGCTGTGTGAGATTTTGTTGTTATTTCTTTTCTCTTCTCTTCTTTTCTCTTTCTATCCCTTTCTTTCTTCAAAACGATGCGACTTTCTGGGCTATGGAAGTCGGGTCGTCACATATTACATACAAGTATTACATAAATGTAAACCAGATGTTTTACCTTAATGGTGCTACATTTCAACAGGCGATTAATGAGGTCTCATGAATTTACCTTAAATCGATCTCCGGCCGTTGCAATGGCCTTACGTACCACTATTTGTATTTGATTCGATGTGTTTAGGGCAAACGTATTTCAGCCAAAGGGTGGCAGAGGAGCTCACGACCATGAAGGGGATCAAGAATTCAAAATAGTAAAGGTAAGGGGTATGGTTGTTTGAATAGAGAAAGAGTAGAGACAAGTTTTCCACATTTACTAATTATCTGTTTATTAGTTGCAGATCCTGAATTTCCAAAAAATAATATTCTTAACCCCTTATGTTATGGCCGACCATAAGATGGGCTACAAGGGCCATTAAAACACTCCAAACCCATTAGGTAATTAATATCATTTCAATCATATTTAGACGTGTATCGGTATTGTATCTTCATACATACATATAGAACTTTTATATATGCAACCAATTAATTAATAATAGCACCCAGAAAATACTAATAGCACGAAATATGCAAAATAAATAAATAAATAATATTTAGTAAATATTAATTAATTTAATTAATTTATAATAATTATAAATCAATTAAATTATGTGGTGTTTTGGAGAATTCACCAATACAATTATGCAACTCGTATGTGTGCATTAAGTTAGCAATTAATCTCGAACTATTCAAATATTAACGTTCATACATCACCTTAGCTAGCGTTCTGATAGTTTTGCTGAATTTATCGCTAATACATCTTTACTAGTAAAATCCAACCTTACAATTTAAGCAATACACTTAAGTAATGATCATTTACACCAATTCTCTTTATCAATGTTATATCACATTAGGATTTATAGACTTTGGTTTTGGTCAAAATTCTAATATCAACTATATTTAACTCGGCTAGTTTATAAACATAGTTTTTGGATCAATAATAATATTTACTATTAACCGTACTACTCCAGCAGAGAGTGACTTTGAGTTGACTATAGTTAATCGTGTAACTAATCTCTTACAATTGAGGAGACGAATTCTCAATAGAATAATGTTTCACTTCCAATGCTTCAACTTAGACCCAACTTGTAACGACCCTGGATTTTGGCTCTATTATTTTAATAAATATTTAATCTAATTTAAATAAAGAGTGAACTTATCATTTTAAAATGAATATGACTTTTGGAATAATTGCCATTTATTTGTATGGATTTGTATTTTTAAAAGGAAATTTGATTTTTAAAATTTAGAATAAAATATCTCACTAATATTTACAATAAACTTATCTTATATAATTGAATTAAAATAATTTACTTTGTTTACATTTGGTAAATATTATATATAGATCATAATGTTGAAATAAAACCAAATTCTATCAATATAAATATAAATATAAGTAAGTCAAACTTATGAATCTAATTTAAACATTGATAGTTAACATACAAATGGAATTAAAATGAATAAGAAAGTATACAACATAAACTGTAAATTTGAAAGCATAAAATAAAATAAGCACAAAGTATAGAATCAAAATAAAGCACAAGTGTAACGACCCGTGAATTTCGTTAACTAAGTTTGTCATAATTTCCATAATTTATAGTAAAATGAATGTTAGGAATTAGATGTAGCAATTGAAATTAAAAGTTAACAAAAATATATATATATAGATATATATATATATATATATTTAAAATGAAATTCCAATTCAATAAAATAATTTAAATGATACGATTTGATTTTTAAATAGAATATGAGAAACAAGAGTAAGTATTGAATAATATGTTATTTATTTATGGTATTGTGTAACATCCCGTATTTTTAAGCCATTGGATTTGAACATTTAATTCGTTTTAAATGTTCAATTTGGGTCCTTAATTGATTTTGAAATGAATGGATTTGGGTTCAATCAATGAAAATGAGCTATAATTTTAATTTATAACAATTCTGGTTGAATTTGATTAATGGAAAAATAATAATTAAATATTCGGGATTAGGATAAAAAGGTGAATCTGGGTGTAAATAGCTATAAAATGGTTTTAAAATTTATTTTAAAGTCTATTTGGACATAAATAATGTTGTTGGACTTTTAGAGGAATTTTTAAGTTGATAAATTAATATTTGGGGTTTATATTAATTTAATAACGAATTTAATATTATTAAAATGCAATTTAATCAGATTTTGGTCTAGAATGAGCCAGAATGATTTTTAATGTGTTTAAAAATTTTATATGATTTATTGTTAGGTTAATAAAATTTTAAAAGTGAAATTTTAAACGTTTTCGTCAATTTTGAAAATCGCTCGATTTAATAGACGAGTTAAAATAGCCTTCCGGGGTACAGTCTCAGAATTCGACGAAACCAGTTCCATTGGATCCGTAATAGTTAGTTATTATCGGATTTCAATTTTCATAGCAATCGGAGTTGTCGTTTGACCGTGGCAGCTCGAAACGCCTAGAAATCGATTTAACCGATTTAATTTTAAATTGATCGTTTAATTCCGTATCTCGTGCATACGATCGAATTAGCTTACGAGACTTGTTCCATTGTGTTCGGAATGCGGAAAAACCCTAGGGACACCTGTCGGAACGTGAGAATTGGAGTTTGTTTGCGATAAGATGTTAAACTAAGATTTATATTAATTAAATAATATTAAAACTATAATATATAATCATTAATCATCTCAAACCCTAGCTAAATACCCAGGCCGCCGTTCCCATCGTTCTATGGCCGAAAAACGATCGTCTTTCCCCATCAATCTCTCTCCATCCATCAACCTTTAGCCAATATCGTCAACTAGTGAATCGAAGAGGCCTTTGAGACGATGAAATCCATACGGTGATGAGGTGTCATGGTGGAGTGTGGGGGCTGGGAAGTAATCGCGTTCGTGCACCCTTCGATCGCGTGGTGCGTGAGGCTGTGTCGACCGAGCTGGGCGAGTTCTTGGGCGGAGGTAGAGGCGGTGGGGGCGTTTGTGGCGGCGACGTCTGATCGCTGTAGAGCGCAACGTAGAGGGCGGTGATTTAAACCCTAGCTCGTGTCTATGGGTTTGTTTGTCTTCGTGATCACCTGTAGCATCTCGCGTGGGAGAAGAACGAACAGGAAGCGGGCCGCGTTTGGTATTGTTTAAAAAAAAAATTCGTTTAAAATTGTTATTCAAACTTTAAAAATTCATAACTATTGCGTTCGTACTCAGATTCGAACGAAACTGGAAGCGATGGAATCGCAGAGACGAACACTACGAAATGGAGCAGATCCGGAGTCATTCCGGGCAAGTAGAAATTTGGGTTAAATCGGACATCGTCCGGTTTAATTCAAAATTTCGAACGCTAGCCGAAATTCAAAGTGAGTTTTTCTCACTCACATCTGGATGCTAGACATTTTTAATAATTAATATTTAAATATCTGTGTGGTTGATTGTCTATATCTGTGATTATCAGTCTGGATTGATATTTATATTGCGATGTGCTAATATCTGTGATGCAGGGAGAAACAGGTTGGAGGGATCCAACTGGATTCCTCACAATTGTAGCAATTATTTTATAATTGTTAGTGAATACCTGTTTATATGTTGTGATTGATAAATCTGGAAGTTTAATTGTACTGTGAAATTGTATAAAGTATAATCACAGAATTTAATTATAAATGGATAAATTGTGTTTTTACGAAATAAAATGAATTGTTAAATTTAGAATTTCAAAGAATAAAATTTGAAATTGGATTGAAAAGAAAAATGTAAATTGGGCCAAATTGGGATTTTGAATATAATGGGAAGTGTATGAAATGGGTAAATGGAAAGTATAGTTTTCTGGAAATTAAATTTATGAAATTATAAATTGTTTAAAATAACGATGTTTATTTTAATAATGGCTAATGTTATCCGAAAATTAAAAATATGTTAAAATGAAGTTTCCGACTATAAATTAACAAGTTCAAATGAATGTTTTGAAATGCCGTATTTCATTGGAATTTGATTAAGTGAACTGGAAATTTGGCTTCCATTGAAAATTCACCAAAATGTTTAAACTATATTTAAAAATGAATTTCCGGAAATGAAAAATTGTGATTTAACTTCGGAGGAAGTTATAGTTAAATATGGGATTTGGGATTTATGTTGTAAAACATAATTGACTTGAAATAAATCAGTGGATTTATATGAAAGAGTACTTTGGAATGTTTAGAAACGGGAAAGTGTTCCCCTGGGAAAAACCAAGTAAATGTTTATAAAAAGATTTTATTTAACTAAGGTTAAGTTTTAAATCGTTTTAAAAGTATTTTTAAGAAATCGTTATTTTTAAAGAAATAAATTAATAATTTTTAATACCCTAATAATTTGGGAGTATATTAGCAATTATTTTTACAAATGGATTTATTTAAAAGTTGGTTTTAGCCTAAGTTGTTAAAATTAGTATTTTTCTTCTTATAACGTTATTTTGAATTTAGTGAAACTAAAACCCTTATTTTTAAATCAAAGTTTATGTGTTAATGACTAGTTTTCTTCACATATTTTAAATTTATATTTTGAGTAAATAAATAGAAGAAATTTTCATATTTTAAAGTATATTTCAGTATAAAGTATTTTTAACTGTTTTAAATGCAAATTGTTTTATACTTGGTTATTCCCGATGGGAATAAAGGGTAAAGGATTTACCTTGTAAAGGAAGAGTTTTGGAAAAATTGTTTCAAACAAGTTTTGAAAATGTGAAAATATATCTTTGAAAGATATTAGAAGAAAATAAATAATATGGAGATTATTTATTGTGTGATGGATGTGTATGGATGTTTGTGAACATTAATTGATAGTTAAATCACCGACTATCAATATTGGCCAAATGCGCGATCGTTTCGAAGAGACCGGGATCGAGTTTCCGTATACCGGGATTCTAGGTCTGGAGACTCGAATACCACTTCGATCCGGTTTGTACGTTTCGCGAAAACGATTTCGGAGTCAAAGATGGAGCAGTGAAGTGCAAGGGCTAGTCGCTACTAATCCTGAGGATATTTCCAAAATGGATGTAGTAGGAATAGTGCCTTCGGTTCCGTTCGGACCCGGGACGGACTTGTATGGACGAATGCTTTCGTGACATCGTCAGGTGGACGATGGGCATTCTAAGGGATATGTGCTATAAAGGTATCGTTTAGCCTCGAGCCTCATCAACCGGGAATGACTGAAAATCAGGGGTTATGCAGCAAGGCTTCGTGGGTAGCCCCCACTTGAGAGTAAGGTCATCCCTGTCTAGATGTCCCTTTTATTTCGGCTTAGTGGTGCGGTTGCTGATCCCAACCGTGGGGTGATTTTACTTGGAATTATCCAGTAAGGGATGATTCCGGCTTTGTGTTGCAGGGGAGCGGGCGTACTCCTCGGTACTGTGATCTAGGCCACGTACTGTGACAGGTGGTACCCCAGTGCCTAGTCATTCGTTGGAAATCCATTCTCCCTACGTGCCTTGTACGAGTTTTGTTTGTATTACCCACGTTGTGGCTAGTATGCCGGAATTTAATAGATGTAACAATTTCGGCTATTTTATAAGTATTTGTAAATAGACACTATTATAATATCAGAGGATTTTTATAAAAAGTGTTTTAGCTATCGTAAGGTAAAAACCCGGCATGTTTATTTGTGACGTGGTCTTACGAGATGCTTTTGTTTTCAAAGGATTTTTGAAACTTTAATAATCAATTGGGTGTATTTATGATGCGCTGGTATTCCAGACTGACTCGGGTGTTATTTTATTATAATGCTCGGGTCAGACCGAGTATATTACAGGATAGGTTGCTATGGAGCCCAGGAGAGGAGCTGGAGTCCGAGACGTATTTCTCGTACTTGTATTATTCCGCTGCTGTGATTGTTGTATTGACTGATTGACTGGATATTGATGATTGTATTATGATATACTCTGATGATGATGTATTGTATATAAACAGATATAGTTTCATTTTGTGTAAAGATCTGTTCTATATATTATATTTTATCCGCTGCGACTGTGAGGTTCTGATTTTGTTTAGTTCTTTCTTCTTCTATCTACTTTCTTATTCTTCTACAATCTGTCTTTTCCGGCATTCGATTTTCGGCATATTATACTGTTGAGTATTTTGTGTCGATTTTCGAGGGTCGTGAAGGGCGGGTCGTCGCACTTGGTATCAGAGCTTAGGTTGGCGACAACCTAGGCTTTGGTGGGTAAATTTACTCATTTTAAATAGAGTCAATAGTACACTATTATGAGTTGAGTGTAATAATAGCTATGAGAGCGTATTTGTTAGTGGATATAAAATTGTTTTTGTACTGTGTTGACTTATCGGTTGAGTGTTTATGAATTCTGGTCGGTGCGGGAAGTACAACCGTATCGATAGGGGTTTCTAAACTCTTAAACAAGATAAACCGACATAGTATTGTTTTTAAAGTGGGTAAATGAAATAATTTTACCCAAAATTGTATTTTGATATAAAAAGAAATAATTTTCTAAATTATTATATGTATTGGATGCTTGTTTGGTTGTATCTTCTATAATCAAATAAGAAATTAAAACATGATCTAAAATTTGAAATGATATATATAAGAAAATAAGAAGTTAAAATATTAAGATGGTTTATAACCAAATAGAGTTAACTCAATATGTTTTAAATAAGAAAAGTAAAAATTAAAATTTGATTTAAACTAGAATTTTGACCCCGGAAATTTTGAAAGGGATTTCAAATGGAATTAAATAAAGTTTTGGGAGTTTGACTTTGTGGAAATGTTAGAAATGTTTTCAAAAGCATTTGTAAGAATGGAGTATATTTTGGGGAAATATTTTTGAATAGAAATTGTTTTGAGGTGGATTTTGGGAGTGGAAAGCATTGAACTCACTTCAGTCGCTGGGAAATAATCCTGATGATGCTGGCCACATCATTAGAATTCATTTTCGAGTTTCTAAAGTGATGGATTGCTACCAAAATAGTTGGTTATGACATTGTTTGGACTTGTTTGGGAAAACAAGTGATTTTGGGAATTTTCAAAAAGGAAAATTGTTTGGCAAAAACAAATTGCTTTGGGATTTGGTATTTGATTTGAATATCAAAAGAGAAATGTGTTGATTTTTATTTCGAATTGGTTTTGAAATAAATCCGGGTAAATTGAATTCTGGAAATTCTATTTTAAAATAAAAAAAAATGTGAAAGTTGAAATGATTCAACTATATAACTTATAAAGGAAAGTTGATTTAAAGAAGAATTGAGTATATATGGAATGTAAATTTACTTTGAATAAATGAAGGTGAATGGAATATATCTGGATTTAACTTATGATAAGTTAAATAAAATTAAGAATTTGAAATTGAATTAAATCTAAATGAATTGGAATTAAATGGAAGTGGAGATAACGGTGAAATGTAAATGCTTATGATTGTGCAAATGAATTCATATTCTTAAGCTATTAAGTGTTAAAATTTGACATTGTGATTATAAAAATGTGGATTGGTTTGAAATGAGCAATATAAACTTACAAGTAAATAAGTTGGAGAACTTGAGAATGGAAGATTTGATTTTAACTCAAGTAAAATGGGATTATAATCACAAATGGAAATAATAAATGGAATGGTGAATTCGAACTTAATTTTTAAATGGAATGCAAGGTAAGGTGAAAAAAAATTATAACATATAAAAGAGGTAAGTGAACTGAAGTTAGTAAATAAGTTGAACTTGGATATGGAGAATTAAGATTAAATTGAATTTGGTCTAACTTCGACTAAGATGGAAATAAGCTGAATATTAAAATTTCTGTTGTGTTATGAATAAGAATGAATGTAATTAAATTCTTATTTAAAGTAGTAAAGGAAATGGTTTAAATTCAGGTGGGCTAAATAAAATTTAGATGAACTTGAATAAATTCTGGAAAGGAATTAAATTGAAAATGCATATATAATTTAGTTAACCTTGAATTAAAATGGGATAAGAATTTAGTTTAATGGAAATTTAATTTAGTTGAGGTGATGATGAATGAAGTAAATGTTTACTCAACTAAATCCAAAATGATTGTTTGGAAATAAATCTTGTGTAAGCTAAATTAAATGGAATTTGTATTGCAATAAATGGGATTTTGATAGTTGGTCAAAGTTTGAAAGGTAAATAAAATCCAGTTTTGGGATGGAATTTAAGTTTGGTAATAAATGTTGGAAGTGAGAATGAATAATGTAATTAGCTTATAATAGTGATGGTTTGAATTGTAAATAAAATTCAAATGAGAGAAATAATTTAAGGGGCCTCTTTGTTAATAAAATAAATTTGTACATGGATTTAGTAAATAAACAAAGAGCATTAAAGTTGTAAATGAATTGGAATTTATTTGAATGTGAATAAAATAAAATTGATATAAGAAGATGATGGAAATTTTGTGAAAGAACTTAAGTAACTTGGAAGAAAAACAAATGATTGTGAATGGGCTTATTTAAGTAATTCCGAATGAAATTTGTTAGGAAATAAACTGAAATGCAAGTGAAATGAGTTTTAAATTAATTAATGTGATGAGTTAAAAATATAAGAGTTGTAAATAACTCAGGAATGAATGATATTAATGTAAATTTGAATTGGTTAATGAGATTAAAATATAAAGGAAATATTGAATTTAACAATTGCATTCGGAAAAGAAAATACTTGGATTGTGAACAATGCAAAAATTGAATAAGATTAATACACATCCAAGTTGAAATTAATTTTGAATGGTGATAAGCTTAAGTGACAATAATTTTTGCTTGAATGGCGTGAAAATTTGCATGTATTCAGAATTGAGTTGTTTAAAAAGCAATTGAAGTTGACCTTTGAATAAATTGATATGGATTGGAATCTAATTCAAAAGTTTGTATATAAATGCAAGTGAATTGATTTAAAGAGAGAATGGAATTAGTTTTGAATCAATCAGAATGGGTTGCATTTTAAATAAGTAATGTTTGCATATGAATGAAAATGGATTATAAAAATAATGCAAATGTTTCAAGTTTAAAATGAAGTTTGATTGTAAATCAAATTTGGAATGTAAGTTAAATTTAAAAATGTAAGAGAGGCATATGTTAATCATATTGAAATAGAAATGGATTGTTTATAATTAATATAGATTGTCTGTAGCGAAACTTGAATTTAAGGCATTCAAGTGAAATAAAATGAAGTAGACTTGAATAAGTAATTCGAATGTGATTGAAACCTCTAAATTGTTGATAAAGTATGATTAACATTGTTACATTATGAATTTGCTTGGTTTGGTTATGAAATGGATATGTTTGGCTTGCATTTATATTGGAAATGTTGTTAAAATGCTCATATCTTTGAAAACTGATGAGTTTGTTGAGTAAGTACAGGTACGGGAGGCGTTCGAGAGAGTTGGAGCGTGTATATGCGTTATATTAGCCGCTCGCTATTTAAAATTTGCTATAAGGTACGCCTACGCAAATATAATTGGGAAATTGATATATATATTGTGTTATATTTTGGTTTCCGGCCGTGTGAGCCGATGTATATATATTTGTGTATCCTGCGATATCGCAGAAGCTCCTCCGTGCAAAGGAGACTCTGCCAAAAATTTTCAGAAATTTTGGGAGTTAGAAAATTTTTGGGATTTTTGGGAAAATTTATTAATAAGTAAAGTTATTTTGAAAGCGAGTGTTAAAATAAAGGCTTTAGAGTAAATGTAGCAATTGAGTTTGGGGTTGGGCTAAAGGATTTTGGTAAGTGAATATAAGCTTTTAACTAAGCAAATTGGGTAAGAAAATGAGTTGGGAAGTATATTTCTACCTTAGCAAATTTCGGGGACGAAATTTTTATAAGGGGGGAGGAGTGTAACATCCCGTATTTTTAAGCCATTGGATTTGAACATTTAATTCGTTTTAAATGTTCAATTTGGGTCCTTAATTGATTTTGAAATGAATGGATTTGGGTTCAATCAATGAAAATGAGCTATAATTTTAATTTATAGCAATTCTGGTTGAATTTGATTAATGGAAAAATAATAATTAAATATTCGGGATTAGGATAAAAAGGTGAATCTGGGTGTAAATAGCTATAAAATGGTTTTAAAATTTATTTTAAAGTCTATTTGGACATAAATAATGTTGTTGGACTTTTAGAGGAATTTTTAAGTTGATAAATTAATATTTGGGGTTTATATTAATTTAATAACGAATTTAATATTATTAAAATGCAATTTAATCAGATTTTGGTCTAGAATGAGCCAGAATGATTTTTAATGTGTTTAAAAATTTTATATGATTTATTGTTAGGTTAATAAAATTTTAAAAGTGAAATTTTAAACGTTTTCGTCAATTTTGAAAATCGCTCGATTTAATAGACGAGTTAAAATAGCCTTCCGGGGTACAGTCTCAGAATTCGACGAAACCAGTTCCATTGGATCCGTAATAGTTAGTTATTATCGGATTTCAATTTTCATAGCAATCGGAGTTGTCGTTTGACCGTGGCAGCTCGAAACGCCTAGAAATCGATTTAACCGATTTAATTTTAAATTGATCGTTTAATTCCGTATCTCGTGCATACGATCGAATTAGCTTACGAGACTTGTTCCATTGTGTTCGGAATGCGGAAAAACCCTAGGGACACCTGTCGGAACGTGAGAATTGGAGTTTGTTTGCGATAAGATGTTAAACTAAGATTTATATTAATTAAATAATATTAAAACTATAATATATAATCATTAATCATCTCAAACCCTAGCTAAATACCTAGGCCGCCGTTCCCATCGTTCTATGGCCGAAAAACGATCGTCTTTCCCCATCAATCTCTCTCCATCCATCAACCTTTAGCCAATATCGTCAACTAGTGAATCGAAGAGGCCTTTGAGACGATGAAATCCATACGGTGATGAGGTGTCATGGTGGAGTGTGGGGGCTGGGAAGTAATCGCGTTCGTGCACCCTTCGATCGCGTGGTGCGTGAGGCTGTGTCGACCGAGCTGGGCGAGTTCTTGGGCGGAGGTAGAGGCGGTGGGGGCGTTTGTGGCGGCGACGTCTGATCGCTGTAGAGCGCAACGTAGAGGGCGGTGATTTAAACCCTAGCTCGTGTCTATGGGTTTGTTTGTCTTCGTGATCACCTGTAGCATCTCGCGTGGGAGAAGAACGAACAGGAAGCGGGCCGCGTTTGGTATTGTTTAAAAAAAAAAATTCGTTTAAAATTGTTATTCAAACTTTAAAAATTCATAACTATTGCGTTCGTACTCAGATTCGAACGAAACTGGAAGCGATGGAATCGCAGAGACGAACACTACGAAATGGAGCAGATCCGGAGTCATTCCGGGCAAGTAGAAATTTGGGTTAAATCGGACATCGTCCGGTTTAATTCAAAATTTCGAACGCTCGCCGAAATTCAAAGTGAGTTTTTCTCACTCACATCTGGATGCTAGACATTTTTAATAATTAATATTTAAATATCTGTGTGGTTGATTGTCTATATCTGTGATTATCAGTCTGGATTGATATTTATATTGCGATGTGCTAATATCTGTGATGCAGGGAGAAACAGGTTGGAGGGATCCAACTGGATTCCTCACAATTGTAGCAATTATTTTATAATTGTTAGTGAATACCTGTTTATATGTTGTGATTGATAAATCTGGAAGTTTAATTGTACTGTGAAATTGTTGTATAAAGTATAATCACAGAATTTAATTATAAATAGATAAATTGTGTTTTTACGAAATAAAATGAATTGTTAAATTTAGAATTTCAAAGAATAAAATTTGAAATTGGATTGAAAAGAAAAATGTAAATTGGGCCAAATTGGGATTTTGAATATAATGGGAAGTGTATGAAATGGGTAAATGGAAAGTATAGTTTTCTGGAAATTAAATTTATGAAATTATAAATTGTTTAAAATAACGATGTTTATTTTAATAATGGCTAATGTTATCCGAAAATTAAAAATATGTTAAAATGAAGTTTCCGACTATAAATTAACAAGTTCAAATGAATGTTTTGAAATGCCGTATTTCATTGGAATTTGATTAAGTGAATTGGAAATTTGGCTTCCATTGAAAATTCACCAAAATGTTTAAACTATATTTAAAAATGAATTTCCGGAAATGAAAAATTGTGATTTAACTTCGGAGGAAGTTATAGTTAAATATGGGATTTGGGATTTATGTTGTAAAACATAATTGACTTGAAATAAATCAGTGGATTTATATGAAAGAGTACTTTGGAATGTTTAGAAACGGGAAAGTGTTCCCCTGGGAAAAACCAAGTAAATGTTTATAAAAAGATTTTATTTAACTAAGGTTAAGTTTTAAATCGTTTTAAAAGTATTTTTAAGAAATCGTTATTTTTAAAGAAATAAATTAATAATTTTTAATACCCTAATAATTTGGGAGTATATTAGCAATTATTTTTACAAATGGATTTATTTAAAAGTTGGTTTTAGCCTAAGTTGTTAAAATTAGTATTTTTCTTCTTATAACGTTATTTTGAATTTAGTGAAACTAAAACCCTTATTTTTAAATCAAAGTTTATGTGTTAATGACTAGTTTTCTTCACATATTTTAAATTTATATTTTGAGTAAATAAATAGAAGAAATTTTCATATTTTAAAGTATATTTCAGTATAAAGTATTTTTAACTGTTTTAAATGCAAATTGTTTTATACTTGGTTATTCCCGATGGGAATAAAGGGTAAAGGATTTACCTTGTAAAGGAAGAGTTTTGGAAAAATTGTTTCAAACAAGTTTTGAAAATGTGAAAATATATCTTTGAAAGATATTAGAAGAAAATAAATAATATGGAGATTATTTATTGTGTGATGGATGTGTATGGATGTTTGTGAACATTAATTGATAGTTAAATCACCGACTATCAATATTGGCCAAATGCGCGATCGTTTCGAAGAGACCGGGATCGAGTTTCCGTATACCGGGATTCTAGGTCTGGAGACTCGAATACCACTTCGATCCGGTTTGTACGTTTCGCGAAAACGATTTCGGAGTCGAAGATGGAGCAGTGAAGTGCAAGGGCTAGTCGCTACTAATCCTGAGGATATTTCCAAAATGGATGTAGTAGGAATAGTGCCTTCGGTTCCGTTCGGACCCGGGACGGACTTGTATGGACGAATGCTTTCGTGACATCGTCAGGTGGACGATGGGCATTCTAAGGGATATGTGCTATAAAGGTATCGTTTAGCCTCGAGCCTCATCAACCGGGAATGACTGAAAATCAGGGGTTATGCAGCAAGGCTTCGTGGGTAGCCCCCACTTGAGAGTAAGGTCATCCCTGTCTAGATGTCCCTTTTATTTCGGCTTAGTGGTGCGGTTGCTGATCCCAACCGTGGGGTGATTTTACTTGGAATTATCCAGTAAGGGATGATTCCGGCTTTGTGTTGCAGGGGAGCGGGCGTACTCCTCGGTACTGTGATCTAGGCCACGTACTGTGACAGGTGGTACCCCAGTGCCTAGTCATTCGTTGGAAATCCATTCTCCCTACGTGCCTTGTACGAGTTTTGTTTGTATTACCCACGTTGTGGCTAGTATGCCGGAATTTAATAGATGTAACAATTTCGGCTATTTTATAAGTATTTGTAAATAGACACTATTATAATATCAGAGGATTTTTATAAAAAGTGTTTTAGCTATCGTAAGGTAAAAACCCGGCATGTTTATTTGTGACGTGGTCTTACGAGATGCTTTTGTTTTCAAAGGATTTTTGAAACTTTAATAATCAATTGGGTGTATTTATGATGCGCTGGTATTCCAGACTGACTCGGGTGTTATTTTATTATAATGCTCGGGTCAGACCGAGTATATTACAGGATAGGTTGCTATGGAGCCCAGGAGAGGAGCTGGAGTCCGAGACGTATTTCTCGTACTTGTATTATTCCGCTGCTGTGATTGTTGTATTGACTGATTGACTGGATATTGATGATTGTATTATGATATACTCTGATGATGATGTATTGTATATAAACAGATATAGTTTCATTTTGTGTAAAGATCTGTTCTATATATTATATTTTATCCGCTGCGACTGTGAGGTTCTGATTTTGTTTAGTTCTTTCTTCTTCTATCTACTTTCTTATTCTTCTACAATCTGTCTTTTCCGGCATTCGATTTTCGGCATATTATACTGTTGAGTATTTTGTGTCGATTTTCGAGGGTCGTGAAGGGCGGGTCGTCGCATATTGAATAAAAATTGGTAAGCCAATTGTAATTAATGGTAATAATGTGATATAAGCTAATAAATTAGATTTCAATGCAACACCCATTGAATGTAATTGAAATAGGATTTAGGTAAATCTATACTAGGTTATAAATCAAAAAGAAGGAAACAAACGTATATATCGAATTGATTAATGAATAAATATACATTGAATAGTAATTGAATGTACAGTTAATGGAAATTGTATAAAATCAATAATGATAATTAGATGTGCCTTATGGATAATTAATTCCATAACGGAAAGAGTAAATATATTCATTTGAATATAAAATTGCAATTGGGTAGGGATTATTAAGTAACAATGTTAATGCAAGGTAAGTGATGCTAAATTAAAGTCAATAATAATGAATAGTGATTAATTCAAAATTTGTAACATATATTTTAAATTACTTGCTTATTTGTTAATAGAATTAGAATTTTTAATAAGTGATAATAAAATAAATGAAGATTACACTAATGGGAAATGAAATAACGTTCATTAAATGTTGAGTAATCATATGGTCATATTTATTAAAAGCGTTATTTTAATAATGTGGATTAATTGAGAAATTAATACTAGAAGCATGTAAAGTAATAACTAAAAGGGAAATACGTTATAAATTGATTTTACCTAAACTTAAGTGTAAGTTAAAGGTTGAATTTGGAACTTATCCATTTAATTTGAAACTTATTAGGATAAAATGGGATTCAATTTATAATGAGGGTTTATTTTAAGAAATCGAAATAAATTCTTTAATGAGAGAATTAAGCTACTTTAAACTGACGGGAATTTGTTTAAAGAATTACAAATTAATAAGTAAATCAAGAGGGTAAAATTTATGAATTATAGAATTTGAACCTTTAATAGTGAGTTAATTTATTTAGATTATAATAGTTGAATTTATTGCAAACGAATGAACTCAAATATGTAATTATTACTGTAATTTAAAATTTTAGTTGAAAACGGGAAATATTTATGTGATAATTTTAAATCCAATGGTACGCCCTTCTATTTGGAATTTTGAATGAAATAATTATGGGTAAATTCAATTTAATAGAAATTTTGGGAACTAAAATTTATAATTTTGAATATAATGAAAATTTAAGATATGACATTTCAATTCAATTGATAAATTATTTTCTCTAGATTGACGTTTAAATTTTGTTTAAATAATTGCAAATGATTGAGAAGTATAAAGGTGATAGATTGTCAATTCTATAACTGAAATATAAAATTCGATTTAATTAATTTAATTTAATTTCATTTAATTAATATAAAATTTGCCTTTTTGGTCACGGACTCGGATTTCGACGAAACCAGTTTCATCGGATCCGTAACGGTGAATTATAATAGTGTTTCAAGTTTCGTAGTGATCGGACTTGTCGTTTGATCGTACGGACTCGAAACGCCTTGAAATTTATGCAATTGAAATCAATTGAAATCAATTTGGAAAATATTGTTTTTAGCATAACTTCTTCATACGATGGAATTTGAACCTGAAACCTTTTCCATTGAGTTTAAAATATTTTAAAACACCTATTTTGATATATGGGTTTACCCAATTTCGTTCCGGGGTCAGAACGGGCTTTTTGGACCGCGTTGGCGTTAGCGCGTACACCTGTTTTATCCATCTATTCTATTTTCAACCTTCTCTATAAATATCCTGTTATAAACCCTAGCCTCCCTAATCTTCATTTGTCTGTACGTATAATTCATCTTCTTCTTAGCTCCTCATTCCAATGGCAGACAAAACCTAATTCCCAAATTCCAAAATCTAATTTCAAAAAAAAAAATCGAGATTTACGCGCTTCGGGTCGCGCTTGGGGTTTCAAGGGGAAAAACCCTGGAGCTACTTCGGGTCACGAAGAAAATGACTCGGGTCTCCGGGTCGTTTTGGAAAAAACTCAGAGCAAGCATCGGGTTTTTGAGGCGGCGGACCGGGTTGAACTCGAAGTCGACTCAGGACCAGATTTTTCCAATCTTCAAATTTTCATAACTTTTGCATACGGACTCAGATTTGGACGCGGTTTCTTTTGTTAGGATTGTATTGAAATTCCAGATCTTTTGACGCTGGTTTGGACGAATTCTGAGACTGTAAAATTTTTGGGTTTAAATTGAATTTAAATTCAATTTAAATTCAAAAGGTGAGTGTTTTAACCCACTCACAACTTCTAAGATTTCTTATGTTTGTTAAGTTAAATTTTGATGTGATTTAAAAAATTTCTATGATTGTTTGGGCATATATTTAATCATCATCTCAGTTAGATAGCATTTAGTTAAATTTAATTGTTATTTAATTTTATTATTGCATAAAATTTGCGAGTTAAATTTATTTATTATTGCATATAAACTGCCAGTTGAACAGTTATTAAATTTTATTGAATATAAACTATTTGTTGATGCCTGTTATATTTTATATGCTTTATATTGATGTTTTGTTTAAATTGGATGATGGTTGTAATAAATGGTTGTTTATTGGTATTTGGATGAATGAATGCTATATTTTATATTGTATAAACTGCAAGTTATTATGCATTTTTATTTTATTCGGGATTGCGGTTTGAAATGATATATAACCGTAATTTTATTTTAAATTGCGGATTGAAATGATAAATATCTGTATCACTTGACCATAGGATAGAAAATTATATACAGGCACCGTGGTCTATATATAAAATATTTTAAGGGATTTTCTATGGTTTGGAAAGAAATATACGGTTTAATAAATATTAAATTTTGATATTATATAAATATTATTTTATATATGGTTAAATTCTAAAATTTAAGCTATGTATGACTTGATGATGTTTTAAGTTTGATTTACGTATATTTCAAGTTTGAGCTTTATTTAAGTGATATTGAATTTATTAAATAAATATTTCTAAACTAAATAATAGTAAATTGAATTAAGGTATATATAAGATTATCATATTTGGTTGGGAATTTTGGAATATTTAAAGACTTGAAATATATCAAAATTGAAATGTTTTATTGAAATTAAGGTATTATTGTTTTTCAAAGTATTTGTTTTCGAAATTGTTATAACTTTGAAAGTAATATGGTTTGAAAATGAATTTATTTGAAATAGAATTTATTTAAGAATTATCTTTAAATATATTGATTTGAAACCGATTGAAATTTTGAGATTAAGAATATGACTGCATTATGTGATTTGGGTTTAAGATGGTTTTAAAGAATATTTCAAGTTTTATAATTAAAAGTAAGAATAGTGATTGAAAATTTGGATTTTATTTAAATGATATATTATTGAATTTGGTTTTTATGTATATACTATTTTGAAATAAATGATATGTTTTGAAATAACAATAATAATTTGGTTTTAAAGTATATACTATTTTGAAGTAAAGGATATGGTTTGAAATGGCAATAATATTTTGGTTTTTGATGTATATACTATTTTGAAATAAAGAATATTTTTGAAAGGGCAATGATTGTGTTTTTAAAAGTATATATATTTCTTAAAATGACCACGGTGTTATAATAACGATTGGTTGTTAAGGAGACCGGGATCAGATATGGACATACTCTCTGTCGATACCGAAAACCACTTTGACAACCGTGTACGCGGTGGAGATTCCAGAATGAAGTAGGATGGTGGCGACGTTCTTAAGGTATGTTACGTGGACCCAACTCCCGTGAGTTGGCATAAGGTGGCTAAAACAGGAGCGATCTCGGACCAGTGAGGTAGCACCTCTTCTCGGACACATTTCTTCGATATTATACTCTTACTTGTGATTTGACTAGATGGCCATCCTCCGATTTGGGAATGTTGTTCGAGGTGGAACGGTAGTGGCTGCTATGCGTATCCATCAGTCCGTGTGCGTAATTGGTATATCTACCCTGGCATTGCCTAGTTGTGCCGTGTCACCTACCATACCGAGCTTTACTACGATTATGATTTTAAGATCCGACCGCGTTAAGGTTCTCCATCCCCTTAACGCTATTTTCTACATGATTATACTTTACTGTTTAGACACTACTGTATATAGCGAATATTACTACATAGTAGATAGTTTAACGGATCCTTAAGAGATGTGAATCCCGAACATTTCTTAAGTTACTGCACTCACGTTAGATACTGGATAGGAGATGTCAAACCCCGTAAACATCTCTGACGCCGTTTACACTCATATTTATTTCATTGATTTAACTTACATAAGTTCTTTTAGTTCTGACTCGAGTGTTTTGTCTTTTCAATTCGCTCGGGTCAGCCTGAGCATTTCAGGATTTGAAGGCCCTATTTCTGGAGGACGAAGACGAAGATTTTATTACTACTATTTGTTATATATTCTACTACACCATTGTATTCCGCTGCATTTATTATCATTCTCTGGTATGTGTAACTCTGATATGTATTGTATAAGTATAATCAAATGTTTTGTAAAACAGCTTCATGAACTGTTATTTGATTATTATATTTTATCGTTCCGCTGCAAGATTCTATTTTGTTTCTTTTATTTCTCCACTTTTTCTTATTTACCCCATAACAATCTGCCCTTCTGTATGGTTTAAGTTGCCATGTGTGTCTTCTTAAGCGTACAAAAAGGTGGGAATGTTACATCTGGTATCAGAGCTTTGGTTTAGCGATAAACCTTAGTTTTGTGGGGTCTGACTCTTTATTAATAGGGTAGTAATACCCTATGGGAGTCGCTGAGTGTATATATATGAGAGAGCGTATTTGTTAGTGTTATAAAAAGGTTTTAATATTGTGTTAATCGGTTCCGTTTTGTATTTATAAATTCTGGTTGGTGCATGGGACGCTATGACATCAATAGGGATTTCTAAACACTTAATAGGACAGACCGACATAATATTTGTTTTAATATAGGTGAATGAAATAACTTTGCCTATTATATTTTCCATATATAAAAAATATTTTATAAAGATATATATTTGGTTGCTATAGATTGGGTGTTAGGTAATGAAAATATAAATAATAGTTGAAACTAAGTTGAAAATAAAATAAATGAAAACTGGAAATTTAGAGCTTAAGTTCCGGGGTTTTTAAAGATTTCTTTCAATTGATTTTGGAATATAATAATAATATCGTTAGAAGTATTTTCTGATATAAATATTTCAATAGAATTTGAAAGAAATGTTTTAAAAGAAATTCCGCAAAGAAATAAGTTGTACTCCCCTTTTTGTCGTTGGAAAATAATTTCGGTGATGGCGGCCGCATCATCGACATTCATTTTCGAGTTTCAAAGTGGGAAGGCCACTGTAGTAGTTTTACTACAAGATTATTTTATTTTATAAATATAATTGGATATATAAATTATAAGTATATATATTATCTATTATCTTAAAATGATTTTTGAATAAAACCCGGTATTTAATTCTTAAGTTTCCATTAATAAATAGTCCTAATTTATGAAGTGAATTGGAATGTAGGTAATTAATAAATTGAAACCTCTAAAGGAAATAAGAGATTTAATGCTAGGATATAAATGGTATTAAATGAAAGTTGAAATTGTAACCTATGAAATAAAGGAAATAATTATTGAACATTAAAATAATTAAAAGAAATGAGAAAACTTGTACAACTTTCAATTTCAGTCTTTAAAAGCATAAATATAACGTACCAAAAATTTATAAAAGTTGAAAATGTTTAATAAGAAAATGTATAGAAAATTGTACAAGTAGACTTATGTAATGAAAAATTCAGTAAATTTCTTTTATTAATAAGAATTAAAGTATAACTGTTATGCCAAGTAACTAAAATTGAACATGAATATTATTAATAAATGAATAAATAAAATCAAGTAAATGAATAAATATGCAAAATAAATTAATTTAAAAATGAATAAATGAAATTAATAAGTATTGATGTTCTAGTTGTTATGGACTTAAATGTTATATATAAATAATAATAAACTTAAGTAATAGGTTGAAGTTACCTTAGAATAAAAGATGAATACTGGGAAAATGACTGTAAAACTTATAATAAATTTACCTACCAAGTGGTTGAATGGATAAAAATAAATGATGAATAAAGAGGAAATCAAACAACAATATATGGAATGAAATTAATAATAATGAACTTGATCTATTGTTGAATTTGTTATTTGTTTGGCTTATGGTTGTTTGGGCAAGGATACTTTAATATTGTTTGGATGTAGGAATAATCTATTTAGTTTCACCTAAGACTTCTGAGTGAAGGGTACACTTAGTAGTTTATTCTTCATTCTGTACAATTTAAAGTTATGAACCTGAACAACTATTTCTTTTGTTTGATATGAATGAATGATTGATTTTATGGTTGTATGCCTTGTTGCAAGTGTTTAAATTGTAATAGAATATTATACAAGTAGAAATTTGAAATAATGAAAGTATTCAATGAAATTGCTATTAAATGAGAATTTAATGTTATAAGCTTAAGTGTAATTGAAATTTTACCAAGTAAATATAATTAAAGGTAAGTATGACAAATAGATGAGGTCATACAATTATAAATGAATGTAATATAAATAAGAGAAATTGTAAACTGAAAGGGTTAAAGTAATTTCTAAATAAAAGTTGGAAGAAATACAATGAAAATAAAAAGATAAACCGTTATATGAATAAAAAGAATCAAACAACAAATGTATGAATGGAATGAATAAGAATAGACTAAAACTATTGCTGAAATTGTTGTTTATCGTGGTTGTGGTTGTTGGGTAAGGAAACTTTAATTTGTTGGGATGGATGAAAAATCCATTGTGTTTAATCTAAGACTGTTGAGTAAATGATGCATTTGATGGTTTATTCTTCATTCCATACAATTTAAAAGTTCCGAAACCGAACAACTATTTGTTTGTTGATTGAATGGTTGTTTGTATTTGTGTGTGTATGCTGTTTGTGAAATTGATGGTTGTTGTATTGATTTGTTATTAGTGATTGAAACCACTTAAATATTTCACTTTATATAAATTGTTAACCCTTTGGATTTAATAAGTGAAATGCAGGTTATGGAAGCAATTGCTACTGTTTTTGGTTCCATAAATTAAACGTAAATTGCCCGCCAAATAGGTACGTTTCAGATTACGATTTATAACGCTATTTATATATATTTTCCCGTGTTGGGATATAATATTTTGGATATTATAAGTGATATTTTGTTATATTTAATATTATATTTTCTCCCGAGCCTCTCCGTACAAAGGAGACTCTACCGAAATTTTTCGAAATTTTTGGGACTTAGAAAATTATTTTGAAATGTTTTTCCAAACTTTATTCATTTAAGTATAAAAAGATATAATGATTAAAATGGGTAAATTTTATATAAAGTAATAAATTTTGTAAATTAGTGTTTATAAGTTAATATTTTGAATAAGATGTATTGTTTGTCTAATTCTTCCTTCTCCCTTCTTTTTTCTTTTCGGGGATGAAAAGTTTTGAGTGGGGGAGAGTGTAACGACCCGTGAATTTCGTTAACTATGTTTGTCATAATTTCCATAATTTATAGTAAAATGGATGTTAGGAATTAGATGTAGCAATTGAAATTAAAAGTTAACAATATATATATATATATATATATATATATATATATATATTTAAAATGAAATTCCAATTCAATAAAATAATGTAAATGTTACGATTTGATTTTTAAATAGAATATGAGAAACAAGAGTAAGTATTGAATAATATGTTATTTATTTATGGTATTGAATAAAAATTGGTAAGCCAATTGTAATTAATGGTAATAATGTGATATAAGCTAATAAATTAGATTTCAATGCAACACCCATTAATGAATGTAATTGAAATAGGATTTAGGTAAATCTATACTAGGTTATAAATCAAAAAGAAGGAAACAAACGTATATATCGAATTGATTAATGAATAAATATACATTGAATAGTAATTGAATGTACAGTTAATGGAAATTGTATAAAATCAATAATGATAATTAGATGTGCCTTATGGATAATTAATTCCATAACGGAAAGAGTAAATGTATTCATTTGAATATAAAATTGCAATTGGGTAGGGATTATTAAGTAACAATGTTAATGCAATGTAAGTGATGCTAAATTAAAGTCAATAATAATGAATAGTGATTAATTCAAAATTTATAACATATATTTTAAATTACCTGCTTATTTGTTAATAGAATTAGAATTTGTAATAAGTGATAATAAAATAAATGAAGATTACACTAATGGGAAATGAAATAACGTTCATTAAATGTTGAGTAATCATAGGGTCATATTTATTAAAAGCGTTACTTTAATAATGTGGATTAATTGAGAAATTAATACTAGAAGCATGTAAAGTAATAACTAAAAGGGAAATACGTTATAAATTGATTTTACCTAAACTTAAGTGTAAGTTAAAGGTTGAATTTGGAACTTATCCATTTAATTTGAAACTTATTAGGATAAAATGGGATTCAATTTATAATGAGGGTTTATTTTAAGAAATCAAAATAAATTCTTTAATGAGAGAATTAAGCTACTTTAAACTGACGGGAATTTGTTTAAAGAATTACAAATTAATAAGTAAATCAAGAGGGTAAAATTTATGAATTATAGAATTTGAACCTTTAATAGTGAGTTAATTTATTTAGATTATAATAGTTGAATTTATTGCAAACGAATGAACTCAAATATGTAATTATTACTGTAATTTAAAATTTTAGTTGAAAATGGGAAATATTTATGTGATAATTTTAAATCCAATGGTACGCCCTTCTATTTGGAATTTTGAATGAAATAATTATGGGTAAATTCAATTTAATAGAAATTTTGGGAACTAAAATTTATAATTTTGAATATAATGAAAATTTAAGATATGACATTTCAATTCAATTGATAAATTATTTTCTCTAGATTGACGTTTAAATTTTGTTTAAATAATTGCAAATGATTGAGAAGTATAAAGGTGATAGATTGTCAATTCTATAACTGAAATATAAAATTCGATTTAATTAATTTAATTTAATTTCATTTAACTAATATAAAATTTGCCTTTTTGGTCACGGACTCGGATTTCGACGAAACCAGTTTCATCGGATCCGTAACGGTGAATTATAATAGTGTTTCAAGTTTCGTAGCGATCGGACTTGTCGTTTGATCGTACGGACTCGAAACGCCTTGAAATTTATGCAATTGAAATCAATTGAAATCAATTGAAATCAATTTGGAAAATATTGTTTTTAGTATAACTTCTTCATATGATGGAATTTGAACCTGAAACCTTTTCCATTGAGTTTAAAATATTTTAAAACACCTATTTTGATATATGGGTTTATCCAATTTCGTTCCGGGGTCAGAACGGGCTTTTTGGACCGCGTTGGCGTTAGCGCGTACACCTGTTTTATCCATCTATTCTATTATCAACCTTCTCTATAAATATCCTATTATAAACCCTAGCCTCCCTAATCTTCATTTGTCTGTACGTACAATTCATCTTCTTCTTAGCTCCTCATTCCAATGGCAGACAAAACCTAATTCCCAAATTCCAAAATCTAATTTCAAAAAAAAAAATTTGAGATTTACGCGCTTCGGGTCGCGCTTCGGGTTTCAAGGGGAAAAACCCTGGAGCTACTTCGGGTCACGAAGAAAATGACTCGGGTCTCCGGGTCGTTTTGGCAAAAACTCAGAGCAAGCATCGGGTATTTGAGGCGGCGGACCGGGTTGAACTCGAAGTCGACTCAGGACCAGAATTTTCCAATCTTCAAATTTTCATAACTTTTGCATACGGACTCGGATTTGGACGCGGTTTCTTTTGTTAGGATTGTATTGAAATTCCAGATCTTTTGACGCTAGTTTGGACGAATTCTGATGCTGTAAAATTTTTGTAACGACCCCAGATTTTAATTTAATTTAAATTAATAATTTGTTGAACTTTTGAATTAGAATTGATAATTAAATGAATTTTGAATAAAAATAGTAAAATTAAATGGATTAATTTATTGCGAGTTTCCCCGATATCCAAATATATTTTGTATAAATCATTTGAATTTAAACGATTTGTATATATATGAATATATAGGTATGTACGATTGATTTGAATTTAAATTGTAAATAAATGGTTTTAAAAATAAATATATATATGCATATAATTGGAAGAAACTATGGTTTGAAGTGACAATAAAATAAACTTTATAAATATTAAACTTAAGTATAAATCAAATGTATGAAATATAATAATTAATAAGTAAATAAATGTAGTATTTAATAGTATAAATTTTAAAATAAAAGAGTAATAAATAAACAAGATATGCAGGTAAGTATAAATAGCAAAGTAAAGAAATATATATATGTTAGTCCAAACAAAGAAATAAAAAAAAAATGAATGCATGGGTACATAATATAAATATCTTTGATATTGTACAAGTGTTTATGTACAAAGCTAATCAATGTTAGCCATCACTTGGAAATAAAAATCTCTGTACATACAAAAGCAAGATCTTCAGCCTCCATATAGAAAATGTATCTCTGTCCTATGTTGTACAAGAATGGGATATTAACAAGTGTAGGCTGAGAAAAGAGACCAACATATACATTAAGTATAAACAAAACATATACATGCATAGGCTTGAACAAGTATAAACAATATCTCATATTTTTGGTACAGCCGAGACTAAAGAAAAGAAAAATTTATAAATGAGGTATGGTACAAAGCAAATAAAATAAGGTAATATAGTACATGGTAATTTAATGCAAGCCAAAGTTTTATCACTTCAGCCTCCAAACCAGAGAAAATATCCCTGCCTCTTGTACCAAATAACATTATCATCTGTAAATCCATTTTCTTTTATCAACCTCCTCACATCAGTTCGTTCCATTCAAAACTGAGAAAGAAAAAGAACTAAAGTAGATTTCACCCAAAGCTACAACTTGAACAACATCATTTTCTTCAACCTGGAATTGTTACTGCATGCAAATTTAAACAACAAAGCAACTCGAGTTTTATCAAAACAAAGAAGATTGGCAATTCAGTTTCAAGTTTCAAAAACAGTCTTCAAAGTAAAGGCTTCTCTGTTCAATACTTTTGCCAAGTGAGCAACTCTTATTTTTCGAAGTTTAACTGTTTTGATATCTTGATGATTGTGAGTAACATTTTATGCTAAATCAACTTAAATAAATATAGCTGCTTGATTGTTTCCTGTGATGATCCTGTTTGTGTGGATGTATATGATGTAATGCTCTATATATATATGGCTGTCTGTTTATGCTCTGGAAAACAACCCTGTGATAAAAACTTGAAGCTCAGGCTTAAAATAAAATCAACCGGCATAATTCAATTGTCATTTGTATTTAGTATTCAAACAAACCTGTCTGTTTAAATCATGACTTTGAGTTTAAATTTATTTAAGTGAATCAAAAAATTTGATCTTGCTCTGGAAAACACAAAGAAGGACAGGGAAGCTCAAGTTGTAAAAATTTAAACTTTTAAATTCATCGATCCAGGTATATAAACTGAATCAGTAACTAAAGACTTGATTTTTAAAATAGATATCATAATTTTTAGCATTGTATTTAAGGAGCAGTTTTGAGTAGAACAAAAATGGGTTTTTGTCGATTTCTCGGTGATCAAGTTGACCGGAATACTTGGCGTTCACTGTGGTGGTGGAGGATTGCACGGAGAGGCAGGGAAAAATGGGCGAAGGCGTTGTAGTTCATCGTGGGGGAAACGGCGACGAGATTTATTTTATAAACCTAGTTTTAGTGGTGATTACGTTTTGGTCTCGTTCGAATGCCACAGGGCATCGAGTGCAACCGGAGTTTGGGATTTCGTAGAGGGACTGTAGGCGAAGCTGTAGCCGGAGGCGCTAGGGTTCAGGCGATCGGAGTTTCGTGTGCGAGGCGTTCTCCAGACTCGACATTGGTTCCAGTTTCGAGCTCGAACACTCGATTTGGCTACGATGATTTCATCATCGTTTTGAGGATCGGAATAGGGTTGGGGTTCAGTCGCCGATGAGGGAAGACGATCGAAGATGGTCGGAGGGCGTTGGATCGCTGGTGCAAGTGCACCGTGTGCACGTTAATGTCTGGTAGAAATTGAGTCTTCGGGGAAGAAGGAAGGCGCGACACCTGCTCGAGTTTCCCTCGTGATTATCTCGAGGAAAGTCATACGCGTGCGAGTTCGTGACTGGCTCGGGGAAAATGTAGTTTGGCTCGAGTTGTTTGCCATGTTACAGTTTTGAACCCTGTAATATTTTAAATTTCAAATCTGGGTTGTTAAAGTGAAAAGCTGGGATTTAATTAAGTTTAAATCCAAGTTAGAATTCTGATTCAAATCTAGTTTGAATCTGAGCTTTGAAAAATAAAGTTTTAAAAATTGAAATTTGTTTAACCACCTAAAATGTTAAATGATTTGAATTTTGAAGAAGAAGATTTAAATTGTAAAGTAAGTTTAAATCGAAAATTTAGTTTGGGTCCGAATAAAGTTTGAACCTCAGATTTGAAATGATTTAAATTTTGAACTTTAAATTTGGTTTTAACGACTTTTAAGTGTAAAGGTATGTTGAGTTTTGAATTTAAACTGAAAGTTAAAATGGTAAAATAGAAATTTGAAATAAGTTTAAATCTAAGTTTTAAATTTAAATTGTCGAACTACTTCAAAGTTTAAGCCGGTTTATTTGTTAAAAGGCGATTAATGATTGATTAATGAGATTCATTAAAGGATGATTACTTAACGAAAGTAATTAAGGATTTATCACCTATTGTAATTAATTTTGAATATTTTGATTAATTAAAGGTTAATTATTTAATGATTAAGGTGGATTGATTTATTAATTAAAGTTAATTAATAGAAATGGTTTGCAATTAATGATTAATTAACCAAGATTTGTAATTCATTCATAAGTAATTAATCTGGTATAAATTAATTATAATCAGATATTAATTGATTTTACCTATGGATATTTGGGTTCTATTTGGATGACTTGATTGTTGATATCCTTGATTAGTGATGCTTTGTGATACACCCTGATTTATGTTGTGATATATTACTATGTGAATATGAAACTCTTGACCCATAAAACGACACTTGAATTTCGATGCGACAGGGAGTCGGATTCCAGTTGGTTATCCGAAACCCACATCGAATTGTAATGATGAACCCTTGTGATTGATAAATTTATTTTATCTGTGAAATTGTAAATGAAGACAAGCGTTGTGGATTATACCGCTTATCGATATTGATATATCTGTGATGATTGATGTTGCACTATTGTGTGAAACCCCTGGACTACACTTTTACACACACAAATATGGATTTCACGTGGAAATCGGTTAAGTCACAGATAATTTAAATTTGATGTATTTGAAATTGAAATTTTAATTTCAATTGATTTTGAAATTTAAAATCTGGGGTTTAAAGTAAAAAGCTTTTGAAATAGAATTTCAAAGATAAAAGTTATTTTGAATAACTTAATTGAGTTTTGGAAATTTAAATAATTTGATTTAAATTTGAATTCAAGTTTGAAATTGAATCCTATGATTTGAAACTAGGGATTAAAGATGATATAAATGTGTTTGTATGAATCTAAACCATTTAAAAAGTTTGGTTTTGAGAATTTGAATTTAACCCAAGGATTCCAACTCGTATAAATGAATCAGATTTTCCGAAATGAAAACTGTTTGTTTTCAAATGATAAAAGCTTTCACATATATAAGAAATGAAATTCCAATTTAAAGGAATTTCAAGTACGAATTGAAAAATGGTTTTTCCAAGTTATAAATGAATTCTTTTTGGAAAGCTATGAATTAAATCGGTTTATTTTAACAGATTTAGAATGATGATTTGTTTAAACCATTTGAAATGGAATTGTTTTGAAAGCTATAAGTTAAATCTTTGATTTGAAGATTTAACGAGTTAATCGAATTGAAATGGAAATTAATTTGGAAAATCTATGAATGAATCTTTTGTTTAAAAGATTAAAGTGTGGAAACTGTTTAAACCGTAAAGGTTGAATCTTTTTGTTTAAAGATTTGAAAATGGTAATTTGTTAAACCATTTGAAAAGAAAGATTTTGGGTAATAAGTTGTGACTTAATTGAAATCCCATATCCATATGATTTTCGAATATTTCGCTCACTATTCGGTTTAGCCGGGAAAGGACCTTTGGGTCGTATAACCCATTCCGAATATGTGATACGACGTATATGGATAGCATTTGAAGACCGGTGTTGAAGACCGGATATTTTTGAAAACAGAAGGATTACCGTCGAGTTACTGTGCATCGGCTGATCCCCGATATAGAGGTTTTATCACCCTTAGTGACGGGAAGTCCGGACGTGATTGGAAATTATCCGGAATTGCAAGGGCTTCGTGAGAAGTGCCTTCGGTTCTGTTCGAACCCGGAACAGACTTGAATGGATACATGTCTGACATTACACTTTGAGATATAAAGCCGATTTCTTTCAAATACATCTCTGTTGGTGGCGGAGAATTTATTCTCTTAGCTTAACACCCTTCTCTGAGACGTACGAGCTCAGAGGTTATGTAGTTGAAATTTATCAGCGATATATCCCAATTTGGTAATGTGGCATGCTGAGTGTTGCTGTGAAATGATCAGTGTTTGATCATTTGTGATATGATCATTTGTTTGATCTTATATCTTTGTGATCATAGGTTGATCATTTGTTTGACCCGAAGCATGGCTTTGTAGAAAGAGTAGCTTTGTGGACGAGACTTCATCGAGCCTCACACCCCGGAAATGGTCGAAACAGGAAGGATGCGGCAAGGTTCTAGGGAGTAGCGCCCCTTAGTGTATGTCATTCCTTCTGGATAAAGGTGTTATCATGGTATGGAGCCCAGATACTTAACCTCTGTGGTTGCTGCAAATTTATTACTTTGTGGTTGTTGCGAATCGGGGATCCTCGGGAAGATCGGTGACGATCGGGGGATGACATACGCGTGTTAGTAGTTACCTATTTTTGCAGAGGTAACCCGGCCTTGTGTTGGCAGAGATCCGGTTAGGTTCTCGGGTCGTCTATTCCAGGGACGTACCCATCGTGGAAAGGAAGTTCCTTAGCCTGACCATTTGTTGGAAATCCAAAGAAACAATACGTGACGTGTACGGTTTTAGTTGTAGAACCTATCATTCACTTATGGTGGTCACCACTGTTTGGATGGTAGCTATAGTAGGCATAAGTGCGGAATGCCTATGCTGGCTAAGATTAATATTATACTTTCGAAATGTTTTCTACACTATGCACTAATAATAATATCAAAAAGGATTTGATTTTTTCGTATCAAGCATCTTTGACTATCATAAGAAGAAATCTCCTCCAATTCTGCGTTTGCATTGTGTGTGTGGTGGGAGGTCTTATGGTAGTTTCATTTTCCAAAAGCATTGCGGATTTCAATGTTTAAAATTCTTTTGTTGATTGTTTAAAGATAAACTGTTTTTGTTGCTCACACCAGTCCCATGACTGATCCGGAGTTTATTGTTCCCTTCCTAAACTCTGGGTGCCCACTATTTTCCACACGGGCAGTCTGGAGTTGGGTTTTTCAGATATTCAGGTTTAGTAGATTATCTGGAGCTAGTTCAGTTCTTGGAGTTCATGGACTGACGTTGCTTATCTTGGAGCATCCTATTGGAGACATTCTATTCCGCTGCTGATGTTATCGTTTTCTATTCCGCTGCTATTTGTTGTATCATATCTCTGATGTATATAGATATTCATTGTATCATCATCGTATCTGGATATTGTATCAGATGTTGTATATCTGTATTATTCTTTTTCTTCCGCTGTGTTATTTACTTAATGGTGTTATAAGCTCCCAAGAACCGAATTCGGCATTTGAATCTACGGCATTTTGAGTACAAGTGAAGTACGGGTGCCGATTTTCGAAGGTCGACTTTTGGGTCTTGACAAGTGGTATCAGAGCTAAGGTTGAACTTTAGCCCAGGAGTATAGCACGTTAAGTAGCTCATTAGAGATAGAGTGAAGTAAACTCTAGAATGAGTATCCTCAGATATCCGTCTGAACGTCTCAGTAAATTCTCTCACTATCCACTGATAGTAGATATGAGTGCAAGAAGAGGACGAGATAGGGGACAGGGAAGTACGACTATAAATGGTCAATACCCTGTAACAGTGGAAATAGATATCTCTATCAATCTCTTTTGTTCGTCATCTTTTCTGAATCCTTCGATAGTTCCTGGTAGATCCAGGAAGAAGATTCGATATATTAATATGGGACATAAACTCCAGATAGGCCAAATTGTTTGTTTGGATGTATTGGTTGCTTTGTTGCTACGGTTGATAGGTATACCTTAGTTTTAAACTAAAGGTTTTGAAATTTTATCCATACACCTATCTATTCTTTGGGTCCCGATATTGTCTACGAATGGTTAGTTATCACTTCGAACTGACCGATGCCACTCCATATTTCGTAGATCTGGATAACCCGAATATTTTGTAAAGTGTTAAACAGATTCGTTCTTGTATCTGTTATTGATGTTCTGATTTGGTAAGCCAAATGCAGAATAACTGTTCAGTTTGATTTGATGAAATGTCTTTCATCTATCTTTTTGTCTCCTTGGTAATTTCGAGGACGAAATTCTTTTAAGGGGGGAAGTCTGTAACGACCCCAGATTTTAATTTAATTTAAATTAATAATTTGTTGAACTTTTGAATTAGAATTGATAATTAAATGAATTTTGAATAAAAATAGTAAAATTAAATGGATTAATTTATTGCGAGTTTCCCCGATATCCAAATATATTTTGTATAAATCATTTGAATTTAAACGATTTGTATATATATGAATATATAGGTATGTACGATTGATTTGAATTTAAATTGTAAATAAATGGTTTTAAAAATAAATATATATATGCATATAATTGGAAGAAACTATGGTTTGAAGTGACAATAAAATAAACTTTATAAATATTAAACTTAAGTATAAATCAAATGTATGAAATATAATAATTAATAAGTAAATAAATGTAGTATTTAATAGTATAAATTTTAAAATAAAAGAGTAATAAATAAACAAGATATGCAGGTAAGTATAAATAGCAAAGTAAAGAAATATATATATGTTAGTCCAAACAAAGAAATAAAAAAAAAATGAATGCATGGGTACATAATATAAATATCTTTGATATTGTACAAGTGTTTATGTACAAAGCTAATCAATGTTAGCCATCACTTGGAAATAAAAATCTCTGTACATACAAAAGCAAGATCTTCAGCCTCCATATAGAAAATGTATCTCTGTCCTATGTTGTACAAGAATGGGATATTAACAAGTGTAGGCTGAGAAAAGAGACCAACATATACATTAAGTATAAACAAAACATATACATGCATAGGCTTGAACAAGTATAAACAATATCTCATATTTTTGGTACAGCCGAGACTAAAGAAAAGAAAAATTTATAAATGAGGTATGGTACAAAGCAAATAAAATAAGGTAATATAGTACATGGTAATTTAATGCAAGCCAAAGTTTTATCACTTCAGCCTCCAAACCAGAGAAAATATCCCTGCCTCTTGTACCAAATAACATTATCATCTGTAAATCCATTTTCTTTTATCAACCTCCTCACATCAGTTCGTTCCATTCAAAACTGAGAAAGAAAAAGAACTAAAGTAGATTTCACCCAAAGCTACAACTTGAACAACATCATTTTCTTCAACCTGGAATTGTTACTGCATGCAAATTTAAACAACAAAGCAACTCGAGTTTTATCAAAACAAAGAAGATTGGCAATTCAGTTTCAAGTTTCAAAAACAGTCTTCAAAGTAAAGGCTTCTCTGTTCAATACTTTTTCCAAGTGAGCAACTCTTATTTTTCGAAGTTTAACTGTTTTGATATCTTGATGATTGTGAGTAACATTTTATGCTAAATCAACTTAAATAAATATAGCTGCTTGATTGTTTCCTGTGATGATCCTGTTTGTGTGGATGTATATGATGTAATGCTCTATATATATATATGGCTGTCTGTTTATGCTCTGGAAAACAACCCTGTGATAAAAACTTGAAGCTCAGGCTTAAAATAAAATCAACCGGCATAATTCAATTGTCATTTGTATTTAGTATTCAAACAAACCTGTCTGTTTAAATCATGACTTTGAGTTTAAATTTATTTAAGTGAATCAAAAAATTTGATCTTGCTCTGGAAAACACAAAGAAGGACAGGGAAGCTCAAGTTGTAAAAATTTAAACTTTTAAATTCATCGATCCAGGTATATAAACTGAATCAGTAACTAAAGACTTGATTTTTAAAATAGATATCATAATTTTTAGCATTGTATTTAAGGAGCAGTTTTGAGTAGAACAAAAATGGGTTTTTGTCGATTTCTCGGTGATCAAGTTGACCGGAATACTTGGCGTTCACTGTGGTGGTGGAGGATTGCACGGAGAGGCAGGGAAAAATGGGCGAAGGCGTTGTAGTTCATCGTGGGGGAAACGGCGACGAGATTTATTTTATAAACCTAGTTTTAGTGGTGATTACGTTTTGGTCTCGTTCGAATGCCACAGGGCATCGAGTGCAACCGGAGTTTGGGATTTCGTAGAGGGACTGTAGGCGAAGCTGTAGCCGGAGGCGCTAGGGTTCAGGCGATCGGAGTTTCGTGTGCGAGGCGTTCTCCAGACTCGACATTGGTTCCAGTTTCGAGCTCGAACACTCGATTTGGCTACGATGATTTCATCATCGTTTTGAGGATCGGAATAGGGTTGGGGTTCAGTCGCCGATGAGGGAAGACGATCGAAGATGGTCGGAGGGCGTTGGATCGCTGGTGCAAGTGCACCGTGTGCACGTTAATGTCTGGTAGAAATTGAGTCTTCGGGGAAGAAGGAAGGCGCGACACCTGCTCGAGTTTCCCTCGTGATTATCTCGAGGAAAGTCATACGCGTGCGAGTTCGTGACTGGCTCGGGGAAAATGTAGTTTGGCTCGAGTTGTTTGCCATGTTACAGTTTTGAACCCTGTAATATTTTAAATTTCAAATCTGGGTTGTTAAAGTGAAAAGCTGGGATTTAATTAAGTTTAAATCCAAGTTAGAATCCTGATTCAAATCTAGTTTGAATCTGAGCTTTGAAAAATAAAGTTTTAAAAATTGAAATTTGTTTAACCACCTAAAATGTTAAATGATTTGAATTTTGAAGAAGAAGATTTAAATTGTAAAGTAAGTTTAAATCGAAAATTTAGTTTGGGTCCGAATAAAGTTTGAACCTCAGATTTGAAATGATTTAAATTTTGAACTTTAAATTTGGTGTTAACGACTTTTAAGTGTAAAGGTATGTTGAGTTTTGAATTTAAACTGAAAGTTAAAATGGTAAAATAGAAATTTGAAATAAGTTTAAATCTAAGTTTTAAATTTAAATTGTCGAACTACTTCAAAGTTTAAGCCGGTTTATTTGTTAAAAGGCGATTAATGATTGATTAATGAGATTCATTAAAGGATGATTACTTAACGAAAGTAATTAAGGATTTATCACCTATTGTAATTAATTTTGAATATTTTGATTAATTAAAGGTTAATTATTTAATGATTAAGGTGGATTGATTTATTAATTAAGGTTAATTAATAGAAATGGTTTGCAATTAATGATTAATTAACCAAGATTTGTAATTCATTCATAAGTAATTAATCTGGTATAAATTAATTATAATCAGATATTAATTGATTTTACCTATGGATATTTGGGTTCTATTTGGATGACTTGATTGTTGATATCCTTGATTAGTGATGCTTTGTGATACACCCTGATTTATGTTGTGATATATTACTATGTGAATATGAAACTCTTGACCCATAAAACGACACTTGAATTTCGATGCGACAGGGAGTCGGATTCCAGTTGGTTATCCGAAACCCACATCGAATTGTAATGATGAACCCTTGTGATTGATAAATTTATTTTATCTGTGAAATTGTAAATGAAGACAAGCGTTGTGGATTATACCGCTTATCGATATTGATATATCTGTGATGATTGATGTTGCACTATTGTGTGAAACCCCTGGACTACACTTTTACACACACAAATATGGATTTCACGTGGAAATCGGTTAAGTCACAGATAATTTAAATTTGATGTATTTGAAATTGAAATTTTAATTTCAATTGATTTTGAAATTTAAAATCTGGGGTTTAAAGTAAAAAGCTTTTGAAATAGAATTTCAAAGATAAAAGTTATTTTGAATAACTTAATTGAGTTTTGGAAATTTAAATAATTTGATTTAAATTTGAATTCAAGTTTGAAATTGAATCCTATGATTTGAAACTAGGGATTAAAGATGATATAAATGTGTTTGTATGAATCTAAACCATTTAAAAAGTTTGGTTTTGAGAATTTGAATTTAACCCAAGGATTCCAACTCGTATAAATGAATCAGATTTTCCGAAATGAAAACTGTTTGTTTTCAAATGATAAAAGCTTTCACATATATAAGAAATGAAATTCCAATTTAAAGGAATTTCAAGTACGAATTGAAAAATGGTTTTTCCAAGTTATAAATGAATTCTTTTTGGAAAGCTATGAATTAAATCGGTTTATTTTAACAGATTTAGAATGATGATTTGTTTAAACCATTTGAAATGGAATTGTTTTGAAAGCTATAAGTTAAATCTTTGATTTGAAGATTTAACGAGTTAATCGAATTGAAATGGAAATTAATTTGGAAAATCTATGAATGAATCTTTTGTTTAAAAGATTAAAGTGTGGAAACTGTTTAAACCGTAAAGGTTGAATCTTTTTGTTTAAAGATTTGAAAATGGTAATTTGTTAAACCATTTGAAAAGAAAGATTTTGGGTAATAAGTTGTGACTTAATTGAAATCCCATATCCATATGATTTTCGAATATTTCGCTCACTATTCGGTTTAGCCGGGAAAGGACCTTTGGGTCGTATAACCCATTCCGAATATGTGATACGACGTATATGGATAGCATTTGAAGACCGGTGTTGAAGACCGGATATTTTTGAAAACGGAAGGATTACCGTCGAGTTACTCTGCATCGGCTGATCCCCGATATAGAGGTTTTATCACCCTTAGTGACGGGAAGTCCGGACGTGATTGGAAATTATCCGGAATTGCAAGGGCTTCGTGAGAAGTGCCTTCGGTTCTGTTCGAACCCGGAACAGACTTGAATGGATACATGTCTGACATTACACTTTGAGATATAAAGCCGATTTCTTTCAAATACATCTCTGTTGGTGGCGGAGAATTTATTCTCTTAGCTTAACACCCTTCTCTGAGACGTACGAGCTCAGAGGTTATGTAGTTGAAATTTATCAGCGATATATCCCAATTTGGTAATGTGGCATGCTGAGTGTTGCTGTGAAATGATCAGTGTTTGATCATTTGTGATATGATCATTTGTTTGATCTTATATCTTTGTGATCATAGGTTGATCATTTGTTTGACCCGAAGCATGGCTTTGTAGAAAGCGTAGCTTTGTGGACGAGACTTCATCGAGCCTCACACCTCGGAAATGGTCGAAACAGGAAGGATGCGGCAAGGTTCTAGGGAGTAGCGCCCCTTAGTGTATGTCATTCCTTCTGGATAAAGGTGGTATCATGGTATGGAGCCCAGATACTTAACCTCTGTGGTTGCTGCAAATTTATTACTTTGTGGTTGTTGCGAATCGGGGATCCTCGGGAAGATCGGTGACGATCGGGGGATGACATACGCGTGTCAGTAGTTACCTATTTTTGCAGAGGTAACCCGGCCTTGTGTTGGCAGAGATCCGGTTAGGTTCTCGGGTCGTCTATTCCAGGGACGTACCCATCGTGGAAAGGAAGTTCCTTAGCCTGACCATTTGTTGGAAATCCAAAGAAACAATACGTGACGTGTACGGTTTTAGTTGTAGAACCTATCATTCACTTATGGTGGTCACCACTGTTTGGATGGTAGCTATAGTAGGCATAAGTGCGGAATGCCTATGCTGGCTAAGATTAATATTATACTTTCGAAATGTTTTCTACACTATGCACTAATAATAATATCAAAAAGGATTTGATTTTTTCATATCAAGCATCTTTGACTATCATAAGAAGAAATCTCCTCCAATTCTGCGTTTGCATTGTGTGTGTGGTGGGAGGTCTTATGGTAGTTTCATTTTCCAAAAGCATTGCGGATTTCAATGTTTAAAATTCTTTTGTTGATTGTTTAAAGATAAACTGTTTTTGTTGCTCACACCAGTCCCATGACTGATCCGGAGTTTATTGTTCCCTTCCTAAACTCTGGGTGCCCACTATTTTCCACACGGGCAGTCTGGAGTTGGGTTTTTCAGATATTCAGGTTTAGTAGATTATCTGGAGCTAGTTCAGTTCTTGGAGTTCATGGACTGACGTTGCTTATCTTGGAGCATCCTATTGGAGACATTCTATTCCGCTGCTGATGTTATCGTTTTCTATTCCGCTGCTATTTGTTGTATCATATCTCTGATGTATATAGATATTCATTGTATCATCATTGTATCTGGATATTGTATCAGATGCTGTATATCTGTATTATTCTTTTTCTTCCGCTGTGTTATTTACTTAATGGTGTTATAAGCTCCCAAGAACCGAATTCGGCATTTGAATCTACGGCATTTTGAGTACAAGTGAAGTACGGGTGCCGATTTTCGAAGGTCGACTTTTGGGTCTTGACAATTTTTGGGTTTAAATTGAATTTAAATTCAATTTAAATTCAAAAGGTGAGTGTTTTAACCCACTCACAACTTCTAAGATTTCTTATGTTTGTTAAATTAAATTTTGATGTGATTTAAAATTTATCTATGATTGTTTGGGCATATATTTAATCATCATCTCAGTTAGATAACATTTAGTTAAATTTAATTGTTATTTAATTTTATTATTGCATAAAATTTGCGAGTTAAATTTATTTATTATTGCATATAAACTGCCAGTTGAACAGTTATTAAATTTTATTGAATATAAACTATTTGTTGATGCCTGTTATATTTTATATGCTTTATATTGATGTTTTGTTTAAATTGGATGATGGTTGTAATAAATGGTTGTTTATTGGTATTTGGATGAATGAATGCTATATTTTATATTGTATAAACTGCAAGTTATTATGCATTTTTATTTTATTCGGGATTGCGGTTTGAAATGATATATAACCGTAATTTTATTTTAAATTGCGGATTGAAATGATAAATATCCGTATCACTTGACCATAGGATAGAAAATTATATACAAGCACCGTGGTCTATATATAAAATATTTTAAGGGATTTTCTATGGTTTGGAAAGAAATATACAGTTTAATAAATATTAAATTTTGATATTATATAAATATTATTTTATATATGGTTAAATTCTAAAATTTAAGCTATGTATGACTTGATGATGTTTTAAGTTTTATTTACGAATATTTCAAGTTTGAGTTTTTATTTAAGTGATATTGAATTTATTAAATAAATATTTCTAAACTAAATAATAGTAAATTGAATTAAGGTATATATAAGATTATCATATTTGGTTGGGAATTTTGGAATATTTAAAGACTTGTAATATATCAAAATTGAAATGTGTTATTGAAATTAAGGTATTATTGTTTTTCAAAGTATTTGTTTTCGAAATTGTTATAACTTTGAAAGTAATATGGTTTGAAAATGAATTTATTTGAAATAGAATTTATTTAAGAATTATCTTTAAATATATTGATTTGAAACCGATTGAAATTTTGAGATTAAGAATATGACTGCATTATGTGATTTGGGTTTAAGATGGTTTTAAAGAATATTTCAAGTTTTATAATTAAAAGTAAGAATAGTGATTGAAAATTTGGATTTTATTTAAATGATATATTATTGAATTTGATTTTTATGTATATACTATTTTGAAATAAATGATATGTTTTGAAATAGCAATAATAATTTGGTTTTAAAGTATATACTATTTTGAAGTAAAGGATATGGTTTGAAATGGCAATAATATTTTGGTTTTTGATGTATATACTATTTTGAAATAAAGAATATATTTTGAAAGGGCAATGATTGTGTTTTTAAAAGTATATATATTTCTTAAAATGACCACGGTGTTTTAATAACGATTGGTTGTTTAGGAGACCGGGATCAGATATGGACATACTCTCTGTCGATACCGAAAACCACTTTGACAACCGTGTACGCGGTGGAGATTCCAGAATGAAGTAGGATGGTGGCGACGTTCTTAAGGTATGTTACGTGGACCCAACTACCGTGAGTTGGCATAAGGTGGCTAAAACAGGAGCGATCTCGGACCAGTGAGGTAGCACCTCTTCTCGGACACATTTCTTCGATATTATACTCTTACTTGTGATTTGACTAGATGGCCATCCTCCGATTTGGGAATGTTGTTCGAGGTGGAACGGTAGTGGCTGCTATGCGTATCCATCAGTCCGTGTGCGTAATTGGTATATCTACCTTGGCATTGCCTAGTTGTGACGTGTCACCTACCATACCGAGCTTTACTACGATTATGATTTAAAGATCCGACCTCGTTAAGGTTCTCCATCCCCTTAACGCTATTTTCTATATGATTATACTTTACTGTTTAGACACTACTGTATATAGCGAATATTACTACATAGTAGACAGTTTAACGGATCCTTAAGAGATGTGAATCCCGAACATTTCTTAAGTTACTGCACTCACGTTAGACACTGGATAGGAGATGTCAAACCCCGTAAACATCTCTGATGCCGTTTACACTCATATTTATTTCATTGATTTAACTTACATAAGATCTTTTAGTTCTGACTCGAGTGTTTTGTCTTTTCAATTCGCTCGGGTCAGCCTGAGCATTTCAGGATTTGAAGGCCCTATTTCTGGAGGACGAAGACGAAGATTTTATTACTACTATTTGTTATATATTCTACTACACCATTGTATTCCGCTGCATTTATTATCATTCTCTGGTATGTGTAACTCTGATATGTATTGTATAAGTATAATCAAATGTTTTGTAAAACAGCTTTATGAACTGTTATTTGATTATTATATTTTATCGTTCCGCTGCAAGATTCTATTTTGTTTCTTTTATTTCTCCACTTTTTCTTATTTACCCCATAACAATCCGCCCTTCTGTATGGTTTAAGTTGGCATGTGTGTCTTCTTAAGCGTACAAAAAGGTGGGATGTTACAACAAGTGTATAGAAGTAAACCAGACAAAACCCAAATGTATAAGTTAAGCCAGTCAAACATATGTATATAATTATTCAAGCTAGAAAATAATAAAACAAAATAATCTTCTTTCACAAGAACATCTACCTGCAAAATATAAAATAAAATAACACAACCATATATGTGTGAACTATTCAAACTGGAAGTTAATAACAGAACAAACATCTTTACACAATATCTTCATTCATAAGCCAAGCCTACTTGCAAAAGTATATATCTTTGTATAAATATCTATATACACAGAAAACATAATTATAATATGTAAACTAATTAAGAAACAAGGCATTTAATGCCATCTTCTCAAGCCAATATTTTTTCAACTGAAAACACTGCAAATCTTTACTTTTCAGAAGAAAAATCTGGTCAAATAAAAAAAGATAAGAAAATAGCTTAACTAGTTAGAACCTTCCTTAAACATCCTGTTTCTTTTATATATATACGTGTGTCTATCTTGCTATTTAGTTCGTTCAGTAACTTATAAAACAAGAGAAAAAAGAGAGGAAGCAAACTCAATCCAAAACTGCAGTTCAAAACAAAATTCAGGACAGATTCAAAGATAGTATCAACTACAGGTTTCAAAAGAAACAAGAAGTGTTCTTTGTTCAGAGATTTTGTAGGTGAGTAAATAAGATTTTTTCTCTCAAAGTTTAAGTTAAATAAAACAACAGTTCAGGAGATTCATTGAAAATATGGTTGTATATGCTTTGATTTTGAATATCCTCCTGTGTTGCTCTATACTTCTCGGTTAAATGGTTACATGGTGAATATTTGTTTCAAAACTCAAAATTATTTTCTTCTAATCATTGTTGGGCTTCAATTTTTCAGTTAAACAAGATGTTTAAAACTTAAATTTAGATTCTAAAAACTGATTGAAACCATGTTTGTAAGATATCATCACTAGAAACCTTGTTTACAGGAAATCAAATAATACTCTGATAAATTCGTTTGTTATAAAAGGTTAATTCAAGTTTATATCTTGAATTCTTATTGCAAATTATGATTTGTAAAACAAAAATAAAGATTTTTAGACTAGTATTCCAAGACCAGTTAGTATTTGAACAAAATTTACATTTTTTCCAATTTCTAGTGATAGATTCAAAAATTTCTATAGAAATTTGGATTGAAGCAAGTATAGTCATCTATGATCTCGGGAAAATTATGGAATAATTTTTCCATTGCATGAATTAATGAAACGAGATCATTTTAGGGTTTAGTTTCGAGTTTTTAAACGTGTCTGTAACGAGGGGTGTTCGTCGTCTATACGTGATCGAGTCGCATGAAATTCTAGAGGTTGGTAGCTTTGTGTGATTTCGTGGTGTGGACGAAGTTTGGACGTCTCAAGTGGCTTGAATGGCGGTGGCGAGGCGTTTTAGGCGGTGGTCGTGTTTGTAGTTTTTCGATCGAGCTGTCCTTTTTCGATTTCGAATTTTTGAAGGCAATTTGAGTTTGGATTTCGAATCTACGGGGGATTTGTGATTTGCCTGAGTCGTTGGTGATCGCCGAAGCTAAGATCGCCGCCGTGCACGTGTACGGCACAAGGGGATGTGTCAGTGTTGTGTTGTTAGGTAGGTGATTTCTTCAGGGTAGTAATCGAGTTGGAGAGAGTTACCTGGAACTATACCTATGTTTAAACTTAACTACAGGAAAAGGAAAAAAAAGAGAGAAGGAGATGGAGTACGAGAGGAAGAGGGGACTCGGGGGAAACGGGTGAGAGACTCAAGTGTTACTTGAATTTAATAGGGGGAGTTCTCAGGTTGCTTCTTTCAAACTGTAATGTTATATAAAAAAAATTAGGTTAAGTATTAAATTAATTAACATTTAAAGTTTGTAATTAGTAATACATTGATTTTTTTTATAAAATTTTAAAGAGGACTTTTAAATGTTAATTAAGAGGAATAATTAATATTAATTAATTAATTTTTTTGGGAAGTGATTAAGAATGATTAACCTTTTTAATAGTAATTAGAGATTGGTTAATTAATGATTGAGTGATAAATAAATTTGTAATTATCTACTTTAAGTTAATTAATGTATGATTAGTATTAATTTAATTATGAATTAACAATTGATTAAATAAGTAATTAGTGAATAATAAATGGGTAATTAAGTCTTATTGGTTAATAATTAAAGTCATTAATGGGTAATTAATTTAGATTAATTGATTGATTAAAGATAATGAAGAGGAGATTATCGATTTTGGAAATTTGTGACATTATGGTATCATAAGAAGACTACAGATTTGTGAATAATTCATAATTGTTTTTAATACTTTGTTAATGATAATTCAATCATAAGTAAGAATAAGATTATCTTAACAATTAAGTAGGATTTGAGATTTATTAAATTATTCAGGTAATTAAAAGGGATAACTAATTAATTTAATAATTAGAATTTAAGTTAATCAATTAAGGTTTAAGATTAATTAATCGAGGATAATTAATTTGTAATTAATAATGGTACCCTAAATTTAATTACTATAGAGAAGTAATTAAAGAAATGTTAATGAAGAGCGTTAACTGTAGTTTATTATACAATTAATTAAGTTTAATTAATTAATTTAGTATAATCATTCATGGAATATGGTTAAGTATAATTACTTAATGAAAGTAATTGGATAATGATGATAATCTTAATGTAATTAAAGAATAATTAATCAAGGAGGATTAACTAAGATGAATGATTATGGAATGGCAAATTAATTGGGTTGTAATTAATTAATAAGCAGGACTTAAAGGTAATTGATTTAATTCAATTATGGCTAATTAGATTTATTCGAGATGGTGTGATTGATTTATCTTACTTATGTATGATTAAATGATGATTAGATGCCCTGAATTGATTGATACCCTTGATATGAAATGGTACGCAATATGATGTGTTAGGTGGGAAATGATAATGTGGTTATCTATTAATGATGAATTGCTGAGTAGGGGTGACATCTTTTATTTAAAGTTGAATTACATTTCACTTGAATAATTTGTGTTATGATGAACTGAATTTGAAGAGACCGGAGTCGGGTATTAGTAAATATCCGAAACCACTTCGATTATTTACAAATTGATACGGGAATCAATAGGCTGTAATGGAATGATTTAAGTGAATTGGACCATATAATCCAAGTTCTGGCACTTAGAAATTGATGTGTGAAATAAATGATGTCTATAACAACTTGAGAAGTGAAAATGTATATAAGTTACCCCGGGTTTATATGAGTTGTATACTTTTGTATTCCATGTTAGATGGGTTTACTCACGCTGGTTTCCAGCCTGACCCGGGTGTTACTTTGATGTAATGCTTGGGTCAGACCGAGTATTACAGATTTTCAGGTAAGGACGTTCTGGAGCTTAGGAGGCAAGCTGGTCGGCAAGAACGTATGGAGTGTTTCCGCTGTGTTATATTATTGTATATCTAAGGCATGGAAATGGTATATATCTAGTGACTGAAAATTTGTGTAACTCTGATGTTTTAAAATGTAATCGACAGATATACTATTCTTTGTAAACTGTTATTATTTATTATTATATTTTGTCCGCTGTGAATGTGGGATGTTGTTGTTTCTTCTTCTTCTTCTTTTTCTATCGCTTTCTTCTTTCTTCCTAACTATCTGGAATTTTCGGGTTCGAAAATTCCGGGTCATTACAGTTGGTATCAGAACTGAAGGTTAAGCGTGAACCTTGGCTCTGGTGGGTGTACTCATAAGGATAGGGTTAATAGTACCCTAGAATGAGTTGAGTGTATATGTATATATGAGAGTGTACTTGTTATTTTCTTATATAAAGATTTTAAAAATGGTTTTAAAACTGGATAATTTTATAAAAGCTTATATCATATTTATAAAGCGATAATTGGTTATTAAATAAGAAATTAAGGAATATATATATATACATATCCAAATCAGGATTGGATAAAATGAACTATACAAATAAGATGAATTAAAATGGTTCCAAACCAGAAAAAAATGATTATTGAGTTTAAATAGGATGGTTGTTTTTCAATAAACAATTAAATGTTTTAGGGAAGTAACCATTAGATGTAAATAACTTGTAAATTAGAAGGATGTAAATTGAAAAGTTTTGAAATTGTTTCAAAGTGCTAAAATAATAAATAAGTATTATTTGAATAAAAGTGACTTGTTGCAAACAATGGGTTGTTTGAAAATTTGATTTGAATTTAAAACCAAAGGTGGTTTAAAATTATATATAAAAAAAACATGGCTGGAAGGGCCAAGAAATAAATATATACATATGTATGGATATACATGGTATCAAGGATAATTTGAAATAAACTCTAAATGCTGAGTTTTAAATTTGGAATGAGATGTGATACCCAAAGTGATAAATTTTTGAACTTAATAAGTAGGAAGATTATTAATGTGAAGTTTAAAGATTGAATGAGGTTGATTGGATTAAGTAAATTGAATTTAACTTAGAGGAAGTTAAATAAGTTTGAATGGACAACCAGATTTGGAAATTTTAATATGAATTTGGGATTGAACTTGGGAAGTTAAGTGGTTAATTTAATTTGGAGTTTGTGTGATCTCAAAATGGGTTTGAGATCTGTAAATTTGAAATGGATGGATGTTTAGAATAAATTGGATGATGTCATCCTATTGTTATTAATAATCTTTAAAGTGTAAATTGGATTTGTATAAATGAATAAAGAGTGAAGTGTTGTAATATATCCATTATTGAGATAAAAAGGGAAATTAAACTTTAATTTGAAATTAAGGATATGGAATTACTTTGAACTGAACTATTTGAATAATTGAATTTGAAAATTAAAATTGTTTAAGAACTAGATTCAAAAATGGAAGATAAAATTTGGTAATAAATTGAATTTTTAAAAATTGTTTTGAACTCTTATTTGAACTTTGAAATAAGTTAAGTAAAGATAATTTAAAATGGAATTTTGAAAATTGGACTCAGAATTAAATTGTTTAAAGGTTGGGATTATTGAATTAAAAATAAAGGTTAAATTGATTTAAGGGGGTTAAATCAACATTTGAAAATTTAACTCGAATTTATATAATTCGAGATGGTTTAAAATTGAGATTTAAAATTGAATTAGTTCAAACTGAATTTGATTTGAATTAGGAAAGAAGTTGAGGTTATTTTAACTTGAATTGGGGATAAATCGAGTTCAAAGGAAATTTAAGTTATTCAAATTAGAAGAGAGTCAATTTAAATGGGTGTGGAAATTTAAATTGAATTGATGGGGAATTGAACAGTTTGACTCTGGACTGTTTTCAAAATAAATTGTTTTAATATAAATCTATTTTTCCAAACTATTTACTACACAACTTTTCTTTTTAAACCTAAAACTATCTTAAACGTGTTTTACAATTGCTTTTGGAACTATTTAACTATTTTACAACTGTTTTATAAACTAATTATTATTTTTCTACTACTTTATAACTGATTACTGTTTTATAACTATTTTACCATTACTTAACTATTTTACAGCTTTTTGCGGTTATTAATTATTTTTCAACTACTTATCTATTTTTAAATTTTTCCAAGCTATTTTCTAAATATAAACTGGTCGGAGTTCAAACTGTTATTGATTAAATACCCAACTGAGATAAGAATTGAAGTGATAATCCAAATGGGGATTAAGGCAAACGTGGATAAGTGAATAAAATTTGAGTGAATGTGAATGGAAAGGAAATTGATTTGGTTAATAATCAATGAAGTTAAATACGTAGGATGTACGTATGTTATTCTATTCGCATAGTGATTTGGTCCAGATTCGAGCACAAAATTTCGAGATAGTTATATTGATCCGAGTAGGGATTTTTCACTCGATTTTCGACGGTGAACCTGGATATGGATTGTTGATCGGTTCTGGATATTCTCTATCGTAGTTGTGACTATGCAAGGAGAATGATGGTTTCTGATCAAGAAACCAAGTCTGAGTCCGCACTAGGAAGTCGGGTGGACAATACTAGTTCGGAAGTGAAATTGTGTGATCGAGTGAGCGATCAGATTGATATTGCGTACGAATGATATGTGGACATCGTACGGGTTTGAATAAAATTGATATTGCAAATTTGTGGATAAGAACTGTAAATTATTTTTGAAATTGAAAGGATATTTTGAGAAATATATGATGAAGTAAAGTGGAGATTGAATATCTCTATGATTAAAATTTACTTTATAAAAGTAAGTAATTTGGCAAGTGACTTTATAAGTAATTTAATTTGAATATTTGATTTGGGATAAATAAAATTATATATTTTGTTATATAAAATAAATCTTCCCTTATTGAATCTATAGCCAGAGAAAAAAAATGGGGTTTTAAAATATTTGAAAGTATTTAAAGTATAAAAGTGAATTTATACAAGTATGAAGTGATTCAAAAAAAAATTTCCAAGGTTATTATATATATGTATTTATAAAAAGGAATTTGTGAAAATGATTTTGAGGAAATTTTTTTTGGAACCTTTGAATTTTGGGAAGGCTTCGATTTTTGGGAAAAAAAATCAATATTGGGATTTGGAAAGCCTAATTTGAGAATTATCGATTTTGGGAATCGATTTTGAGGAAAAGAGCTTTATATGTGATTCATACTAGGTGTATGATTTGGAAAATACTATATGTGTATAGTATAAAGTGTTTTGAGGTTGGCTCTGGGGAAAAAGGCTGTAACGACCTGCTATTTTGGACCATTCAAATCGACAATAAATCCACACATGTCTGACTTGAATAATTCAAAATATCAGACTGTTAATTTAAATTTGGCAAAACTCAGCATATGCAGTAAATTAATCAATCACAGAATCACAAACACAGAGTAATACAATAATACGCAGCGGAATAGATAAAATAGTAGTTCATGAAGCTACTATATAAACATCAGAGTTATAAATAAAATACTACAGAATATCTCAGATGCAGTGAAGTCTCCAATCCAAACAGATGACTTCTGTGAACGAATCAACTGGAAAGCTGGAAGCTGAATCAAAAGTTGGATCTCCAAAGGAAGCTCCAAACTCCAAGGATGAGTCTCAAATGCTGTATCACTCAGTTTGACCCGAGCGTAAAGCAAAACACAAAACACTCGAGTCAGGATTAACATTCTTATATAAATAAATCCAACTCAAGTGAAATATCAACTGAAATACAAGTAACTTAAAGGATGTTTGGGATAACCATCCTCTAAGTATCTTCAGAACTATCTACAAGATGGAAATATACATTATAACACCGTGGTCATTTCAATTTAAATTATACTTCAAAACCCAAATATCATTTCATTTCAAATATAACTATTTTCCAAGATAGTATATATATATTAATTAATTTATAAAGTAAAGTATTTATAATTTCCTCAAGTCTCATAAATCGATTTAAATTAACTCAAATTCCAAATTCAAATTTATTCAAAGCCCAATTCATCAATTCAATTCAATTCTAAATATACCCTTTAATTTTTTTCTATATTTCAAAGCTTAAATATTCAATATTTTCAAAGTTAAATTTGACAGTTCATACAGCTCTTGGTTTAACTTTATTATTATTAAATCAGGGAATATTCATTTAATAAATTCAATATCATTTAACTAGCCTTAAATTTCATTTTTACTTAAATCAAACCCAAGTTATAAATCATATCTTAAATCTCAATTTCAATAAGTTTCAAATCGGTTTAATTAAATAAAATTATCTTCCCAAATCCATAGAATTTATTTTCAAAAATATTTATATATATGGACCAACGGTGTTTGTATATATATCTTCATATAGTTCAGAATATGGATATTTATCATTTCAATCCGTAATTTAAATATATACGGGTAGATATCATTTCAACCCGTAATCCCAATTTCAATTCAATTGAAAATCGCTTGGGTTTATCATTTCAACCCATAACGATTTTCTCCTATTCTAAAGTCCGTTCGGGTATGTATCATTTCAACCCATAGTGAATTCTATACTAACAAGGAACTTGTAGAGTGATAACAGATAATATAAAATACAACAACAGGAATATATCATAAATAACAATAAATATAAACAACAGGATATGGTATCATATCCCATAGGTGAACAGTAACAGGTAATAGCATATATAATAATTTAAATAACTACAGCAGCATATTTCAATTGTCGTTTCAATTGAAATCAAATTTAATAAATAAAAGAACGTTAATCGTGAGTGATTGCTCACCTTTCGAGGCTAGGGATGATTTGACGATAGAGTAAGTTACGATTCCAGGCACGGATTTCAAAGCGAAGCAAGATTGAACGCGAATTGGACGAACAAGGCTGATAATCAAGAATTGATAAACGAATTAGAACTGGATTGATGATGATAAATTGGTATAACTGAACTGATATATAACTGTATATGAAGTCATGCTTTTAACTTTCAAACATATATTAAGTTAAATATATATATGTTTCAAAATCCATTGTTTTTAAATTAAAACTCAATTTTGAAGTCAAACATATATCTATAATGATAAATTTTGAATCAATACATTTAAACTTAACAGTTTAACATATATGTTTATATAACTTATGAAATCAACTGACAAACCAAAACTTAAGACTGTTATACATAGATATACACACGATAAGTTATATTTAAAATAAGTTATATTTAAAACAATAGCTATACAAATATACTCTTGACCCAATACAGTACAATAAATCACTTCTTAAAACTATTATATTATATGTATATTATCCATATACTTATATAACCGATATATAATTCAGGAACCATATATATATATGTATATAAACTTAACTATAAAAGAGAAAAGTATAAAACCAAATCAACATTGTAAAACATATATATATAAGATACCTTTCAAATCAAGCATGTAACAAGAACTAATACTTATGTAACATATAACCGGGATGTACATATTATATACCACTTAATATAACTTGTAAAAATCTTATCAATACAACTGACATAAATATAAATATATAATATAAATATATTAGAACTAAATTTTCTTTGATTCAGAACCCACATTTTCTTTCAAAATCAACTTTCCAAACAAATATTCACAGCCTCGGTAAGCTTATTTTAATAGCTACACATATATTGCATATATTTATAAAACTTGTATGTATTAGACTTATAAAATAAAATACAAAATATATATAAGGTATATCTTGGCTAAAACATATCCTATGTGCTGTGCTTATTTATATATATATGCGAATGTATCATCCATCTCAAAGCAAAGAAATCGGAACACACGGATGACAGTAGTTTTCCTCAAGTAGTCTTTATAATAAAACCAAACTCATATAGATCCAACAGCATAACTAATATATATAAATATAGGACATACATAGAAGAAAATCTGTTGTAATACAATACCAAATTTAAACTTTTTGAAACACAAATATAGTAAAATTATATACTCTGAAAACATCATTAGGTAGGTACATCTATCTACGAAAAGTAATATTAGCAAAGTAATACTTATAAACATCATATTTTATAATTATACTTTGTAAACACCTTATATTTATATATTGTGAACAACGATTTAAAACGTATAGTTTATAACAGATAATATAGACGTGTGAAACACATACCCTGTAATATGAAAAAGTAGGCATAGCTAGATACCCACGCATACCATCCACACGGTAGGCATGGCCAGATGGGGTACGAACTGCATGGACTTGGGTTTGGGCAGAAGTTGGCCGGCAAGGCGTGGCTTCGGGTTAAGGGCTGTGAGTCGATGGGTGGTTGGGGTCTAGTGAAGTTTGTTCGACGGCTACAGGCATTGGGTCCCTGGCGGCTTCAGGTGGATCTGACTGGTTGGGGTTTGCTGACTTGGAGGAGGTCGATTTCTCTGGTCCAAAGCTGTTCATGCGGAGGCGAGGCTCTTAGAGGAAGAGTCGGACGTGAGTGTAGGGGCCGTAGTGGTGGAGCCTTGGTGGCCGGTGATGGCATGGGTTGATGAGTTCGGTCGTGGTGGTTGCTGGCCGTGGGGAGGAGGAACGTTGGGTGTGGGATCTCATGGAGGAGGAGAGAGCGGGGCGGAGGAGTGGAAGTGAGGTGCGGTAGGGAAAGGACATGGAAGAGGATGGGAAAATGGGAAAAGAAGGGAGAAGAATGAATGGGTTTTTGAAAAATGAGCAGGCTCAGATATACAAATGTTAAGTGATACGAACTATGAACGTTTTTTTTAGATCTGGAAATGAATGTGCTGAAACAAAAAAAAGTAACCGACTAAGGAATATGAATGAACCCTCAATTTAAATACAGGGAAAAATGAAAGTAATGACCGTTAGTGTACTGGGAAGCGAAAGATGAGAACTTTGAACGAATATGTACAATTAATAGAAATTGTAACGGTCAGAAGTATTGATTCCGGCAAATTATTAAATCAATATTTAGTTGTTTGGACAGCACGTTTCAAAACTTGAAACGCAAAAGAAATAAAAGATCACGGATCCATGCCGATACGGTTACCGGTTTTCGCGGATTCCGCTGTGAACCGGATTTCAAAATACAGAGATAAATATACCATTGAGATCAGTACGACGAGAGGATCAAAACAGTATACAGATATTAGTGGTACGATCATTCGACCAAAAGTCGATAATCAGTACCGAAAATGCTGCTATTTCGTACAGGAAAAATCCAAACGAAGCTAGAAACGTCCGAATTTCGCGAAACGAATTTCGCAGTCTGATTCAGAATGCTCTGAATAAATTTTCTCCTGTTGACATATTTTGATTTCGGAAAACCTTTAAATTCACTGTTATTAACCGGTTTGATTTGAAATAAAATTTCACAGGAAAATAAACTTCAATATTATCAGATGAAAATTTACCAGTTGCTATATTAAAATAGACGTATTCCAAATAGTAAACTTTTTATTTTCAAATTTTATTGTTTAAATTTACAAAATTTCAATTAATTTAACAAAAAAATCACTAAAAGTTTTGGGTCGTTACACTCTCCCCCACTCAAAACTTTTCGTCCCCGAAAAGGAAGGAGGTAGGAGAATAGAACAACCAGAAATAAAAGTAGATTGAAAGTCAAGATTAAACAATTAATTTGAACTATATAAATTTTACTTAAAATTTGAAAACTTCATTTGCAATTCAATTGTCATATATACTTTAAAACTTTTCAAGACCCATTTGCAAAATTTCTTGCTTCCTTACAATTACCATTTATATGCTTAAATAACAACTTTATAAATATATGAAAACTATTTGAAGCAATTATTTACATTATTACTTATATTCACAAAGAAGCTATTTGAAAACATTAAATCCATAATTCATAATTTAGTAAAAAAAATTCTTTCTCAAGATACTTTTCGAATATTATTAATAATCAATAATCATTTATTTTAAATATGTTTTATTAAATTAATAACCTCAAAATATTTATAACACTAAAATTTCTATTAAACCATGTAGTCTATAATTAAACAATATTTAAAAGAATACAGTCAACAAGCAAAAGAAGGAGGATTTGGAAAACAGAACATAGGTGAATAAATAAGCTGAGCAGATAAGATAGATTCAAAAGAATAGTATCGGGCACGAATAATTTATTCAAACCATAAGAATTTCAATTTCAAATATTAATACATAATTTCTTTGTTGAAAATACCTTTATAATAAAATACTTTTATAACTCGATGTTTTAACAAGTTTATCCTTGTTCCTGTAGACTCTGGTAGTGCGTTGATCAGGCGCAAAACTAGAATTCTCCAGGTACTTAGTAGACTTGTTTCAACACCCAGTGAAAATACTGGAAAAACTTTTAAAAACAGATATCGAAAGTACAATCCAAACAAAACAAACAAAACCTTTGTCTAACCATGGTTCGCAGATACACAATGGTTACGCCTGGATCCCCCAGGAAACAATCCATATCCGTAAGCTTTCTCAGCCCTGCGAGTTACGCCATGATGACTAGTAGAATGCAGGATACACAATCGTTACGCCTGGATCCCCCAGGAAACAATCCGTACCCCCAGGCAAGACTCAGCCAAGCAGTTGCGCTACTATTCGCGACCTACACATATTGCAGGATACACAATGGTTACGCCTGGATCCCCCAGGAAACAATCTGTACCCCCAGGCAAGACTTAGCCAGGCGGTTGCGCTATGCAGTCACGATCGTAAGACCATGGGTAACGCCATGGAATTCGAAGGACACTCGAGTATCATATTCGGAAAACCAAAAATCAGAGAAATATCGATAGAATGAATCCAAGATGTGGCCACAAATCGGATATCAAGCAGAAGGCACTTCCCATATCTTTACTTCGAAAATATGTATCATATAGTACCTTTTCAAATCACTTTCAAATATCGTACTTATATAAAATCCATTATATATAAGATTTAATTTTCAAATCAAATACTTTCCAAAATCAATAGTATATCAAATCATACTTATATAGACTTCAATTATATAAGATTTCACTTTCGAATTGAGTACCTTTTCAAATCTATAGTTTTCGAATCAATTTCATACTCATACAAATCAATTTTATATAAGTTCGACAACTCCCAAATCAAGTATTTAGTAACACAAGGTTTTCAAATTTCAATTTGTTTCAATATCAGTTCAATTTCAAAATCATATACAATTTCACCAAATTATTTCTTCTCAAATTAAATATCTTTAGTTTCAAAGTTTCCAAAATAATAGATTTAGAAAATAAATCCAAATTTCCAAATCAATATAATTTAAGTCAACCAATTCATTTCCAAAATCAAATGTTTTCAAAATCATCTTATACTTACGTAAGGTCTCTCTTATATAAGGATCAAATTTTTCAAAATAAATTTCGCTGTACGAAGAGCCATATGGGATTGAATATCTTTGCTTTTATGGGTTATATATCTTTGTAATTTAAATTTGAAATTTTCTTTTAGTAAGCAAAGATATTCTAACATGACAGCTTTCAATTTCAGCGTCAAAATATATCAATGATATTAGAATATAAGATGTACATACGTCATCATTTCGCAGAACCACATTTGATCGCTTGCTCGATCACCCAAGTTCGCTTTCGAACTAGTATTGTCCATTCGACTTCCCTAATGCGGACTTTCATATGGTTTCTCGACTAGAAGCTATCAGTCTCCTTGCATACCCATATACTATGATAGAGAATTCTAGAATCGAGCCCAAAATCCATATCAAATATTCGCCATCAAGAATCGAATGAAAAATCCTAACACGAAATGGTGTAATCCACCTCGAACTTGTGTACTCAAACTTGGATCAAATTAATTATACGAATAAAACAGCATACGTACAACTTATATATTTATTCCAACTTGTTAAATATATAGTTTCATAAAGATGTTACTAAGTTAAAACATTTAAACTAAATTTTATTCAAAATATTTTGAAGACCAAATTCTTTTCAAAGCATTTCGAATCTAAATTTCATATTAGAAAATTTTAAAATTGCCTTATTCATTTACTTAACAAAACAGTTTCAATTTATTTAAACCATATTACTACATACTTTGACATACATACCAAACTTGTATACTTTACTTTTCAAAATTTCTTAGCTTTTGAAAAGTTAACCTTGATTTGGAAGTGCTCGAACCTTCAAAATAGTTGAAGAAATCATTTTCAAATTCAAGAGTTGGAAATCAACAACAAATCAGTAAATCAATTTCAAAAGATAGGTTTATATCCAATTCGAAACTCGAGGACTGAACACCGGCTTACTTCAAATCATTTCAAATATATATACATATATCTTTCGAATATCAAATCTTACTTCGGAATTTGAAATCAAAATGGTTTCACAAAATCACTCGCGTAGCAATGCTACTAAAGTGGCCTCTCCCCCACTATGAAAATCGAAAATCAATGTCGATGATGCGTGCACTCATCACCGAAATTATTTTCCAGCGACATAAATGAGTTCTGGACTTCTATTTTCTCAAACTTCTTTTGAAATTTCTTTGAAATCATTCGAAACTTATTAAAATCATTTGAAACATTTCTTATTCGGAAAATACTTTTAAATCATATTATTATTATATATTTCAAAATCTTAAAACCAATTTCAAAGTACCGGAGTTCAATTCTTGAATTTCAAATTTAAATTCCTTCAGTTATAAATCATTTTTAGATAAATCAACTTTCTTATATAGTTTTTTTTTCAAAATTACAAATCCTTTCGAAACCTCAAATTCTTATTTTAAAAGGGTTTATAATCTTTATCGAAAACATTTCACTTTTATATATAGAATATAATAATTTCGATATATATAACAATTTCTAAAATATAAACAAGCCTGATATTTCAAAGGATGGTTAAAGAATGGATTTCAAAACAAAGATAGAAATTCAAATTAGAGGGACTCTAATCAAATAGGATTCTGATTCGAAAATAAGTTCGAACGAAAATGAGATAATTAATTTCAAAACAGTAGATGGATACACTTATATAAATCGCGGGCGACCTTAACCGGGTCAACCGTGACTTCAAGAATATAATCGATGCGGAAATCTAAGGCAAATCGACATTCTAACGCCAGAGATAGAATTCGGCATAATAAGAGATGGCAACATCAAAACCGAGGGATATATAAATCTCCGGTGAATCAATGCCAATTGTAAAGGAGTTCCACCCCTTTACAATCATTCAAAGATTGGCGGGATCGCCTATTCTTATAGAGATCATTCGAAGTGGAGTTATGGGATACTCTAGAATCAAAAGAATATAAAGAGGGAGAGACAAGAATGAATTTAGGAACCGCAAGAAACGTTCCAAAGTTCAAAGGAAATCGAGCCAAACGGAAGAGATTTAAACTCGAACGAAAGTGATTCTGTAAATAAATTTACTATATATGCTAAGTTTTGCCTAGAGCCAAAGCTATGATACCAACTGTAACGACCCACTATTTTGGACCATTCAAATCGACAATAAATCCACACATGTCTGACTTGAATAATTCAAAATATCAGACTGTTAATTTAAATTTGGCAAAACTCAGCATATGTAGTAAATTAATCAATCACAGAATCACAGACACAGAGTAATACAATAATACGCAGCGGAATAGATAAAATAGTAGTTCATGAAGCTACTATATAAACATCAGAGTTATAAATAAAATACAACAGAATATCTCAGATGCAGTGAAGTCTCCAATCCAAACAGATGACTTCTGTGAACGAATCAACTGGAAAGCTGGAAGCTGAATCAAAAGTTGGATCTCCAAAGGAAGCTCCAAACTCCAAGGATGAGTCTCAAATGCTGTATCACTCAGTCTGACCCGAGCATAAAGCAAAACACAAAATACTCGAGTCAGGATTAACATTCTAATATAAATAAATCCAACTCAAGTGAAATATCAACTGAAATACAAGTAACTTAAAGGATGTTTGGGATAACCATCCTCTAAGGATCTTCAGAACTATCTACAAGATGGAAATATACATTATAACACCGTGGTCATTTCAATTTAATTTATACTTCAAAACCCAAATATCATTTCATTTCAAATATAACTATTTTCCAAGATAGTATATATATTAATTAATTTATAAAGTAAAGTATTTATAATTTCCTCAAGTCTCATAAATCGATTTAAATTAACTCAAATTCCAAATTCAAATTTATTCAAAGCCCAATTCATCAATTCAATTCAGTTCTAAATATACCCTTTAATTTTTTTCCATATTTCAAAGCTTAAATATTCAATATTTTCAAAGTTAAATTTAACAGTTTCATACAGCTCTTGGTTTAACTTTATTATTATTAAATCAGGGAATATTCGTTTAATAAATTCAATATCATTTAACTAGCCTTAAATTTCATTTTTACTTAAATCAAACCCAAGTTATAAATCATATCTTAAATCTCAATTTCAATAAGTTTCAAATCGGTTTAATTAAATAAAATTATCTTCCCAAATCCATAGAATTTATTTTCAAAAATATTTATATATATGGACCAACGGTGTCTGTATATATATCTTCATATGGTTCAGAATATGGATATTTATCATTTCAATCCGTAATTTAAATATATACGGGTAGATATCATTTCAACCCGTAATCCCAATTTCAATTCAATTGAAAATCGCTTGGGTTTATCATTTCAACCCATAACGATTTTCTCCTATTCTAAAGTCCGTTCGGGTATGTATCATTTCAATCCATAGTGAATTCTATACTAACAAGGAACTTGTAGAGTGATAACAGATAATATAAAATACAACAACAGGCATATATCATAAATAACAATAAAATATAAACAACAGGATATGGTGTCATATCCCATAGGTGAACTGTTACAGGTAATAGCATATATAACAATTTAAATAACTACAGCAGCATATTTCAATTGTCGTTTCAATTGAAATCAAATTTAATAAATAAAAGAACGTTAATCGTGAGTGATTGCTCACCTTTCGAGGCTAGGGATAATTTGACGATAGAGTAAGTTACGATTCCAGGCACGGATTTCAAAGCGAAGCAAGATTGAACGCGAATTGGACGAACAAGGCTGATAATCAAGAATTGATAAACGAATTAGAACTGGATCGATGATGATAAATTGGTATAACTGAACTGATATATAACTGTATATGAAGTCATGCTTTTAACTTTCAAACATATATTAAGTTAAATATACATACGTTTCAAAATCCATTGTTTTTAAATTAAAACTCAATTTTGAAGTCAAACATATATCTATAATGATAAATTTTGAATCAATACATTTAAACTTAACAGTTTAACATATATGTTTATATAACTTATGAAATCAACTGACAAACCAAAACTTAAGACTGTTATACATAGATATACACACGATAAGTTATATTTAAAATAAGTTATATTTAAAACAATAGCTATACAAATATACTCTTGACCCAATACAGTATAATAAATCACTTCTTAAAACTATTATATTATATGTATATTATCCATATACTTATATAACCGATATATAATTCAGGAACCATATATATATGTATATAAACTTAACTATAAAAGAGAAAAGTATAAAACCAAATCAACACTGTAAAACATATATATATAAGATACCTTTCAAATCAAGCATGTAACAAGAACTAATACTTATGTAACATATAACTGGGATGTACATATTATATACCACTTAATATAACTTGTAAAAATCTTATCAATACAACTGACATAAATATAAATATATAATATAAATATATTAGAACTAAATTTTCTTTGATTCAGAACCCACATTTTCTTTCAAAATCAACTTTCCAAACAAATATTCACAGCCTTGGTAAGCTTATTTTAATAGCTACACATATATTGCATATATTTATAAAACTTGTATGTATTAGACTTATAAAATAAAATACAAAATATATATAAGGTATATCTTGGCTAAAACATATCCTATGTGCTGTGCTTATTTATATATATGCGAATGTGTGACGCCCCACCTTTATACCCACGCTAACCAAGAACACTACGGTGTAGTGCTGTCAATTAGCACGGAGGATAAGGCTGTTGAGGAGCGACCATCTATGTAACTTCTTTGCGCGAGCACCGATATGTCAGATAGAATAGAATGCATATCTTTTAAGGAGGAAATCCGACATACCGAAACAAACACAAAGCTATCACACGGTGGCTATAAATGATCTTCGGAAACAAATATAGAAATAAACGTAGAACAAATCAGTCACAGACAATTCATATCACAAAGGCGGAATAAGATATGAATATTACACCTAAAAGTGTACATCAGAGTAGTGGTCAAATAAGATCCACAATAACACAAAAGAATAGATACAAGTGCAAGACAATAGAATACGTATACATCAAGGAGTCTCATCCCAAATTCATACAACAAAAACCTACTAAACTAGAGTAGTTAGCCAAAAGTCAGAAGATGGCTCCAGATAAGAAGTCATGAAGAAGCACCTGTAAAAACTCAGTCTGACCCGAGTATTATTTAAGAAGAAAATAATAAACGGATCAGTCTAGCTATAATTATCAGATAAAATGAGATAGAATATGAGATATGATAATAGAACGTATGATAACAAAAAGGTGTCATACTATGAAAAGTATACATTAGAAATCCCATAAAAGTCATACAATATCTCAATAATCTCAAAACAGAGAAAAGAATGTCATATTCTTAATTTAATTCACCAAGCCACAATAAAATGACATACTCATCAATGTCAATGGTAAAAGCTGGTGAAACATAAAATTCCAGAAATCAATCATTAGAAATCCAGAAATCACAAGAAAAGGATGGCCAATCCCAATCAGGAGCATGAAAGCCGGTACATTGACGCAGTGCAAACGGTACGTCCAATGAACCAGAAAGCCAAGACATCGATGTAGTACAAACGGTACATCAGATGAATCAAACATTGACGCAGTGCAAACGGTACGTCCAATGAATCGGAACGACAGAGACATCGATGTAGTACAAACGGTACATCAGATGAATCGAACATTGACGCAGTGCAAACGGTACGTCCAATGAATCAGAAAGCTAAGACATCGATGTAGTACAAACGGTACATCAGATGAATCAAACATTGACGCAGTGCAAACGGTACGTCCAATGAATCAGAAAGCTAAGACATCGATGTAGTACAAACGGTACATCAAATGAATCAAACATTGACGCAGTGCAAACGGTACGTCCAATGAATCAGAAAGACAAGACATCGATGTAGTACAAACGGTACATCAGATGAATCAAACATTGACGCAGTGCAAACGGTACGTCCAATGAATCAGAAAGACAGAGACATCGATGTAGTACAAACGGTACCTCAGATGAATCGAAACACATTAAAAGTACTTGGGTTGCCAGCCCACAAAGAAATGAGACGAAGCTCAATAAAATGAAGTACAGTCCTTCATATGGACAAAGAGACATCGCACAATTGCTAGTCTAAATCATAAAATTGATCATCATGATCAGCGAGAAGTGTCAATCACACCAAGCTAGTAAATATATGAGTTTAGCTTCATGTCCCATAACCACTTGCTTAACTTAAATATTTACGAACAAGCTGTAAATCTTCACTTAGGAAATTGTCACGAAAAGGGTTCAATCGAACAAGTCCAAGAGCTAACCGACGAAGTGAACGCAAGCGTTTCATACCACTCGTTTTACTAAGTCGTTTAAGTCGATTTCTCATTCGAGTGAAGTAAAGGCTTGTATATACTAGTAGATTGAAAATCGGTTTGAGGAAACGAACTTTTGATATTTAAAATAGTGTTGAAATCGCTTTGATGAAAGAGTTTTGATATTTACTATTAGTATTGAAACCTCCATATATCTTTAAAGTGACAAGTCATAAAACGATTGTAGAACAAATCAATTCACGTTCGAAGACGTGAGTAAAGTCCAAAGAAGTCAATCCCAAAACCATCAAAGTAGAAATTCTGATAAATGCTTTGTCAGATAAGATTGCCTACGCAGAGTAATACGGTACGACCTAGTGAAGGCAAGCTGGTCCAGCGACCTAAGGAAAAGTAGGTCATACGACCTAAGAGTTCACGCGACCTAACAAGGCTAAGGATAAGGTCGGAGACGACCTACGACTTAACAAAGTCCTGCGACCAAAGGAAAATCGCGACCTAAAAAGACCAAGTGTAAGGTCGGCGACGACCTACGACTTACGACTTAAGGGGGCAAGCGACTTACGACTTAAGGGATAAGGTCATACGACCTAAGTGGAGAATGCCACGCGAGCTGGCAGAAGAACAGGTCAAACGACCAAGTACTAACTCGCGAACGACTTAACGACTTAAGCCCTGAACGACTTAGTGGAACGAACGACTTAACGACTTAAAAGCCAACGACCTAGGACTTAAGAGCCATACGAGCTACGACTTAACTCGAGGCGAACGAGCTAACTGCAAACGACTTAAGCCTTTAACTCGTGAACGACTCATGCCTTTAACTCGTGAACGACTCAGGCCAGGCAGAAACGACTTAACACTTTAACTCGAGAACGACTCAGGCCTTTAACTCGTGAACGACTCAGGCCAGACGAACAGAAATACACGCGCGCGACCTAAGCCCTTAACTCGTGAACGACTCACGACTTAGGCTTAACTCGTGGACGACTCAGCGAAGGCCAGAAACGACTTAAGGCCAGGAAAATCACCAAAACGCTGAAAATTGAAGTTTTTCGCCAATCCAATCCAAACCAAATGCAAATGTTGATGCAAATACAATAGGGGATCATTCCCAACAGTCCAAGATAGATATAGGCAAGATGTGAGATCAAAAATCTCACCTTTTCACGGAATTTGATGAAGATGAAGCTCGGGGCAAAGCAAAGATCAACCACAAGCTTGAATCAATGTCTTCACTTTGAATTTGGAGTTAGATGTTGAATTTGCTAAAGAATTTGAGCTTGGAATTTTAATTTCCTACTCCCTCCACCATTGTTGCTAAAGCTTCAAAGTTGATGAAGTGATGAAGAGAAGGAAGGGGTTGGGCTGAGGTAGAAGAGGTGCAGCCCAAACCAAAAGCTCAACACAAAAAGTGATGAAAATTTCACTATCTCCAAACATATCGAAGTTTACACTCAAAAAGATCGCAAACGTCATTTTGAACTCAATGGGGGTGGTCTCGAGTCCCAATTTGACCGTATGCAAAAAGTAGCTTTTCGGTCTAACATCCGACTAACAATAAAATATTTAAATATAAAATCGATAAATATGCGGGTTGTTACAGAATGTATCATCCATCTCAAAGCAAAGAAATCGGAACACACGGATGACAGTAGTTTTCCTCAAGTAGTCTTTATAATAAAACCAAACTCATATAGATCCAACAGCATAACTAATATATATAAATATAGGACATACATAGAAGAAAATCTGTTGTAATACAATACCAAATTTAAACTTTTTGAAACACAAATATAGTAAAATTATATACTCTGAAAATATCATTAGGTAGGTACATGTATCTACGAAAAGTAATATTAGCAAAGTAATACTTATAAACATCATATTTTATAATTATACTTTGTAAACACCTTATATTTATATATTGTGAACAACGATTTAAAACGTATAGTTTATAACAGATAATATAGACGTGTGAAACACATACCCTGTAATATGAAAAAGTAGGCATAGCTAGATACCCACGCATACCATCCACACGGTAGGCACGGCCAGATGGGGTACGAACTGCATGGACTTGGGTTTGGGCAGAAGTTGGCCGGCAAGGCGTGGCTTCGGGTTAAGGGCTGTAAGTCGATGGGTGGTTGGGGTCTAGTGAAGTTTGTTCGACGGCTACAGGCATTGGGTCCCTGGCGGCTTCAGGTGGATCTGACTGGTTGGGGTTTGCTGACTTGGAGGAGGTCGATTTCTCTGGTCCAAAGCTGTTCATGCGGAGGCGAGGCTCTTAGAGGAAGAGGCGGACGTGAGTGTAGGGGCCGTAGTGGTGGAGCCTTGGTGGCCGGTGATGGCATGGGTTGATGAGTTCGGTCGTGGTGGTTGCTGGCCGTGGGGAGGAGGAACGTTCGGTGTGGGATCTCGTGGAGGAGGAGAGAGCGGGGCGGAGGAGTGGAAGTGAGGTGCGGTAGGGAAAGGACATGGAAGAGGATGGGAAAATGGGAAAAGAAGGGAGAAGAATGAATGGGTTTTTGAAAAATGAGCAGGCTAAGATATACAAATGTTAAGTGATACGAACTGTGAACGTTTTTTTTTAGATCTGGAAATGAATGTGCTGAAACAAAAAAAAGTAACCGACTAATGAATATGAATGAACCCTCAATTTAAATACAGGGAAAAATGAAAGTAATGACCGTTAGTGTACCGGGAAGCGAAAGATGAGAACTTTGAACGAATATGTACAATTAAAAGAAACTGCAACGGTCAGAAGTATTGATTCCGGCAAATTATTAAATCAATATTTAGTTGTTTGGACAGCACGTTTCAAAACTTGAAACGCAAAAGAATTAAAAGATCACGGATCCGTGCCGATACGGTTACCGGTTTTCGCGGATTCCGCTATGAACCGGATTTCAAAATACAGAGATAAATATACCATTGAGATCAGTACGACGAGAGGATCAAAACGGTATACAGATATTAGTGGTATGATCATCCGACCAAAAGTCGATAATCAGTACCGAAAATGCTGCTATTTCGTACGGGAAAAATCCAAACGAAGCTAGAAACGTCCGAATTTCGCGAAACGAATTTCGCAGTCTGATTCAGAATGCTCTGAATAAATTTTCTCCTGTTGACATATCTTGGTTTCGGAAAACCTTTAAATTCACTGTTATTAACCGGTTTGATTTGAAATAAAATTTCACAGAAAAATAAACTTCAATATTATCAGATGAAAATTTACCAGTTGCTATATTAAAATAGATGTATTCCAAATAGTAAATTTTTTATTTTCAAATTTTATTGTTTAAATTTCACAAAATTTCAATTAATTTAACGAAAAAAATCACTAAAAGTTTTGGGTCGTTACAAAGGCGCTCCCTTGAAATGAACTTCTCAGGAGTACCACAGGGTGGTACTACCTTGAGCCTCAAAGGGGCAGGTTCTAAAGTTGATCCTGTGAGGAGTCCAGACAAAACTAGTTCCTAAGGATTATTTGTGTAGCGAAAGTCAAGAGGCTGGTGCCTACAGGGGCATTTGGGTTATGCTGTGACGACAGTGTAACTCGATGTCACTGCGATCTACTGCAGACCATAGCGAAAGTCGTGTGAGCCGCTGAGAGCCAACAGTTTACGTTTGATTTTATATCGGTAGACTGCGACACTATGGTAACATAGCGAAAGTCATGTGTGCCGCTGAGAGCCAACAGTCTGCGTTTGATTTTACATCGGTAGACTTCGACATATGTAAGAGTGGAGAAGTTTCATTTTGATAAATCGTGTGTGCCGCTGAGAGCCAACAGTTACATGGACTTTTGCTGCGACGGCAACGTAACCCTGGAATGTAACTGTGATCTGTTGTGGGTTCCATGGCGTAATCGAGGGGCGCGGAGACCTACAGTTACATGGACTTTTGCTGCGATGGCAACGTAACCCAGGATGTAACTGTGACCATGGATGGGGGTGATGATTTCCAGAGCATTCTCACCAAAGATATATCCTCTATTTTCAAAAACTGTTTTCTATATTTACAATAAAATTATTTCTCGAGTATTTTCACTAGATGTTGAAACGGGTCTGCCAAGCGCTTATAGATTTTCAGTCGTATGCCTGATCAACGTATGACTGAATTTCTGTGAGAACAAGGATGGACTTGTCGAAACATAGAGTTATAAAAGTATTTTATAAAAACTATTTTAGAAATATTATATAGATTTTTAAAGTAGTTTAAAAAATGATCAAAGAAAAATTTATATGATTTTAAGCATTTTAATGAATCTGGCTTCATTTCTTTTCGAGGACGAAAAGATTCAAAGGGGGGAGGAATGTAACGACCCTGGATTTTGGCTCTATTATTTTAATAAATATTTAATCTAATTTAAATAAAGAGTGAACTTATCATTTTAAAATGAATATGACTTTTGGAATAATTACCATTTATTTGTATGGATTTGTATTTTTAAAAGGAAATTTGATTTTGAAAATTTAGAATAAAATATCTCAATAATATTTACAATAAACTTATCTTATATAATTGAATTAAAATAATTTACTTTGTTTACATTTTGTAAATATTATATATAGATCAATGTTGAAATAAAACCAAATTCTATCAATATAAATATAAATATAAGTAAGTCAAACTTATGAATCTAATTTAAACATTGATAGTTAACATACAAATGGAATTAAAATGAATAAGAAAGTATACAACATAAACTGTAAATTTGAAAGCATAAAATAAAATAAGCACAAAGTATAGAATCAAAATACAGCACAAGTGTATAGAAGTAAACCAGACAAAACCCAAATGTATAAGTTAAGCCAGTCAAACATATGTATATAATTATTCAAGCTAGAAAATAATAAAACAAAATAATCTTCTTTCACAAGAACATCTACCTGCAAAATATAAAATAAAATAACACAACCATATATGTGTGAACTATTCAAACTGGAAGTTAATAACAAAACAAACATCTTTACACAATATCTTCATTCATAAGCCAACCCTACCTGCAAAAGTATATATCTTTGTATAAATATCTATATACACAAAAAACATGATTATAATATGTAAACTAATTAAGAAACAAGGCATTTAATGCCATCTTCTCAAGCCAATATTTTGTCAACTGAAAACACTACAAATCTTTACTTTTCAGAAGAAAAATCTGGTCAAATAAAACAAAGATAAGAAAATAGCTTAACCAGTTAGAACCTTCCTTAAACATCATGTTTCTTTTATATATATAGGTGTGTCTATCTTTCTATTTAGTTCTTTCAGTAACTTATAAAACAAGAGAGAAAAAAAGAAAGAGGAAGCAAACTCAATCCAAAACTACAGTTCAAAACAAAATTCAGGACAAATTCGAAGATAATATCAACTACAGATTTCAAAAGAAACAAGAAGTGTTCTTTGTTCAGAGATTTTGTAGGTGAGTAAACAAGATTTTTTTTTTCAAAGTTTAAGTTAAATAAAACAACAGTTCAGGAGATTCATTGAAAATATGGTTGTATATGCTTTGATTTTGAATATCCTCCTGTGTTGCTCTATACTTCTCGGTTAAATGGTTACAGGGTGAATATTTGTTTCAAAACTCAAAATTATTTTCTTCTATTCATTGTTAGGCTTCAATTTTTCAGTTAAACAAGATGTTTAAAACTTAAATTTAGATTCTAAAAACTGATTGAAACCATGTTTGTAAGATATCATCACTGGAAACCTTGTTTACAGGAAATCAAATAATACTCTGATAAATTCGTTTGTTATAAAAGGTTAATTCAGGTTTATATCTTAAATTCTTATTGCAAATTATGATTTGTAGAACAAAAATAAAGATTTTTAGATTAGTATTCCAAGACCAGTTAGTATTTGAACAAAATTTACATTTTTTCCAATTTCTAGTGATAGATTCAAAAATTTCTATAGAAATTTGGATTGAAGCAAGTATAGTCATCTATGATCTCGGGAAAATTATGGAATAATTTTTCCATTGCATGAATTAATGAAACGAGATCATTTTAGGGTTTAGTTTTGAGTTTTTAAACGTGTCTGTAACGAGGGGTGTTCGTCGCCTATACGTGATCGAGTCGCATGAAATTCTGGAGGTTGGTAGCTTTGTGTGATTGTGTGGTGTGGATGAAGTTTGGACGTCTCAAGTGGCTTAAACGGCGGTGGTCGTGTCTGTAGTTTTTCGATCGAGCTGTCCTTTTTCGATTTTGAATTTTTGAAGGCAATTTTAGTTTGGATTTCGAATCTACAGGGGATTTGTGATTTGCCTAAGTCGTTGGTGATCGCCGAAGCTAAGGTCGCCGCCGTGCACGTGTACGGCACAAGGGGATGTGTCCGTGTTGTGTTGGTAGGTAGGTGATTTCTTCAGGGTAGTAATCGAGTTGGAGAGAGTTACCCGAAACTATACCTATGTTTAAACTTAACTACATGAAAAAGAAAAAAAAAGAGAAGGAGATGGAGTACGAGAGGGAGAGGGGACTCGGGGGAAACGGGTGAGAGACTCAAGTGTTACTTGAGTTTAATAGAGGAGTTCTCAGGTTGCTTCTTTCAAGCTGTAATGTTATATAAAAAAATAAAATTAGGTTAAGTATTAAATTAATTAACATTTAAAGTTTGTAATTAGTAATACATTGATTTTTTTTAAATTTTAAAGAGGACTTTTAAATGTTAATTAAGAGGAATAATTAATATTAATTAATTAATTATTTTGGGAAGTGATTAAGAATGATTAAACTTTTTAATAGTAATTAGAGATTGGTTAATTAATGATTGAGTGATAAATAAATTTGTAATTAACTACTTTAAGTAATTAATGTATGATTAGTAGTAATTTAATTACGAATTAACAATTGATTAAATAAGTAATTAGTGAATAATAAATGGGTAATTAAGTCTTATTGGTTAATAATTAAAGTGAGTAATGGGTAATTAATTTAGATTAATTAATTGATCAAAGATAATGAAGAGGAGATTATCGATTTTGGGAATTTGTGACATTATGGTATCATAAGAAGACTACAGATTTGTGAATAATTCATAATTGTTTTTAATACTTTGTTAATGATAATTCAATCATAAGTAAGAATAAGATTATCTTAACAATTAAGTAGGATTTGAGATTTACTAAATTATTCAGGTAATTAAAAGGGATAACTAATTAATTTAATAATTAGAATTTAAGTTAATCAATTAAGGTTTAAGATTAATTAATCAAGGATAATTTATTTGTAATTAATAATGGTACTCTAAATTTAATTACTATAGAGAAGTAATTAAAGAAATGTTAATGAAGAGCGTTAACTGAAGTTTATTATACAATTAATTAAGTTTAATTAATTAATTAAGGATAATCATTCATGGAATATGGTTAAGTATAATTACTTAATGAAAGTAATTGGAAAATGATGATAATCTTAATGTAATTAAAGAATAATTAATCAAGGAGGATTAACTAAGATGAATGATTATGGAATGGCAAATTAATTGGGTTGTAATTAATTAATAAGCAGGACTTAAAGGTAATTGATTTAATTCAATTATGGCTAATTAGATTTATTCGAGATGGTGTGATTGATTTATCTTACTTATGTATGATTAAATGATGATTAGATGCCCTGAATTGATTGATACCCTTGATATGAAATGGTACGCGATATGATGTGTTTGGTGGGAAATGATAATGTGGTTATCTATTAATGATGAATTGCTGAGTAAGGGTGACATCTTTTATTTAAAGTTGAATTGCATTTCACTTGAATAATTTGTGTTATGATGAACTGAATTCAAAGAGACCGGTGTCAGGTATTAGTAAATACCCAAAACCACTTCGATTCTTTACAAATTGGTACGGGAATCAATAGGCTGTAATGGAATGATTTAAGTGAATTGGACCATATAATCCAAGTTCTAGCACTTAGAAATTGATGTGTGAAATAAATGATGTCTATAACAACTTGAGAAGTGAAAATGTATATAAGTTACCCCAGGTTTATATGAGTTGTATACTTTTGTATTCCATGTTAGATGGGTTTACTCACGCTGATTTCCAGCCTGACCCGGGTGTTACTTTGATGTAATGCTCAGGTTAGACCGAGTATTACGGATTTTCAGGTAAGGACGTTCTGGAGCTCAGGAGGCGAGCTGGTCGGCAAGAACGTATGGTGTGTTTCCGCTGTGTTATATTATTGTATATCTGAGGCATGGAAATGGTATATATCTAGTGACTGAATATTTGTGTAACTCTGATGTATTAAAATGTAATCGACAGATATAATATTCTTTGTAAACTGTTATTATTTATTATTATATTTTGTCCGCTGCGAATGTGAGATGTTGTTTCTTCTTCTTCTTCTTCTTTTTCTATATCTTTCTTCTTTCTTCCTAACTATCTGGAATTTTCGGGTTCGAAAATTCCGGGTCGTTACACAACTGTAGTCGCTCGATGGCCTTATGTCATGATTTAACTATAATCAAAGTGGAGTATCCACAATGAAGCTCAATAGTATTCTCAAGTCTAAAGAACTGTGTAATATCAATAACTCCAAAATTTCCTATTTGACCTTGTTATTATCAACCAAATGGGAATTCTCAGATGAGTTATTTTATAGTTATCCAAAATTATCAGTATGTAACCCCTTGGTGCCCCCAAACAACCATGAGATATACATTGCCCTATATTTGGAGAGAAATACGTACAGTGATCTCAATAGCTGTATTGATACCCTTTCTCGAAGCACTTTTGGGACGCCCCACCTCTATGGTCACGCTAGCCAAGGACACTACGGAGTAATGCCATCAACTAGCGCGAAGAATAAGGCTGTTGAGGAGCGACCATCTGTGTAATTGATTTGTGAGAGTACTGATATGTCAGATAATATAACTTACATTTCATTTCAAGAGGAAATCCGACATATCCAATACAACTCAAAGCTACCACACAGTGGCTAGGTGGACTTCAGAAACAAATGTAGAAATAAACATAACACAAATCAGTCATGGATATTCATATCACAAAGGCGGAAACAGATATGAATATAACACATAAAAGTGTACATCGGAATAGTGGTCAAAGAAGATCCACTACAACACAAAAGAATAGATACATGTGCTAGACAAAAGAATAATTATACATCAAGGAGTCTATATCGCAAATGTATAATAACAAAAACTACTAATCTAAAGTAGTTAGCCCAAAATCAGATGATAATCCCTGATAGGAAGTCACGCAGAAGCACCTGTAAGATCTCGGTCTGACCCGAGTATTATTTAAGAAGAAAATAATAAACGGATCAGTCTAGCTATAAATATCAGATAAACTGAGACAGGATAAAAGATATGACCAAAAATGTATGATAACAAAGAAATGCCATACTGTGTCAATTATACATCAAATAACAACAAAAATCATACAATATCTCAAGAATCTCAAAACACCAAAAAGAATGTCATATTCTTTATTTTATTCACCAAACCACAAATATTGACAAACATATCGTTGCCAATCACATAAAGAGGTGAAACACAAATTCTAGAAATCACAACGAGAAATCCAGAAATCACAAAGGAGGGAGGCCTATCACAAACGGGAGCATGAAAACTCCCAAACACGTGCAACATAAACGGAACGCTATTCCATGGTCGCTAATCATAGAGACGGTGCCACGACGTAGTACAACGAACGCCCGAGGAACCAGAAACTCAAATAATCAGAACATCGACATAGTACAGCGTTACGCCCGATGAACAAAACTCAAATAATCAGGCACAACGACGTAGTACAGCGAACGCCCAATGAACCTGAACACAAGTAATACGGAACAACGACGTAGTACAGCGAACGCTCGATGAACCGAACTCCATAAAACCATAGATCGCTAGCCTATGAAAATGAGACGAAACTCAGCAGAACAGGGTACAGTCCCATATGCGGACAAAGAGACATCGCACATCGCTAGTCTAAATCATAAAATGATCATCATTGATCATCAAGAAGTGTCGATTACACTAAGCTAGTAAATATAAGAGTTTAGCTTCATGTCCCATAACCACTTGCTTAACTCAAATATTTACGAACAGATTGTAGATTTCCACTCGAATATTGTCACAAGAGTTTCAATCGAACGAGTCCAAAAATTAATCGACGAAGTAAACGCAAGCGCTTCATACCACTTGTTTTACTAAGCAGTTTAATTAGATTTCTCATTCGAATGAGGTAAAGGTTTGTATATACTAATAGACTGGAAAACGATTTTATAAACAAGCTTTGTATTAAAAATAGAGTTGAAATCATCTTTGTAAAGAGTTTGAATATTTACTACTAGTATAGAAACCTTTGTATTTAGAAGTGACAAGTCACTAAAATAATTGTAGAAACAATCAATCACTAAAATCCACATACGAAGACGTGAATCAAATCCATAGAAATCGATGCCGAATCCATCAAAATGGATATACCCAAAAATCCCGAAATAGAAGTCATCAAAATCGATAACAAACGATAACAACAAAATGGAGAATCACGAATCAATTAACATTTGGAATCTCAAGCAAAGTAAGAAAATGGGGTTGAAGCAAGCAAGTCAGTCGACTGACATAGGTGGTCAGTCCACTGACACAGGGATACATATTTTGTATCCCCTGAGTCAGTCGACTGACCTAGATGGTCAGTCGACTGATGTAGACCCAGGCAATTTCCTGGGTCTGGTTCAGTCGATTGACCCACTGGTTCAGTCGACTGAACCTGCTCCGAAGCATTTTTCATGTTTTGGTTCAGTCGACTGAACCAGTGGTTCAGTCGACTAAACCTTCTTCTGAAGAACATTCAGTCTAGCCCCCTTGTGGGGGCAAAAATCTAACAAATCGCGATCGGACGAGCAACGGGCGCTAAGGGTTTACACCAGTCGGCAACCCGGCCCTATAGGCTCTTCGATGCTTCACCGAAAACACTTTCAAACATCCGTGAAAGGATTTTCCCAAAATTGGGCTTTAAAACCAAAAATTGTAATATTCACCAAATCAATCCAAATCAAAACCAAATGAACATGTAAAGATGTTAGGAATTCATATCTAACAATCAAAGATAGTTATAGATTAAGATGTGAGATAAAAATCTCACCTTTAAAACCAAAAACAATGAATGAGAAGCTTAATCACAAAGGAAAGATCAACACTCTTCACTTCAACCCAAGTAGCTTGAATCTAAGCTCAAAAGAATAACATTCCCTAAGTTAGGTTTAGGAAATTCTGAAATTAAAAAGAGAATGAGTTGGAGAAGATGAAGAAGGAGCCTACCTAAGCTTCTCTTTGAATTTGGAGCAAGAACTTGAGTTTGCAAATGAATCTAGGGTTTGGAATTTCTATTTCCAATCTTTTTCCCCCATTAATCTCAAAAGCTTGAAAGTGTTAGGAAAATGAGAGTGAAGTGAAGGGAAGAGGTGGACTGAGCTAGGGTGTTATGTTAGGTTATTAGGCTAAAACCCAAACCCAAAGCGGTAAGTGAAAAATAGCAAAATTCACTCAACTCCAAACATATCAAAGCTTATACTCAAACAAGTCGCAAACGCCATTTTGGACTCATTGGAAGTGGTCTCGAGTCCCAATTCGACTGTTTGAAAAAAGTAGCTTTTCGGACTTCAATCCGATTAACGATTCTATATTTAAATATTCAATCGTAAAATATGCGGGTTGTTAAAGACTCCCTCCTTAAAGAAATTGCGTCCTCGCAATAATTAAGAGGAAAATAAAAAGTAACAACCATAAAATCATATCAACACAAAAGAAAATTTGAAATAAGAAGTTCACCATAAAGAGCACGAAAGAGTAAGACCGGATGTGTTTGCTCGATGAATTCCCAAAATTCCCAAGAGAAATCCTTAGGATTTGAGGACCATTGAACTTTCATAAGAAGAACATCTTTATTTTGAAGGCGTTCAACCTCCGAAGTAATGATACGAATAGAATATTGCTCATAAGTCAAATTTGGTGAAACTTCAATTTCTTCAATTATACCGGGCTCAAGAATAAAAATCGGAATCCCTAAGGTATTTTCGTAGTAGAGAGACGTAGAAAACGTCAAAAATAGAAAAAGCTTGAGCCGGTAATAAAAGGCGATAAGCCACGAAACCAATACGTTCGGTAATGGGAAATGGAACAACATATGGAGGTGCTAACTTTCCCGATCAACTGAAACGCACATCACCCATCATAGGTGAAACACGAATGAACACCAATAAAATCTGGACCTAAAACCAGCTTCTCACTGGCTTCCAGCCAACACAAAGAAAATCGGCATGGCCTTCCGTAGAGTACCTCGAAAGGTGCCACACCAATACAAGATTGGAAGCTATTATAGGAAGAAAACTCAACAAGAATACGATCTTCCCAACTTCCACCAAAATCAAGAACACATGCACGAAAGAAGATCTTCAAGAGTTTGATTCATACGCTCGGTTGTCCATCGGATTGAGGACGATAAGCGGTGCTAAAATTAAGCATTGTTCCCAAAGCTTTTGAAGACCTTACCAAAATCCACTAGTTAAATAATGGATCACAATTGCTAACAATAGAAGTAGGAACTCCATGCAATTTTTAGTTTGACATAGAGTGTGACGACCGCCCATGACCCCTGCACCGAATCTAGAGAAAGTGCGCTGTAAAGTGTGTCAGGCAGCCATGGACGATTGCCAGGGTAAATTAAAACAACAGAATCTATCGTATTACTCACAGCGCATGGACAAAATACAATAGAATATATATATATAGTGAAGCTTCACAGAAATAGAATCTCATCAATAAAATTTCATAATAGTTGGATACAAACATCTGAACAGTCAATACATCAAGCCTCACTACATATTACTCAGAGAATACAAAGCAGCGGAACATCCAGTACATATAGTAAGAAGATAATATGCAATACTCCAGCTCGTCTTCGTCATCAGCAACGTGGAAAGCAAGAACAGCACTTGTCACCTACTACATAGTCTGCCCGTCCCAAAATGGACGAACAGCCCAAGGCAATAAGAGTTAAAACATAAAGCCTTGAGTCAGACAACAGTCTTAGTGAGCAGTAAATTAACTAACCACATACCAAAAGAGCATAAAGGAAAAGGAATAGGAATACAACCCTCCCACTCCACCTCTTTCTACAGTGATAGCCCCCAGACACACACTAAGCAGAAGCAAACATAGCAGAGCACACAATTTAAAGTAAAGCAATTATCACTCGAGTCAAGGGCGATGTTTTCCAAGTACAAACCCCCAAGGCCTAAACCAAGATTAGATAAGCACCCAGAAAATACCGCTCTTGAGACCGAATGATGATACAACCAAACATCCATGACTCTGGCTATCACTGTTATCATTGCCTCAATATCACCGTTAATTGAATGACCGGCACATTCTTTCAGCCGTCCGTCAAGGGCTAATGGAAAACCCCAGTTCTAGACATAACTCTGCACGTCATCGTGACCCGTGCCTAGGACTATCGAATCTGCCCAGAGTGCTTGACTATCAATCATTAGCCTTCAGGGACTATCGAATCTGCCCAACGTACTCTTGCTTTGAGCATGCTAGAACCTTCAACAACGATGAGATCTCAACCTCCTAGTCATCCTCCTCGACGACTATTTCCATACTAGCTCAAGCGCCTCTCGAGCAAACCATTATCCTCAACTCGAACCATTTCACCGAGTTATCAACATGCTTGGAATGATCCCGTCTGGATTAGACCAAGGCTATCTCATATCAATACTTCGCCTCATCATCATCATAGCAAAGTCTCATCTCAACATCATCATCGAATCTATCCATATGAGCTTCATCATCCGCTACATATGCCACGTGCAGCTTTTCCAATTCAAGAGTCTTTCCCTTAGCTTTTGAATCATCTTCGACCATCTTGTTTAAATCAAATCATCAATCATCTAATTCATAGCAATCAATCAAATCAAACATTAATCCAAGTAAAATAAGCATTCAAATATGATCTAATGAACAATATTAACAATAATGGCAATTTCATAAATAAAGTGTTGAAAGTCTAACAAGCATGAAATCATGAGAAATATCTCTACAACTTGATGAATGAACTTGCATAGGTTAATCATGTAGTAAAATGGTTGTCAAATCATCATGAACAATGGATCTACATGGATCTACACTTAGGTTTACAAAAATGCATGGAAATCACTACTTTAACACAAAATCAAGCCAACGATCCGATATACTCCTTTGGATCCGTGTGAGAGATAATCACCACTCACCAAATCACCAAAACAACCCAAAAGCAACACACTTCAGATCTGGACAGCGAAGGATCTAACTTGATCTATCACCAATCCGCTTCAAACGATGAAATCTCTCTTCGAAGAATGTAGATCTTCAATCTAAGCTCTTCGATCTTCGATTTGATCTACAATATGGATGGAAGGAATCACTAGATTAGAGTGGAGAAAAGAAGTGAAGAAGTGTAGAAGTCGAGCTCTCAAAATGGCAGCACTTCGTTGCTTCGAAATCCGGATCCCAAAAAGTGAGAAAAACTCTCCTATTTATAGGCAGATTCTTAAGTCATCCGCCCTTCCTAAGTCGTTGCCGACCTAACTCTTCCGACTTACGACCTAACAGTCCTTCGACCTAAAACCATGCGTGCGACTTAACGAACCAGGACTCAACGAGATACGACTTAACATCCTAACTCCTAGGTCGCTCGCGACTCAACACATATCATGTGCGCACGACCTATCAGAACCCATACGACTTAACACTTCGCGACCTAACTATGCGCGACTTACGACTTAACAGATAGGCTATGACCTAACTGACTAAATAACAATGCGACATAACTGGGTTACGACCTAACCCCTTACGACCTAATACCTAAGTCGTCTACGACTTAATGAGACAACCCATCCTACGACTTAACGAGGTTACGACCTACGACTTAGCAACAGCTCCGACCTAACACACGAATGCGCGCGACTTAACACTCATGCGACCTAACTGTTAGCTAGGATACGCCCTAACATGTTAGGTCGCCCACGACCTAACTTCACTAACTCGCTAACTACTGTGCTAACCCTTAGGTCGCTAACAATTAGGTCGCTAACCCCTGAAGGTCGCGAACTACTAATTCTCCTTAGGTCGCTGCCGTCCTATCCCTTAGGTCGCTCAAAACCTTAGGTCGCCTAACCTTCTTAAGTCGGTCACGACTTAGGACTTGAACAAAATTCTATAGGTCGTCTCAAACTGCTAACCCAGCTTCCTTAGGTCATTGCCGACCTACCCCTTAGGTCGTCCACTATCTTAGGTCGCTCCAACACCCTATGACTTAACTCCTATACGACCTAGGACTTAAACTCAAGACGACTTATCACAAATGCGACCAAATGTCAACTGTTTTACTATGTTTCGATCCGTAAAAATACGGGTCGTTACATTCTCTCCCCCTTAGGAATTTCGCCCCCGAAATTCTGAACAAACAAGAGCAAACAAAGGCTATTCCGCATGCCTACCATCCATAGCAATCAACAAACCATGCATCCAATTCTAGCTTAGCATGCAGAATTCTAAAACTAGAACAAGTTACAATATTGTGAGATGACACGACACCTTAGGGCCATACCTTGAAGAGTTCAAGATGAGCTGCCTTCATCCGCTCTTCCACCTCCCACGTACAGTCGTTATCATCATCACTCCATTGTATCTTGAGCAATTTAACTACCTTCCTCCTAAGCTGTTTCGTGTCGGTTTCCACAACACGAACCGGCTTACGAGGTCTCTTATCAACTGGATCAACTTCAAAGTCTTCACAGCTATCGGCAGAAACCACTGTATTCGAGTCGTGCACATACTTTCGTAGATACGAGACATTAAAAACATTGTGCACACTCGACATCTTCTCTGGTAACTCCAATCTGTAGGCAAGCTTTCCAATTCGCTCGATGATCGGGAATGGTCCAACAAATCTCGGAGTCAATTTTCCTTTCTTCCCGAATCGAATAACATTCTTCAGTGGAGAAATCTTCACAAAAACCATATCACCTACGTCAAATTCCAAATCCTTACGACGCTTATCGGCATAACTCTTCTGACGGTCTTGGGCTGCCTTTATTCGTTGGCGAATGATCTCTATACAATCTGAAGTCTGTCGAATCATCTCCGGCCCAAGTATCAATTTTTCTCCGATCTCTAACCAACATGTCGGAGAGTTACACGGTCTTCCATACAATGCCTCATACGGTGCCATACCAATGCTTGACTGGTAACTGTTATTGTATGAAAATTCCACCAAATGAAGATGATCTTCCCATGATCCTCCGAAGTCCAAAACACAAGCTCTAAGAAGATCTTCCAAAACTCGGTTGACTCTCTCGGTCTGACCATCTGTTTGAGGATGATAAGCTGTACTCAAACACAACTCGGTTTCCAAAACTTCCAGAAAGCTCTTCCAAAATCCACTAGTGAACAATGGGTCTCGATCGCTCACTATACTCTTCGGAATACCATGGAATCGAACTATCCACTTGACATACAACTCAGCCAACTTTGATGCAGTCCTAGTCGATCGAACAGGAATGAATCTTGCACTCTTAGTCAGACGATCTACGATGACCCAAATTCCTTCATTTCCCGTTCTGGATCTAGGTAATCCATCAATAAAATCCATCGACACTTGCTCCCACTTCCATGTAGGAACTTCTAATGGCTGAAGCAATCCACTTGGCTTCTTCTGCTCAGCTTTCACCAACTGGCAGTTCATGCACTTGGAAATAAAATTTCCAACATCCTTCTTCATACCTTCCCAGTAATAGGTTCTCTTCATATCCCGATACATCTTATTTCCACCTGGATGAATTGTCAACTTCGAGTGATGACTTTCCTTCAAAACTTCATTCCTCAATTCATCCATAGCGGGAACAACTAGTCGTCCTTGCTTCCGAAGCCAACCCTCTCGATCGACCTCGAATCCTTTATCCTTTTCTGGTTCCAATCCAGATTCCAAATCACGGATAATCTTGACAAGCTTATCGTCACGCTTTTGGCTCTCGCCAATCCTTTCCACAAGAGTCGGCCTTATCGATAAGTTTGCCAACATCTCAGGTTCCAATTCGCATCTGGGCCTGAAGTCAAAACCAGCTAAATACTCGAGATTCTTCCATTCTGAAAACATGGCTCCCAATTCTGCATGTCTTCGACTTAACGCATCTGCCACTGCGTTACCTTTTCCCGAAGTATAAGCTATACCAAAATCATATGATGCCAAAAACTCTAGCCAACGTTGCTGCCGAAGATTCAAATCCTTTTGGGAGAATAGATACTTCAACGACTTATGATCTATAAACAGCTCGAATCGAACTCCCAATAGATAAAGTCTCCACATCTTCAGAGCAAAAACAATCGCCGCTAACTCCAAATCATGAGTCGGGTAATTCCTTTCATGCGGCTTCAGTTGTCGACTTGCATACGCAACAACTTTATCCCTCTGCATCAGCACTACTCCAAGTCCAGTACCACATGCGTCGGTGTAAACCACCATCTCATCATTCCCACTTGGAATAATCAAAATAGGAGCACTAGTCAATCGCTCTTTCAGGATTCTGAAAGCTTGTTCACACTTATCTTCCCATCTGAACACTTGGTTCTTCTTTGTCAATCCTGTTAACGGTGCAGCCACCTTGGAGAAGTCTTTGATAAACCGTCGATAATATCCTGCTAATCCAAGAAAACTTCTCACATCAGATGCATTCTTAGGTCTAATCCAATCCTGGATTGCTGCCACCTTAGCGGGATCAACCGCTATTCCATTTCCAGAGATAACATGGCCTAAGAACCTCACTTCTCTCTTCCAGAAGTGACACTTTGAAAACTTAGCCTTCAGTTGATGTTTTCGCAAGATTTCCAAAACAATACGCAAGTGCGTCTTGTGCTCTTCTTCAGTTCTGGAATAAATCAGAATATCATCCACGAACACAAGTACAAACTTGTTCAGCTGATCTCTGAACACTCTATTCATAAGATCCACAAAATATGCTGGCGCGTTAGTCAATCCAAACGGCATTACCAGCCACTCAAAGAAACCGAATGGTGTCCTAAAAGCAGTCTTCGGCACACTATCCTTAGCAACTCTCAACTGGTGAAATCCCGTTGCCAAATCCATCTGAGAAAACACCTCAGCTTCGTGAAGCTGATCAAACAAGTCATCTATTCTCGGCAATGGATACTTGTTCTTCTTAGTCACCTTATTCAGTTCACGATAATCCACACACAACCTTAGTGATCCATCCGCTTTGGTAACAAACACAACTGGTGCACCCCATTCAGACACACTACGCCGAATGAATCCTTTCTATAAAAGATCATCAACCTGCACCCTCAACTCTTGCTGTTCCCTAGGCGCCATCCGCCTAATAGGCATCACAACAAGTCTGGCTCCTTCAACTAGATCTATACGAAACTCGATCTCTCTATAAGGCGGTAACCCTTTGACCTCGTCAAAGACATCCTCAAATCCATTAGCAATTGGCACAGATGACAGTCCATCCCGTGGAACAACCAACGAATACATGAAGCTCATGAAGACGCCTTCTTCATGCTTACATCGTATCATAATCTTTCACCCTTCCACATTCTCGACTGTCACCTCCAATCTCTCACAATTAACCTTTGCCTCATACTTCCTAAGCCAGTCCATACCCAAAATAATTCCGAACCCCGCAAAGTTCAGAACAAAGCAATCACAAACAAAAGAGCAATCATGACTCGATACAATCAGACCACGGCATAACATACACAAACAAGACGAACCCCCAACTGGATTAGTCACAACCAATGGCCTATCAACAATATCCGGTTCTAAACCCAACCGGCCTACAAGATCACTACAAACAAAAGAATGCGACGCCCCAGTATCAAATAGAACTCTAACTGGAACATCACATAGGAAAAGAGTACCTTGAACCACCACACTCTTTCCTTTCTCTTCAGCGGTAGGAGCTTTCAAAGATGATGGAACAGCTCCCAAAGCATAAGCTTGCACAATCTGCTTGTCCTTCCGTGATTCTGGACAATCCTTCCTGATATGCCCCGGCTTGTCACAGTTGTGACACTTCATCGGTACCTTCGGATTCTTACAATCCCTAGAGAAATGGCCCTTTTGCTGACAATTGTAGCAAGTCACTTCGCCCTTCGGCTTCTTCTGGCCATCCTTACCCTTCTGCTGCTGCTGCTTCCTCTTCTTGTTTCCACCCTGCTGTGGTTTAGACTCTCCTCTGGTCACAGCAACAACAGATCCTTCCTTAGGAAACAGACTCTCATGCCTGAGAGCTTTCTCCACCAGCTTCTCAAATGAATCGTCCAAATGATCCACCAACTGCCTCCCAAGATAACTGTCCAAGCCTGTCACAAACTTCTCATTCTTCTGATAAGCAGATTCAATATACAACCGGGCATACTTGGACAAAGCTTCAAACTCAAAAACATACTCAAGAACTGGTCTTCCACCTTGCTTGAGCTCCACAAACTTCTTGAACAGAATAGACTTCTGAGCTGTAGAAATGAACTTAGCTTCAAATCTGACTTGGAATTGCTCCCAAGTAATCTCTTCCTCCGGAGTATCAATGGTGATAGAGTTCCACCAATCAAAAGCTCTTCCTTGAAGCTGTCTTGATGCTAACTTCCTCTTAGTTGCATCATCGATTCCCAAATCACCAAAGATCCTTCTACAAGCATCTATCCACCTATGGACTTCAATGGTTGATTATGTTCCCAAGAAAACCTTCCCTCCAAGAGCAGTATAGTCCTTACACAACTTAGCAAAATCCACCGGTTTTGGAGTTTGAACTTGAACTCCTACATCCACCGATGGCCCCGGAGCTGGCATCCTTCTCATGATCGAAGTCATCATGGCTTCGAACATAGCAGCATAATCAGTAGCCCCTTCAGTAGCACGGCCTTCCCTAGCAGCTGGTCTCCCTCTTCGACTCATTCTCAATATCTATAAAAGGAATGATTAGCACATCTAGAGAAACAACTGCATAAAGGACTCAAACTCTACTAAGCTACTATATTATATATAGTAATCATCCATCAAAATACAATTACGTCTCTCATACGTAGTTACGTCAGCGAGCGTTGGGTAAAATCGATTAACCAAAGCTCTGATACCAAATGTGACGACCGCCCATGACCCCTGCACCGAATCTAGAGATAGTGCGCTGTAAAGTGTGTCAGGCAGCCATGGACGATTGCCAGGGTAAATTAAAACAACAGAATCTATCGTATTACTCACAGCGCATGGACAAAATACAATAGAATATATATATATAGTGAAGCTTCACAGAAATAGAATCTCATCAATAAAATTTCATAATAGTTGGATACAAACATCTGAACAGTCAATACATCAAGCCTCGCTACATATTACTCAGAGAATACAAAGCAGCGGAACATCCAGTACATATAGTAAGAAGATAATATGCAATACTCCAGCTCGTCTTCGTCATCAGCAACGTGGAAAGCAAGAACAGCACCTATCACCTGCTACCTAGTCTGCCCGTCCCAAAATGGACGAACAGCCCAAGGCAATAAGAGTTAAAACATAAAGCCTTGATTCAGACAACAGTCTTAGTGAGCAGTAAATTAACTAACCACATACCAAAAGAGCATAAAAGAAAAGGAATAGGAATACAACCCTCCCACTCCACCTCTTTCTACAGTGATAGCCCCCAAACACACACTAAGCAGAAGCAAACATAGCAGAGCACACAATTTAAAGTAAAGCAATTATCACTCGAGTCAAGGGCGATGTTTTCCAAGTACAAACCCCCAAGGCCTAAACCAAGATCAGATAAGCACCCAAAAAAAATACCGCTCTTGAGACCAAATGACGATACAACCAAACATCCATGACTCTCGCTATCACTGTTATCATTGCCTCAATATCACCATTAATTGAATGACCGGCACATTCTTTCAGCCGTCCGTCAAGGGCTAATGGAAAACCCCGGTTCTAGACATAACTCTGCACGTCATCGTGACCTGTGCATAGGACTATCGAATCTGCCCAGAGTACTTGACTATCAATCATTAGCCTTCAGGGACTATCGAATCTGCCCAACGTACTCTTGCTTTGAGCATGCTAGAACCTTCAACAACGATGAGATCTCAGCCTCCTAGTCATCCTCCTCGACGACTATTTCCATACTAGCTCAAGCGCCTCTCGAATAAACCATTATCCTCAACTCGAACCATTTCACCGAGTTATCAACATGCTTGGAATGATCCCGTCTGGATTAGACCAAGGCTATCTCATATCAATACTTCGCCTCATCATCATCATAGCAAAGTCTCATCTCAACATCATCATCGAATCTATCCATATGAGCTTCATAATCCGCTACATATGCCATGTGCAGCTTTTCAAATTCAAGAGCCTTTCCCTTAGCTTTTGAATCATCTTCGACCATCTTGTCTAAATCAAATCATCAATCATCTAATTCATAGCAATCAATCAAATCAAACATTAATCCAAGTAAAATAAGCATTCAAATATGATCTAATGAACAATATTAACAATAATGGCAATTTCGTAAATAAAGTGTTGAAAGTCTAACAAGCATGAAATCATGAGAAATATCTCTACAACTTGATGAATGAACTTGCATAGGTTAATCATGTAGTAAAATGGTTGTCAAATCATCATGAACAATGGATCTACATGGATCTACACTTAGGTTTACAAAAATGCATGGAAATCACTACTTTAACACAAAATCAAGCCAACGATCCGATATACTCCTTTGGATCCGTGTGAGAGATAATCACCACTCACCAAATCACCAAAACAACCCAAAAGCAACACACTTCAGATCTGGACAGCGAAGGATCTAACTTGATCTATCACCAATCCGCTTCAAACGATGAAATCTCCCTTCGAAGAATGTAGATCTTCAATCTAAGCTCTTCGATCTTCGATTTGATCTACAATATGGATGGAAGGAATCACTAGATTAGAGTGAAGAAAAGAAGTGAAGAAGTGTAGAAGTCGAGCTCTCAAAATGGCAGCACTTCGTCGCTTCGAAATCCAGATCCCAAAAAGTGAGAAAAACCCTCCTATTTATAGGCAGATTCTTAAGTCGTCCGACCTTCCTAAGTCGTTGCCGACCTAACTCTTCCGACTTACGACCTAACAGTCCTTCGACCTAAAACCATGCGCGCGACTTAACGAACCAGGACTCAACGAGATACAACTTAACATCCTAACTCCTAGGTCGCTCGCGACTCAACACATAGCATGTGCGCGCGACCTATCAGAACCCATACGACTTAACACTTCGCGACCTAACTATGCGCGACTTACGACTTAACAGATAGGCTACGACCTAACTGACTAAATAACCACGCGACATAACTGGGTTACGACCTAACCCCTTACGACCTAATACCTAAGTCGTCTACGACTTAATGAGACAACCCATCCTACGACTTAACGAGGTTACGACCTACGACTTAGCAACAACTCCGACCTAACACATGAATGCGCGCGACCTTACACTCATGCGACCTAACTGTTAGCTAGGATACGACCTAACATGTTAGGTCGCCCACGACCTAACTTCACTAACTCGCTAACTACTGTGCTAACCCTTAGGTCGCTAACAATTAGGTCGCTAACCCCTGAAGGTCGCGAACTACTAATTCTCCTTAGGTCGCTGCCATCCTATCCCTTAGGTCGCTCAAAACCTTAGGTCGCCTAACCTTCTTAAGTCAGTCACGACTTAGGACTTGAATAAAATTCTTTAGGTCGTCTCAAACTGCTAACCCAGCTTCCTTAGGTCATTGCCGACCTACCCCTTAGGTCGTCCACTATCTTAGGTCGCTCCAACACCCTATGACTTAACTCCTATACGACCTAGGACTTAAACTCAAGACGACTTATCACAAATGCGACCAAATGTCAACTGTTTTACTATGTTTCGATCCGTAAAAATACGGGTCGTTACATAGAGTTTAGCCAAAATAGGTATGGTCCAAAAGAGAAGGACGAGCCTCGAGGCCACACAAAACAAGAGATGAACATGAATTGGATTCACGATCTCGAATCTCACAAGTGGATAAAGTCTCGAGATCATTCCATTCGGATATCATCGAAGAGACAACTGCTTGTTGCTTACAACTAAGGGCATCGGCAACTCGATTACCCTTTTCCGGAGTACAAAGAAGATCAAGATCATAAGATGCAAGGTACTCGAGCCAATGGCGTTGACGCAAATTGAGTTCCTTTGAGAAAATAAATACTTCAAAGATTTATGATCGGAGTAGAGAACAAATTTCTCTCCCAAAAGAAATGAACCAAATTCTAAGAGCGACAATAATAGCCGCGAGCACCAGATCATGAATGGCATATCTAGTCTCGACAAGCTTTAATTGTCAAGAAGCAAATGCGATAACACATTCCCCTTTGCAAGAAAATGACACCAAAACCAATACGACTAGTATCGGTACAAACAATAAGTCTTAGTTCCCTTCAGGAACCACAAGAATAAAAGCATCGGAAAAAAACTCCTTTAATCGATTCTCTTTTCCGAAAAGCTAAGACTTTCAAAATTATAATTAACTTTGTGTAATCATCTTTTTAGAAAAATTTACTTTTTACAAGTCAATTTATTGTGCTTTACTGTCTCATCAAAGCGTTTAGGATATTCCTATCGATAGCGTTGATCAAGCGCATCGACCAGAATTCTTAAAGCACTCAATGGGAAAAACAACACAAAATCATTTTCTATATGATAACCATGACTCTTATAAAATTTACAAATATTCTTTGCTCGTTTTAAGAAAAAAATCCAATTATACTTATAAGTATCTTATTAAAAAGATTTGCAAATTTTAAATTGTTATTTTCATCCATAATCAATAAATACAAGGATAAACTCATCGAGATATTCGTAGAATGCTCGATTCACAAAATGGATGAAATAAGGTAGAAGGTTCGTCAAACCAAATGACATAACGAACCATTCACAAGAATCATAACGAGTGCGGAATGCGTTAAGTGGAATGTTATCTTCCGCAACTCGTAGCTGATGAAAACCGGTGGCAAGGTCAAGCTTAAAAGACCTTCGCACCACTCAATAGATTTCTTAGGTGATAATCCTAAGACAAGCTCAAATATATTCCGGAAAATTCACAAATTACTTAAATGAGAAAAATAACATCTTCTTCATCAAGTGGGTTTAAAGAATAAAATGTTGCCACCAAATTTGGAAATCAAAATCTTTAAAAACAAAAGAAATCTGCTTAACAGACTAAAGATGTCGAAGATAAATAGTCCGCATTGGACATAGGATATGGCCTTCATAATAATTAAGCCAATCCTTTCCCAAAAATCAGTTTCGAAGCCTAAATAACGGATAACATGGAAATTAGCTCGAAAAGAAAAATCACAAAAATAATCTCAACATTTTCACAAAGTAAATTAAGTGTTGCGGATCCATCAATCGAATTTGTAATTCTCAATGAAGTCATCAAGCCCTTAAAAATTAAAAGAGAAAGAATTTATCAAGTTCTTTTGATATAAAATAATGAGATGAACCCAAATCAAAAAGAACTCGAATAAGATAATCCTAAAACAAATATCATCAAGGATAGAATGAGAAATACCTTGACTAAGAGAAGTGTCGCTAGGGGCTTGAACAACATTTATCTTTCCCTCTCTCTTCTTTGGAAGTTTGGGGCATGAAGATAAAAGATGTCCCGAACTTTTATAATAACGACAAAAAAATGGTTTTGGGCACTTATTTGCATAGTGGTCCGTAAGACCTCAATTGTAGCATCGTCCACGACTAGAGGTAGGAGACTTTGTTATCGAAGTTTCTTGCTTCCCTTTCTTGTTGGGATTGAGATTGGGGCCTTTGAACTTAACAAGCCTCTTCATGTTATTGTTGAAGTTCTGTTTGGCATCCATAACTTCAACATCACTTTCTTGATCGGCCTCTTCAAGTCGAAGAGTGATATCAATAAGCTGATCAAAAGGCACTTCTAATTTCAGAGGTAAAACCTTTTCGGGGTTCTTACTCAAAGCACAGATAAACCTTTGATTCTTTACAAGATCCAAAAGTTGTTGAGCAATCATGAATACGCCATCCAGAGAAGGACTACTGGATTGACCAGCGCTAGGACTGCCAGATCTAACCATTTCTTCTTCTTTAAGAAAGAAAGAAAGAAGAGGAAAAAGGTTATTCTCAGAATAAATATCAAACAAGCTTGATTGATAAAACAAGGCATCATAAAAAGAAAATAGGATAGAACGGTACAAAGACTCGAATTAAATCCTATGGCACGATTCCTAAGAAAGACTTAGGACAACGATCCTTGCTAGATTATTCTACATTGTTCCAAAATTTGGCTCTGATACCATACTGTGACGCCCCACCTCTATGGTCACGCTAGCCAAGGACACTACGGAGTAATACCGTCAACTAGCGCAAAGAATAAGGCTGTTGAGGAGCGACCATCTGTGTAATTGCTTTGTGCGAGTACCGATATGTCAGATAATATAACTTAAATTTCATTTCAAGAGGAAATCCGACATATCCAATACAACTCAAAGCTACAACAGTGGCTAGGTGGACTTCGGAAACAAACGTAGAAATAAACATAACACAAATCAGTCACAGATATTCATATCACAAAGGCGGAAACAGATATGAATATAACACATAAAAGTGTACATCAGAATAGTGGTCAAAGAAGATTCACTACAACACAAAAGAATAGATACATGTGCTAGACAAAAGAATAATTATACATCAAGGAGTCTATATCTCAAATGTATAATAACAAAAACTACTAATCTAAAGTAGTTAGCCCAAAATCAGATGATAATCCCTGATAGGAAGTCAAGCGGAAGCACCTGTAAGATCTCAGTCTGACCTGAGTATTATTTAAGAAGAAAATAATAAACGGATCAGTCTAGCTATAAATATCAGATAAACTGAGACAGGATAAGAGATATGACCAAAAATGTATGATAACAAAGAAATGCCATACTGTGTCAAGTATACATCAAATAACAAAAAAATCATACAATATCTCAAGAATCTCAAAACACCAAAAAGAATGTCATATTCTTTATTTTATTCACCAAACCGCAAATATTGACAAACATATCGTTGCCAATCACATAAAGAGGTGAAACACAAATTCTAGAAATCACAACGAGAAATCCAGAAATCACAAAAGGGGGAGGCCTATCACAAACGGGAGCATGAAAACTCCCAAACAATACTGTGATGCCCCACCTCTATGGTCACGCTAGCCAAGGACACTATGGAGTAATGCCGTCAACTAGCGCGAAGAATAAGGCTGTTGAGGACCGACCATCTGTGTAATTGCTTTGTGCGAGTACCGATATGTTAGATAATATAACTTACATTTCATTTCAAGAGGAAATCCGACATATCCAATACAACTCAAAGCTACCACACTATGGCTAGGTGGACTTCGAAAACAAACGTAGAAATAAACATAACACAAATCAGTCACAAATATTCATATCACAAAGGGGGAAACAGATATGAATATAACACATAAAAGTGTACATCGGAATAGTGGTCAAAGAAGATCCACTACAACACAAAAGAATAGATACATGTGCTAGACAAAAGAATAATTATACATCAAGGAGTCTATATCTCAAATGTATAATAACAAAAACTACTAATCTAAAGTAATTAATCCAAAATCAGATGATAATACCTAATAGGAAGTCAAGCAGAAGCACCTGTAAGATCTCGGTCTGACCCGAGTATTATTTAAGAAGAAAATAATAAACGGATCAGTCTAGCTATAAATATCAGATAAACTGAGACAGGATAAGAGATATGACCAAAAATGCATGATAACAAAGAAATGCCATACTGTGTCAAGTATACATCAAATAACAACAAAAATCATACAATATCTCAAGAATCTCAAAACACCATAAAGAATTTTTATTTTTATTTTTAAATTATTCACCAAACCTCAAATATTGACAAACATATCGTTGCCAATCACATAAAGAGGTGAAACACAAATTCTAGAAATCACAACGAGAAATCTAGAAATCACAAGGGGGGAGGCCTATCACAAACGAGAGCATGAAAACTCCTAAATACGTGCAACATAAACGGAACGCTATTCCATGGTCGCTAACCATAGAGCCAGTGCCACGACGTAGTACAACAAACGCCCGAGGAACCAGAAACTCAAATAATCAAAACATCGACGTAGTACAACGTTACGCCCGATGAACCAAACTCAAATAATCAGGCACAACGACGTAGTACAGCGAACGCCCGATGAACCTAAACACAAGTAATACGGAACAACGATGTAGTACAACGAACGCCCGATGAACCGAACTCCATAAAACCATAGGTCGCTAGCCTATATAAATGAGACGAAACTCAACAGAACGGGGTACAGTCCCCCATGCGGACAAAGAGACATCGCACATCGCTAGTCTAAATCATAAAATGATCATCGTCGATCATCAAGAAGTGTCGATTACACTAAGCTAGTAAATATAAGAGTTTAGCTTCATGTCCCTTAACCACTTGCTTAACTCAAATATTTACGAACAAATTGTAGATTTCCACTCGAAAATTGTCACAAGAGTTTCAATCGAACGAGTCCAAAAATTAACCGACGAAGTAAACGCAAGCATTTCATACCACTTGTTTTACTAAGCCGTTTAATTAGATTTCTCATTTGAATGAGGTAAAGGTTTGTATATACTAATAGATTGGAAAATGGTTTTATAAACAAGCTTTGTATTAAAAATAGAGTTGAAATCATCTTTGTAAAGAGTTTGAATATTTACTACTAGTATAGAAACCTTTGTATTTAGAAGTGACAAGTCACAAAAATGAATGTAGAACAATCAATCACTAAAATCCACATACGAAGACGTGAATCAAATCCATATAAATCGATGCCGAGTCCATCAAAATGGATATACCCAAAAATCTCGAAATAGAAGTCATCAAAATCGGTCTGAAGCAAGCAGGTCAGTCGACTAACACAAGTGGTCGGTCGACTGACACAGGGATACATATTTTGTATCCTCAGAGTCAGTCGACTGACCCAGATGGTCAGTCGACTGATACAGACCCAGGCAATTTCCTGGGTCTGGTTCAGTCGACTGACTCACTAGTTCAGTGGGCTGAACCTGCTGTGAAGCATTTTTCATGTTCTGGTTCAGTCGACTGAACCACTGGTTCAGTCGACTGAACCTGCTTCTGAAGCACATTCAGTCTAGCCCCCTTGTGGGGCAAAAATCCAACAAATCACGATCGAACGAGCCATGGGCGCTAAGGGTTTACGCCAGTCGGCAACCCGGCCCTATAGGCTCTTCGATGCTTCACCGAAAACACATTCAAACATCCGTGAAAGGATTTTCACAAAATTGGGCTTTAAAACCAAAAATTGGAATATTCACCAAATCAATCCAAATCAAAACAAAATGAACATGTAAAGATGTTAGGAATTCATACCTAACAATCAAAGATAGTTATAGACTAAGATGTGAGATCAAAATCTCACCTTTAAACCCAAAAACAATGAATGAGAAGCTTAATCACAAAGGAAAGATCAACACTCTTCACTTCAACCCAAGTAGCTTGAATCTATGCTCAAAAGAATAACATTCCCTAAGTTAGGTTTAGGAAATTCTGAAATTGAAGAGAGAATGAGTTGGAGAAGATGAAGAGGGAGCCTACCTAAGCTTCTCTTTGAATTTAGAGCAAGAACTTGAGTTTCCAAATGAATCTAGGGTTTGGAATTTCTATTTCCAATATTTTTCCCCCATTAATCTCAAAAGATTGAAAGTGTTAGGAAAATGAGAGTGAAGTGAAGGGAAGAGGTGGACTGAGTTAGGGTGTTATGTTAGGTTATTGGGCTAAAACCCAAACCCAAAGCCCTAAGTGAAAAATAGAAAAATTCACTCAACTCCAAACTTATCGAAGCTTATACTCAAAAAAGTCGCAAACGCCATTTTGGACTCAATGGAAGTAGTCTCGAGTCTCAATTCGAATGTTTCCAAAAAGTAGCTTTTCAGACTTCAATTCGATTAACGATTCTATATTTAAATATTCAATCGTAAAATATGCGGGTTGTTACAACCTTTGTAACAACCCGCCTAAAATAAGCCTATTTTCGACCCAACTAAAGCCCGTCGAACCTTAGGCCTATCTCATGGCGAGTTGTTAAGTTGGTAAAATTTAAATAATACACAGTACACATAGCGATCTATCTATACTTTTAGAATCTCACAGCAAAATAGATAAAATATAATATTAGAAACAAGTACCCATTTCATAAATGAAAACCATTTCAGAAAGAATACATGTTATCACCAAATCTAACAAAATATCTATGTAAGACCTCCATATTACAATATTTCAAAATAACATAATTGTATGAACTGGGTACATTAAAAATATTTAAAAAGCATAAATGGATAGATAACTACCACAACTCTTCATCTCCATCTTCGTCCCTAATATAAGCATTACCTCCGCTAATCTTTTTGTTGTAATGAGGAGTGAGTACGAACAACAAGTGTCTAGTGAATGAGAATATCAGGCTTTGCCATAATTGTATTTGGGCAGTATCTTTAAATAAGAAATATATCTTACATATATAGATTGTACCATATTAATAACTTTAATTGTAAGCCCGAAGGCCTCTCCAGTCCACTTCCAAAATTCTAATATAACTACCATTAACGATACAAGAGAAAGCATCCAAGTCACTTAATACCTTTTATTGGGAATTAGGCAAACTCTAACCATTTAATACTTATAAAATAGGCAGGTCCCTATCATTTAAAACCTAACCCCTTTACAGGCCATTTTCCAATTCTAACGCAGCTATCGTTAACGATGCAAAAGAGAGCCCCCAAACCTCTTAATACCTTTTTATTAGGAATTAGGCAGACTCTGACCATTTAATACCTATGAAATTAGGCAGGTCCCTATTAATTAAAACCAAACCCAAGGTGGGTCCTATATGGTTCTAAGTAACTGAGATTATAAGAATCCCATTAGGTCACTTAATACTTCTCCTAAAGGAAAGAGGAGAAACCTACAATAGTCACTTAATACCTCTATACCCGAAGCAGACCCGTCTAAAGATTCCTCCTATCGTATCAATTGCGTGATACAGAATTGGGACTATCCTAGGGTTTTCAATTCGATGGTGGATCATCGACTATTCGACGATCGAAAGATTCAGGATTGTAGAGGGTGTCGAGTGAGTTCATCCATATGGTTTGTTCGCGACAATTGTGTAGAGATTGCCTGAAAGTGATGGAGATGGTCGGTGGCGGCGAAGCTCTAGGCTCGACCGGAGGGTCGCGCACGTGGGACTAGTGGGCGGTCGGAGGCGGTGGTTCAAGTGGTGTGTTTGGATCTGGACGTTGGTGGATGATGGCGGCGCGGCAGCGACGTGAACATGGGCAGTTGTGCAAGCTCGCGTGCGTGTATGTTACAGGAGGGAAGTTAGGGTTAGCAGGTGATAGGTTATTTATGATTTTGCCCTCCATTGTTTTAATTTAATTTTTAAAATTTTAACTTCTAATCTTCATAACTTTTACTTACGAGCTCGGATTTGGACGCGGTTTCTTCCATTGGAATCATATCGAAATACCAAATAACATGGAACTGGTTTGGTTGAATTCTTAGAATGTTGGAATTTGGGCATTCTTTTGGATTTTAATTCAACTAAAAATCGAAGGTGAGCGATTTAACCCACTCACAAATACTAAACATTCTTATGTTAGTTGAATTAAATTTATGAATTCATAAGAATTTTATTAATTGCTGTTTGGTAATTTAAATTGTCTAAATTTAATTTGACTTAAATTGCTATTTAAATTAATATTGAATTTAATTGTTAGTTAAATACCGATAATGATAACTAGTTAATTGTTGTGAATTATTGGCTGATTTGGATGTTGATTGTGATGGATGTTTATTTATTGACATTTTTGATGATTGGATGTTTATATCACTGTTATCACTATGGGTTGAAATGATACATACCCGAATGATCTTATAGATTAGGGAAAATTGTTATGGGTTGAAATGATAAACCCGAGCGATTTTTTTGATTTGGAAATTATTAATTCGGGATGTGGGTCGAAATGATATATACCCGGAAAATTTAACTATTTTGGGGTTAAAATATACATACCCTATCACTTGACCATCAGGTAGAAAATTATATACGGACATCGTGGGTCGGCTTTAATTTATTTTCTAAATGGTAAAGCATGTTTGATTTATGTTACCCAGTGGTTTGACCAGGTGAAAAGAGACCTGATGTGGAAGGCTTGTTTGGCATAAAGGGCCGTTTGGCGCAACTAGGTCGACCGGCACAACTGGCTCGACCGGCAACCAGCATCGTTCGGCATCCAGGCTCGACTGGCATCTAGCACCACTCGGCATTCAAGCCTCGACTAGCATTCCAGCATCGCTCGGCATCCAAGCCTCGATCGGCATTCCAGCCTTGTTCGGCATGAACCCCGTTCGGCATCTAGCCTCGCTCGGCATAGAGCCCAGATCGGCATAGCAGAGTTGTTGGGCATGAACCTCGCTCGGCATTCAGTATCGTTCGGCAGAAGTCTTGACCGACATGAAGTCTCATTCGGCATTCCAGCCTTGTTCGGCATTCATTCCTCGTTCGGCATTCCAGCCTCGTTTGGCATTCCAGCCTCGTTCGACATTCATGTCTCGTTCGGCATTCCAGCCTCGTTCGGCATAAAGCATCGCTCGGCATTCCAGCCTCGTTCGGCATGAAGCCTTGCTCGGCATTTCTCCTCATAAAGCATAGCAAGGTCATTCGGAATTTGTGGCTCGGCACACGGAAGTCACTCGCCACGGGCCAAGGTATCTCACTCCTGGGCCCAAGAGGGAAGTCCAACCCATCTTCATCTATAAATAGAGGGGCATGGGCACAGTGAAATGGACCTTTTTTTCGAGAACACTAGGGAGACTCTGCCGCTTTCAAGACTCACTTTTTTCAGTTCAAACTTATACTTAAGACATTATTGTACGGACTGTATCTGTATTTAACTACTTGGGAAAGCAATAAAGATTACAATTCAAAGTGGACGTAGGCAGTTACGCCGAACCACTATAAATCTGGTCTTCTAGATTTATGTAGTTAATTTAGTCCATATCTCTCAGTTTTAATTTATCTTCTTCATTTATTTCTCTACACAATCTTTCTAAAGGGAGTTAGTGACCAATTTTGGTGCTAACACTTTGGTGCTTTCACTGAGAATCGAATTCTCAGGCCACAAGGATCTGCTTTGTAGTTACTGGATTGAATAAATCCCCCGAAGGAGATCCAAGTCATTCACAAGACGTCCGTTGATTCTACTCAGAGTTCTTATCAATAACTCTACTATAGGAAGACGACATACCAAATCAGCCTCTCATAATGCGGACGTCAATGAGACTGCTAGCGTACAGCAAATCGGACCTAGCAATTAGCAAGCAAATCTGGGTGCAGGAACTACCACCCAAAATCAAATGGAAGTTGTCACCAGAACAGAGTTCAACGACTTGATGAGAGAACTCATGGAAAGCAGGAGATAGCTTGGAGAATAGATTCAAGCTAACGCCAACCTCATGGCTCAGCTCACTCAACAATAGCATCAAAATGCTGGGGGTAGTCCAACTCCTTACTCTTCATCTGATAGCTCGACTTCATCTGATGAACCTCCCAGGCGTAGACGCCGCAAGGCCGAAACTACACAAGCAGGTGCTGCTGATCGATCTTCTAGGGATCACTTACACCTCGGAGACCTCAACCAAGCAGGAACGGGAAACTTAGGATCTGGAGCGCATGTGGAAACTGGACGCCCGACTCACCAAGACGCCAATGATGTTGAACCTCAAGATACATGTTTGGCAGATCGCCAGTAGAGGAGGCATCAACCTGACCGATCCCGTAGAACAGACTCCAACCTTCCATCTTCCATACAAACCCCAGACCTATCGGCTATGGTCAGACAGCTGATGAGAGAAAATATGGCCTGACCAATGAAGATTGGGGGATATCCAAGAATCATACTCCATTCATAGACACTGTTCTACAAGCCGAGTACCCCAGGAAGTTTAGCATGCCAACTATCCCGGCCTACGAAGGAAAGACCGATCCCCGACAGCATGTGATGAGATATGAATGGATGATGGATTCAGCCAGAGCGAATGATGTAACCAAGTGTAGATGCTTCCCAATAACTCTATCTAGGATCGCTACCATGTGGTTCACCCGACTTCCTCCGCGGTCCGTATCCAGTTTTGAGGAGTTGGCAACAAAATTTATAGAACAGTTCAGAATACATGCTACTCGTCCAAAGGATGTGATGTCTCTATCAAGTGTAATCCAAGCTCCAAGGGAGTCGTTGAAGGAGTATTTACGGAGATTCCATGTTGCGGCTACTGAAGTTAGCAATCCTAATGATCACGCAATTCTTATGGCTGTGATGCAAGGTGTGGATCCGGATTCAGAGTTTGGAGATTGGTTAGCGGGAAAACCTCCAACTACGCCAGAGGGTTTTTACTTTAAGGCTCATCAATTCATAAGAAGGGAGGAAGCCAGGTGGACAAGGCAAGATAAGGCACCAGGGCCTGTTCAAGACTGTGAAAAGCAACATCACTGTAAAGCAATCCGGAGACAACTCGTGGAAAGTTTAGGTCAATGTCCCGAACAAGCCTGGGTAATCTAAGAAGTCGAGAGGAGGAAATCAAGGGAAGAAAAGAGAAGCAGGGAAATGGAAGCCGAGGATTCCAACCTACAACGAATACACTCCACTAAATGCATCTCTTGAAAATATTTATCTATCAACCTGTAACACCTATCAATACAGAAAGCCACGCCCAAAGGAGTCCATAGAGGAACAGAAGTAGAGGGGGAAGTACTGCCGCTTCCATGAGACTTATGGGCACAATACTGAAGAGTGCAGGCACCTACATGATGCTATAGAGAAGTTGATTAAACAGAAAAAGTTGCAAGAGTTTATAAAGAATCCTCAAGAAGGTGGACATGGAACGTCTAATCCCGGTCACACACTAGCTCCACGTCACCTTGAGGAGCCTGCTCAGACCGTGGGCAGACTGGTCATAAACACGATAATAGGTGGACCTCACCCTGCAGATAAGAACTGGCAAGAAATGGAGCGGTATGCTAATTCCTTGAGGCATGCAGATTTTGAGTGTTGTTCCAATGTGGAGGATGGGACCCCCGCTAAACAGCAGCACATGATGACATATGATATAGTATTCAGGAGTAGAGATGTTGACCAAGTGGAGGCTCCTATCATTGACCCGATGGTCATATCTGCGACAATCGGGTCGGCCTTTATGAAAACAATTTTGATTGATTGTGGAAGTTCTGTCAATATCATCTTCAATAAGGCTTATGACCAGATGAAGATGGAGACGAAGGATTTAAAGCCATCTAAAGCTCGTATCCATGGCTTTAATGGCGCATCGACTGATGTAGTGGGGTATGTTGAGTTGCCAGTTGAACTGGGACAAGGTGAGCGTAGGAGGGTGCGAATCCTACCTTTCGTAGTTTTGGATGTAGATTCTCCATACAATGTGTTTCTGGGTCGACCGACCCTGGCTGAGTTTAGGGCAGCATTGGCCCGTGGTGTTTGACTTTAAAATTTCTGACTGACAAAGGAGTAGGTGTTGTTCTTGGCGACCAGGCGACCGGTCATGCATGTTATGTGGCTGAGCTCCGAGAGGCCCAGCGGAGAGAGAAAGGAAAGGTTGCGGACAACCCCGTCCGCATTCAGAATACCGACAATTGACAAGTAATGCCCAAGCCCTGGCTCGGGCAAAATTCTTGGATCTACAAAGAGAGATCCGAGAGATGATGATAAGGAACCCAGGGAAGAAAAAGAAGCATCGACTGAATTGACGATTGACATTTTAGTCAGCCGAGATGATCTGTCGTGAATACTGAAGATTGGATCACAACTCAGCCCCTCGATGACCGAGGACCTTAGTGATTTCCTCCGAGCGAATCTTGATGTTTTCGCTTGGACATAATCCGACATGTGCGGGATTTCTCCCGCTATTACGAGTCATATATTGAACATAGACCGGAGGTACGTCCCAGTTAAGCAAAAAAGGAGAGGAATGGACCTGGAGAGGTCCGCTGCTCTCAGAGAGGAGGTGGACAAACTCAAAGCCAATGGGTTCGTCCGCGATGCCCTCTACCCTGAATGGGTGTCAAACCCCGTGCTAGTGAGAAAAGCGAATGGGAAGTGGAGAACTTGCGTAGATTATTCTGATTTAAACAAAGCATGCCCTAAGGACAGTTTCCCATTACGTAGAATTGATCAATTGGTCGACTCCACTGCAGGACACGAGTTATTGTCGTTCATGGATGCGACTCGGGATACAATCAGATCCCGATGCACATTCCGGACCAGGAACACACTAGTTTTGTCACAGACGTTGGGCTATATTGCTATGTAGTGATGCCTTTTGGATTGAAAAACGGGGGAGCGACCTATCAGCGTTTGGTGAATCGAATGTTTAAAGACCAGATTGGTAGAACAATGGAAGTCTATATGGATGACATGTTCGTGAAGTCACGGTAGTCAAACGACCACATTCGAGACTTAGCAGAGATGTTTGGCATACTCAGATATTATAGGATGAAGATCAACCCTCTGAAGTGTTCCTCCGACATATCGTCAGGGAAGTTTTTGGGATTCATTGTTAATGCCCGGGAAGTCGAAGCTAACCCAGAAAAGATTCAAGCTATTCGAAACATACAAGTGCCCAGGACTATAAAACAGGTACAAAGCTTGAATGGAAAAGTGGCTGCGCTGAGTCGATTCATAACAAGAGCCACAGACAAGTGTATTCCCTTCTTCAATATAATAAAGAGGGGAAAGAAGAATTTCAAATAGACGTCCAACTTTGAGGAAGCATTCCGAGCTTTGGTAAGGCATTTAGAAAATCCTCCAGTGCTGTCGAAACCAGTAAACCATGAAATGTTGTATGTATACTTGGTCGTATCCCCACATGCTATAAGTGCGGCTTTGGTCCGCGAGGAGACCGAGTTCAAAAGCCGGTGTATTACGTTAGTAAACGTTTAACGGGGGCAGAAAGAAATTATCCTAAAATTGAGAAATTGGCCTATTGCTTGGTGATTGCATCACGTAAGCTGCGTCTATACTTTCAAGCACACTCAGTCAGTATTTATACCGATCAGCCCTTGCGATAGGTACTCCAACGACCAGAAACATCTGGAAGGATGAAAAATGGAATATCGAGTTGAGTCAGTTCGTTATTACTTACCTGCCACGAAGAGCCATACAAGGGCAAGCATTAGCAGACTTCATCGCTGAGTTTACTATGTCAGACGAACCAGATAGTCGTAGTGGCATTCCCCCCATTCGATGGAAATTGTACACCGATGGGGCGTCCAATGACCGTTGTTCTAGGGCTGGTGTAATTCTTGTGACCCCAGAAAATCGATCGATTTGTTATGCTTTGAAGCTCAATTTCCCAGCTATGAATAATGAAGCAGAATATGAAGCATTGATTGCTGGCCTAAAGCTTATTGGGGAACTCGGGATAAAATCAGTTGAAGTCTTTTGTGACTCACAATTTGTGGTGTACCAAGTGCGAGGAGATTACTAAGCGAGGGGACAAAGGCTTGCTCCGTACCTTTCTCTAGTTCAGGAACTATTGGCGAACCTTGAACATTATGACATTTCGCATGTCCCGCGTGAACAGAACAAGGAAGCCGACTCGCTGGCCAAATTCGCAAGTACCGGCGATGCACAACAAATGGGATTAGTTCTCGTCGAAACCTTACATGCTCCAAGCATAGATGTGATGGAAGTCGATTTTGTGTTGGAAACAGAAATCGAGAAGGAATCATGGATAATCCCATTCAGACAATACCTGCTAAACGGGACTTTGCCCGAAAGAAGAAGTGAAAGACGTCAGGTCGTTCGTAAAGCCGCACGATATGTGATGCAGGATGGAATAATGTATCAGAGGGGGTTCTCGGTCCCTTTCTCCGATGCATTGCCTATGATGAGACAAAGCGGGTCTTGAAGGAAGTCCACGAAGGAGAATGTGGCGACCATACTAGGGGGCAGACATTAGCAAAAAAGATCCTTCGCTATGGATACTATTGGCCAATTGTGAATCAGGATGCTGCAGATTATGTAAGAAAATGTGAAAAGTGTCAAAGATACGCGAAAATCCCAAGAGCTCCGCCAACGGAACTCATGCAAATGGTTAGTCCCTGGCCGTTTGTAATCTGGGGAATCGACATAGTCGGTTCTTTGCCTATATCCAAAGGTGGTGCAAAATATGCAATAATTGCGGTCGACTACTTCACCAAATGGGCCGAGGCAGAGCCTTTAGCACAATTACCTCCAAGAAGGTCAATAATTTTGTTGTGTGGAACATTATATGCCACTTTGGCCTACCGCGAACCATCATTACAGAAAACGGAACTCAGTTCGAAAGTAGGGAATTCAAAGATTTCTGTTTAAAGTACGGCATTGAGAAAAAGTTCGCCGCAGTTGCTCATCCTAAGGCTAATGGACAAGTTGAGGCCGTGAACAAAATAATCAAGTCCATATTGAAGAAGCGTTTGGAAAAAGATGGATGCAAATGGGTAGATAAACTTCCAACAGCGCTATGGGCTTATAGAACTACCCACAAATCCACGACCGGCCACACCCCCATTCACATTGGCATATGGCACGAAGGCTGTTATACCCGTGGAGCTTGAAGTTCCATCACATAGGGTGACACATTATGATCCTAGGACAAATCAGGATCTCTTGTCGGAATCACTGGACTTCGTCGATGAAAAACGTGGAGAAGCTGAGTTAAGGACGATAGCATATAGGCACCGAGTTAAGCGATATTATAACAAAAAAGTCCGCCCAAGAATCTTTGATGTGGGTGACCTCGTTTTGAAACGAGTTTTTCCAGTACCATCACATATGAATCCCAACTGGGAAGGTCCATATGTCGTTGAACGGAAGCTTGGAGAGGGAACTTTCAAGCTAGCGACCGTTGATGGCATGACACTCCCCCGAGCATGGAATAGTGAACATTTGCGACATTATTATACTTAGCTTGTTTCTTTCGTGAGTGCGGACTGGAGTACTCTGAGTCCCCGGAGTGCGGACTAGAGTATAAACGACTTAAATCTCCAAGTCCCCTGAGTGCGGACCGGAGTACTCTGAGTCCCCAGAATGTGGACTAGAGTATAAACGACTTAAATCTCCAAGTCCCTTGAGTGCGGACCGGAGTACTCTGAGTCCCCAGAGTGTGGACTAGAGTATAAACGACTTAAATCTCCGAGTCCCCGGAGTACGGACTGGAGTACTCTAAGTCCCCAGAGTGCGGACTAGAGTATAAATGACTTACATCTCCAAGTCCCCTGAGTGCGGACTGGAGTGCTCTAAGTCCCCAAACTACGGACTAGAGTATAAACGACTTACACCTCCAAGTCCCCTGAGTGCGGACTGAAGTACTCCGAGTCCCAAGAGTGCGGACCAGAGTATAAGCGACTAAAAATCTCTAAGTCCCCGGAATGCGGGCTAGAGTACAAATGACTTGAAGGCAACAAGTCCCCAGAGTACAGATTAAAAAATATTCTAAGTACCTGAAGTGTGGAATAAAGAATGTACAACCCCAAAGAATTACCGAGTTATATGAAAATGGATTGGGGTTTTATATAACTCACGATAACTCAGGTTTCGACCACAGTTATACAGAAAGCTGAAAAACAAAATTCATTTGAAAGACAAAGAAACTAGACTTTATATATTAATCCAAAATGGGGTTCTACTACCACTCCTCCAAAACTCGGAGTCAAAAGTCTATCTATGTTGACTACGAAAAAAATAAAATAATAATAATTACATGATCTATGCTAACTCTCGTTGAACGAGTGTAGCGGCTACTTCCTCGATTTCTTTGGCTTCTTATCCTCCTTTGTTGTCTCAGACGATCCTCCCCCCATGCGTTTTTGCTTGTATGCTTTGCTCGATGGGGAAGTAACATTCGAGGAAGAACGGGGAACTTCTAGTGGCCTGGATCCACCAGGGAGGATGATCTTCAAAGGTCTATTCAGAGGATCATCCAGATCCACGAATTGGGGCTCGACTTTGATTTCTTTTTTCTTCTTATGCTCCTCCTCAAGTTGTTCCTTCATGCTCAATTTGGAAGTATGTTCAGAGGCGCTCATGATCTCAATTTCATAACTCTCCTCAACGGAAGACGAAGTTTCAGACTTATCCTCGTCAAGCTCCCCAATCACCTGAGCATCAGGACCGGGGGTTATTCCTGCATGAGTAGCCTTGCTCGCTTTCCCCATCTTCTCCTTGGCGTCATTGCTCCTTGGAGTCGGTTCAGGATCAGAACGACCTGTGCAAAATCACAAGAGACGAACGTTAGAATACAATATCCTCTCGCCGAAAACGACGGTTCTTTGAACTTTAAGAAGAAGAGTTATATACCAGCTTCTTGTTGGCTCTCAACCGTCCGAGGAGTTTCACCCTCTGGAATGGGAGATAGAACATGAATGCCGAGGCCAGGGTCCTCTGGGTCATAACCAGCATGTTGCTCGAATGGATCAAGTACTGGCCGACCAGCTGATTGAGTAGGAGGAGGAGCTAGAGTTTCGGTTCCGGATGGGCCGGCAATGTCATTCTTTTCTCTCGGTGAGGAGGAGTCTCTGCTATAGAGGACCTTCGTCGCAGATAAGTCTGAAGGCTCATTCCCCCTGAGAAATTCTTTTACTAAAGTATCCTCGTCAACCTCCTCAGTGCCTGATTCCACCTTTCTAATCTTTATTAAAGTATCCCATGCCTCGGCTAGAGATTCGAGGGAGCCCTCGCCAAGAAAAGTCAAGTCCTGATGCATGAGGACACGGGCGTTGTATTCAGCTATCAGCGGGTCGAACATGCACTTGATCTCCTCTCTACCAGCCTTTGTAGCCGCCTCAAGGCGAGAGTCAATCTCCACGGATGCTATTCTCTTGCCCTCTTCATGGGCTTCATCCTTCAGCATTCCGACCTTAGAGAGCTCGTCGTCGAGCTTTTCCTGCAAGAGTCGCGTAGCAACAATCTCATTGCAGTATCGTTGGAACTCCTCCTGAGCAACTATCTTCTTTTCCTTCTCCTTAGAGAGTAGTTCTTTCAACTCTTTGACCTACAAGGCGAATGCATCCCTTTCTTTTTGAACAGAGTCCTTTTCTAAAGCCAAGGCCCCGCAGCGTTGGACCGCTTCGTCAATTTCTTTCTTATGAGTTGTCTCTAGACGATTGACGGGCTCCGCAATATCATTAGCACTTTGTTGGGCAGCTTCGAGTGTGGACTTGTACGAAGAGAGCTCTACATCCTGAGCTTTGATAATGTCTTTATCGTGAATGGCTTCAAGCTTCAGGCGGTCGATTTCGTGTTGACGCTCAACAGAGACTTCCGAGACTTTTTCAACTAAATGGACAAATGCGTCATGTTGAACATAAATGTCATTGTTGCAAGCGATGGCGCTCTGTTTGACATGCCCCGGAATGTGATGGATCGCTGGGAGGAACCTCAGACCATCAAAGCAGATTTTGGGGAAATTAACTTTAAGCTCGGCCAACTTCTCCGATATCGTCGGATCTGTTGCGGGAATAGGGGAGATGGCTTTGAAAGTTCCATTTTCTTATGATGTTCCCGAGACTGCCGTGTGCTAGATGAACCAGAGTGTTGATCATGGGGGACATCAGATTGGGACCCCATCTGCGTAGACTTCTCTCTGCCTTGCTCTGATTGAGAAGGAAGATCGTGGGAATATAAAGACTAGCGGTATGATTTCCTTCGATAAGTTGATTCTCGGGGGCGATAGTCTTAGTCTCCAGAGTCGTCTCTGTCTCGGCGCTTGCCAGTGCATGAATCCCGGCCTGAATGATGAAAAATAGATGACCCGCGAAGATGATCGTGTCCGTGAGTGCGTCCCATGTCACCTGTATAAAATGAGAGTAACGACAGGTTTAAAAAGAACAGAGTGATGGCTAAAATTGAAGTGCAGGGTGAAGTGCACGTGTCCGTGTGTGTCCTAGTGTTCCCCCCCGACGGACCGGTTTCTTTATCTTTACTAATAGGAGTTTTTTCTCCTTGGACTTGGGCTCGAGCGCCTGTATCCCCCCTCGCGGGCGAATGAAGTTTAAGAGCTTCTGGATCATCGAAGCCATAGTTGAGAAAATCATCGGGAATAGTGAGGTCCAACAAGCCTTTCAACGAACTCTCTAAGTGTTGAGAAGAAGGATCTTTTTCTACTGGAGTAAGGGTGACTTTAGAGGTTCCACCCACCATCTTCTTCCTCAGTGTGTAGGTCAACTTCTTCTTTCCCTTCGAAGGGGAAGGCGTCATTTCGATATCAGGAACCTCGACTACCGGGTCCTGAGCAGGGCTAATATTTTCACCCGTTACTTCGGGCGTCTTGCCTTCTCTAATCTCTCCCTCCTCTAGAGTGTCGGGGGCATTATGTGCTGAAGCACCAGCCCGTTTTTTTCCTTTGCCCAAAGCGGACCCGGATATGGTGACGCCTTGAGGAAGGCTTATTCGGTGACCTTCCGCCAACAGCCCAAACTTCGAGAGTGATTCGTTCGAAATTAGAGATCTGATGTATCGGTCTCCTGTAGGGATAGCTCGGATAGCTTCAACGGCTTCAAAATACCCGGAGCCTTCGGGACGTGAGCCGATACCTGTTAAAATAGAGAAGGAGTTAGAAAAGGTTCTATCTCCGCCAAATGCAAGTATTGATCCAGAAAAGAAAACTTACTCCCTTCCACCCATCTCCTTGCGAAGCCGGGAGAACAACGCACGTAGAACCATTCTTGTTTGTACTGGGCGAATTTGCTCCATGCCCTGGTCAGAATTTGACACTTGTTGTGCGGCTCTAGAAATACGAAAGATGGGCTGTCATATTGCCTCTTGAAACGATAAATATAACGGATGTCGCCGGGAGTCGGGAGCCTGAATAGGATGCTCATAAAGAGAATGCACGTGCCATATAAAAATGTGTGGCTGTTGGGAGGTAACTGTGATGGAGCGATCTCCATGTATTGCAACACATCACGTAGGAAGGAATTGAATGGCGGCACGCTACCAACCCAGCACATGAATTTATTGCAGGCAGTATATCCGGCTGGGGGTAGGTAGGGACGATCTTGTCCCGATGGAACTAACACGTCATCGAAAGGGATCCCGTGTACTGAGCATATACGACGAAGCGTGCTTTCGCTGATTCTCGAGGCTTGGGAGTTGATCGGATCATCTAAAAAGATCGCTGCTTCTATGGCAACAGGAGCCAGGTTAGCAGATGCAACTGTGGGAATTGGAATGTTTTGTACAGGAACAGTCGATGGATTTGAAGTTCCAACTACTTCCTGTCGTGAAGTTTGCTCAGGCCTATCTGAGACTGTGGCAGAGCTGGATTTCCTAGACATCTCTAGTGAAGATTGAATCTGATGAGACACCTATTTGAACTATACTTGAAAATCAATCGACATTAGACTTAACAACATAAATATTCCCCCCGTTTGTTGTGTGAACTAGTGCGATCATTCAGATGTAAGTGCCAAGCAGTGAAAAGACGCTGGATTGATGAAATAAGTTTAATCTTTGAAGTGTCATCTTCGAAGACCGTCATCGCTGACCATTTACGAAAGCTTGTCGTAAGACGGTTTATATTTTGAACTCGACATCGTCACTGCATTTGAAAAGTTATTAACTGATAGGCAAGTTAAGTCCAAGTTTTCAGTTGTTTAAAAACGGGAGTTATTAGTCTGGATTGTCCAATATGCTTTGTTGTTTAAGTCTGTCCTTGTCCATTATCATGAATTCAGGCATAAAATATGTGTTGAGTCAATATATGCATTAGGTTCGACTGGTGTTGCTGTTGTACACGACCCTCCTACCTAACCACTTCATCGTTCGGCATTCAACTAGTCATGTCGAACCACAATCATGCCGAGCCTCCTCGCTCGGCATTCTACCCTCAACACCAACACTCACTTACCATTCACTATCGCCGTTCGGCATGCGGCAAGACATGCCGAGCCGTAATCATGTCGAGCCGCATCGCTCGACATTACACACACCCACTTCCTACTCTCCACCGTTCGGCATGTAGAAGGACATGCCGAACCGCAATCATGCCGAGCCACATCGCTCGACATTTTACCCTCGACAACTTTCTTCCAACACGTCCTCCCTACCGCTCGGCATTTTATCAAATTTCTACTTCTCTTCTGATTTTCCCTCCTACCTCGTTCGACATGGGGGAATCTTGCCGAGCCATGGCCGTGCCGAGCCACATCGTTCGGCACACTAAACCTCAACTCCAATTCCACTCTTGAACTTCCCTTCCATTGCTTGGCATAAAGAGATCATGCTGAGCCACAACAGTACATCCTCCACTCCGCCTAGTCTTAAACTCCTCTAAATGCCAATACTTCGCCCTTAAATCCTATTCCACGCGATTCATATTGACCACGGTTCTGCAGAGATTCACGAGTTCGAATCTCATGCTCGATTTCTTAGTCAAGGTAAAGTGTTTAAGAGAGCGGTCATTACCTAAGAAACAAGTTGAAGCTTGGGAATGTTCTTTGGTAGGAAGCATGACTCTGATCGGGTTCATTGATTTGGGAAAGGAGATGGGGCAATGTATCGAGTTTAAAGAGAAGGAAAGGGTAGGTAATTCGCAGAGGTTCGAGGTAAGTTCGTAAGCACAGAAGAATGGAGGTAAAAGTAAAAGGGAAAAAGAAGAAGGAGCATCGGCTTATATAGAGAGAAAAGAAGTCGAAGGGACAACGACCGGTAGAACCGGTCAAAGCACCTCCCTCGACCGGCATTAAAGCCGTTCGGAATTTGTATGCCGTTCGGTATTAGACAAGCCGTTCAGCATCCATATGTCGTTCGGCATTAGCATGTCGCTCGGCATACAATGCCTCGTTCGGTATTCAGGAGAACCTACTATCGAAAAAACAAAGCGAGAGCTTAAAGGAGTGTATGGAGTGCTCATGATTCAAAGCATATCATGTTCATCCACATGATACACTTTGGGGGGCAAGTGTTACCTAGTGGCTTGACCAGGTGAACAGAGACCTGATGTGGAAGGCTTGTTCGACATAAAGGGCCGTTTGGCACAACTAGGTCAACCGGCAAAACTGGCTCGACCGGTAACCAACATCGTTCGGCATTCAAGCTCAACCGGCATCTAGCACCACTCGGCATTCAAGCCTCGGCCGGCATTCCAGCATCGCTCGGCATCCAAGCCTCGATCGGTATTCCAGCCTTGTTCGGCATGAACCCCGTTCGGCATCTAGCCTCGCTCGGCATAGAGACCAGGTCGGCATAGCAGAGTCGTTTGGCATGAACCTCGCTCGGCATTCAGTATCGTTTGGTAGAAGTCTCGACCGGCATGAAGTTTCATTCGGCATTCCAGCCTCGTTCGGCATTCATGCCTCGTTCGGCATTCCAGCCTCGTTCGACATTCCAGCCTCGTTCGGCATTCCAGCCTCGTTCGGCATTCATGCCTCGTTCGACATTCCGGCCTCGCTCGGCATTCCGGCCTCGCTCAGCATTCCGGCCTCGCTCGGCATTCCGGCCTCGCTCGGCATTCCGGCCTCGTTCAGCATTCCAGCCTCATCGGCATTCATTCCTCATTCTGCATTCATGCATCGTTCGGCATTTATGCCTCGTTTGGCATTCCAGCCTCGTTCGGCATGAAGCCTCGCTCGGCATTTCTCCTTACAAAGCATAGCAAGGTCATTCGGCATTTGTAGCTCGGCACACAGAAGTCACTCGCCACTGGCCGAGGTATCTCACTCTTGGGCCCAAGAGGAAAGTCCAACCCATCTTCGTCTATAAATAGAGGGGCAGGGGCACAGTGAAATGGACCTTTTTTTCGAGAACACTGGGGAGACTCTTCCGCTTTCAAGACTCACTCTTTTCAATTCAAACTTGTACTTAAGACATTATTCTACGGATTGTATCTGTATTTAACTACTTGGGAAAGCAATAAAGATTACAATTCAAAGTTACGCCGAACCACTATAAATCTGGTGTTCTAGATTTCTATAGTTAATTTAGTCCATATCTCTCAGTTTTAATTTATCTTCTTCATTTATCTCTCTACACAATCTTTCTAAAGGGGGTTAGTGACCAATTTTGGTGCTAACAATTTATAAATTTGATTTTTAAATTTGATTTAATGATTTTATTTAAAAATTTTGATTTGGAAAATAATTTATTTTATATGTTTTAAAGTTTCAAATTATAATTTAATATATGGTTTAAAAAGTAAATTTAAGATTTTTACTTATAATTTTATTTAGTTTAAAAATATATTTTAAATGGTTTAAATTTTAAGTTAATAAAATATTTAATATAGTTTTAACAGATTTATATAAAATTTAATTTAATGAAAATTTTAATATAGTTTAAGATTTTTATTTAAATTCAATTTAATATAATAAATATAGATTTTATAATAACTTTAATAAATAAAAATGTAAGAGGTTTTATAAAGGAGTTATAAAGGTTTTAAAGGATTTTATAAAGGGTTTTATAAAAGAACTTGTATAAAGGGAATTGGAAGCGTTTTAAAGGAATTTGCGTAGAAGTTTATGAAAAGGAGAAGATTTGTAAACTGTTATTTTGGAATTTACAACTAGCTTTATAAATGGTTTTAAAGCATATAAATAGTTTATAAATGGTCTAAGAGAGATTTATAAATTATTTTCGAAATTGATTGAAAGAAATCTTCCTCGGTATTTATGAATATATTTATACTTTTGGAATATGTATATGGATATCTTGATATGATGGTATAAATTATTCTTTGATTTTTTTAAATGACCAAGGTGTGAAAAATATAACGATTGGTTGTTAAAGAGACCGGGGCCGAATATTGGCATACTCTCTATCAATACCGGAACCACTTTAACAACTGTGTACGTGGTGGAGATTCCAGAACGAAGTAGGATGGTTGGTGAATGCTACTGGTATGAGGTAAGAGTGTAGCCCTGGCCTTCGGGTCAGCTTGATATGACTAAAACAGGAGCTATACCGGGCCAAGTGAGGTCGCTCCTCTGATCAGACACACTTCTTCAATACCATATCTTTCACTTTGTGATTGATTTATGGCCACCCTCGATTTGATTATAGGAGTGTGTTTCGAGGTGGGCGGTAGTAGCTGATATGCATTACCACCAGTCCGGGAGTGGAAAACAGTAGAATCCTACCCTGGGCATTGCCTCGCGTGCCTTGTCATATGCCTTATCGAGCTCACTATGATTTTGGTTTTTGTCGTACCTATGGAGTGCTCCCTGATAGCCCACCGGTTTGGTGGAGTTTACAGTACTGTATAGACTATGACATTTATGAAATGTGTTAAGAGGGATATTGGTAATGCCTTAACGCTATTTTAATACTTTACTTTACTGATAGACATTACATATATAGCGGATATTACAGATCCTTAGGAGATGGAAATCCCGAACATCTCTTAAGTTATTGCATGCACGTTATACATAGGATAGGAGATGTAAAATCCCATAAACATCTCTGAATCCATTACACTCATTTTATTTATTGTTGATTTAACTTACATAATGTCTTTTAGTTCTGACTCGAGTGTTTTGTCTTTCCATTGCACTCGGGTCAGCTTAAACATTTCAGTGTCGAAGTCTTTATTTCTGGAGGACGAAGACGGAGATTTGTGTACTATTTATATATATTCCACTGCATCAAGTTGTTTCGCTGCATTATCCTATTATACCTGTTGTATGTATAATTCTGATTGTATTGTAAAATTGTAATCAATTGTTATTTGTAAAACAGCTTCATAAACTATTTATTTGATTATTATATTTTATCATTCCACTGTGAGATTCTGTGTTTTGTTTTTTCCTTCTTTTCTATTATTTTCTTATTTACCCCATTAAAAATCCTCCCTTTTGAATGGCTTGAGTTGACATGTGTGGTTTATTGTCGATTTAAACCGTCCAAAAAGGTGGGTCGTTACAGTTGTAATAATTATAATCAATACTTTAATATGCTATAATCATTACATTATTAACTTTGATAATAAATACGTTAATATTATATATGTACACACACATACACACATTATTCGAATATAATATGACTTCTCACATGCAAAGAAACCGCTAATTAATTTAAATGTCTAACTCATACAAGTACCAAACTCCAAACAAAAATATAGCCGATTTCCTTAGCCAAAAACTGACTTGTATGTAAAAAGGAATAATACCAAGCTAATTTCATGTTAACTTAGTAGAATTTACCTCCTCTAATTCCATGAAAATAATTTTTATAATTTAGATCTTTTATATTATATTCAACTTTTACACATAGCACCTTGAAGTTAAAAGGGTCCATATATGTTTAATTTAGAGAAATAGGCAGTGCAAACTATAATGCAATCAAATTCATACTTTGCATACCATTTCTAACTTTGTTTGCTTTTAGAACCCTTTTACTACTACAAGTGAAATCAAAAGAAATAAAGTGAAAAATATTATAAATTATCTAAATCTCTATTCCGAATCTGATCCTGCTACGTTAAAACAAACAAGTTAAATTCCAACATGATCAAAGTTTGATATTTGTTTAGGGAGAGGTTACGCTTTTGTTAACAAAAATTTCCCAAAGCATTCATCAAATACAAAGAAATACTATTCAATTACAAAAATTCAAAAAACTTGATATTTCCACTTATAGATAATTGTCTACATCCTAACTGAATTTGATTTCACTACGCCTAATTTCCTTTCAGATCTCCCTCTTTTTAAATATACAACAAAGTGAATTGTATATAGAAATTAGATTTAGAATTAGATACTAGAGAGGAAGGAATTAGAGATCAAAAGAATTAAACATTTACACCTCTTACCGGAAAATCCTAACTGATTCTGAAATCTAAAGAAGAAGAAGAGGATGTGATCTAATTCATTCTGCTCCTAATTTTCTGTTAGATCTTTCCCTTTTTGAATATACCACTAATAGATTTTATGTGTGTGTATTAGATTTAAGAAACCAGAAGATAAAGAGAAGGAAGATTAGGAATTTGATTTAAATTAGAGATTAGAAATTAGAATTACTTAGCAGAAAGTTTACCGTATCTAAAAATCTAAAGGGAAAAAATTCGACAGAGCTTCGTCGTTGCTACAGGATTTTATGAAGGCGAAGTGAGGGTCTATGAGTTTATTTATAGGGGTGAAGAGAAACTAAAACCATTAGAATCTAAATAATCGAATCCGGGCCATCAAAATAAACAGAAACCCTAGCCACTACTTACGAGCAGCGGTCGACTGCCACTCTCGGCCGGTCGACCGCTAGCGATCGAACACTCACCCTTATTTTGGAGCGTTTATTTTATTTCCATTTAATTTTATTTACTACCCAATTAACTTAAACATTATCCATATCAATTCTAACGTTTTCTTAAACCTAAAGTACACCTTAATGTTAAACTTTTAAATTCAAATTTTAAACTTTTAAATTCAAATTCAAATATTTAAATTTTAAATTCGAAAGCTTCAAACATCCATGTGACGATCCAGAATTTTTGTATATTTGGAATTGGAATATTTAATTAATTTTAAATATTCAGAGATTAATTATTAACTTAAATTTCAAATATCGCTGTTTTTGGGTGATTTAATTATTAAATTAAATTATTTGAAGTTGGATAAAATAGTAAATCTGGTATTCTAAGCTAAATAAAAATATTTTGAAAGCTCGTAAAATTCATATTAATAATACTGAAGGTGATAGAACTTTTAAATTTGAATTTAAGGGTGTTTTGTCCAGTTTTAAAATATATCGTTTAATTCGATATTTAAAAATAGCCTTCCAGGGCACAGTCTCGGATTTTGATGAAACCAGTTCCATTGGATCCGTGATATTGTATTATTATCGGATTTCAATTTTTGTAGTGAATGGAGTTGTTATGTGAGTGTACGATATACAAACGCGCTTAAATCTATATAGAAAGTTCAATGTAATATCTGATCCAAACAACTCATTCTCTTACTCTTTCGCTCTGGAACATTCTTTGTAACCGTACCCAAACCCAGTTCCTCATCAAAAGCATGTCCTTATCGTTCAATCCTAACCCTAGCCCTACTTAATCAAAAAAAATAGAAGAACAAATCAGTTCGTTCGCTTAAAAAAAAATTATATAGGGGCAGCAAATGTACAGAAACCTCGAATTCGTTCGAGACATGGAGTAAGCGGCAAATCGAGTAATCCCAAATCGCAACTGTGAGGAGGGCGAGCCGATATCATGTACGATCAATAGGCGAACTCATGGGCGGCGGCGACTTCAGCCTTAGGAAGCGAGGCGTTCGCGTGCGCTTAGGGTTAAATGGCGGCAGCAGTTTTTTAATCTCGACTCGATTTCAAGATTTATAGCTCACGAATGAATCACGACTGGGAGTATGAAAGCGGGAAGAAGTCGCACCTCTCGCGTGCCGTGCGCATGAGCAAGGTCAAGGGAGCTGGAGAAGTCGCGTCATCGCGATGTCATCGGAAGGGTAGCGGCAAAGGCATAAGGATCGGCGAGGCTAGGGTTTGGATTCACGTGTGACAGTGGGAGACGAGCGTGGTGATGGGTTCTTTTTGGGCAGCAGGTAAGGCTATTGTTTTAATTTATTTTAATTTTAATTTTTCCTAAGTTTATATGAATGTGTATATATGCATATAAATATACGCACACATATACCTGTTTAAAATTTAATATATACATAAATTGAACTGTAAATTCATATATGCATGTAGGCAGTAAGTATATATATATACATACCTATTTAATGTATATATAGAGCAATAGTTTTAAGCATACGAGATAGTTCTGTTCAATTTAATATATACAGAAGATATTTTATTTTAAACTATTTCGTTAAATTTATATAAGTATATTATATAGAGAATATAACGGTAAGGTTTAGCTGTAATTTTTATACACATACATATTTCAATTTAAATATATGTATAAACAAACAGTAATTAATATATATGCAGTAAGGTAGTCGTCCCATTTCTTTTCATTTTTTTTCTATTTAACCAATATATATATATATATATATATATATATTAAAATGCATATTAAAATCAAGTTTTACAAATTTTATGAGTGTTATGCGAAGGTTAAATTATATTAAAAATTTTAATCTAATGATGGAGGATTAAATTGTTTTAATAAACTTAACTAATTTATTTCAGTTTCTAAAGACTTGTAAAAGGAAAAAAATTATTAGATAAATTAAACAGTTAGTTAATTTAATGGAAATTAAAATAATAATTAAACCATATAAATGTTTATACAAGGTCAAAATCTGGAAGAAAGCTAGCTGGATTGGAAATGGGATGCTAATAAATAAAGGTGAGTTAATCTCACTCATCTGGTTGCTATTTAAATTTAAATAGTTAAATTTAAATATTGGGTGATTGATTGGAATATGTATATATTGGAGTTGATATTCCCGCATTACATAGAGGATGAGACCCTATGCGCCGCATAATAGCGGATGATATTATATTAATCCCATATACCGCGATATTCCACCTCGAAGTGGAATTGGTATTGTGCTAACATCTGTGGATGTAGGGAAACAGGTTGGAGGGATCCAACTGGATTCCTCAAAATTATTTAGATTATTTAATATTCTGTGTTATGAATATTGATATCTTGTGATGATTTTATTGGTAATTGAAATATTGAATGATATGGTTGGATTGAATATTTTAGTAAAAGGAGATATCAAAATGTAATAAATTGGAGTTTAGGAAAGAAAATAAAAGAGAAATCTTTAAGTAAATAATTATAGAAGTTGGAATAAATTTAAGGATGAATTAAAAGGGGATGTTTAATAAAAAGGGGAAATAATGAATTTTAAACTTAAAGTGATATAATTTAAAGTAATAAAGAATTTACTTTAACACTTCAAGGATTAAATTTTATTTAAAGGGATAAAAAGGAATTTGGGAAAATATGAAAATTGGTATTCAGTTAAAAAGGATTTCTAATTGTAAATTAAGAAATAAACACTGAAGTTAATAGATTCTGAAGTAAATAAGTAAGTAAAGGAATTTATTTCAAAATGGAAAAATCTTGAAATCAATTTGGAAATTGATATAAGTGGTTGAAAATTTGAAATTTAGAAGAGAAATGAGATTTTGGAATTTATAAACTGGGTTATGAAGTGGAATAAAATATCGGTGGATATTTGAAAATATAAATTCATGGTGGGAATTTATAAAGGAATGTAAATGTGTTTAGAAATAAATGGTGATTTATTTTAAAGGATGTGAAAGAGAAATGTATTTCTCTAGATAACCAAGTACGTTTTCAAAAGCAAATTTAAAGTATAAATTTAAGGTTTTAATGTAGTTTTAAAAAGAATGTTTTAGAAAACCTATTATTTCTAAATGTTATATATAAGTAAGTATTTTCCTAATCTATTATTGTAATAAATATATTAAAAAGACTTGGTATTATGTTTTAGAAAGGGAATTTAAATTTATATTTACAAAGAGATTTTATTTTAAATATTCTTAAAGTATATATTTTAATAAAGTATTAAAGTAGTTTTAATTTCAATGTTATAAAGTATATTTATAATAAAGTGTTTTTAAATTATTTTAAAAATCTAAAAGTATTTTGTACTTGGTGTTTCAGTGGAAATAAATATTTGGGAAAATGCATTCCGTGAAAGGAAACTGTTTTGGAATTGTTTCAAAGGGGTTTGAAAATAGAAATATGTCTTGTGAAGATATTTATGGGATTAATAAATAATTTTGGAGAATTATTTATTGTTTGATGGATGTTTGTGAAGGTTAATTGATAGTTAAATAACCGACTATCAATATTGGCCAATGCGCTGATCGTTTCGAAGAGACCGGGATCGGGATTTATTTTCCGAAAACCACTTCAATTCGGTTTGTACGTTTCGTGGAAACAATTTCGGAGTCGAAGATGGAGCAGTGAAGTGCAAGGGCTAGTCGCTACTAATCCTGAGGATATTTCCAAAATGGATGTAGTAGGGGTAGTGCCTTCGGTTCCGTTCGGACCCGGAACGGACTTGTATGGATGAATGCTTTCGGAACATCGTCAGCGGACGGTGGGCATTCTAAGGGATATGTTCTATAAAGGAAACGCTTAGCCTCAAGCCTCATCAACCGAAAATGACTGAAAATCAGGGGTTATGCAGCAAGGCTTCGTAGGTAGCTCCCACTGGAGGGTAAGGTCATCCCTGTCTAGATGTCCCTTTTTATTTCGGCTTAGTGGTGCAGTTGCTGATCACAACCGTGGGGTGATTTTATTCGGAATCATCCCGTAAGGGATGGTTCCGGCCTTGTGTTGCAGGGGGCTTAGGGTGGGTCCTTGGTACGCTGATCTAGACCAGGTACTGTGATAGGTGGTACCCCAGTGCCTAGTCATTTGTTGGAAATCCATTCTTCCTACGTGCCTTGTATGGTATATGTTTGTATACCTATTAGCTGGAATTTAATCATGTAACAATTTCAGCTATTTGAATAATTATTTGTATATAGACACTACTATAATATCAGAAGATTTTGATAAGAAAGTGTTTTGGCTATCGTAAGGTAGAACCCCGACATGTTTATTTGTGGCGTGGTCTTACGAGATGCTTTTGATTTCAAAGGATTTTTGAAACTTTAATAATAAATTGAGTGTGATTTTCTCACACTGGTTTTCCAGACTGACTCGGGTATTGTTTTATATGATGCTCGAGTCAGATCGAGTAGTATAGGATACAGGATATGATGCTGTGGAGCTCAGGAGATGAGCTGGTTGGCGAGACGTATCTTCCGTATTTGTGTGTATATTCCGCTGTGTAGATTGTTGTATATTCAGTTGTATTGAGGGCATGATATGATTATTGTCCAGATGTATGTTATGTGTACTCTGATGATGTATTGTATAAAATAGATATAGTTTTAATTTGTGTAAAGATTTGTTAGTATATATTATATTTTATTCCACTGCGATGGTTAGATTCTGCTGTTGTTTTCTCTTTTCTTCTTCTACCTCTTCTTCTTTAAACTCAAATGGTTCGATTTTTCGTGTATGAAAAATCACGGCTGTTACAGTGGTATCAAAGCTTAGGTTGGCGATAACCTTGGCTCTGGTGGGGATTACTCATAAATAGAGTCGATAGTACTCTAGAATGAGTTTGAGTGTATTAATAGATATGAACGCGTATTTGTTAGTGAATATAAAATGGTTTTATATTGTGTTGATTGGTTTATTGAGTAATTTATGGATTCTGGTCAATACGAGTAATTAACGTTATTGATAGGGACCTCTAAATACTTGAATAGAACAATTCAACACAGTATTGTTTTAAATAGGGTAAATGAAATAATTTTACCCAAATTATTTTTGTATATAAAAGATATAATTTTTGTAAATTATTATAGTATTTGGTTGCCTGGTTGTTAGGAAGTGATAATATTAAATTATCATCATTTAGGTGTAAAATTGTGATCACAACTAAAAGCTAAGAAATAAATTCATAAACAAATAAATTTTGTAAATGTGATTAATAATTGATGTTGAAATAGAATTCCAGAGTAATGTTGAATATAGATTTAAAGGAATTTGGAATTTTGGGAAAATTTATTTCCTTTGGGTTTGAAGGTGGGTTTCAAAAGTTTTGGGAAATAACGGTGATAGTATTTGTGATATCCCGGGATTTCGAGAAGTTTAAAATGTGATAATCTTTTAATTTAAATTATTTTAAATTGATAATATTGTTATTTCAAATATAAATAACCAAATAATAATAATATGGTGTTTTAATTATGGTATAGATTGATTTTAATAAAAATAATTATTTAAGTTGTGATTATAAATTTGATTTTAAATAGATTTATCATTTCCAAAATTAATAAGTATTGTTTAAATATATATATATATATTGTTTTGAGTTGTTTTATATCAATTTCAAACTAAATAAAGTGTTTATTTAAATAGTAAATAAATACAAAAGATATTTTTACACTTAAAAATGAATGAAATACATTGTATATGATTTTATTAGGATATAAATGGGTTTTTATTTTATTTTTCTTTCAAAGGTTTCATTTATTTATAATTTAGAAAAGCATTTATAATTAAGAAATGTATTTATTAAGTAAGAAATTAATATAAAAGCCTTTTTAAAACCCTTTTTAAAAATAATATAAGATTAAGGACAAGTGTTAAATTTTTAAAACATGTAAAATACATGTGTAAGGTAATTAAACAATGTAGAGACATGTGTCATTTTCTTATCCTTTTTCTTTGATTTTTAATAAACCATAAATTAAGTTATATAAGCATACCTCTCCAATTTCTTTTTCTTTTCTTATCTTTTCATTTGCAAAAACATAGACAAAACCAAAATCAGAAAATATTCCAACCGAAATCATCTTCTCAAAACCAAAAATCAAAGCAAATATACAACCTGAAAACATCTCCTCTAACAATTCAAATCTACAATGTTTTTAAGACCTTTAACCCTTTGTTCTTGCAAACCTGTTGACATTGATCTGATCAAAAATCATTTCCAGTTCAAAAACCCAGTAGCCTTCCTCAAAAACAAACCTGTAAACATGTATTCTTTTAAACCTGTAACCCTTCTCAAATGCCTGAAACCATATCTCTAAAACCAAATCAATGCCTGAAACCCATTTTCTTGAAGCCTGTAAGATTTCTAATGCAAACCTGAAAGACAACATCCATCAAAACATCAAGCTCTGTAAACTACCAAAGTTGTAACCATTTGTTCTTCAAGCCTGTAACCATGTTCCTGTTTCAAAATTTAAGTCTGTCACCATTTCAAGTGCATGCATGTCATTTTCAAGTTGTCAAGAGCAAGAAGCATTTCAGTTTCAAACATAAGCAAGTGTTTCAGTTTTTTAAAGCAAGCAAATTCATTTCAAAGCTTCTAGTTCTCTGTTCAACATAATAGGTGAGTAAATCTTTAAATTAAAACATAAAGTATCTAATATTATTGCATGAGAATTTATGTGTGGTAATTGCTTTGCATGTCTAGAATTATGTATGTTCTGGTATATTTAAGGAAGGTGTATATCTGTAAACTTTAAACATCTAAGTTTTAGTTAATTACTCTGCCTTTTAATTGTGAACAGGGAGCCCTTTAAATTTGATACAGATGATATATGTTGGAAATAATATGGGAAAGTATGTTTGAAATAAATATGCATGTTTGTTTTTAGGCCTGAATACATGTGTATATGGATTATTAGAACCATGTGTGTGTATATGTTGGTTGCTTGAAGTATATCTCTGTTCATTTTTCACTGTTTGAAGTTTTGATGGAAAATCAAAATCATTTCATCAATTCTCTGTTAAGCTTTAGGATTCAAATAAGATTTGTTTGTTTAATCCTAGTTTAAGTTTTTGAAAATAAAATTAAGTAAGAAAAATTTAAACATCACCTGGAAAAAGAAATGACAGTAGGAATTTTGATATAAGTTGAAAATCCAAACTATATAATCCTTTGATTTTCTTTTATAATCTAAATCCTTGTCTTAAATAATGATTTTTAAGAGTTAAATCATAATTTTTAAGATAGTATTAAATGAGATATCCAAGATTGTTTAGAAAATGGGTTTTTGGTCTTCTCTGATGATCAAGTAATTTGGGATGAACGGGGTTGTTTCTGGAGCTAGATGGTTGATCAGGGAAGTAAGGAAAAATAGTAGAAGTGGTGATGGTTCACTGTGGTGGCGGCAATAGATAGAACTAAGATTTTAACCTAGTTTGGTTGAGGGTCGAATTTGTGATCATTTCTTCGTCTCTGGATGTTCGAGTGGCTCGAGGCTACGGGTATATGTGGTGTAGGAGATTGGCAAGGAGTGGACGAAGTGATTAAAACTCTGGTGGTCGGAATTTGACTGGCGATGCTTTTCCTGGCAATTGGTTTTGGGTTCCAGTTCAACTTGATGGGTCGATTTTGAATCGTGATTTCTGGAAGTGTTTGGGGGATTGCGATGGGATGCTGGAGTGATCGTGGATGTGTGGGAGGTGTCGGCGGTGGTCGATGTCGTCGCGATCAAGTGTGCACGTGCACGATCGTCTTGGTGCGTCAGTGTGTTAGAATTAGGGAAGAAGAAGATACTCGTATTCGTACTCGGGAAGGACTCGAGGAAGTTTGCTTTTTGCTCGAAGTCGTTCCAGAGTAATACGCGAGAGAGAAAATGTTTACTGTTAAAGTTTTTAACAGATGGGAATTTAAAGTAAACTGTTTTAAAAAAATTTCGGGAAGGTCTCGGGTAGATTAGGAGCTGGCTCGGGTTTGCCTTCGGGTTGTTGTGAGCTGAGTGAAACAGTTTTAAAAAAAAAGATTTTAAATTTTCTTTTAAAATCAAACAGTTTTAAATGTAAACAAAACTCTGTTTTAAAAAGGAAAAAAAAAAATGTATTGTCTTGATTCAAATACATATGAGTTAAACCAAGGTAAGTTTTAAACTTAAATCGAGTTAAATCATTTCTTGAAATTCATTTCTTTGTAATAAATATTTTGAATAAAAGATGTTGTATGATTTGTAAACTTAGATGTTTTATTTTAAATCCTTAAAGTTATTTTCTAACTTAAAATTGAAATGCAATTAGGTAATAAAAGAAAATAAAATGTTTATCTCAAACTTAATTTAAGTTTGATAATAAAGGAAATAAATAATGAGTGATTTATTAAATTAGTTAATGGTTGAGGATGAGTAAATTAACAATTAAGTTTTCAAGTGTTTTATTTACTTGTAATTAAGGATTGTTAATAAATAATTAAGGATAAGTAATTAATGATTATTTATTTTAAAACTTAATTAATGACATTTAATTAAGTAAGTTAAATTACTAAGATCAAATGTTTTAATGATAATGTTTTATCTTAAGATTAATTAAGATTTTTAAATGAGTTGAAATTAATTAATTTAATTAAGAAATTAAGATTAATTAATTTATTTAATTAATTATTGATAAGGATTAATTAAATGATTAAAGGTTAATTAAGATAATAATTAAGAAGTACTTAATAAAGTTTTATTAAGTAATAATTAAGTTTTCTTAATTAATAATTAAGAAATTATTAATTTATAATTAAAGTTATTTAAGGATTAATTAACTTTTATTAAGGTTAGTTAATTATCATTAAAGATTGATTAATAGATAATTATGGATTAATTAAATTGGTAATTAAGGTTGTTAATTAATAATTAAGTTTTATTAATTAATAATTATGAAGTAATTAATTAGTTAATTAAGTTTAAGTAATTAATTATAAAAGTAATTAAGGATTAATTACTTTGTATTAAAGAATATTGATTAATAAATTAAGGTTTATTAATTAATAGTTAAAGAATAATTAATCAAGGATTAATTAAATTGTTTAAAGGGTAATTAAGGATGAGTTACTCAGTTATGATTTAGGAATGAATGTGATTTATTTAAGTTAATTAATTTGTTAATTAATTAAAGATAGTCACTTGGTAATTAAGTATAATTACTTAATAAGATTGGATAAGAGTAATTACTTAGTGTAAGTAATTGATAAATGAATTATTGTATGAAATTGGTGTAATTAATCAAAAAGGATTTATAAAAGAAATTAAAGTAATTAAGAATAGTTAATTACTGTTGATGATTATGTAAGGTTGATAAATGAAAGTAATTAATTAATGTATGATTAATTAATGTAATTAATTAAGGAATAATGTAATTAATTATAGTTAATTAATTAATTAAAGTAATTAATTAAGGATAATTAATTATTATAATTAATGTGAGTAATTAAAGGTTAATTACTATAAATGATTAAGGATAATTAATTTGTGAAGTTAATTAAAGGATAATTACTTTATGTAATTAATGAATAATTAATCAAGAGTGATTAATATTTAATGATTAATTAATTAAATGGTTGTAATTAATTAATGTTGATTAAGCAAGAATAGGAATTAATTCTTAAGTAATTAATTTAATTTAAGTTGATTAAATTAATTATAATAGAGATTAATAAATGGTTGCTTATGAATGATGGTTGAGTAGAATGTCTGATTTGGTTGATATCTATTGGATGATATACTATGATATTCTGTGATATGATATACTATGATATATCTGTGATAAATGTGTGATATTTATCTATGTTAATGCTGTGTGAATTCAAGTATTGAATTGAATTGAATTGTTTAAACCATTAAACAACTTGGCCTTAAAAGATACGTTTTGGATTTCGATGAGACCGGGATCGGGTTTCCGTATACCGGATTTCCAGGTCTGGAGACCCGAATACCACATCGATCCAAATTAACGATAGGTCGTGAATCTCAAGTGAAGATGAAGATTCAGAATGCAAGGGTTATTGTCGTTAACTCTGAGGGTGATTCCAAAACGAGTGTAACGAGATAATGCCTTCGGTTTCGTTCGAACCCGGAACGAACTTGTATGGATTGAATGCTTTCAGAACATCGTCAGGTGGACGATGAGCATTCTAAGTGAAGTGTTCTGATTAAAGGTAATCGTGACCTCAAGCCTCACAAACCGGGAATGGCTAAAACAGGGGAGGTGCAGCAAGGCTTCGTGGGTAGCGCCCACTGAGAGTAAGGTCATCCCTGTCTAGATGTCCCTTTCTATTTCGACTTAGTGGTACGGTTGCAGTACACAACCGTGGGGTGATTTTATTCGGAATTATCCAGTAAGGGATGGTTCCGGCTTTGTGTTGCAGGGGAGCGGGCGTACTCCTCGGTACGGTGATCTAGGCCACGTACTGTGACGGGCGGTACCCCAGTAGCCCTGCCATTGTATGGAAATCCAACTTCCAATAAGTGCCGTACGCGTTAGTTGTGCCCAACTATGTTGGAACGTGAGATGTAAGCATTCCAGCTATTTCTGTATTTTACTTGAAAATCCTAGACCTATTATAATACAATCGAATTTCCTATCAAATGTTTTGGTTATCGTAAGGTAAAAACTTTTCCGTGTTTATGTGCGGGAAGTCTTACGTGATACCTTTGTTTTCAAAAGGTTTTGAAGTTAAGCAAGTTTAAACCGTTTACTCACACCAGACCCATGTCTGACCCAAGTGTTTATTTCTGTTTTATATAAACTCTTGGGTACTCAAATTTTTACGAGTAGCCAAGGGAGTCAGGTTTGCTTTGACGAGTTATCTGGAGGAGCAATGGAGCAGGAGGCTTCAGCGCTGTAGAGATATAGTAGTTCCGCTGTGTTGATCTCTGAGTCATTGTTATCTGTGTTGTATCTTATATTGTAGAAACTAGACAGGTGTTTATAACTGTCTAGTATGTGATGTACATGTTGTATAACTCTGATAAGTGTTGTATATTGTATAATACTTTTGTTATTAATATAATTTATTCGTTCCGCTGTGTGAGATTCTGATGTTGTTTCTTTCTTTCTTCTCTTCTTTTCTCTTTCTATCCCTTTCTTTCTTATCAGCGATACGACTTTCTGGTCGATGAAAGCCGGGTCGTCACATTTGGTATCAGAGCTGTAGGTTGAGTGAATACCTAGGCTCTGGAGTGGTGTCTATCTTGAGAGAGCGTATTTGTAATTTTTACTATATATAACTATATATATTTATTTCTACCTATTTGTTGGGTTACCTGTTCGGGTTTTCCAATATGAGTTCTAAAGGTAGATAGGGTAGTGATGTGTGTAACACGACTACCAATGGTTGGAGTTTGAATGTTTGAGGTTGGAAATATATCTGTCGAGACTGTAGACCGAATACCGTCTCGAGTGAACTTTGATATGGTGTAAGAATTTCATTCATTTCTGAAGGAAACCTGTTAAGATTCGGAGTCCATCATTGAAGTATAAGTTTGATCGCGCTCATGTGGGCGGATTTTTGAGAGTTTGGATCTGTTGGTTGAACAGAAGCGAGTAATGGTATCTTGATACCTCGGAAAGTAGTAACTGCGTGATGAGATGCAGTGACTATGGATATCTCCGACGATGTTTTCTTTTGGAGCAAGTTTGAGGATGTGTGTCTGCTTCGGTGATGTGGCTGAGTTCAGCAGGATGTTTATGTTTGGCTTGAAGTCCGAGTTTCTCTAGAAGCTTTGGATAAGGAGTCTTAGGCATCTGTGTCAGCAGTGCAGCTCGAGTGTTCTGTGTTCCTGCTGGAAGATCTTTTGGCTTAGCAGTTCGTAAAGTGGAGTTCAGAAGCTGCAGAGTAAATTCATTTTTCAAATGGATTGGTCAAGCACTAGACTGTTCTGATGGATTAAGAAAGAACAGTAATCTTTGGATATTGGACTGGATAGAATCGCAAAAGTGACTTGCGATAATTGAGTATTCTCTTGAGTAATCTTTTGCTTGGGTTTGAGGCATCTCTAGAGGATGTTGGAGTTATAGAGTTATCAGAGATTTTATGGGAAGTGTTGATCTAGTTTGTGTTCGAGTTCATAGACGACATCTAGATCAGAGTTGAGCAGCGAAAGCTTGGTAGTAGTTGTTCTAGAGTAGAAGCAGCCGGAAGTTGCAGTGTTTAGATTAAAGGGTTCCTACAGGAAGCTTTTCAAGATTTGAAGTTCAGATTGGTGAGAGAATCTGTTTTGTCTTGATAAAAGAAATATTTGGAATCTACTGATGATTGAAGAGTAGAGTTTGAGTTCTGGATTTCAGTAGATCTTGAGAGGATCCATTTATTGGATTGTTTTTGGTCCTGTTTGTTTTGAGAAGCGTCAGCGAAGATTGAGCTGATCAGGAAAGGTGAAGGCAACCTAGAATCATCAGAAGAGTTCTGTGGATTAGAGATGGAGAATTTTGGAATTCGAAGTTGGAGACTTCGTTGTTATTTCTCCAGTAAAAGGGAGCAATTAAGATTGGGTAAGACTAGAAAGATAGCTCCGAGTATATTGGATCTTTCTGAGTTTTTGTGAGGATAAGTGTTTTGGCTTCGGTATTGAATTACCAGTTTGGATTTAGTAGAGCGAGTAACCCAGTATCTGTATCGGGGAAACTCGGGATAATTTTAGGTAGTTTATCCGGATCTATGTTCGGATAACTAGAATTGTTGTTTGTATGAATTGTTTGTTTGGATAAAATTGTTTGTTTGGATGAATGGTTGTTTGTTTGATAGTGTATGGCTGATAAGTATAATTGAATTGTTTTAAAATTGGTTGAAATAAATATAAAAATTTGGATTATCTTTTGTTTTAAATTTCGAGGACGAAATTCTTTTAAGGGGGAAGGAATGTGATATCCCGGGATTTCGAGAAGTTTAAAATGTGATAATCTTTTAATTTAAATTATTTTAAATTGATAATATTGTTATTTCAAATATAAATAACCAAATAATAATAATATGGTGTTTTAATTATGGTATAGATTGATTTTAATAAAAATAATTATTTAAGTTGTGATTATAAATTTGATTTTAAATAGATTTATCATTTCCAAAATTAATAAGTATTGTTTAAATATATATATATATATTGTTTTGAGTTGTTTTATATCAATTTCAAACTAAATAAAGTGTTTATTTAAATAGTAAATAAATACAAAAGATATTTTTACACTTAAAAATGAATGAAATACATTGTATATGATTTTATTAGGATATAAATGGGTTTTTATTTTATTTTTCTTTCAAAGGTTTCATTTATTTATAATTTAGAAAAGCATTTATAATTAAGAAATGTATTTATTAAGTAAGAAATTAATATAAAAGCCTTTTTAAAACCCTTTTTAAAAATAATATAAGATTAAGGACAAGTGTTAAATTTTTAAAACATGTAAAATACATGTGTAAGGTAATTAAACAATGTAGAGACATGTGTCATTTTCTTATCCTTTTTCTTTGATTTTTAATAAACCATAAATTAAGTTATATAAGCATACCTCTCCAATTTCTTTTTCTTTTCTTATCTTTTCATTTGCAAAAACATAGACAAAACCAAAATCAGAAAATATTCCAACCGAAATCATCTTCTCAAAACCAAAAATCAAAGCAAATATACAACCTGAAAACATCTCCTCTAACAATTCAAATCTACAATGTTTTTAAGACCTTTAACCCTTTGTTCTTGCAAACCTGTTGACATTGATCTGATCAAAAATCATTTCCAGTTCAAAAACCCAGTAGCCTTCCTCAAAAACAAACCTGTAAACATGTATTCTTTTAAACCTGTAACCCTTCTCAAATGCCTGAAACCATATCTCTAAAACCAAATCAATGCCTGAAACCCATTTTCTTGAAGCCTGTAAGATTTCTAATGCAAACCTGAAAGACAACATCCATCAAAACATCAAGCTCTGTAAACTACCAAAGTTGTAACCATTTGTTCTTCAAGCCTGTAACCATGTTCCTGTTTCAAAATTTAAGTCTGTCACCATTTCAAGTGCATGCATGTCATTTTCAAGTTGTCAAGAGCAAGAAGCATTTCAGTTTCAAACATAAGCAAGTGTTTCAGTTTTTTAAAGCAAGCAAATTCATTTCAAAGCTTCTAGTTCTCTGTTCAACATAATAGGTGAGTAAATCTTTAAATTAAAACATAAAGTATCTAATATTATTGCATGAGAATTTATGTGTGGTAATTGCTTTGCATGTCTAGAATTATGTATGTTCTGGTATATTTAAGGAAGGTGTATATCTGTAAACTTTAAACATCTAAGTTTTAGTTAATTACTCTGCCTTTTAATTGTGAACAGGGAGCCCTTTAAATTTGATACAGATGATATATGTTGGAAATAATATGGGAAAGTATGTTTGAAATAAATATGCATGTTTGTTTTTAGGCCTGAATACATGTGTATATGGATTATTAGAACCATGTGTGTGTATATGTTGGTTGCTTGAAGTATATCTCTGTTCATTTTTCACTGTTTGAAGTTTTGATGGAAAATCAAAATCATTTCATCAATTCTCTGTTAAGCTTTAGGATTCAAATAAGATTTGTTTGTTTAATCCTAGTTTAAGTTTTTGAAAATAAAATTAAGTAAGAAAAATTTAAACATCACCTGGAAAAAGAAATGACAGTAGGAATTTTGATATAAGTTGAAAATCCAAACTATATAATCCTTTGATTTTCTTTTATAATCTAAATCCTTGTCTTAAATAATGATTTTTAAGAGTTAAATCATAATTTTTAAGATAGTATTAAATGAGATATCCAAGATTGTTTAGAAAATGGGTTTTTGGTCTTCTCTGATGATCAAGTAATTTGGGATGAACGGGGTTGTTTCTGGAGCTAGATGGTTGATCAGGGAAGTAAGGAAAAATAGTAGAAGTGGTGATGGTTCACTGTGGTGGCGGCAATAGATAGAACTAAGATTTTAACCTAGTTTGGTTGAGGGTCGAATTTGTGATCATTTCTTCGTCTCTGGATGTTCGAGTGGCTCGAGGCTACGGGTATATGTGGTGTAGGAGATTGGCAAGGAGTGGACGAAGTGATTAAAACTCTGGTGGTCGGAATTTGACTGGCGATGCTTTTCCTGGCAATTGGTTTTGGGTTCCAGTTCAACTTGATGGGTCGATTTTGAATCGTGATTTCTGGAAGTGTTTGGGGGATTGCGATGGGATGCTGGAGTGATCGTGGATGTGTGGGAGGTGTCGGCGGTGGTCGATGTCGTCGCGATCAAGTGTGCACGTGCACGATCGTCTTGGTGCGTCAGTGTGTTAGAATTAGGGAAGAAGAAGATACTCGTATTCGTACTCGGGAAGGACTCGAGGAAGTTTGCTTTTTGCTCGAAGTCGTTCCAGAGTAATACGCGAGAGAGAAAATGTTTACTGTTAAAGTTTTTAACAGATGGGAATTTAAAGTAAACTGTTTTAAAAAAATTTCGGGAAGGTCTCGGGTAGATTAGGAGCTGGCTCGGGTTTGCCTTCGGGTTGTTGTGAGCTGAGTGAAACAGTTTTAAAAAAAAAAATTTTAAATTTTCTTTTAAAATCAAACAGTTTTAAATGTAAACAAAACTCTGTTTTAAAAAGGAAAAAAAAAATGTATTGTCTTGATTCAAATACATATGAGTTAAACCAAGGTAAGTTTTAAACTTAAATCGAGTTAAATCATTTCTTGAAATTCATTTCTTTGTAATAAATATTTTGAATAAAAGATGTTGTATGATTTGTAAACTTAGATGTTTTATTTTAAATCCTTAAAGTTATTTTCTAACTTAAAATTGAAATGCAATTAGGTAATAAAAGAAAATAAAATGTTTATCTCAAACTTAATTTAAGTTTGATAATAAAGGAAATAAATAATGAGTGATTTATTAAATTAGTTAATGGTTGAGGATGAGTAAATTAACAATTAAGTTTTCAAGTGTTTTATTTACTTGTAATTAAGGATTGTTAATAAATAATTAAGGATAAGTAATTAATGATTATTTATTTTAAAACTTAATTAATGACATTTAATTAAGTAAGTTAAATTACTAAGATCAAATGTTTTAATGATAATGTTTTATCTTAAGATTAATTAAGATTTTTAAATGAGTTGAAATTAATTAATTTAATTAATAAATTAAGATTAATTAATTTATTTAATTAATTATTGATAAGGATTAATTAAATGATTAAAGGTTAATTAAGATAATAATTAAGAAGTACTTAATAAAGTTTTATTAAGTAATAATTAAGTTTTCTTAATTAATAATTAAGAAATTATTAATTTATAATTAAAGTTATTTAAGGATTAATTAACTTTTATTAAGGTTAGTTAATTATCATTAAAGATTGATTAATAGATAATTATGGATTAATTAAATTGGTAATTAAGGTTGTTAATTAATAATTAAGTTTTATTAATTAATAATTAAGAAGTAATTAATTAGTTAATTAAGTTTAAGTAATTAATTATAAAAGTAATTAAGGATTAATTACTTTGTATTAAAGAATATTGATTAATAAATTAAGGTTTATTAATTAATAGTTAAAGAATAATTAATCAAGGATTAATTAAATTGTTTAAAGGGTAATTAAGGATGAGTTACTCAGTTATGATTTAGGAATGAATGTGATTTATTTAAGTTAATTAATTTGTTAATTAATTAAAGATAGTCACTTGGTAATTAAGTATAATTACTTAATAAGATTGGATAAGAGTAATTACTTAGTGTAAGTAATTGATAAATGAATTATTGTATGAAATTGGTGTAATTAATCAAAAAGGATTTATAAAAGAAATTAAAGTAATTAAGAATAGTTAATTACTGTTGATGATTATGTAAGGTTGATAAATGAAAGTAATTAATTAATGTATGATTAATTAATGTAATTAATTAAGGAATAATGTAATTAATTATAGTTAATTAATTAATTAAAGTAATTAATTAAGGATAATTAATTATTATAATTAATGTGAGTAATTAAAGGTTAATTACTATAAATGATTAAGGATAATTAATTTGTGAAGTTAATTAAAGGATAATTACTTTATGTAATTAATGAATAATTAATCAAGAGTGATTAATATTTAATGATTAATTAATTAAATGGTTGTAATTAATTAATGTTGATTAAGCAAGAATAGGAATTAATTCTTAAGTAATTAATTTAATTTAAGTTGATTAAATTAATTATAATAGAGATTAATAAATGGTTGCTTATGAATGATGGTTGAGTAGAATGTCTGATTTGGTTGATATCTATTGGATGATATACTATGATATTCTGTGATATGATATACTATGATATATCTGTGATAAATGTGTGATATTTATCTATGTTAATGCTGTGTGAATTCAAGTATTGAATTGAATTGAATTGTTTAAACCATTAAACAACTTGGCCTTAAAAGATACGTTTTGGATTTCGATGAGACCGGGATCGGGTTTCCGTATACCGGATTTCCAGGTCTGGAGACCCGAATACCACATCGATCCAAATTAACGATAGGTCGTGAATCTCAAGTGAAGATGAAGATTCAGAATGCAAGGGTTATTGTCGTTAATTCTGAGGGTGATTCCAAAACGAGTGTAACGAGATAATGCCTTCGGTTTCGTTCGAACCCGGAACGAACTTGTATGGATTGAATGCTTTCAGAACATCGTCAGGTGGACGATGAGCATTCTAAGTGAAGTGTTCTGATTAAAGGTAATCGTGACCTCAAGCCTCACAAACCGGGAATGGCTAAAACAGGGGAGGTGCAGCAAGGCTTCGTGGGTAGCGCCCACTGAGAGTAAGGTCATCCCTGTCTAGATGTCCCTTTCTATTTCGACTTAGTGGTACGGTTGCAGTACACAACCGTGGGGTGATTTTATTCGGAATTATCCAGTAAGGGATGGTTCCGGCTTTGTGTTGCAGGGGAGCGGGCGTACTCCTCGGTACGGTGATCTAGGCCACGTACTGTGACGGGCGGTACCCCAGTAGCCCTGCCATTGTATGGAAATCCAACTTCCAATAAGTGCCGTACGCGTTAGTTGTGCCCAACTATGTTGGAACGTGAGATGTAAGCATTCCAGCTATTTCTGTATTTTACTTGAAAATCCTAGACCTATTATAATACAATCGAATTTCCTATCAAATGTTTTGGTTATCGTAAGGTAAAAACTTTTCCGTGTTTATGTGCGGGAAGTCTTACGTGATACCTTTGTTTTCAAAAGGTTTTGAAGTTAAGCAAGTTTAAACCGTTTACTCACACCAGACCCATGTCTGACCCAAGTGTTTATTTCTGTTTTATATAAACTCTTGGGTACTCAAATTTTTACGAGTAGCCAAGGGAGTCAGGTTTGCTTTGACGAGTTATCTGGAGGAGCAATGGAGCAGGAGGCTTCAGCGCTGTAGAGATATAGTAGTTCCGCTGTGTTGATCTCTGAGTCATTGTTATCTGTGTTGTATCTTATATTGTAGAAACTAGACAGGTGTTTATAACTGTCTAGTATGTGATGTACATGTTGTATAACTCTGATAAGTGTTGTATATTGTATAATACTTTTGTTATTAATATAATTTATTCGTTCCGCTGTGTGAGATTCTGATGTTGTTTCTTTCTTTCTTCTCTTCTTTTCTCTTTCTATCCCTTTCTTTCTTATCAGCGATACGACTTTCTGGTCGATGAAAGCCGGGTCGTCACAGTATTTGAGAAATATTTTTGAGTTGAATTTGAAATCTGGAGAGATGATGGAATTAAAAATATTTAAACTTCAATTTAAAGGGATAAAAGCACTGAACTCTCTTCAGTCGCTAGAAAATAACTTCAGTGATGACTACAACATCATCGATGTTCATTTTCAAGTTCTAGGAGAGGAATTGCTACCAAATTGTTTTAAATTGGAATGTTTTGTGAACTGGGTTTGGTTTTGAAATTCAAAGGGATAATTGAATTTGCCAAAGAATTTTGGATATAGTCAATTTCAAGGGTGATTTTGGAATTTTGGAAATTGTTTAAACTCTGGAATCTTATTTAGAACTGTTTATCGAATATGAAATAAATTGAACGACATTATTAATGAATTGAAGAATGAATTGATAATGTGAGTTGGAAATTAAAATGGATAAAGAGAATGGGGTTATTGAATTGATGAGAATCAAATAAAATGAGAATGAACTTAAGTTATGAAATTGAAATGATTTGAAGTAAATTAATTGAAGTTTGAATTTATGGAAGCTTGGCTTCGGATGAAAATGAAAGTCCATTAAATAAAAGTTTGAGTTCAATTACTTAGGAAATGGTTATTAATATGCAATTGAAATAGGTGTCGAAACCATATAAATTGCTTATGAAAATTATTTTGGGTATATTGCTTATGTTATACATGTGTTTAGCTATTGTAATTAAGTGAAATGTTAATAAACTTTGTATATTGGTCACTTACCTGTTTAAGTTGAGTTAGTACAGGTACCAGGAAGCCGTATGGCTGGATTTGATTGCGAAATTTGCTAAAATAAATAGCTTCTTGCTTAAAAATGCTAAAATAAGGTATGCTTACGAAAAAAAATTTCAAAACAGGAGATATGAACTGCATATATGGATATATGTTGTGATTTCCGGCCTGAGGCCGATGTATATATATATATTTGTGCATCCTGCGATATCGCAGAAGTCCCTCCATACAAGGGAGACTCTGCCAAAATTTTCCGTAAATTTTGGGAGTTAGAATTTTTTTTGAAATGTTTGAAAATTTTCATTAACGATAAATGATTTAAAATTGATAAGCATAAAGAACTGAACTGAATATGGAAATCTAATTGAAGTGTGTATATAAAGTAAGGTGAAATCAAAGAAATAAAGAAAGAAAAAGTTTGCAAACAAACTTTTATTTGAGATATGAAAACAAATTAGCAAGTGAAACTACTAAAGAAAATGGTCAATTAAATATTGATTGAGATAAGATGAATAAAATTCAGTATTCAGGGTTTGAAACCAAATTGAATTCTAATGGAATTGTAAAGACAAAAGTGAATAAAATTGAATATAAACTTCAAGGATGAAGTGAAACAAATCCAAGAAGTATATAAAATGTTTATCTTGAACTTAAGAAATGAATAGTGAATTCTTAAATAAATTTGGTACTGAAAGTATGCTAAGAGAATAATTGAATTAAGGTTGAAACTGTAAATTGTGAGATGGGAAAGTTGTGAATAAGTGGATAACAATCAAAAGGAATGCAAAATAAAAGAGAATTGATATACCTGATAATCAATTGAAATTAATACGTAGGATGTACGTATATTATTTTATTCGCATAGCTATTTGATCCAGATGTCGAGCACAGAATTTTGAGATAGTTTTATCGATCCGAATTAGGATTTTTCACTCGATTTTCGACGGCGAACCTGGATATGGATTGTTGATTGATTCTAGAAATTCTCTATCATAGTTATGGCTATGCAAGGAGAATGACGGTTTCTGATCAAGAAACCAAATCTGAGTCTGCACTAGGAAGTCGGGTGGACGATACTAGTTCCGAAGTGAAATTGTGTGATCGAGTGAGCGTTCGGATTTGGTATTGCGTACGGATGATATATGTACATCGTACGGGCTTAAGTAAAGCAAATATGGAAATTTTGAAAAGAAATGTATAAAATGGTTTTGGAACTGTAACTGGATGTTATTGCTTAGTAGGATATACAGGTGTATAAAGCAATGGATAAATTGGGATTTTAATTTCAGAAGATAAAATTTAATGGCCCGACAAAAAGGTATGTGTTTAAATTTCTATATGAAATTTGATTGGATTTTTGATCTAGCCACTTGGCTTTTGTTTTTCTTTTTGAGATTTGGGGGCCGTAGAGCCATTTTGTAGTAGTACCGAGCTAGCCGCGCAAAGGAGACGTTGGCAAAAAATTTCGAAAATTTAAGGAGTTAGAAAAATTTTGAGAAAATTTTGATAATTCAAAGTTGGTTTTGAATTTAAAATTTGAATTGTTAAGTAAGTAATGTTGTTTGAACCTGTGGATAAGTGGAAAAGTTAGAATGAGGGTTAGTGTATCTTTGATAAAAAGATGTGTTTTGGGTATTGTTAAAGCTATTGGTTTTGGGATGTGGTTAAAACTATTTGGATTGGAAAATAGTAACGAGTATTGAACCATTCTTCCTAACTAGTAATTTCGGGGACGAAATTCTTTTAAGGGGGGAGGAATGTGATGATCCGGAATTTTTATATATTTGGAATTGGAATATTTAATTAATTTTAAATATTCAGAGATTAATTATTAACTTAAATTTCAAATATCGCTGTTTTTGGGTGATTTAATTATTAAATTAAATTATTTGAAGTTGGATAAAATAGTAAATCTGGTATTCTAAGCTAAATAAAAATATTTTGAAAGCTCGTAAAATTCATATTAATAATACTGAAGGTGATAGAACTTTTAAATTTGAATTTAAGGGTGTTTTGTCCAGTTTTAAAATATATCGTTTAATTCGATATTTAAAAATAGCCTTCTAGGGCACAGTCTCGGATTTCGACGAAACAAGTTCTATTGGATCCGTGATATTGTATTATTATCGGATTTCGATTTTTGTAGTGAATGGAGTTGTTATGTGAGCGTACGATATACAAACGCGAAATCTATATAGAAAGTTCAATGTAATATCTGGTCCAAACAACTCATTCTCTTACTCTTTCGCTCTGGAACATTCTTTGTAACCGTACCCAAACCCAGTTCCTCATCAAAAGCATGTCCTTATCGTTCAATCCTAACCCTAGCCCTACTTAATCAAAAAAAATAGAAGAACAAATCAGTTCGTTCGCTTAAAAAAAATTATATACGGGCATCAAATGTACAGAAACCTCAAATTCGTTCGAGACATGGAGGAAGCGGAAAATCGAGTAATCCCAAATCGCAACCGTGAGGAGGGCGAGCCGATCTCATGTACGATCAATAGGCGAACTCATGGGCGGCGGCGACTTCAGCCTTAGGAAGCGAGGCGTTCGCGTGCGCTTAGGGTTAAATGGCGGCAGCAGTTTTTTGATCTCGACTCGATTTCAAGATTTATAGCTCACGAATGAATCACAACTGGGAGTATGAAAGCGGGAAGAAGTCGCACCTCTCGCGTGCCGTGCGCATGAGCAAGGTCATGGGGGTCGGAGAAGTCACGTCATCGCGATGTCATCGGAAGGGTAGCGGCAAAGGCATAAGGATCGGCGAGGCTAGGGTTTGGATTCACGTGTGACAGTGGGAGACGAGCGTGGTGATGGGTTCTTTTTGGGCAGCAGGTAAGGCTATTGTTTTAATTTATTTTAATTTTAATTTTTCCTAAGTTTATATGAATGTGTATATATGCATATAAATATACGCACACATATACCTGTTTAAAATTTAATATATACATAAATTGAACTGTAAATTCATATATGCATGTAGGCAGTAAGTATATATATACATACCTATTTAATGTATATATAGAGAAACAGTTTTAATCATACGAGATAGTTCTGTTCAATTTAATATATACAGAAGATATTTTATTTTAAACTATTTCGTTAAATTTATATAAGTATATTATACAGAGAATATTACGGTAAGGTTTAGCTGTAATTTTTATACACATACATATTTCAATTTAAATATATGTATAAACAAACAGTAATTAATATATATGCAGTAAGGTAGCCATCCCATTTCTTTTCATTTTTTTCTATTTAACCAATATATATATATATATATTAAAATGCATATTAAAACCAAGTTTTACAAATTTTATGAGTGTTATGCGAAGGTTAAATTATATTAAAAATTTGAATCTAATGATAGAGGATTAAATTGTTTTAATAAACTTAACTAATTTATTTCAGTTTCTAAACGACTTGTAAAAGGAAAAAACTTATTAGATAAATTAAACAGTTAGTTAATTTAATGGAAATTAAAATAATAATTAAACCATATAAATGTTTATACAAGGTCAAAATCTGGAAGAAAGCAAGCTGGATTGGAAATGGGATGCTAATAAATAAAGGTGAGTTAATGTCACACATCTAATTGCTATTTAAATTTAAATAGTTAAATTTAAATATTGGGTGAATGATTGGATTGATTTGATATGATAGTATATATAGTAGTATATATATCAATATATATATATATATATATTGGAATATGTATATATTGGAGTTGATATTCCCGCATTATATAGCGGATGAGACCCTATGCGCCGCATAATAGCGGATGATATTATATTAATCCCATATACCGTGATATTCCACCTCGAAGTGGAATTGGTATTGTGCTAACATCTATGGATGCAGGGAAACAGGTTGGAGGGATCCAACTGGATTCCTCAAAATTATTCAGATTATTTAATATTCTGTGTTATGAATATTGATATCCGGTGATGATTTTATTGGTAATTGAAATATTGAATGATATGGTTGGATTGAATATTTCAGTAAAAGGAGATATCAAAATGTAATAAATTGGATTTTGGGAAAGAAAATAAAAGAGAAATCTTTAATAAATAATTATAGAAGTTGGAATAAATTTAAGGATGAATTAAAAGGGGATGTTTAATAAAAAGGGGAAATAATGAATTTTAAACTTAAAGTGATATAATTTAAAGTAATAAAGAATTTACTTTAACACTTCAAGGATTAAATTTTATTTAAAGGGATAAAAAGGAATTTGTGAAAATATGAAAATTAGTATTCAGTTAAAAAGGATTTCTAATTGTAAATTAAGAAATAAACACTGAAGTTAATAGATTCTGAAGTAAATAAGTAAGTAAAGGAATTTATTTCAAAATGGAAAAATCTTGAAATCAATTTGGAAATTGATATAAGTGGTTGAAAATTTGAAATTTAGAAGAGAAATGAGATTTTGGAATTTATAAACTGGGTTATGAAGTGGAATAAAATATCGGTGGATATTTAAAAATATAAATTCAAGGTGGTAATTTATAAAGGAATGTAAATGTGTTTAGAAATAAATGGTGATTTATTTTAAAGGATGTGAAAGAGAAATGTATTTCTCTGGATAACCAAGTACGTTTTCAAAAGCAAATTTAAAGTATAAATTTAAGGTTTTAATGTAGTTTTAAAAAGCATGTTTTAGAAAACCTATTATTTCTAAATGTTAAATATAAGTAAGTATTTTCCAAATCTATTGTTGTAATAAATATATTAAAAAGACTTGGTATTATGTTTTAAAAAGGGAATTTAAATTTATATTTACAAAGAGATTTTATTTTAAATATTCTTAAAGTATAAATTTTAATAAAGTATTAAAGTAGTTTTAAATTTCAATGTTATAAAGTATATTTATATTAAAGTGTTTTTAAATTATTTTAAAAATCTAAAAGTATTTTGTACTTGGTGTTTCAGTGGAAATAAATATTTGGGAAAATGCACTCCGTGAAAGGAAACTGTTTTGGAATTGTTTCAAAGGGGTTTGAAAATTGAAATATGTCTTGTGAAGATATATATGGGATTAATAAATAATTTGGGAGAATTATTTATTGTTTGATGGATGTTTGTGAATGTTAATTGATAGTTAAATAACCGACTATCAATATTGGCCAATGCGCTGATCGTTTCGAAGAGAACAGGATCGGGATTTATTTTTCGAAAACCACTTCGATCCGGTTTGTACGTTTCGTGGAAACGATTTCGGAGTCGAAGATGGAGCAGTGAAGTGCAAGGGCTAGTCGCTACTAATCCTGAGGATATTTCCAAAATGGATGTAGTAGGGGTAGTGCCTTCGGTTCCGTTCGGACCCGGAACGGACTTGTATGGATGAATGCTTTCGGAACATCGTCAGCGAACGGTGGGCATTCTAAGGGATATGTTCTATAAAGGAAACGCTTAGCCTCAAGCCTCATCAACCGAAAATGACTGAAAATCAGGGGTTATGCAGCAAGGCTTCGTAGGTAGCTCCCACTGGAGGGTAAGGTCATCCCTGTCTAGATGTCCCTTTTTATTTCGGCTTAGTGGTGCAGTTGCTTATCACAACCGTGGGGTGATTTTATTCGGAATCATCCAGTAAGGGATGGTTCCGGCCTTGTGTTGCAGGGGACTTAGGGTGGGTCCTCGGTACGCTGATCTAGACCAGGTATTGTGACAGGTGGTACCCCAGTGCCTAGTCATTTGTTGGAAATCCATTCTTCCTACGTGCCTTGTACGGTATTTGTTTGTATACCTATTAGCTGGAATTTAATCATTTAACAATTTCAGCTATTTGAATAATTATTTGTATATAGACACTACTATAATATCAGAGGATTTTGATAAGAAAGTGTTTTGGCTATCGTAAGGTAAAAACCCGACATGTTTATTTGTGGCGTGGTCTTACGAGATGCTTTTGATTTCAAAGGATTTTTGAAACTTTAATAATAAATTGAGTGTGATTTTCTCATGTTGGTTTTCCAGACTGACGACTTGGGTGTTGTTTTATATGATGCTCGGGTTAGATCGAGTATTATAGGATACAGGATATGATGTTGTGGAGCTCAGGAGATGAGCTAGTTGGCGAGACGTATCTTCCGTATTTGTATATGTATATTCCGCTGTGTAGATTGCTGTACATTCAGTTGTATTGAGGACATGATATGATTATTGTCCAGATGTATGTTATGTGTACTCTGATGATGTATTGTATAAAACAGATATAGTTTTAATTTGTGTAAAGATCTGTTAGTATATATTATATTTTATTCCGCTGCGATGATTAGATTCTGCTGTTGTTTTCTCTTTTCTTCTTCTACCTCTTCTTCTTTAAACTCAAATGGTTCGATTTTTCATGTATGAAAAATCGCGGCTGTTATAATCCATAACTTCTCCGTCTAAACTCAAATATAAACAAATTATATATGGAAATTGATTAGAAAATCATCGCGGATGCAATGAAGCAACTTCATGGTCAAATTATGACATTTATAGAATTTCTATTTTTAATCTTATTTTAATTACTTAATTTTTTATTAAATTTTACGGGATGTTACAATCTCCCCCTTAAAACGATTTCGCCCTCGAAATCACCATGGGAAGATAGTGTAATGCACACTTAACAACTGTGTTATACAACCAAGTTATTTAGAATAATCGACATAACCAATTACTTACCTAAAAAAAGGAAATGTGATTATGTATGCAACATACTGTCGGTGAGCTTAATCCTAGCTTGAATGCAAGATCGTGAAATATAGGCATAAATGCAAACATCCTCTATATACATAAAGTTCTATATGAGTGCAAAAATAATAGTAGAAAGTGTGGGAACCATCTCCTACCATCCAATCTAGCAACCACGATGTAATCTAATACCTATATTTGGAGGAAAATTTTTACTAGAGAAAAACTTGAGATAAGAAACCTTCATCCTTTCCTCAGTTTCCAATTTGCTTTCTGTTGGATTATCTCCCAATTGAACTCGAACAAACCTAATATCTTTGTTACGAAGCTTCTTGATACCATGTTCCACTATGTGTGTGGCAGCACTTGGGGATATCAGCTCCGTCTCAATGTCTATTAACAGATCAAGCTCTACCACAGAGGCAGTGTCATGTCAACATTTCCTCATGTGTGAAACATGGAAGATGTCATGGACTCCAAATAACTAGTTTGGAAGCCCCACAAAACTTGGCGCCAACTTCCCAGATGTACTAAACCTCATAACCTTTTTAAGAGGGAAAACCTTGATTAATACCATGTCCCAAACTAAAAACTCTAATTCCTTTCTTTACCTGTCAACATTGTATTCCTGACGGTCCTATGCAGCCTTCAATCGCCGTCTAAGCACTTCTACCTTCTCTAAGGTCCTCCAAAATCCATGATGCATGCTCTCAACAAATCTTCTAAAATTCAAAGTAATTCCCAAAGCCGATTTCAAACTCCTCCAAATTTGCTAATGAACAAAGGTCTCTATCACAAAAGCGCTAACTGGAACTCCTTATAGTCGCACCACTTCTTGACATAAATTTTACGCTAGAAATGCTGCAGTCCTATTACTTCCAATGGAAGTAAAATAAGCTAATCTACTATGACCTAAATATCATCACTGCCGCTACAAAACCCATCTATAGAGTCCATCGATATATGCTCCCAAATCCAATCGGAACCTCCAATGGTAATAACAATCTTCTGGACTTGCCTTGCTTAGCCTTAATCCTTTGGCACGTCAAATGCCTGAAAACTTATCCAACGACTCTCTCTTCATCCTTAACTGATTAGAAAATTTTCTTGATATCCCTTTACCTCTAACCACATTCGAGTGAATGGCGACGCTCCACAAGCTTTAGTATTGAAGCATTCTATTCCGCATTAACTTCTAGTGTTACCTACGGCTTATCGCTAGTTAAGTGCCCTAAAAAATTTCCTTATTTAGGATGTTCCTCCATAAAATCGACATCATGATAAAATATAAACATGTCTTATACCATATCGAGCACTTTAATTTCCTAAAGGAGAAAACTAGCGATTGCAATCCAAAAAATCTAAAAGAAAATTTTGCTGGAAGCTATGATTAATCATCAACTGGTGTAACTGTTGTTGGGGTCCTAATGCTTCTTACCAATTTAAGATGTACTGTAACAACCCGACTTTTCTCCACAGAAAGTCGCATCGTTAATTAAGAAAGAAAGGGATAGAAAAAGAAAAGAAAGAAAAGAAGAAAGAACAACAACATCAGAAACTCACAGCGGAACGAATGAAATATAATATATCATATAAAATATTACATAGTATCATATATATCAGAGTTACACAACTTATACAACACATATTAGACAGTTATAAACATCTGTCTAATTCATACAACTCAAGTATCACAGATACAGACACAACATATACACAGCGGAATCATCATATATCTACACGGTGAAGCCTCCTGCTCCAAATCTCCTCCAGAATTCGTCAAAGCTAACCTGAATCCCTCGACTACTCAATACAATATTGAGTACCCAAGAGTTTAATAAAACAGAAAATAAACACTTGGGTCAGACATGGGTCTGGTGTGAGTAAACGGTTAGATTGCTTAACTTTGAAAACCTTTGAAAACAAAAGTATCACGTAAGACTCCCCACACATAAACATGGGTAAGTTTTTACCTTACGCTAACTAAAACATTTGATAGGAAATCCAGTTATATTATAATAGGGTCTAGGGTTTCCAAGTAAAATACAGAAATAGCTGAAATGCTTGCATCTCACATTTCAACATAGTTGGGCACAACTAATACGTACGGCACTTATTGGAGTTTGGATTCCATACAATGGCAGGGCTACTGGGGTACCGCCCGTCACAGTACGTGGCCTAGATCACCGTACCGAGGAGTACGCCCGCTCCCCTGCAACACAAAGCCGGAACCATCCCTTACTGGATAATTCCGAACAAGATAATCCCGTAGTTGGCGCGACCAACCACACACTAAGCCGAATAAAAGAAAAGGGACCTCTAGACAGGGATCTATCTTGCTCTCAGTGGGTGCTACCCACGAAACCTTGCTGCACCTCCCCTGTTTTAGCCATTCCCGGTTGATGAGGCTTGAGGTTACGATTACCTTTAATCAGAACATATCACTTAGAATGCTCATCGTCCACCTGACGATGTTCTGAAAGCATTCAATCCATTCAAGTTCGTTCCGGGTTCGAACGAAACCGAAGGCATTATCTCGTTACACTCGTTTTGGAATCACCCTCAGAGTTAACGACAATAACCCTTGCACTCTGAATCTTCATCTTCACTTGAGATTCACGACCTATCGTTAATTTGGATTGATGTGGTATTCGGGTCTCCAGACCTGGAAATCCGGTATACGGAAACCCGATCCCGGTCTCATCGAAATCCAAAACGTATCTTTTAAGGCCAAGTTGTTTTAAAGTTAAAACAATTCAATTTCTATTATCTATATACACACATAGATAATTCACAATATCAAATAGATAATCTACATTATCATCATAAACAGATAATTCATATCATCATCACTATGTAACCAAACATCCATATTACACGGTATCAATTATCTCCTATCTGAGATCTTAAACCATTCAAGGTAAACAATTCCATACATCCATACATAAGCAATGATCTATACTATCTCTAATTAATTTAACATAAATTAATTACTTCCTTCTATATATAAATCCTTCTTACTTAACCATTAATTAATTATAAATCAATTAATTAATTATCCTCTAATTATTCATTTCAATTAATCATCCTTGATTAATTATCTTTTAATTATATTTAAATAATTAGCCTTTAATTAATTTCACAAATTAATTATTCTTAACATTTATAGTAATTAACCTTTAATTACTTATTAATTAACTATAATTAATTATCTTAATCCTTAATTACATTAATTAATTACTCTTTAATTACTTATTATTGATTAATTAGCTTTAATTAATCAACTCTTAATTACATCATTAATTATATTAACTAATTAATCCTTTATTACTTCTTTAATTAATTACTCCATTTAAATTTATTTACATTTAATAATTAATCTTTAATTAGTCACATTTATTAATCACCTTTGATTAATCTCATTCAGTAATTAACTTCCCTTAATTACTTCATTACACAAATTAATTACTCCTTAATTAATTATCTTAAATTAATCCCTTGATTAATTACAAAAAGTAATTAAATTCAAATTACTTTCATTCTTAAATCATCTTCCATTAATTACATCCAGTAATTACCATTAATTACTTTACTAAGTAATTACAGTCCATTTAATTAATCACATTAATTAATTAGTCTTAATTAATCTTATTTATTAATTAACTTTAATTAATCACATTAATTAATTATCTATGTAATTAATCCTTAATTACCTTTCATTAATTACTTCCATAAAGTAATTATTCTTTTTAATTAATTACATTTAGTAATTATCCATTTATTACTTACACTAAGTAATTACACTTCATTAATTACATTTAAGTAATTATTCTTATCAAATTACCAAGTGATTATCTTAAATTAATTAAACTTAATTAATTAATTTAAAACTTTTCAAAATTATTTAATTAATTACCTTAAGTAATTAATTCCTTTAATTATTTCTATTAATTAACCTCTAGTTACTGGTTCATCTCTTAGTTCATTAACTACCCACTAATTGCTCTATTAATTAATTATTCTTAATTACAAATAAGTAATTAACCTTTAATTCATTTTACTAATTAATTATCTTTAATTAATATCAACCTTTTAAAAATAAACTCTTCATTTAAATTAAATACTTATTCTATTATTAACTTTATTAAAACCAATTTAGGAATCAATTATATATTTGAAAATATATTTTACTTTAAAACAAAACAATTTAAACCCTTAGTTTTTAATATACTTAAAATCTTTGGAAATCCTTTTCAAACATGTTTAATTAAATTAAACAAATATTTATCTTTGGAAACTTAATTTCCATATCCTTTAAAACTTATATATTTAAAATATATTTGAAACATAGTTTAAACATTACTTTAATTACTTTGGATATAACTTAACAACTTGAAACATGCTTATTTAAACTTGTTTAAATTTCTTAAAACTTATTAACAACTTCACCTTTAAACTTAACTAATCATCTTTTTTATAAAAACTGACTGTTTTAAATCTTTAAAACATTAAAACTTATCTAAACACTACAACATAGAAACTCGAGTTAACCCTCACTAAAACCCGAGCCAACATACAATTTTCCCGAGCTCAAACTCGAGTATTTCGCTTATCCCACTGCTTCGAGAAAACCACGCAACTTCACGAGTCAATCCCGAGTTTCCAGCTTCTTCCCAAATCCTATCATCGCCAGACACATACGTGCACACGTGCACGTGCACGCCGTACCCACGTCTCTCCGACCAACTCTCCGCTCTTCGACAAGTCGTTGACACCTCCCACTGTCCTTCCGACCATCCATCTCCGATGAATTCGCGAGAAAACAAAATCGAGCAACTCGATCCCATTAGAACCCAAACAACCAAAGTCTGGAACCCAACCTCATCGAAAATCAACCACCAGCCATCGCCTCCGACCACTGGAATTCACGCCGACCGATCCAAAGCTGCGCCACGCCACGATGAACCATTTCCCCAACACGCGATCGATTCCGATCCACTCTCGTCGTCGCACATCCCTCAGCAACCTCATCATTCTATCTGGCTGTAACGTCCCGAAATTTTCGACTTTCGAAAATTCGACATCGATACTCACTTTATCGACTGCCGAGAAATCGAACGCCGGAAACTCCAATAGTGAGGGTTTTAGAAAGAAGAAATAGGTAGAAGAAGAAGAAAATAGAAGAAAAGAAGAGAAGAACACAGAACAACATCAGAACAGAAAACAGAACAATATCAGAATCTCACATATCGCAGCGGAACAATATATAATAGATAAATAAATATCCTTTAAAACAAAGAATTTATATCTGTTATTACATTACATCACATCATATCATCAGAGTCAATAAACAACAATGGACAGTTATATAACTTGTCCTCATACAGAATACACAGCGGAATAAATACTATCAGATACAAATACTACGTCTCGCCATCCAGCTTATCTCCAAAGCTCCAGAATATCCAGATAACCTAATAATCTAACTCTAGACTGCCCGTGTGGAAATTGGTGGGCACCCAGAGTTCAGAAGGGAACAATAAACTCCGAGTCAGTCATGGTGACTGGTGTGAGATCGTAAAACAGTTATTCTTTAAAATAAACAACAGGATAATTTTAAAGTAAATTCGAAATGCTTTTGGAAAATGAAACTACCATAAGACCTCCCACCACACACACAATGCAAACGCAGAATTGGAGGAGATTTCTTCTTATGATAGTCAAAGATGCTTACTACGCAAAATCAAATCCTTTTTGATATTATTATTAGTGCATAGTGTAGAAATCATTTCGAAAGTATAATATTAATCTTAGCCAACATACGACCAGTATCGTATGCCTACTATAGCTACTATGTTCAGTAGCAGGTTACCGCCACATTCCATAGCAGGTAATACAACTAAAACCGTACACGTCACGTATTATTTCTTTGGATTTCCAACAAATGGTCAGGCTAAGGAACTTCCTATCCACGATGGGTACGTCCCTGGAATAGACGACCCGAGAATCTAACGTTACGGTTAGATCTCTGCCAACACAAGGCCGGGTTACCTCTGCAAAAATAGGTAACTACTGACACGCGTATGCCATCCCCCGATCGTCACCGATCTTCCCGAGGATCCCCGATTTCCAACAAACCACAAAGTAATAATAACTGTGCAGCAACCACAGAGGTTAAGTATCTGGGCTCCATACCATGATACCACCTTTATCCAGAAGGAATGACATACACTAAGGGGCGCTACTCCCTAGAACCTTGCCGCATTCGTCCTGTTTCGACCATTTCCGGGGTGTGAGGCTCGATGAAGTCTCGTCCACAAAGCTACGCTTTCTCAAAAAGCCCTGCTTCGGGTCAAACAAAATGATCAACCTATGATCACAAAGATATAAGATCAAACAAATGATCATATCGCAAATGATCAAACACTGATCATTTCACAGCAACACTCAGTATGCCACGTTACCAAATTGGGATATATTGCTGATGAATTTCAACTACATAACCTCTGAGCTCGTATGTCTCAGAGAAGGGTGTTAAGCTAAGAGAATAAATTCTCCGCCACCAACAGAAATGTATTTGAAAGAAATCAGCTTTATATCTCAAATTGTAACGTCAGACACACAATCCATACAAGTCTGTTCCGGGATCGAACAGAACCGAAGGCACTTCTCACGAAGCCCTTGCATATCCGGATAATTTTCAATCACGTCAGGACTTCCCGTCACTAAGGGTGATAAAACCTCTAAATCGAAGATCAGTCGATGTAGAGTAACTCGACGGTAATCCTTCCGTTTTCAAAAATATCCGGTCTTCAACACCGGTCTTCAAATGCGATTCATAACGACGTATCACATATTCGGAATGGGTTATACGACCCCATGGTCCTTTCCCGGCTAACCCGAATAGTGAGCGTAAATTCAAAAATAAGTGTGGCATTCAAATTCATCCAATTCACAACAAATACCTATCTAAAGGTAATTATCGATAGTCGGTTATTTAACTATCAATAAAGATGCGCAACATCATCAGATTCCAAATAATTTTCCAAATTATTTCATCTTCAAAAATATCTTTACTAGATATATAATTTCCACACTTAACATTTGAAAACAATTTCAAATCAATTTCCACACTTCAAAAATAAATCAATATTTATTTTTAAACAACTTCGCTTTCTTTTATAAATTCCGTATCGAATTTATACTTTCAAAATATCTACTGATATACGATTTTCAAATCGATTTTCAATATTCAATTTCAATTTATCTTTTACAAAGATAAATTCTCAAAACGTTCATTTCATATTGGAAAAACAATTCCATACTTATTTAATAAGTAATTGTTTCACAAATCTATTCATTTTCAACACTTGAAAATATTCGATATACTTAAATCAATTTAAGTATATATTCATCCTTTAAGGAAAATATTCTTTTAACACATTTATTTGAGTCAAAACGAATGTTGCGTAAAACATCGTTACGACGACTCGAAATCACTAGTATAGGGATTCGGAATTTAGATAGATATATAAATCCCAATACTACATCAAAACATTTCCTTTCGGAAATCATTTACTATAACAACAGTGTTATAGTCCATCATTTCCTTATTCTTCTCGAAAACGTCTATTTCAACAATAAATGTTGAAATCTATGATTTCGATATTTAACACGTTTTAAAACATCCTTTAAAACAATTACTTCACTTCAAATATCACTTTTCCAAAATTATATCCATTTTACTTAACAATATATTCACTGTCCAAAATCGTGAATATACTTCACTAATTACATTTCACTATTTTCTACACGTTTTATTTTAATGATAATTCGCTATCCAAAATCGCGAATATATCTCCTTAAATAATCTTCTATATTAAATTTATCACAATCAATCTATTTTCGAATTTATAAGCACGTTTATAAATTCTATTTCTCTTTTAATAACAACTTCGACTTATAAACCTTCTTCTATCAACTTTTATATTTAACTTATCAAAATAAGTGACTTTGGGTTTATAAACAACTTTTATAAATTTTAATTCTATTTATAAAAGCTTCAATACCAAATCAATTTCAATATTGATTTCTAATTTTATTTTCAACGTTTGAATAAAATTTCCGTATTGATTTCTCCAAAATTCATTTCTAAATATTAAATCAATTACAGATTGATTTCAAATTTTATTTATCACTACTAAAATAAATTCCTTATTTTTCTCAAATTTTTCAATATTCTGTTTTGGAATGGATTCTTCAAATTGAAATCATTTTACATTGATTTCACAACTTATTTCAATTTACCAATTAAATTCCAAATTGAATTTCCAACTTATCTTCTTTTAAATAAATTCTTTTTTTTAAGAAAATAAATTTCAATCGTTTCTTTCAATCTATTTAAAAATCCAAATTTAAATAAATTTCTTCAATTTAAAATCACTGTTTTATGAAATCCATTTATTTAGCATTTTCACTTTATTCTGGAATTTATTCGATAAGATTATAAAAACAGCTTTTATACTTTTAAATTCTTTTCTTCAAAATTTCTTCAATTTCAAAAATTGATTCACTTAGAAATTTTCTACTTGAATCTCAAAAATTCAATTTCGTTTATCTTTGGAATCCAATGATGTCAAAACATCCATTCAGCTAAATTTTAGCTTTCAACAATTTTCCAGACATCGATATGATCAATAACATCAATATAATCATTCACAGATTCATATCACAATAGAAATAAATTCAATCAAAGTGAGGGGTCCAGTTGGATCCCTCCAACCTGTTTCCCTGCATCCAAAGACGTTAGCACAATACCAATTCCGCTCCAGTACGGAATTATCGCGGTATATAGGTTTTTATAAATCCGCTTACTAACGGCGCAATAGGGTCTCATCCGCTATATGAGGCGGGAAATCAATCAATCCAATATATACATATGCCAATATGTATATACTGCTATATATATATATATATCCTATCATATCTAATAGCACATTCAATAGCAATCAATCAGTCAATAAATAACTGCAATATTAAATTTTTCCTTCGAGTGAGAAAATCTCACCTTAGCTTTTATTAGCAATCCAATTTCCATCTTGACTCGATTTCCTTGATTTATAACCTTGTATAAATAATTTACACAATCTATTAATATTCGAATCAAATCGAATAACCGTTTTTAAAATTTAATTAACTAATGATTTAGTTTAAAAGCTGATTTTCCTATAATAAATATTTTTAGTAGCTGAATTAATTAAATAAGCAATTTAACTAATAATTTATCTTATCCTTATAAATCTTTTTTTTTCTTTATTAACTTCGGCTATTTCAAAATTCCCACTTTTCATATATATATACTCAAAAATAATAACAGTTTATATTATCATTTAAAAATTCCTATATTTTCTTCTTTATTCATTTTATAAAAATCTTCAATATTCAAAATCTCTGTAATTTCAAATCTTATCTATTTTCATATTTATTAATCTTCCAATATATCTTTGTTAGCCAAAATAATTAGAGAAACCATACCCTAAAATCGAGAACAGTCGATGCCCTAGCCTTCGAGCTCGCCGATCGCCTCATCACTCGCGACCATGCTTGAACGCCGCAGCCATCGCCTACTCACTCACGATCGTGCCTTCCAGTCGCGATGATTGCTGCCCCCAAATTTGCCGTGCTCGAACACGTGCTCGCAGCAACATGCCTCGCCGATCGCGAAGTTCGCCTCACCTTCACGCTGGCTTCAACCACGCGCGCGTACGCGCCTGCCGCCCCATCCTCTGATTTGATGTCGTGAAGCCCTAAACCCTCGCCTTCGAACACGCGAAATCAAATCGCGAGCCATCACCTGCTGCTAACTTCTGGTCGCCGCCTCCTCCTCGCGTGCCGCGCGCTCGCCTGTTGCCTCCATCCCAGTTTTTAAATCACGATTCGCGATTTGCCAGAAGAGAGGTTCATTCGATTTTGAACGGGGTCTCCAATTTGATGTGAATGCGGTCTGGGTTTCGTTCGTTCGAACGAGAATTTGAAGTGGCTACGGCCATAAATTTGTTTCGATTTTTCTTTCGTTTGAATTGCTTTTGGAACTGGGAAGGGTTTTAACAGAAGAGAAGAGAGTTTTGCGAACGTGAGTTTCGTTTGAACGAGAAAGGGGCGGCCATGCTTCTGCACGATTATCTTCGTGAAATTAGGCGTGAATTTAGGCGTGGAACGTGGGTACGTTGTTGACCAATTTATAAATTTTAAATTTACTTTAAATCGAATCTCGATAAAAATCCAAGGCGTTTACTCAACGTGTGCTCACGTATTAACACCGAAAAATACGAAATTGGAAATCCAGTAATAATACAATATTACGGACCCAATGGAACTGGTTTCGTCGAATTCCGAGACTGTTTGAAAAATGACTATTTTTAACTATCGGTTAAACGATATAAATTTCAAAACTGATCAAACCAATTCGAAATCGGATTCTGAAGCTTCTGTTATCTTCAGAATTATCAACACGAGTTTTATAAGCTTTCCAAATATTTTTCTCTAGCTTTAAACTGAAGATTCAAAATTTTTATTCAGCATTAAATAGATTAAATTTTAAAATTAAATCGTCAAATTCCAAGTTTCATTCGGGATACAAATTAAATCATCGTTCAAATATTTAAAATTAATTTAATATTCTCAATTTAATTTGTTCAAAATTCTGGGTCGTTACAAACTTCCCTCCTTAAAAGAATTTCGTCCTCGAAATTACAAGTTAGGGAAAAAAAGGTCCTTAACTCATCTACTCTTTTTCCAACATCTAATAGTTTTATCAAATTTTCCAAAACAAATCTTCCTATTAAAGATTCGTTATCAATTCAACTAAATTCCCAACTTCCATTCTTAGTTTCAAACAACATTGTTTTACTACTCTATTCAATTTTAAATTCAAATTCAAATTTAAACTTTCAAAAAATTTTCAAAAATTTACTAACACTCGAAATTTTCGAAAAATTTCGCCAGCGTCTCCTTTGCGCGGCTAATACGGTACGACTACAAAACGTCCCTACGGACTCTCAGATTTCAAAAAGAAAAAGAAAAAGCCAAGCGGCTAGAGAGAAATCATCAAAAACTCATATTATAATTCAAATACATACCTTTTTCGAGCAATTCAAATTTATCTTCGAAATCAAAATTCCAATTCCTTTATAACACCTGTATATCCTACTAGCCATAATATCTAGTTGCATATATTCAAACCATTTCGTACATTCAATTACAAAAATTTCAATATAACTGCTTATATCATCTCTAATTCACTATTGAAGTTATAAATTCAATTTCGTTCAATTTTGCATTTTCAAATTCATTTGAATTCAATTCACAATTTCAATTCAATTTAACTTCTGAATATTGAATTTATCAATTATCTTTCCTTTTATTCAACCGCACTATTTTAGATTAGTTTCATTTACTAATCCATCATCACTTTATTCAAATTTGCTTTCAATATTCAGTTTCAATTTTTTATTCACTTACAATTGTGAATTCTATTCATTTGAAATTTATTTCTTCTTACTTGAATTTATTTGCAATTCTGAACCATTCTTTTATTTAGTTCACAATTCAAGTTTCAATTTAACTAATTCAACTTCCATTTCTGTATTTCGTGAATTAATACATTATCAAAGTAGCTTATTCGGATTCAAGTCTCATTTCATTTTCAATTTCAATTCTATCGCTTACAGATTCGCAATGAATCTCAACTTTCAATTTTACTTTTATATGGTATTCCCGAATCTTACCAACATTTCAAAATCATTTTGAAACAAATCAAATTATCCTTTTGAATTTCCAAAACAAAATCCAAATTTTCCAAACAACTTCCATTTACAACAATTTGGCAGCAATTCCTCTTTTGGAAACCCGAAAATGAACACCAACAATGCCGCGGTCATCATCGAAGTTATTTTCCAGCGACCGAAAAGAGTTTAGAGCTTTTCATCTCTTCAAAAATACTTTTCAAAACCTTTGAAATTCATTTTCAAATCAAAAATGATTTAAACTTTCCAAATCTCCAAAATTTTCAGATTCTTTTCAAAACATTTCAAAAAAAACTTCTCTGGAATTCCGTTTTCCAATTATAAGTCACATTTATAATTTATATTCTCAACTTTGGAGTTACGATTTGAATTTCTTATTCAATTTCAATGATAATAGATTAATATTATCACCTCTAACATCCATGCAACCATATACTGTAATAATTTACAGAAAATCATTTCTTTTATATACAAAAATAGTCTTGGGTAAAATTATTTCATTCACCCTATTTAAAACAATACTATGTCGTCTTGCCTCGTTTAAGTGTTCAGAAATCTCTATCGATAATATGGCGTCCCACATACCGACCAAAACTCATAAACATCTCAACGGATAAGCAAACACAATATAAAACATTTTTATATTCACTAACAAATACGCGCTCGTATCTATTATTACACTCAACTCATTCTAGAGTACTACTGACTCTATCTCTAATGAGTAACACCCAACAGAGCAGGGTTGTCGCTTAACCATATGCTCTGATACCACTTGTAACGTCCCGAAATTTTCGACTTTCGAAAATTCGACATCGATACTCACTTTATCGACTGCCGAGAAATCGAACGCCGGAAACTCCAATAGTGAGGGTTTTAGAAAGAAGAAATAGGTAGAAGAAGAAGAAAATAGAAGAAAAGAAGAGAAGAACACAGAACAACATCAGAACAGAAAACAGAACAATATCAGAATCTCACATATCGCAGCGGAACAATATATAATAGATAAATAAATATCCTTTAAAACAAAGAATTTATATCTGTTATTACATTACATCACATCATATCATCAGAGTCAATAAACAACAATGGACAGTTATATAACTTGTCCTCATACAGAATACACAGCGGAATAAATACTATCAGATACAAATACTACGTCTCGCCATCCAGCTTATCTCCAAAGCTCCAGAATATCCAGATAACCTAATAATCTAACTCTTGACTGCCCGTGTGGAAATTGGTGGGCACCCAGAGTTTAGAAGGGAATAATAAACTCCGAGTCAGTCATGGTGACTGGTGTGAGATCGTAAAACAGTTATTCTTTAAAATAAACAACAGGATAATTTTAAAGTAAATTCGAAATGCTTTTGGAAAATGAAACTACCATAAGACCTCCCACCACACACACAATGCAAACGCAGAATTGGAGGAGATTTCTTCTTATGATAGTCAAAGATGCTTACTACGCAAAATCAAATCCTTTTTGATATTATTATTAGTGCATAGTGTAGAAATCATTTCGAAAGTATAATATTAATCTTAGCCAACATACGACCAGTATCGTATGCCTACTATAGCTACTATGTTCAGTAGCAGGTTACCGCCACATTCCATAGCAGGTAATACAACTAAAACCGTACACGTCACGTATTGTTTCTTTGGATTTCCAACAAATGGTCAGGCTAAGGAACTTCCTATCCACGATGGGTACGTCCCTGGAATAGACGACCCGAGAATCTAACGTTACGGTTAGATCTCTACCAACACAAGGCCGGGTTACCTCTGCAAAAATAGGTAACTACTGACACGCGTATGCCATCCCCCGATCGTCACCGATCTTCCCGAGGATCCCCGATTTCCAACAAACCACAAAGTAATAATAACTGTGCAGCAACCACAGAGGTTAAGTATCTGGGCTCCATACCATGATACCACCTTTATCCAGAAGGAATGACATACACTAAGGGGCGCTACTCCCTAGAACCTTGCCGCATTCGTCCTGTTTCGACCATTTCCGGGGTGTGAGGCTCGATGAAGTCTCGTCCACAAAGCTACGCTTTCTCAAAAAGCCCTGCTTCGGGTCAAACAAAATGATCAACCTATGATCACAAAGATATAAGATCAAACAAATGATCATATCGCAAATGATCAAACACTGATCATTTCACAGCAACACTCAGTATGCCACGTTACCAAATTGGGATATATTGCTGATGAATTTCAACTACATAACCTCTGAGCTCGTATGTCTCAGAGAAGGGTGTTAAGCTAAGAGAATAAATTCTCCGCCACCAACAGAAATGTATTTGAAAGAAATCAGCTTTATATCTCAAATTGTAACGTCAGACACACAATCCATACAAGTCTGTTCCGGGATCGAACAGAACCGAAGGCACTTCTCACGAAGCCCTTGCATATCCGGATAATTTTCAATCACGTCAGGACTTCCCGTCACTAAGGGTGATAAAACCTCTAAATCGAAGATCAGTCGATGTAGAGTAACTCGACGGTAATCCTTCCGTTTTCAAAAATATCCGGTCTTCAACACCGGTCTTCAAATGCGATTCATAACGACGTATCACATATTCGGAATGGGTTATACGACCCCATGGTCCTTTCCCGGCTAACCCGAATAGTGAGCGTAAATTCAAAAATAAGTGTGGCATTCAAATTCATCCAATTCACAACAAATACCTATCTAAAGGTAATTATCGATAGTCGGTTATTTAACTATCAATAAAGATGCGCAACATCATCAGATTCCAAATAATTTTCCAAATTATTTCATCTTCAAAAATATCTTTACTAGATATATAATTTCCACACTTAACATTTGAAAACAATTTCAAATCAATTTCCACACTTCAAAAATAAATCAATATTTATTTTTAAACAACTTCGCTTTCTTTTATAAATTCCGTATCGAATTTATACTTTCAAAATATCTACTGATATACGATTTTCAAATCGATTTTCAATATTCAATTTCAATTTATCTTTTACAAAGATAAATTCTCAAAACGTTCATTTCATATTGGAAAAACAATTCCATACTTATTTAATAAGTAATTGTTTCACAAATCTATTCATTTTCAACACTTGAAAATATTCGATATACTTAAATCAATTTAAGTATATATTCATCCTTTAAGGAAAATATTCTTTTAACACATTTATTTGAGTCAAAACGAATGTTGCGTAAAACATCGTTACGACGACTCGAAATCACTAGTATAGGGATTCGGAATTTAGATAGATATATAAATCCCAATACTACATCAAAACATTTCCTTTCGGAAATCATTTACTATAACAACAGTGTTATAGTCCATCATTTCCTTATTCTTCTCGAAAACGTCTATTTCAACAATAAATGTTGAAATCTATGATTTCGATATTTAACACGTTTTAAAACATCCTTTAAAACAATTACTTCACTTCAAATATCACTTTTCCAAAATTATATCCATTTTACTTAACAATATATTCACTGTCGAAAATCGTGAATATACTTCACTAATTACATTTCACTATTTTCTACACGTTTTATTTTAATGATAATTCGCTATCCAAAATCGCGAATATATCTCCTTAAATAATCTTCTATATTAAATTTATCACATTCAATCTATTTTCGAATTTATAAGCACGTTTATAAATTCTATTTCTCTTTTAATAACAACTTCGACTTATAAACCTTCTTCTATCAACTTTTATATTTAACTTATCAAAATAAGTGACTTTGGGTTTATAAACAACTTTTATAAATTTTAATTCTATTTATAAAAGCTTCAATACCAAATCAATTTCAATATTGATTTCTAATTTTATTTTCAACGTTTGAATAAAATTTCCGTATTGATTTCTCCAAAATTCATTTCTAAATATTAAATCAATTACAGATTGATTTCAAATTTTATTTATCACTACTAAAATAAATTCCTTATTTTTCTCAAATTTTTCAATATTCTGTTTTGGAATGGATTCTTCAAATTGAAATCATTTTACATTGATTTCACAACTTATTTCAATTTACCAATTAAATTCCAAATTGAATTTCCAACTTATCTTCTTTTAAATAAATTCTTTTTTTTAAGAAAATAAATTTCAATCGTTTCTTTCAATCTATTTAAAAATCCAAATTTAAATAAATTTCTTCAATTTAAAATCACTGTTTTATGAAATCCATTTATTTAGCATTTTCACTTTATTCTGGAATTTATTCGATAAGATTATAAAAACAGCTTTTATACTTTTAAATTCTTTTCTTCAAAATTTCTTCAATTTCAAAAATTGATTCACTTAGAAATTTTCTACTTGAATCTCAAAAATTCAATTTCGTTTATCTTTGGAATCCAATGATGTCAAAACATCCATTCAGCTAAATTTTAGCTTTCAACAATTTTCCAGACATCGATATGATCAATAACATCAATATAATCATTCACAGATTCATATCACAATAGAAATAAATTCAATCAAAGTGAGGGGTCCAGTTGGATCCCTCCAACCTGTTTCCCTGCATCCAAAGACGTTAGCACAATACCAATTCCGCTCCAGTACGGAATTATCGCGGTATATAGGTTTTTATAAATCCGCTTACTAACGGCGCAATAGGGTCTCATCCGCTATACGAGGCGGGAAATCAATCAATCCAATATATACATATGCCAATATGTATATACTGCTATATATATATATATCCTATCATATCTAATAGCACATTCAATAGCAATCAATCAGTCAATAAATAACTGCAATATTAAATTTTTCCTTCGAGTGAGAAAATCTCACCTTAGCTTTTATTAGCAATCCAATTTCCATCTTGACTCGATTTCCTTGATTTATAACCTTGTATAAATAATTTACACAATCTATTAATATTCGAATCAAATCGAATAACCGTTTTTAAAATTTAATTAACTAATGATTTAGTTTAAAAGCTGATTTTCCTATAATAAATATTTTTAGTAGCTGAATTAATTAAATAAGCAATTTAACTAATAATTTATCTTATCCTTATAAATCTTTTTTTTTCTTTATTAACTTCGGCTATTTCAAAATTCCCACTTTTCATATATATATACTCAAAAATAATAACAGTTTATATTATCATTTAAAAATTCCTATATTTTCTTCTTTATTCATTTTATAAAAATCTTCAATATTCAAAATCTCTGTAATTTCAAATCTTATCTATTTTCATATTTATTAATCTTCCAATATATCTTTGTTAGCCAAAATAATTAGAGAAACCATACCCTAAAATCGAGAACAGTCGATGCCCTAGCCTTCGAGCTCGCCGATCGCCTCATCACTCGCGACCATGCTTGAACGCCGCAGCCATCGCCTACTCACTCACGATCGTGCCTTCCAGTCGCGATGATTGTTGCCCCCAAATTTGCCGTGCTCGAACACGTGCTCGCAGCAACATGCCTCGCCGATCGCGAAGTTCGCCTCACCTTCACGCTGGCTTCAACCACGCGCGCGTACGCGCCTGCCGCCCCATCCTCTGATTTGATGTCGTGAAGCCCTAAACCCTCGCCTTCGAACACGCGAAATCAAATCGCGAGCCATCACCTGCTGCTAACTTCTGGTCGCCGCCTCCTCCTCGCGTGCCGCGCGCTCGCCTGTTGCCTCCATCCCAGTTTTTAAATCACGATTCGCGATTTGCCAGAAGAGAGGTTCATTCGATTTTGAACGGGGTCTCCAATTTGATGTGAATGCGGTCTGGGTTTCGTTCGTTCGAACGAGAATTTGAAGTGGCTACGGCCATAAATTTGTTTCGATTTTTCTTTCGTTTGAATTGCTTTTGGAACTGGGAAGGGTTTTAACAGAAGAGAAGAGAGTTTTGCGAACGTGAGTTTCGTTTGAACGAGAAAGGGGCGGCCATGCTTCTGCACGATTATCTTCGTGAAATTAGGCGTGAATTTAGGCGTGGAACGTGGGTACGTTGTTGACCAATTTATAAATTTTAAATTTACTTTAAATCGAATCTCGATAAAAATCCAAGGCGTTTACTCAACGTGTGCTCACGTATTAACACCGAAAAATACGAAATTGGAAATCCAGTAATAATACAATATTACGGACCCAATGGAACTGGTTTCGTCGAATTCCGAGACTGTTTGAAAAATGACTATTTTTAACTATCGGTTAAACGATATAAATTTCAAAACTGATCAAACCAATTCGAAATCGGATTCTGAAGCTTCTGTTATCTTCAGAATTATCAACACGAGTTTTATAAGCTTTCCAAATATTTTTCTCTAGCTTTAAACTGAAGATTCAAAATTTTTATTCAGCATTAAATAGATTAAATTTTAAAATTAAATCGTCAAATTCCAAGTTTCATTCGGGATACAAATTAAATCATCGTTCAAATATTTAAAATTAATTTAATATTCTCAATTTAATTTGTTCAAAATTCTGGGTCGTTACACTGGCCATCGAACCCTAGATCGACTTCGCCAAGCTACTCCGGCCATTAGAAAAATCCCAAACCATTTTTCCCAAGATACCCATACTCCATACTACCTTCAGCCCAAAACTCAATCGATTCCAACACGTAGATCGCCAGAATTCGATGATCAACCCAATTTTGCACAAACCTGATTATCTCATTAATTCCCAAACTAAAAATCTCAATTTACCACCTAAATTCATGATTTTTCTCAACATATCAGATTCTAAGATCAAAAAAACTTAAATTAAAATGATTGATTTTTACTTATTTAGATCTTCACTGTATTTTGTCATTTTTGTGAAAATTACTAAATATAAAATCCTAAAACTACTTTTAATATTAATACTATACAGTAAGAATCATTTTCCATTCAGAGATTAAGGCTTAATTTCGATTGTAGAGAGAGATATGGGTTTTTTTCTTTCATATGACATATAATCCTGTAAATAAGAACAGAGAACAACATATACATATGCATATATATTTCCACAGAATCATCTTTATATATATACATGCATGCATTCACATCCAACACATAAAACATTTTAAACTATATTACTGCTACATTTATCACTAATAACAATTATAGGATCAGATTAAAACTGTTTTTAAAATAAAGTTTACTCACCTGACATTATAAAACAGAGAAGCAGATTCTTATTTCCAGGCTGATGTGTTTGATTTTAAACTTGCATTCCTTTTTGCTTGTTGAATTTTAATCTTGCTGTTTGATTTCCTTATCTGATTGCATGTCTTCAGATTGAAATTGAAGATTTGAAGCTGTTATTAAATTTTGCCTTTGATCTCCTTTTGATTTGAATTTCCAGACTTTTCATTTCTTTCTTTGATTTCCAGGTTTTACTTCTTTTCTTTGAATTTTTTGATTCGAATTTATTTTTAGTAGAGAAATGAAGAAAGATGAATTTTAGCTGAAAAGTAAAATCAGATCTTCTTTCATTTTATTTATTTATGACTTTATTTTACAAAGAAAATAGCCACTTGTCCTCTTAAGAGTTAATTAACTTACACCTAAACATTCCAAGCTTCCATATGTTTACAAGTGTAAATTCCCTTTTATTTTGATTTATTTAAATCCTACATGTGTATTTATAAAATATCTATATGTATATAAAAATGTATTTATCCTTTTATAATTTATGCTTTAATCAAATATTTATAACATATTTATAAATGCTTGAGAAATTGAGTTTAACTCTATATATATATATTTTTTTTACAAACCTATTTTGACTTATATTTGAATTTTAAAAATGAAAGAATCTTAAAACCAATTAACTTCTTATTTTAAATCTTATTTAAAAATTAAACTAAAATATATCTTTATAATAAATAAGAAATTATCCTTGTTATTTAAATCTCAATTATCATTTCCAAAAGTATTAAGTCAAATTACAAATTTCCAAATTACAAATTATATAAATATTAAAGTTTGAAAATATCTTATTAAATTCAAATTCAATATTCTTTCCATTCCAATATATACAAATATATATATTCTAAATGGAAAATACTTTTAACATTAGCTTTATAATTATCATATTTAATTTTAATACATAACTTCAAATAACAATATATATATACATATATATTATAATTTGATAACTTATCCTTTTATTAAATTAAAGACTCCCTATTTATAATATATATACCTATATATATACATTATAAATATAAACACTTATATTAGTTTTAGTAAGATAAATCTTCCTAATTAAAATTTTAGAAAAGATATCCCCAAATTAAAATGTTATTAGTTTTCAAAAGAAATAAATTTGCCAATTTAAAATATTATTAACCTTTTAAAATGAATAAACTTGTCAATTTATAAAATAAATCAACAAATCAATTTAATTATTAATAAAGATTATTAAATTGATATTGCCAAATTTCCGGGATATCACATTCCTCCCCCCTTAAAATAATTTCGTCCCCGAAATTTAAAAGCAAAGATAATTTAATAACCCGGCAAAATTTTATTTTAAACAGCAACCATAGATATCAATCATATTCTAACAACCATAGCAAATAATTTAATCAAACAAATTTAACTATCCAGTCAAAATCTGGATAGAATTTCCTCGAGTTTTCCCAAGTATATATATATATATATACCGGGATACTCGTTCTACAGGATCTTAACTAACTATCTACAATAATCTAGAACTCCTTCCCTTCTAGATCACAATCTGAACAAGATATCAGACTAAACTCAAAACCATCCCCCTACCAAATCCTTCTGAACTGCTGATTTCATCCCTCGATGAATCATACACATATTCCTCAGAGATACGTGAAATACAATGAATTCCAGTTGTCCGAACTGGCAACTCAATCCTATAGATCGAAGAACTATTCCTCACGAGACAGAGAAAAATCTCATAATACTTCCGGAGCTAACTCTTCAGTCTTACTAAATCTTATATCTCCCTTGATCGGAGAAAACTTAAACAATATTCAAATTTCAACTTCAAATTCCAAATTTCATCAATTCTTAACTGCATAACTCTCCTGATAATCCTGAGTCACTTCATTCTTCCTGATCAGCTTAACTCTTGCTGATGCCTCTTAAAACAAACCAGACCAATATCAAACAAATTTCTGGATTCTACTCAACAAAATGGTTCTTCCAAAAATACACCGAAATATAGAACATAACTCTACTCCACAATCATTAGAGCATTTCGAACTACTTCTCCTTTCTGGAATAGCCAAACAGTTGCACTTGACAACTTATCTCCAAATCCTGAATATTCCTTCAAACTTAGAGATACACTTAAATTTCCTATAGAAATCCTCTACTCCAAGAAAATCACAACTCCCGGTTGTTCCCACCCTAGAATAGCTGCTATCTTGCTTTCGCTACACAACTCTGATCTTGAACAGATGAGAATGCCGTCGGAGAAACTCGAGCACAAACTTGATCATCCACAGTATACCATAAAATCTTAGTGAACCACTCCACTTGGTCAAAACATCACAGAAGAATTCCCTCCAGAAAATTAGGACTGATCAATCCCTCTCCAAAGAATCCTAAGCTGCTTCACCAAATTCTTCTCTAGAAGACATCCTTCTACTAAGCTGAACTTCCGGTAACTCCACGAATCAAGTCGATACGGAATCTCAATCTCCAATAATCCCAAGAGAATACTTAAACAATCGCAAGTCACTTTTGCGATCAGCTCGGCCTAATTTCCAAAGATAACTGTTCTCTCTTCACTAATCAGAACAGCTTATACTTGACTAACCAATCCATCGAAGAAATGGATTCACTCAACTGCTTCTGAACTTCACCTTCAGAAAAACTGCTCAGCCAGAAACTTTCTGCCAACATAGAACACTCCGAGTCGCACTGCTGCCACAAACCAAAGACTTCTTATCCGAAACTCCTCGAGAAACTCGGACCTCAAAGCAATTAGAAACACCCCACTGGACTCAGCCACAACACCGAAACAGACTCACTTCTTCAAACTTGTTCCAGAAGAAACATCTTCAGAAACGTCCATAGCCACCGTGTCTCATCACACAGTTACTACTTCCTGAGGTTACCAAAATACCATCACTCTCTTCAGCTCATCCAATAGATCTACTCTATTCATCCAACTTCAAAGATAAACTCTAAACCATAACTGGTTTCCTTCAGAGATCGGTGAAATCTTTACACCACAACGAAGTTCACTCGAGACAGTATTAGGTCTACAGTCTCGTCAGATATACTTCCAACCTCAACACTCAAATTCTAACTATTGGTAGTTGTGTTACTCACACTACCACCTTATCTACCTTTATAACTTATATTGGAAAACCCGAACAGGTAACCCAACAAATAGGTAGAAATATATATATATATTTAAAATGATACTTTTTATATAGAAATTATTTCTGGGTAAAATTATTTCATTTACCTCTTTAAAACAATATTGTGTCCGTTGGCCTGGTTCAAGTGTTTAGAGATCCCTATCAATAACGTTAGCTACTCGTATTGACCAGAATCCATATACCACTCAACCGATCAATTAACACAATATAAAATCATTTTTATATAACTAACAATTACGTGCTCTCAAGATAGACACCACTTCAGAGCCTAGGTATTCACTCAACCTACTGCTCCGATATTCACTTAACCAAAAGCTTAGGCATTCGCTCAACCTATGCTCTGATACCAACTGTAACAACCCGACTTTTCTCCACAGAAAGTCGCATCGTTAATTAAGAAAGAAAGGGATAGAAAAAGAAAAGAAAGAAAAGAAGAAAGAACAACAACATCAGAAACTCACAGCGGAACGAATGAAATATAATATATCATATAAAATATTACATAGTATCATATATATCAGAGTTACACAACTTATACAACACATATTAGACAGTTATAAACATCTGTCTAATTCATACAACTCAAGTATCACAGATACAGACACAACATATACACAGCGGAATCATCATATATCTACACGGTGAAGCCTCCTGCTCCAAATCTCCTCCAGAATTCGTCAAAGCTAACCTGAATCCCTCGACTACTCAATACAATATTGAGTACCCAAGAGTTTAATAAAACAGAAAATAAACACTTGGGTCAGACATGGGTCTGGTGTGAGTAAACGGTTAGATTGCTTAACTTTGAAAACCTTTGAAAACAAAAGTATCACGTAAGACTCCCATCACATAAACATGGGTAAGTTTTTACCTTACGCTAACTAAAACATTTGATAGGAAATCCAGTTATATTATAATAGGGTCTAGGGTTTCCAAGTAAAATACAGAAATAGCTGAAATGCTTGCATCTCACATTTCAACATAGTTGGGCACAACTAATACGTACGGCACTTATTGGAGTTTGGATTCCATACAATGGCAGGGCTACTGGGGTACCGCCCGTCACAGTACGTGGCCTAGATCACCGTACCGAGGAGTACGCCCGCTCCCCTGCAACACAAAGCCGGAACCATCCCTTACTGGATAATTCCGAACAAGATAATCCCGTAGTTGGCGCGACCAACCACACACTAAGCCGAATAAAAGAAAAGGGACCTCTAGACAGGGATCTATCTTGCTCTCAGTGGGTGCTACCCACGAAACCTTGCTGCACCTCCCCTGTTTTAGCCATTCCCGGTTGATGAGGCTTGAGGTTACGATTACCTTTAATCAGAACATATCACTTAGAATGCTCATCGTCCACCCTGACGATGTTCTGAAAGCATTCAATCCATTCAAGTTCGTTCCGGGTTCGAACGAAACCGAAGGCATTATCTCGTTACACTCGTTTTGGAATCACCCTCAGAGTTAACGACAATAACCCTTGCACTCTGAATCTTCATCTTCACTTGAGATTCACGACCTATCGTTAATTTGGATTGATGTGGTATTCGGGTCTCCAGACCTGGAAATCCGGTATACGGAAACCCAATCCCGGTCTCATCGAAATCCAAAACGTATCTTTTAAGGCCAAGTTGTTTTAAAGTTAAAACAATTCAATTTCTATTATCTATATACACACATAGATAATTCACAATATCAAATAGATAATCTACATTATCATCATAAACAGATAATTCATATCATCATCACTATGTAACCAAACATCCATATTACACGGTATCAATTATCTCCTATCTGAGATCTTAAACCATTCAAGGTAAACAATTCCATACATCCATACATAAGCAATGATCTATACTATCTCTAATTAATTTAACATAAATTAATTACTTCCTTCTATATATAAATCCTGCCTACTTAACCATTAATTAATTATAAATCAATTAATTAATTATCCTCTAATTATTCATTTCAATTAATCATCCTTGATTAATTATCTTTTAATTATATTTAAATAATTAGCCTTTAATTAATTTCACAAATTAATTATTCTTAACATTTATAGTAATTAACCTTTAATTACTTATTAATTAACTATAATTAATTATCTTAATCCTTAATTACATTAATTAATTACTCTTTAATTACTTATTATTGATTAATTAGCTTTAATTAATCAACTCTTAATTACATCATTAATTATATTAACTAATTAATCCTTTATTACTTCTTTAATTAATTACTCCATTTAAATTTATTTACATTTAATAATTAATCTTTAATTAGTCACATTTATTAATCACCTTTGATTAATCTCATTCAGTAATTAACTTCCCTTAATTACTTCATTACACAAATTAATTACTCCTTAATTAATTATCTTAAATTAATCCCTTGATTAATTACAAAAAGTAATTAAATTCAAATTACTTTCATTCTTAAATCATCTTCCATTAATTACATCCAGTAATTACCATTAATTACTTTACTAAGTAATTACAGTCCATTTAATTAATCACATTAATTAATTAGTCTTAATTAATCTTATTTATTAATTAACTTTAATTAATCACATTAATTAATTATCTATGTAATTAATCCTTAATTACCTTTCATTAATTACTTCCATAAAGTAATTATTCTTTTTAATTAATTACATTTAGTAATTATCCATTTATTACTTACACTAAGTAATTACACTTCATTAATTACATTTAAGTAATTATTCTTATCAAATTACCAAGTGATTATCTTAAATTAATTAAACTTAATTAATTAATTTAAAACTTTTCAAAATTATTTAATTAATTACCTTAAGTAATTAATTCCTTTAATTATTTCTATTAATTAACCTCTAGTTAATGGTTCATCTCTTAGTTCATTAACTACCCACTAATTGCTCTATTAATTAATTATTCTTAATTACAAATAAGTAATTAACCTTTAATTCATTTTACTAATTAATTATCTTTAATTAATATCAACCTTTTAAAAATAAACTCTTCATTTAAATTAAATACTTATTCTATTATTAACTTTATTAAAACCAATTTAGGAATCAATTATATATTTGAAAATATATTTTACTTTAAAACAAAACAATTTAAACCCTTAGTTTTTAATATACTTAAAATCTTTGGAAATCCTTTTCAAACATGTTTAATTAAATTAAACAAATATTTATCTTTGGAAACTTAATTTCCATATCCTTTAAAACTTATATATTTAAAATATATTTGAAACATAGTTTAAACATTACTTTAATTACTTTGGATATAACTTAACAACTTGAAACATGCTTATTTAAACTTGTTTAAATTTCTTAAAACTTATTAACAACTTCACCTTTAAACTTAACTAATCATCTTTTTTATAAAAACTGACTGTTTTAAATCTTTAAAACATTAAAACTTATCTAAACACTACAACATAGAAACTCGAGTTAACCCTCACTAAAACCCGAGCTAACATACAATTTTCCCGAGCTCAGACTCGAGTATTTCGCTTATCCCACTGCTTCGAGAAAACCACGCAACTTCACGAGTCAATCCCGAGTTTCCAGCTTCTTCCCAAATCCTATCATCGTCAGACACATACGTGCACACGTGCACGTGCACGCCGTACCCACGTCTCTCCGACCAACTCTCCGCTCTTCGACAAGTCGTTGACACCTCCCACTGTCCTTCCGACCATCCATCTCCGATGAATTCGCGAGAAAACAAAATCGAGCAACTCGATCCCATTAGAACCCAAACAACCAAAGTCTGGAACCCAACCTCATCGAAAATCAACCACCAGCCATCGCCTCCGACCACTGGAATTCACGCCGACCGATCCAAAGCTGCGCCACGCCACGATGAACCATTTCCCCAACACGCGATCGATTCCGATCCACTCTCGTCGTCGCACATCCCTCAGCAACCTCATCATTCTATCTGGCCATCGAACCCTAGATCGACTTCGCCAAGCTACTTCGGCCATTAGAAAAATCCCAAACCATTTTTCCCAAGATACCCATACTCCATACTACCTTCAGCCCAAAACTCAATCGATTCCAACACGTAGATCGCCAGAATTCGATGATCAACCCAATTTTGAACAAACCTGATTATCTCATTAATTCCCAAACTAAAAATCTCAATTTACCACCTAAATTCATGATTTTTCTCAACATATCAGATTCTAAGATCAAAAAAACTTAAATTAAAATGATTGATTTTTACTTATTTAGATCTTCACTGTATTTTGTCATTTTTGTGAAAATTACTAAATATAAAATCCTAAAACTACTTTTAATATTAATACTATACAGTAAGAATCATTTTCCATTCAGAGATTAAGGCTTAATTTCGATTGTAGAGAGAGATATGGGTTTTTTTCTTTCATATGACATATAATCCTGTAAATAAGAACAGAGAACAACATATACATATGCATATATATTTCCACAGAATCATCTTTATATATATACATGCATGCATTCACATCCAACACATAAAACATTTTAAACTATATTACTGCTACATTTATCACTAATAACAATTATAGGATCAGATTAAAACTGTTTTTAAAATAAAGTTTACTCACCTGACATTATAAAACAGAGAAGCAGATTCTTATTTCCAGGCTGATGTGTTTGATTTTAAACTTGCATTCCTTTTTGCTTGTTGAATTTTAATCTTGCTGTTTGATTTCCTTATCTGATTGCATGTCTTCAGATTGAAATTGAAGATTTGAAGCTGTTATTAAATTTTGCCTTTGATCTCCTTTTGATTTGAATTTCCAGACTTTTCATTTCTTTCTTTGATTTCCAGGTTTTACTTCTTTTCTTTGAATTTTTTGATTCGAATTTATTTTTAGTAGAGAAATGAAGAAAGATGAATTTTAGCTGAAAAGTAAAATCAGCTCTTCTTTCATTTTATTTATTTATGACTTTATTTTACAAAGAAAATAGCCACTTGTCCTCTTAAGAGTTAATTAACTTACACCTAAACATTCCAAGCTTCCATATGTTTACAAGTGTAAATTCCCTTTTATTTTGATTTATTTAAATCCTACATGTGTATTTATAAAATATCTATATGTATATAAAAATGTATTTATCCTTTTATAATTTATGCTTTAATCAAATATTTATAACATATTTATAAATGCTTGAGAAATTGAGTTTAACTCTATATATATATATTTTTTTTACAAACCTATTTTGACTTATATTTGAATTTTAAAAATGAAAGAATCTTAAAACCAATTAACTTCTTATTTTAAATCTTATTTAAAAATTAAACTAAAATATATCTTTATAATAAATAAGAAATTATCCTTGTTATTTAAATCTCAATTATCATTTCCAAAAGTATTAAGTCAAATTACAAATTTCCAAATTACAAATTATATAAATATTAAAGTTTGAAAATATCTTATTAAATTCAAATTCAATATTCTTTCCATTCCAATATATACAAATATATATATTCTAAATGGAAAATACTTTTAACATTAGCTTTATAATTATCATATTTAATTTTAATACATAACTTCAAATAACAATATATATATACATATATATTATAATTTGATAACTTATCCTTTTATTAAATTAAAGACTCCCTATTTATAATATATATACCTATATATATACATTATAAATATAAACACTTATATTAGTTTTAGTAAGATAAATCTTCCTAATTAAAATTTTAGAAAAGATATCCCCAAATTAAAAAGTTATTAGTTTTCAAAAGAAATAAATTTGCCAATTTAAAATATTATTAACCTTTTAAAATGAATAAACTTGTCAATTTATAAAATAAATCAACAAATCAATTTAATTATTAATAAAGATTATTAAATTGATATTGCCAAATTTCCGGGATATCACATGTACATTCCTAGAATGTCATTCCACCATTACCCACCTGCCTTAATTTATTTTTCTAGTCCTAATAAATATTCATTACCCATAATAACTGGTCAATAATGTCAAAATTAACAGTCTCTAATCAATCCTTATTTAATCTCTTTCAGTTTATTATCGGTTTCAAAATTCACTTATTTTGAGTACTCAATTCCTCCACAAATACTATATTAGATTCCTTAATCGGTCCTCTATTTAATTACTTTTTATTCTCTATTAATTACAAATTTATTGCCCATTAAATTTGTAATTAATGTCCATAAATACTAGTCCCATAATTATCGTGTTGTTTATAATTAATACGAATACCGTTGTAAATTACACTATTTATATGTTTCTTATTTCTAATTATTAATTTTTAAACTGGAAGATTCCTCTCCACATTTTATTTTATTAGAGATATCCTTCCAAAAAGGATTACCATTAAAATTTTCATAAATTAATCACAAGTGATGTTTTTGCTTTGTTTGAACTTACACGGTATTATTTCTTTTTCTTTTATTGAAATAGACAGTGTAAACTATGGAAAATAATATCCATATCTTACACATCTCGTTTCCATTTTGGTATATCCTTGTCAATTCAAATGACACATTTTTATACATATTTTGGGATCAGATAATTTATGGAAATTACATATAACATGCTCCGAATAATTTAAAACATGGAAATTCGCAATCAAAGTCAACTAGGGCAACAAAATTTACAACCTAATTATAGCTCTGGAATATCCTTACACTTTACCAACATTCTACAATTAAATGCTTGGGACTGAATTCAAATTTCCAGATCAGGTTATATATACCATTCTTATTTTATTCATATCATGAATCTTTAATCCTTCCTTACCTAGATAGTGATCTCTATCTACTCCATAAAATATAAACTTGGAAACCCATATTACATTAGTATATGACATTTGAAATTCAAACTTGCAAAAGAATTTCCACATCTCGAAAGAAAACCTTTAAGCATCTTTTCAAAAGAATTTCAAACTTGCAAAAAAGTTTGGGGTATCGAATTCGTAAAAGCATTTAAACATTGTATTTTATTTTATTCTGTATATCTATTCCATTTTTATTAAACACTTGGACAAAACATTCGAAAAATATTTGAACCCAACTTTTTACAAATTTCAAAACATTTACCGCTTTATTCTTGACTCCGGATTTAAAGGTTCTAAAATTGCTTAGTAAAATAATTTTCCTTCTCAAATACTTTTACCTCAAAGACTTACATCTTTAAAAGTAGGGCCTCTAACCCAAAACGTTCAAAAACTCAACCATTAGACCAAACTATCAAAATTTCAAAAAGGATTGTTTAGTCCTAAAAAGGAGCAAAATAATTTTCCTCTTTCAAAAACTTTCTTCATTAAAGATTTATTCATTTAAAAGTTGGTCTTTTAATTCAAAATATTCAAATACATCTTCTATAGCTTTAAACAATGAAAAGTGGAGTAGACAAAGATAACTTCCATCATATTATTTTCCTATCCTATTTTCATCAATTTTATCTCTAACTAGATTACTAACCCTATTTTATAAGTTCCAAAAGCTATTCCTATCCAAAGCTTCCAATATTACCATTGTTTGTATTTTTCCTATTTAAATGGCTTTTACATTATTTTAATCAAGTTCCATTTCCTTTATGAAATAGGTTAAATCATTAAGATCTACTTACACTCTATTTTATATTTATTTCAAATTGAAAAAGCCCTTTATCGAAAATCTTTAAATCGAAATTTTTTTGACCCAACCAAAATTTGAAACTATGAGTTTCGACAACGAAAAACCACTTTTACCCAAAAAATTTTATTCACAAACTTTTTCCTTAACAAAATTTCTAAATTATGAATTTTCAAATTTCCCGTTTTTCTTTCAAAACAACAACTCTAAATAAGTCCTTTGAAAAAATCATTCAAAAAAATTGAAGGAAGTTGCCAAAAATCCTTTTTATCAAATTATTTCACATGGGATTGGATTTTTAGAAATTGACTTTAATTATCCTTTCTATTGAATTTTCTTCCTCTAACATCCCTTACTTTCAAATGCTTACACTATACTACCTTATGTATTTAATTACTACCTCAACTATTTATCCGCTAGTTCTATAAATGTCGATTGTCCGTAATAAATGATTATTATTCTAACTGGATAATTCCTAAGGACATTTATTTATTCTAACTTTTCCTATTAAAACTTCTCTATCTCTCCATAATTACCCTAATCATCATTTTAATCAATTCATTCATATCCTTATAAAATTACTATAACTCCCTATTTATTTCACACTTATTGCCTTATTAATCTTTGAGTTATAATCTCAAAAACATTTCTAACAATACGAACTCCATCCCATGGGTAATCAGGGTAGGAGTATAACTTTAACTCTATTTATTTTTCCATCCCATGGTCGCCTTTCCCATCCTTTCAGAATATGGTCGGGACTATATCTATAGCCAAAATTTATAGAGTAAGTTCAAATTATTATACATATATAGTAGGTTTTTTGAAAATACTTTCAAAAATAAGAAATACACCACGCATACGTATAACTATCCCCATTGATCGGGTAACCTAGGCTCTGATACCAAATATAACAACTCACCCTGAAATAAGCCTATTTTTGACCCAAAAAAAGCCCGTCGAACCTTAGGCCAATCTCACAATGGAATGGATAAAATACACTCATTTCATAAAAGAAACCATTTTAGAAACAATACAAGTTATCACCAAATCTTATAACTTGTCTACATAAGACCTCTATAATACAATATTTCAAAATAACATAATTGTCTGAACTGGGTGCATTAAAAATATTTAAAAAGCATAAATAGATAGTTTAACGATCAGCCTTTCTTACTACCAAAGACGACACTTAATACATCCTCGGTATTCGTGTGTCAATCATTTAGTCATTCGAAAGATGGCTCATTAGGAGTGAAAGAAGAAAAGATAGAAGAGAAGAAACTAAACATCACAGAATCTCACAACACAACGGAAAAATATATACTACTCAACAAAATATATTACAAAGTTGTTTAAAAAATGTTACATAAGATTCATACTAATACAATTCTATCCTTGGACAGTTATAACAGCTTATCCCTACCTAATTGATACAAGATACATATAATACAGCAGAATCAAGATAATAACTAGCTATCGATGAACCCACCTGCTCCAAGCTCCTCTAAGATGAATTTGTAGAAAACTTGAACTACTTGGTCGCCTACTCAAATTTGAGCACCCAAGAGTTTAGGAAAAATGGAAAATAAACTCCGGGTCAAACATGGGTCTGGTGTGAGTAAAGCATATGTCTTAAACTTTAAAAAACTTTTAAATCAAAGGCATCTCATAAGACTACGCTGCACATAAATACAGATGAGTTTTTACCTTACGATAACCAAAACATTTTCTATAGAAAATCCATTGATATTATAATAATGTCTAGGGGTCAAAGTAAGATATGAATATAGTTAAAATGCTTGCATCTCACATTTCAACATAGTTGGACACAACTAAGTCTATATGGCACTTACTGGAGAATGGATTACCTACAATGACTGGGCTACTGGGGTACCATCCATCACAACTCATCTCTAAATAAAATAATATAGAGGACCTCATCAGGATCCCCTACCAACACAGAACCGACCTACCACTTGACTAGTAGTAACGAATATGATCAACCCTTAGTTAATGGGCCCCAAAGCATAAAAATGAGAGAAAATATCCACTCTAGATAATCATACCCTAATTATGAGAGAACCACTTAGCCCTGCAGCATTTCTCATGCTTTAGCCATTCCCGGTTGATAAGGCTTGAGACTACGTTTTACCATTTATATAGTACTTTTCACTTAGAATACTACATTGCCTTCCAGTCAATGACACAATGTTAACATTAATCCATACAAGTCGTTCAGGAGATGAATGAACCGAAGACACTACTTCTACTACATCCATTTTGGAATCACTCTTAGGATTAGTAGCAAACAGCCCTTGCACTTTAAGAACCTCTGTCTTCAATTCCATCATCTTCAAGGTGTATTCACTTTGAAATGCTTGAGTTAGATCGAAGTGGTTTTCGGATAATATATCTAATCCCGGTCTCTTCGAAACAACATTCGATAATTTCCGATGAACTTAACCCCGAATCTTTAGGAAATATATAGTCAAAGATAAAAGCGAATGTAACGACCGTGATTTTTAAATTACTGTCGGAGTAAATGATTTAAATAGAATTTTGAGTATAAGTCGCAATGCAACTCATCAAAGTCAGTTGAGTGTGTTATTTTGCAATGCATTCACGTGTAGGTATGAGTCTTTTATGGAATAAAAGGGTGAACACTTTACATTATTGATTATAATCATCACGTATGCCTGGGTATCACTCTATCCATAAAGCAAGTGGACCATTTTTTTTACTGTATACACATTTGGATTTCATAAAGCAAGTGTGAACATTTGCTTCTCTCTGCTGCCGCCATCAAGTGTTACAGCCGAGCACATTGCATTTAATGCAAGTATAGGCTAGCACGTTTTCAAAGTAAATGCATTGTACAAAATGTGTTGCCAGCACATTGTTGCTTTCACTGGTGCACAATTGAAGAAAAGAAAAGTAAAAATACCTCTGCAACACATTTACTCATTCTCAAAAAGCTTGGTGAAGCATTAATGGAAGATCTATAAATAAGTGGTTCCTGTAGCAATCGAATTGTGAAGGAAATTTAAGGTGAGTGTAACTCACATTTCTAATTTATAATCTTTATTGCCCAAACCCTCTTTCGTGCATGCATGTTAAGAACGCAGGCCACCTTCCTTTTGCATTTCATACATGCGTGTAAAGAGAAAAATTTATCCCAGGTCATGTATAAAATTTTGTCACATGTAGGTAGTGCACTTCACACAAATGAGTTTCAGAGCATTGATATTTAAGTATAACCTGCATGCAAAGTTACGTGTTTTAATTGTGCAAGGATATTTTTTATATACGAAAGTGTAGAATAGACCATTTGTAGATTAGTGTGTGCAAGCCTATACGTGTGGAAAGAGAGCCCAGGTCCAATATTTTTATTTTTATTTGCGTGTGAGTAATGTATGGGCAAAATCTATGGCCAGGTCACAAACTTTCTTTCTTTATTTACTTGCATGCCAACTTTTGTGTGCGTGAGAAATATGTAAACAAAGGCAATAGTCCAGGCACTTGTTTTATACCATTTTTGTTTGTACAAATATAACTTTGCCCAAGATATTTGCTTTACATATTTACAAGGGTAGTATTCAAAAGTATAGTAAGGTCAGTAATGTTTTTGATTTACTTCACTGCGTACAAGTGGTATAGTTAGAAAGTTTATGAGTTCCAAGTCGAGAATTTTGTTAACTTCCTATTTGCGTGCTATTAATTGGCCAGGTCGTTCTTTTTTATGCATTTTGCGTGCAAGTGTAGTGTATTAAAATATTGCACCGGGTATAATTCCTTAATGCATTTGCGTGCAAATTGTAGTGTAGAAAAGTATTGCCCAGGTTGCATTAATTTCGAAATATTTATATGTGTCAGCGGGTGTAGCTTTGTCCAGGTTACTTTATTTGTTTGCCTATTTTATTTTGTGCAAGTGGGCGTGCAAATATTTTGATGAATATATAGTAGGGCAGTCAACTATTTAATTTACGTTGAACCGGTGTTTGGTTTTGAAACGTATTTTGTTGCCGTTATTTTTATAACGGAAATTTTATGCCAGTATTAGATTTTGATGCGTGTTGTTTGGATGACATTTTTGACGAACAAATTTACTGTTGTTTTGACTTCAGTAACCGTCAATTTTAAAGTGAATTTTCAAGCGGTTATCCCGCAACGCTGATTTGATATCCATTTTTACAGTGTTTTGTGAAGCGCAATTTCTTTGTCGAAATTGCTACTGATGTTGCTGTTTTAATCACGTGTTTTAAAAATTGTTTTAAAAATAAAATTGTTTTCAAAAAATTTATAGTTTGCGCTTTCAAAAGAATGAGGAAGCGATTTAAACGCTTCAGCAAAATTGAGGACTATGAACCCTCACTTTTACTGATTCGGTTAATTTCGGACTTGTCCGTTTGAGAACGTAAATTTTATTTATATAAAATACACAATTTTGCACTTTCAAGGAAACGATGAAGAGATTTAAACGATTTAGCAAAAGTGCGGAGTATGGAACCACACTTTTACTATTTCGGTTAACTCCGGACTCGTTAATTGAAATATTTGCTGTTGTTTGATGATTTTGTTGGGATTTCGGGCCACTATGTTGGACCTTCGAGTCATATGATGGACCTTCGGCTCAAATACCAGTACTAGACCTTTGGGTCATATGTTGGACCTTCGGGTCATTTGTTGGGCGCCAAAAATTATGATGACAGTACTTGGTAGGCTTCGACCATTTGTTGATACACGTGCGGCGTAGCTTAGACTCGCCATATGTTGGGATCGATCTACTTTTATGTTGATTTTTCTAGATTTTGGGACTGCTGATTTTTTCTAGTTATCTTATTTGATTTCTAGATTTTGCGTATTGCTGTTTTGAATTCGATTGTGAATTTGAAAATTGAATTTGATGGAGTTTAAATTGAGATTTCTTCATTTAAACTATATTGATTATTTATGTCGAATAGTCTCATTCGAGACTATAATTATTTGCTTAAGTGTTGTTTATCATACACTTATTTCTGAGTTAAATTAGACTGATCCATTTATTATTTTCTTTTAAATAATACTCGGGTCAGACCGAGTTATTTCGGGATAATCTCTATCTCTGATTCAGTTGCTGCTTCAGCTTTTGGGATTTCACTCCATCTTTTGTCTAGTCTTTGAGGTGTTACTTTTGGTGTATTGACTCTCGTCTCATGTATGTATTGATGGATATGTATATGTACATTTGGTTCATGTGAACTATCGATTGTTGTAGCATGTACCCAAACTTGTCTTCCGCTATATATCTGATATTTCTGTTCTGATGTGATTATACTATCAGTGTTGTTGTTATTATGAGTTGTTCTGAATTTTTCTTTAGCCACTGTGGTTTCATTTTAGATTTGGATTGAATATATATATCTTTGGGAGTAATTTATACAACTCCTATCGATGAAATCAATACTCATCTAAAGCATAACTTACAGATGGTCGCTTCTAACAAGCCTTATTCTTCGCAATAACAGACGTTATTCCTTATAATAACCTTTGTTATTGTGAGCATAGAGGTGGGGCGTCATAGCTTGGTATCAGAGCTGAAATTCAGAACAAATTATAATAAACACAGAACAGAAGCAAAATGGAACATGTGTTACAACTATTCGGGGGTTTTATTCGTGCCTTTTTAATATATTCTTTCCACTTTAACATGTGGAGTATGTCTAGGAATAAATTTTATATTCCGTAGTATTCCATTTGTTAAATTTCTTAACGATTGTGTATTGTTTTAACTAATCCTTACCTTCTCTTGTCTCTCAGCATATGGCTGGAAGAGGAAGAGGGAAGCGTTCTGCTGTAGGTCCGTCTAGTGGTTCTCATCCAAACGGAGTATATATGTCAGCTGATCAGTTTATGGAGCTATTTTGGGGTACTCAGCCTTCTGTTGTTACTCCCGCAGCTCCTAATCACAAGTTTGCCTTCGCTCGCATGTGTAGTGACTATTCCCACCTTGGAGGCCAACCTTTCAAGGGATCGGAAAGTGTAATGGAGGTTCAGACTTGGTTGCGCACTTGTGAGCGCATATTTTCTCGGATGGATTTTTCTGATCATCATCGCATTCTCATGGCATCTAGCATGTTGCAAGAGCGTGCTCTACACTGGTATGAGCTTTTTATTGTGGAAGTTGATGAGTCCTCTCTTTTATGGATTCAGTTTAAGGAACGTTTCGAACTTAAGTTCGTTCCTGAATCGGAAAAGGCTAATCTTGCTCGTAGTTTCCTTGAGTTGAAACAAGGAAAGTCATATGTTTCTTTATGTTGCATCTTTCGAGGCCTTGTCCAAGTATTGAGTTGAGTTCATTAACACTCCGCGTAAGAATAATCTTCGTTTTGTTGATGGTTTGAAGAAGTATTTGAAGAAAGTTCTTTTGCTTCAGCTTAAGCTCTCTTTTGAGGAGCTTGTTGATTCAGCACTGCCTTGAAGCTGTCGAAAAGGAACGTGATAGTGGTGATGAGGCTGAGGTTTCTAAAAACCACAACAAGAAGAGGTTTCCATTTCGTAAGCCTAATTCTTTCAACCAGAAGAAAAAGAAGCAAGCTACCTCTAGTTCTCAGCCTAGTAGTGCACCTTCTAATCAGAGGGCGTGCTATAATTGTGGTTCTTTGGATCATCTTCTTCGTAGATGTCTTAAGCTTCGCATTTGTCGTTATTGCAAGAAAGAAGGTCATTGGGTTTCTGATTGTCCTATTGCTCCTAAGGGTTTCAAATCTGGGAAGCTTAATGTTGCTAAAGCTTCTGGTGTTTCTTCTCAGCCCAAAGGTATTACTCCTTCTGTTTTGGAAGGTTTTATTTTATTTCATGGCCATTCCATTAGAGTTCTTTTCGATATGGGTGCATCGCATTCCTTTGTGTCAAAGGAGTTTGTTGATATTATTCCTTTTGGATGTTGTTAGTCTTTGTGACCCTTTGAGGATTGTGAATCCCATTGGTGGATCCGCTACTCTTGGTTTGTTGTGTGTTGATATTGAGATTATTCTTTGTGGTTTCTCCTTTCATGTGAATCTGCATGTTATGGATCATCTTTGTTTTGATATGATATTGGGTATGGATTGGCTCATCAGTTATGAAGTTCAAATTCTATGTCTCGAAAGAACTTTATATCTTAAGCATCCCGATGCTAGCGAGCTGTTATCTATTATATTTTGAAGCATGGATCATACTTCGAATGATCTCATTTCTTCCTTTGAATCGGAGGATGTCATAGAGAATATTCCGGTTGTTTGTAATTTTTCTGATGTTTTTGAGCCTATTTCGAGATTGCCGCCGAAGAGGGCAATTGAGTTTCGTATTGATCTTGTCTCTGGTGCTCATCCTGTCAGTCGTCCTCCCACAAGGATGTCTGCTAAGGAAAATGAGGAACTCAAGCAACAATTATCTGAGTTGGAAGCCAAGCATTTTATTCGTTCTAGCTCATCTCCTTGGGGCGCCGCCGTTGTCTTCGTTAAGAAGCCAGATGGTACTCTTAGGCTTTGCATTGATTATCGCAAGCTTAACGAGCTCACTATCAAGAATACGTATCCATTGCCTAGGATCGATGACATGTTCGATCAATTGAGTGGCGCTAAACTGTTCTCCCAACTCGACCTTGCTACCGGTTTTCATCAATTACGAGTTGTGGAAGATAGCATTCCTCTTACCGCATGCCGTACTCGTTATGGTTCTTACGAATGGCTTGTTATGCCGTTCGGTTTGACGAACGCTCCAGCATATTTTGTAGATCTTATGAATCGGATATTCTGGGAATATCTCGATAAGTTCGTCTTGGTTTTCATTGATGATATTCTTATTTATTCCAAATCTGAAGCCGATCATATTCATCATTTGGAGATTGTTTTGAGCACTCTTCGTCAGCATCAGCTTTATGCCAAATTCTCCAAGTGTCACTTCTGGGAGAATAAGGTGAAATTTCTCGGTCATATTGTTTCTTCCGATGGTATCTCTGTCGATCTTTCCAAGATCGAATCTACTCAGAATTGGAAGAGGGCCGAGACTGTTACTGAGATCCGTAGTTTTCTTGGATTGGCGGGTTATTATCGCCGGTTCATTAAGGACTTTTCTCGTATTGCTTTACCGCTTACCACTCTTACGAGAAAAGCTGTTCCTTTTATTTGGTCTGATAAGTGTGAGAATTCTTTCTTGAAGTTAAAAGATCTCCTTACTCATGCTCCTATCTTAGTGGTTCCCGAAGGGAATCATGATCTTGGTGTTTATACCGATGCCAGTGGTTATGGACTCGGTGCTGTTCTCATGCAAAAGGATAGAGTAGTTGCCTATGCTTCTAGAAAACTAAAGCCTAACGAGATTCGTTATGCTACCCATGATTTGGAGTTAGCCGCTATAGTCTTTGCTTAAAAGATTTGGCGACATTATTTGTTGGGCGAGCGTTTTATTCTCTTTACTGATCACAAATCTCTGAAGTATTTATTTACTCAAAAAGAACTTAAGATGAGGCAACAGCGTTGGCTCGAATGTCTTGCTTCATATGATTTCGATATTCAGTATACCCCTGGTAAGGGTAATCGAGTTGTTGATGCACTTAGCCGCAAGCAGCAAGTTGTTGTTTCCATGATGATAGTAGAGTGGAATATTTTGGAAGCTTTATCTCTTTGTGATATTAGAGACCGCCCTTCAGTTTTTGATTCTCCCGTGCTTTTATTTAGCATGGAAGCTCGTCCTAGTTTGTTGGATCGTGTTGCCGATGCCCAGAAACAAGATCCACATATTGCTTATCTTATCCAGACTTGTAAATCGGAATCCTGAAGTGATGATCAAAGAGATTTCGATATTGATGTTCATGGTTGTATTCGAAAGAAGGGAAGGTTGATCGTGCCTAATGTTCCTAATCTTAGAAATGACATTCTTGAGGACTGTCATCGTTCTAAGTATACTATCCATCCGGGTAGTAGCAAGATGTATGCTGATATGAAATGCTTATACTATTGGGAAGGTATGAAGCATGATGTTGCAAGTTATGTAAGTCGTTGCATGACTTGTCAACTTATTAAAGCAGAACACCAGCGTCCTAGTGGTCTTTTGCAGCCTCTTGAGATTCCATTATGGAAATGGGATCAAATTTTCATGGACTTCATTGATGGTCTACCTCGTTCGAGGTCGGGCCATACTAGTATTTGGGTGATTGTTGACAGATTGACTAAATCAGCCCATTTTATTCCTATCAAGTCCAATCAGACTGCTCCTTTGTTGGCTAAGCTGTTTATTAAAGAAGTCGTTCGACTTCATGGTGTCCCTAGTTCCATTGTTAGTGACAGAGATCCGCTTTTTACTAGTGGTTTCTAGTAGAGTCTTCAGAAAGCTTTGGGCACTAAGCTCAATCTCAGTACAGCTTATCATCCACAGTCTGATTGTCAGACAGAAAGGGTGAATCAAGTTTTGGAAGATCTCCTTCGAGCTTGTATTCTTGATTTTGGTGGTAGTTGGGAAGACCACATATCTCTTGTTGAATTCTCTTATAACAATAGTTTTCAATCCAGTATCGGTATGGCTCCTTTCAAAGCTCTTTATGGAAGGCCGTGTCAATCACCATCTTGTTGGTTGGAATCGGGGGAAAAGTTAGTTCTCGGCCCCGATTATATTCACGATTCTTCGGAAAGGATTGATATTATTAGACAGAGAATGAAGGAGGCTCAGAATAGGCAGAAATCTTATGTCGATCATCGTAGGAAGCCTTTGGAATTTTCTGTTGGCGATCTTGTATTCATTCGTGTTTCTCCGATGAAGGGTGTGGTGCGTTTTAGTAGCTCCGGGAAATTGGCTCCTCGATATATTGGACCGTTTCCTATTACAGAACGCATTGGCCCAGTTGCTTATCGTGTATCGCTACCTATTCAGTTTTCGGGAATTCATGATGTATTTCATGTATCCCAGCTTCGTCGATGCCTTCGAGATTCAGATTCTATTATCGATCCTCATGTGTTGCAAGATCTTGAGGTCTCACCCGACTTGTCTATTGTGCAAAATCCTATTCGTGTGCTAGCTTCGGAGGTTAAACGCCTTTGGAATAAAGAAGTTCCTCTTGTGAAAATTCAATGGTCCGCAAACCCCAAAGATTGAACTTGGGAAACCAGAGAATCCATTGAGCGTTCTTATCTGGGTTTTCTCTCCTCTTCGGGTGGGGGTGAGCATTCTTATCTATCTTTTCTTTTTAAAAATCTTTGTTGTGATGATTTATTTGTGTTGTTGACTGCTTCTAGTATGAAAATTGCGGGGACGCAATTTTTATAAGGGGGGGAGTCTGTAACGACCGTGATTTTTAAATTACTGTCGGAGTAAATGATTTAAATAGAATTTTGAGTATAAGTCGCAATGCAACTCATCAAAGTCAGTTGAGTGTGTTATTTTGCAATGCATTCACGTGTAGGTATGAGTCTTTTATGGAACAAAAGGGTGAACACTTTACATTATTTATTATAATCATCACGTATGCCTGGGTATCACTCTATCCATAAAGCAAGTGGACCATTTTTTTTACTGTATACACATTTGCATTTCATAAAGCAAGTGTGAACATTTGCTTCTCTCTGCTACCGCCATCAAGTGTTATAGCCGAACACATTGCATTTAATGCAAGTATAGGCCAGCACGTTTTCAAAGTAAATGCATTGTACAAAATGTGTTGCCAGCACATTGTTGCTTTCATTGGTGCACAAATTGAAGAAAAGAAAAGTAAAAATACCTCTGCAACACATTTACTCATTCTCAAAAAGCTTGGTGAAGCATTAATGGAAGATCTATAAATAAGTGGTTCCTATAGCAATCGAATTGTGAAGGAAATTTAAGGTGAGTGTAACTCACATTTCTAATTTATAATCTTTATTTCCCAAACCCTCTTTCGTGCATGCATGTTAAGAACGCATGCCACCTTCCTTTCGCATTTCATACATGCGTGTAAAGAGAAAAATTTAGCCCAGGTCATGTATAAAATTTTATCACATGTAGGTAGTGCACTTCACACAAATGAGTTTCAGAGCATTGATATTTAAGTATCACATGCATGCAAAGTTACGTGTTTTAATTGTGCAAGGATATTTTTTGTAACGACCCGATATTTTCAACCATTCGCATCCGCACATGTCGGACTTGAATTGCTCAAAATACCGCGTTGTAAATAAAATTTGGCAAATCTCAGAATATACAGTAAATAAATATAATCACAGATCACAAACACAGAGTAAAATAATGCAGCAGAAGTAAAAGAAATAGTAGTTCATGAAGCTACCATGTAAATATATCAGAGTTACATAAGATATAACAGAAGAAATGAAATACAACAGAAGTCTCAATATGATAACCAAATACAAGCTGAATAGAACAACAGAACTGAGATAGATAAAACTAGAGAAGTAGATAATCTCCAGCGATTCCAATCTCCAGAAAGTGGAATCTAAATCTGTGAATACTCAGGCTGACTCGAGTGTAAAGCAAGACACAAACACTCGAGTCAGCACAATATATACTTATATAATGTGAACCAACTCAAGTGAACTGTAATAAAGGTACAAGTAACTTAGAAGATGCTTGGGACCGCCCATCCTCTAAGGATCCGTTAAACTATTTTCTATATAGTAATATACGCTATATATAGTAGTGTCTAATCAGTAAAGTATAATCATATAGAAAATAGCGTTAAGGGGATGGTGAACCTTAACGCGGTCGGATCTTTAAACCAAAATCGTAGTGGGCTCGATATGGTAGGTGACACGGCACACAAGGCAATGGCAGGGTAGATATACCAATTACGCATCCGAACTGGTGGTGACACATAGCAGCCACTACCGCCCACCTCGAACAACACTCCCAAATCAAGGGTGCGCACCAAATCAATCACAAGTAATAGAATGGTATCGAAGAAGTGTGTCCGATAAGAGGTGCTACCTCCTTGGTCCGTCAATCGCTCCTGTTTTAGCCACCTTATGCCAACTCATGGGAGTTGGGTCCACGTATATACCTTAGGATCGTCGCCACCATCCTACTTCATTCTGGAAACTCCACCGCGTACACATTTGTCAAAGTGGTTTTCGGTATCGACAGAGAGTATGTCCATATCTGATCCCCGTCTCTTTAACAACCAATCGTTATTATAACCCGTGGTTATAATTTAAAATAGTTTATACTTCAAAATAGAATATCATTTCAAATCCAAATCTTTATCAAAAATAAAGATTAAATCAATTCCAAACCATTTCAATATATTTAAAATATCATATCATTTCAAAACTTCATTTCAAATCATTTTAATATATCAAAATATCAAATTTTTCCAAAACTTCATTTCAAATCATTTTAATATACCAAAATATCATTTGAGTTCAAATCTAAATATTCAACTTTAAATACTTTTTAAATTTAAAGATATCATTCATTTACTATCATTTCAAGTCAACTTTTAAATAGTTTATATTTCAATCAAAATAATTCATCTAAACCATTTAAAAGTGTAATTATTATACTTTCAAATCAAGTATTAAAATTTCCAAAGTTTCAATTCAATTCAATCATTTATTTCAATTAAATTTCCATAGACCATTTCAAATCTTATAAATTTCAAATATAGATTTAATCCACAAAATAACTATTCAAATTATAAAATAAATTCCAAAGCTTTATTATCCTATGTTTCATAAGTCTAATATCTTTTAAATAGATTCAAATTACAAGTAAACCAAATATTTTTCATACTAACATAAACTTCAATTATTTATTCCAAGATTTAATATCATTTCAAATTCATTTCAAAATATCAAAATATCATTTCAAAACATCATTTATTTAATTTAAATTTAAATACCATTTAATCAGATTTCAAAATAGTTGTATTTCCCAAATCAACTATCCCATTTAAATCATTTAAAGTCAATTCATTATATTTAATAATTAAATATTTAATTTCCAAAATTTAATCTTTTTCAAAGATCATTTATTCATTTGAATTTATTAAAACAATGAAAATTCAACTTTCGCAGCACTTAGGAAATGCTACGAAATGTTATGTTTTAAAACAGTTCATTTACAAAAGACGACATTTAAAATGCTGTAATATCTTAATTTAGTTTCAATTAAAATTTTAGTTAAATTTAACAACTATAGCACTAACAAAGTGCTATAATAACCCTTAGTTCAAATTTGCTATTAGGTTCATTTAAAACAACTACAGCATTTACCAATGCTGTAATATCTTTACATTATATTTCAAAATGCTGTCAAATCAAATTCAGAGTTTTATTTACAATTTCACACATAATTAACTTTTAATATAAATCATTTTAACTTATAAAAATCATATATTTTCACATTTTAAAAACAATCATTTTAATACCTTTATTTCTATGATTTTATAAAGTCAAATTTCCATACAAAAATCAAATTAAATAACAATTAAATTTCCATTTCTTTAATTAAATTCTAACTTAACAACTAAGTTTAAATTTCCAAAATATAACTTATTTCCATTTATTTTACTTAATTAAAATTTCACTTTTAACAAAATTCACAAATTTCCAATTTTAGTTATATTTCAAAAAAATTCCACTTAAACATTTATTTATTCCATATTTTAATTTATACAAAATCATTAACAGCTTTAAAACATTATTGTTACTTAATAAAAATCATTAAATTCATCTTTAAATCAAATTTGTCATATTTCCTTACCTTACATAAATTCCATTTATAAACAAAATCATAAATTCCAAAATTAACTTATATTTCAAATTCTACTTCACTATTTACTTAATTCACTTATTTAATTTGTATAAAATCACAAATATTTAATAGAAATCATTTTTATAAAAATTTAAATCAAAATATCATATATTTACATTTTTAAAATATTTAAAATTTTCAGAAAAATATATAAACCACGAGTCTGTATATAATTTTCTAGCCTAGGTCAAGTGATACGGATATGTATCATTTCAATTCGTAGTTTACAAAGAAAAACTGAGTTTTATCATTTCAAACCCGCAATCCCAAGTTAAATAAAATAAATAAAAATTCGCTCAAGCTTATCATTTCAGCCCATAACGATCTTTCCCTATTCTAAAGTTCGTTCGGGTATGTATCATTTCAACCCATAGTGATTCTAGTCTATAGGGAACTTGCAATGGTGATAACAGATATAAATAACAGAATAGCAAGAAATAACAGTAACATATGATATAACAGGTGTAATAACAGGTGTGAACATCATATGTTAAAAATATAAGCATATATAACATGATGATATACATTACAGATTCAAATGGTGTCGGTTTATCAGTTATATAGGTACATATTGTCTGGTGAGAATAACTCACCTGTATTGAGCTGGAGATTACAACCAAGGCACACAACACAAACACAATGAAGGCACGACAACTTGAATACAACTTGAAAGTGGAGAGCCAAAGCTAACAGCCTTGAATACATTTATACAAAACAATACAATTTATATAAGTTTCAAAACAATTCAACACTAGACAATGTTAGAAATCAATGCCCAAAACAAAGACAAATGTTTTGCACTTGTTCTCAACTTCACATACTCCAGTTATGGACTGAAATAGCACAGCAAAGGCATGAATTAAGGTCTGGTTTAGGTCCCTATAGGGTTGGCCTAGCATGGGTTTGATGGTGAAGAGAGGTAGGTGCAACACTTAACAACTACAAGGCAACAAGTACAAGGCAAATTTCAACATCTCTATGCCACAATAGGGTTTGACCAGAGGCTATGTGGTCAGGTCCAGATGTCCAGGTGTTGGTGGATAATGTGGCAGAGGGTGGTGGTCAGGTCTGAGGTGGTGGTGGTGGAGGAAGTGGCGGCAAAAGGTGGTTGAAGGTGGTGGTGATGGAAACTATACTAACAAGGCAACATACAAGGATTCAAGGCCATAGTTTGGCTCGGCCAAGGGCATAGAGGCCACAGCCCTCACTATAGCAGCCAAGGAGATGATGAGGTCGATAGTCCAGGTGGTGCTGGAGGTGGTGGAGGTGATGTTAGTGGCGGCCATAGGTGGTGGATGTGGAAGATTCCTTGGCTATGGACAAGAATATGGAGTTTTGTTGGATTTTTGTGATGGATCAATCTACAAGGAGCACGGCTTGGGGTTTTGGTCAGGGAGGAGGTGATGATGGTGGTGTTCTCAGGTGGTGGTGGAGGCGGCAGGTCAGGTGGTGGAGGTGGCCGATCCTATGATATAAGAGAACAAGTGCAAATCAAATCCAAGAAGAATAAAGTAAACAAAGAAAAGAAGAAAAAGATTTTACCAAACTTCCTCCTCAAGGCTAGGCCGAAAGTATTTTTGTTTCAGAAGTAAAAATAATGTACGTGAATGAGGAATGGACGTGGTCAGCTGAAGATGTGGGAAATAATGGCTAATTGATGAAAAAGTGAGTTACAAATATGAAAGGTTGGAAAATAAAGAGCCATTGGAAACAAAAAGTCAAAACCTTTTCAATTTACCTTTAATTTATTTATATAAGTTTATATTACTGAAAGAATAATAATTTCGGTCACAATTTCGAAAATTTAACAAAATATAAAATATATATAAATATTTATTAATTATATAAGGTTAAAATAAGAAAATAGCACAAAATTGCAAACTAGTCTAGAAAATTTGAAAATAAACAGAATAAACTTTGGAAAATTTATATGGATTTGGGAAAATATTTATAAATAAAGATAAGAACATAAAATAAAATGCATTCACAAAATGAATAAATAAATTTTAATTAAATATAATTTGATTGAAGAAAATAGCAGAAAAATAGAAACTAGCCTTTAAAAATAGAAAATAAATTCAATAAGCTTTGGAAAAATTATATAATCACTTTAAATTATTAACAGACAAAATTATACATAAAATAAAATATTAACACATATTAGAACAAAATATGACAAATAAAATATAATTTAAAATAGACAATATTGCTAAATACATCAGTTTACACACAATATTGAAATATACATAACTTTCACAATTTAACTCCGTTTCCAACGAAACGAAATGCTGTATTCAAGTTATTAAATCTATTTTCATAATAAAAGATAAAATTTAAGAATTTGAATATTCAAATTTAAAAGTTAAAAGTCAAAGTTTGACCAGTTTGAACAGAAATTCACTTTTCAGCGAAATATCCAATTTATACTAGTTTGAAGTTATAGTTCACATAATAATTAACATTTATTTTTAAAAATGAAATGTTTGAAATTAAACAAGTTTAAAATAGTTTCAAAATAAAAATAAAGTCAAATTTAAAAATATATGCAAAAATCTAGGGTTGTTACACTCTCCCCCACTCAAAACTTTTTGTCCCCGAAAAGGAATGAAGTATGGGAAAGCACAGAAAAATAGAGTGAAATAAGATTAAGACAGGATGACAAGGAGATTGAGATTATACCTGACAACTATTGTTATAGGTAAGTTTAACAAGGTGGATGGCAAGCAATGCTCAGATTAAAATAAGTTCCAAAGATTATTAAAGATTATAGAAAGATTTCTAAACAGAAAGATTATAGAAAGATACCTATACCAGTCTGTAGCACGATAAGGAAAAATAAGGACAACTAACAAACAGTTTGAAAACAAAATAAGATAATAAGTTTGAAAAACAAAATAAGATAATAGGTTTGAAATTTCCATGGTTTCAGCTTAAATTGATATTTAATTTTACACAAGTTAAATAAATTTACTATCTCTAATTTCATTATCTTATCATCAAATTTTCTTAAACTAACAATTTTTAAAAATCATGGATTTGGAAAATCATTTATTATACTCATAATGTACTTAATAAATTTAATTCCTCTTTATTCCTAATTAAAATTAAATTTATCCCTCTCAATCTATTTTATCACCTATGTTAAATATACTTACACTTATTATAACTGCTTTAATTTATCCTTAATTCCTTTCACATCATTTATATTGTAAATTATTCAATTACCTTTTTATTCAATTTACCTCTGTTAATCTTCTCTTTTTTTTACTAAAATTTAAGTATATAAAATTTATTATAACCACTCAAATTTTATTTATAAAATCTTTTTATGTTGTATATTATCCAATTACATTGTTAACTTCTAAAAATTAAATTAAGTTATATTGGAATGCAATTGAGAATTATACAAATAAAACTTTCTAGAATTAATATACAATATAAATATTCTAATTAAATCATTTCAAGCTTGAATATTTATTCAAAATTTAGATTTTCTTTTTATACTTGAAGTTATTATTTAAGATAGAATTTAAGAATAAAATTTCTGATTCCTTTCAAACATTTAGAGATAAATGAATGTATGTACATAATTTGTCAAATCAAATTTTAAATCATATCTCTATATATATAATAAATCAAATCATCTTTTAGAAATTCAAATCAATCAAATTTCCCAAAACAAAGCTGTAGCAAGACTACAGAATGGTTTCTTCACTTCGAAACTCGAAAATGAACGTCGATGATGCTGCAGTCATCACGGAAATTATTTTCCAGCGACAAAGAGAAGAGCAATAAAATTTTAAAAATTTAAAATTCTTTGGAAACAAATTTCTATTCCAAAATACTTTAAATAATATATCCTTTTAAAACTTTAAACACAAGGTTTGAAACTATCGGAAATTAAATTCTCAAATTCTTGATTTAAATTCATTTTAGTTCCCAAATCAAATTTATAAACAACTATTTATAAATTCATTTATAGAATGATAAATCAAGTATTATCATTTCAAATAATCAATTTAAATCAATTTATTAAGTTCCATAATATTTACTTATATCCAAATTTATTTCATTAACCAAATTTAAAATAATATTGTGTCAGTTTGTTCTGTCAAAGTGTTTTAGAAATCCTATCGATAGCGTTGATCAGACGAATCGATCGGATGCCCAAATCAACATCAACAACTCGAACAACACAATATATAAAACAAACATCGATTTACAAGTACAATTCAAAATGTTTGGAGATATTTTGAAAACAAAGACAAGATGATTAATTAACAAAATATGAAGATGGATAAGCTTAGATAAATCGCGGGCAACCTTAACCAGGTCAACCGTGACTTAATGAATAAGATCAAATGTGGATTTTTCTGGGGTAAATCTACATCCGATCTTAAGAGATAGAGTTTGGAATAACAAAAGATATTAGGATCAAAACCAAGGATAGATATAAATCTCTGGTGAATCGATGCTAATTGTACAGGAGTTTCCCTATTTACAAGTCATTAGAGTATTGGCGAGACCACCAATTCACTATAAAGCTCATTCGAAGCGGAGTTATGGGATACTCCAGAATCATAAGAAGATGAATAGTGAGGGACAAGAATGGATTTTGGAACTGCAGGGAACGTTCCAAAATTCAAAGGAAATCAAATAAAAATGAAGAGATTCAAGCTCGAATGAAAGTGATTTTGTAACTAAATTTACCATACATTCTAAGTTTTGCCTCAAAGCCAAAGCTCTGATACCAACTGTAACGACCCGATATTTTCAACCATCCGCATCCGCACATATCGGACTTGAATTGCTCAAAATACCGCGTTGTAAATAAAATTTGGAAAATCTTAGAATACACAGTAAATAAATATAATCACAGATCACAGACACAGAGTAAACTAATGCAGCGGAAGTAAAAGAAATAGTAGTTCATGAAGCTACCATGTAAATATATCAGAGTTACATAAGATATAACAGAAGAAATGAAATACAACAGAAGTCTCAATATGATAACCAAATACAAGCTAAATAGAACAACAGAACTGAGATAGATAAAACTAGATAAGCAGATAATCTCTAGTGATTCCAATCTCTAGAAAGTGGAATCCAAATCTGTGAATACTCAGGTGTAACGACCCGTAAATTTTAATAATTTTTATAACGTAATTAATTGAAATTTTTGTGAAATTTTAAACAATAAAATTTGGAAATAAAAATTTATTATTTGGAATTCGTCTATTTCAATATAGCTACTGGTAAATTTTCATCCGATAATATTGAAGTTTATTTTATTGTATAATTTTATTCAAACTCAAATCAGTTAATAATTGTCCGTAATAAAATGTTTTCCAAACTTGAATATTTTTATACAGTAAATTTCTAAATCTTCTTCTGAGTGAGATGCCATCTTTCGTTTTTTCCAAATTAGGACTTCTACTGCTCCGTTATCTTAATTCTGGCAAAATAGCAGCATTTTCGGTACCGATTATCGATTTTTGATCGGATGATCGTGCCACTAATATCTGTATACCGTTTTGATAGTCCCGTCGTGCTGATCTCAACGGTATATTTATTTCTGTATTTTGAGATCCGGTACACGCCGAAAAGAATAAACTGTTCATTGTAACGGTACCTTTAATTGTGACCGTTAATTCTCCTTTGGTTTCAAAATTTGAAGCGTACTGTCCTATCAGGCAACAAATTGCTTTAATTATCTGCCCGTCAATCAAGTGTCCTGCTGTTACTTTTGAAATGAATTGCACGTTTCTTTACAGCCTGGAACCGGCTCCAATCTTTATTATTCCAAATGTTCAAATTTATTTTTCTGTACTTCTTCAATTTGTCTACTTATATCATTTTAGATTCTGCTCACTTTTAAACTTCTGAAAACAATATCTATTTCATATTGATAGCCTATTCATCCCCATGCGTTCATTACATGAAATGCTTGTCCGGGCTACTTCTTCTTTCTTTTGAAACCGCTGCTCATTTTCTTCTGGCTCGCGTCCCTTCATTTGCAAAAACCCATCGTCTCCCTAAAAGAGAAAAATATCTATACACTAATAGATATTATATTTTGCAGTTTTGAATTAGCTAACACATTTTTTTCATAACCGAGGAAATTCTTCATCCTCTTCCTAAATGATGGCCATGGCCTTGCGTTAGCGCCTGCAACCCGACCCTCACCTTCCTCCCTCCATCACACGTTCGGCTACCTCCACCTGGCATGCTCCTCCTCGCTTGATGCCGCAAGTAGCTCGCCGTCGCCCTCACCTCCGCTTCCACGTCATCACCAACGAAATCTACCACCAACCAATTCGCTTGCAATTGCCTCCCACCCACTGCCATTTTACATTCGCATGTACCTTTCCCTCAACAGCAACGGAGTTCGGCCTCCAACAGCCGTCTCAGCCTGCCTTCGCCCTGACCACGTGCGGCCCCACCTGTAGCACCATTCGCCTAAACCAAGAACCGAGCCTATAGCCCACCTAGCCTTACACGCGACAGCCCTCTCCATCCCATCTCCGTTCATCCCTCCACCTTGTTCCGCCGTGACCTGCCATCGTTCGGCTCCTCAGTCCACCAACCCCTGTCTGATCCGCCTTCCACCCAGATCCACACGAAGCGCTGCCGAAGCCAACATCCCATCACCTAAGCTCTGTCACCATTCTTCTCTGCTCCTTCCCAGTCTCGGCTAGGTATATATACTTATACATATCGTTATCTATTCATATATATATATGCGATTTCATATAAAAGTATATTTATGTGAATATTTTATTGTTTTGGGGTATGTATATATATTTAGGTTTTGCTAGCTTTCGGTTTATGATGTTATGAGTTTAATTATTTTACTGTAAGCATATAGTTTATATAACATATTAGTTTATAAAACATTTGTTTTACAGTTATTGTATAAGTTTTGATATTAGCAGTCATATATATTCTAGCATATGTACTTTCACCTGGGAACTATTTTACAGTTTATATAAGTAAACTATATTTAGTAAATATTTTGTATACAGTGTATATGATATATATTACTTATATATTTATAATCTGAAAGTATATACATGTATGTAATAGTTGTTATGTTCTGTTTATATATGTACGTGACTTAAACAGTGAGGTATTTCTATTTATAATTTATAAGATGGTAGTCTGTTGTTTAACGATTTTGTTTTATATATAAGTTTAGAGCATATAAATTGTAGACATGTTATAAAATATGTAGTATATGTATTTATTTATAACTCATAGGTATAATATGTTGGATAGTTTGTAACTTGTTTAAAGCTAGGTATATAATATTTTTGAAATATTCACTTATATTGGGTTAATATCTTTAAGTAGATTTTTGCGTAATAGCGTTAATATGTATATTGTGTTCTATTATCCATTAGGAAATCTTTGAAAGTAATATGGGTTTTAGTAAATATCGCTGAATACCCGTTTTTCTGGAAAATATATTATATACATATGTACCTTGCTTCGGCTTATTTCATTCCGGTTTTGATTGTTTTCATCGATTTCCAATTTATCAGCTTTGTTCGTCGTGCCTGTTTTCTTCATCAAATCGTGTCCATCTAGTGTTGCTTTGGAATTCGTGGCTCATTTCCTTGTCAAAATCTATCTAGCCTCGAAAGGTGAGCAATCACTCACGATTAACGTTCTTATATTGATTAAATTTGATTTCAATTGAAACGACAATTGAAATATGCTGCTGTAGTTATTTAAATTGTTATATATGCTATTATCTGTAACTGTTCACCTGTGGGATATGACACCATATCCTATTGTTTATGTTATATTGTTATTGATGATATATGCCTGTTGTTATATTTTATATTATATGTTATCACTCTGCAAGTTCCCTGTTAGTATAGAATTCACTATGGGTTGAAATGATACATACCCGAACGGACTTTAGAATAGGAGAAAATCGTTATGGGTTGAAATGATAGACCCAAGCGATTTTCATTTGAATTGAAATTGGGATTACGGGTTGAAATGACATCTACCCGTATATATTTAAATTACGGATTGAAATGATAAATATCCGTATCATTTGACCATAGATAGGAAATTATATACATACACCGTTGGTCCATATATAAATATTTTGGAAATAAATTCTATGGTTTTGGAAAGAAATATATGGTTTTAATAAATGTTGATTCTTAAATTTTTATATATAAATGGTAATGATATATAGATTTAATAATGATATTTAATTTAATTACGATGGATTTAATACATATAATAGGTTAAGTATAAAATTTATATTTCAAAATATATTTTAGTAATAATTTGAATAAGTTAAGGTTGGGAAGATAATTTGAATTTAGTTGAAATTGTATTCATTAAAGAATTTTATTTAATTAAACCGATTGAAATTTATTGAAATTGAGATTTATGATATGATTTATAACTTGGGTTTGATTTAAATAATTTGACGAATATTTCTTGTTTAAATAAATTTAAGGAAGTATTTAGAAAAATTGAAATTTAGGGCTAGTTAAATGATATTGAATCTATTAAGTGAATATTCCCTGATTAAATAATAATGAAGTTAGATCAAGAGCTATATGAAACTGTTAAATTTAACTTTGAAAATGTTGAATATTAAAGCCTTGAAATATATTGAAATTTTAAATGGTATATTTAGAACTGAATTGAATGGATGAATTAAGCTTTGAAATTTAGATTGAATTTGGAATTTGAGTTGATTTGAATCGATTTGTGAGACTTGAGGAAATTACAAATACTTTACTTTATAAATTATTTAACCTATATATACTATTTTGGAAAAATAAATATATTTGAAATGAAATGATATTTGGGTTTGAAGTATAAATTAAATTGAAATGACCACGGTGTTATAGTATATATTTCCACCTTGTAGATAGTTCCACAGATCCTTAGAGGATGGTTATCCCAAACATCCTTTAAGTTACTTGTATTTCAGTTGATATTTCACTTGAGTTGGATTTATTAGTATAAGAATTGTAATCCTGACTCGAGTGTTTTGTGTTTTGCTTCATGAACTACTATCTTATCTATTCCGCTGCGTATTACTGTATTACTCTGTATCTGTGATTCTGTGATTGATTTATTTACTATATATTCTGAGTTTTGCCAAATTTAAATTAAAATCTATTGTTTTGAATTATTCAAGTCCGACATGTGTGGATTTATTGTCGATTTGAATGGTCCAAAATAGTGGGTCGTTACAGTTGGTATTAGAGCTTTGGCTCTAGGCAAAACTTAGCATATATAGTAAATTTATTTACAGAATCACTTTCATTCGAGTTTGAATCTCTTCCTTTTGACTTGATTTCTTTTGAACTTTGGAACGTTCCTTGCGGTTCCAAAATTCATTCTTGTCTCTCCCTATTTGTATTCTTTTGATTCTGGAGTATCCCATAACTCCACTTCGAATGATCTCTATAAGAATAGAATACCACCGATCTTTGAATGATTGGTGAAGAGGTGAAACTCCTTCACAGTTGGCATTGATTCACCGGAGATTTCTATATCTTTGGTTTAGATGCCGCTATCTCTTGCGATCGAATGTTGGTTTTTCTTGGAATTCTACATCGATCTTATTCCTGAAGTCACGGTTGATCCGGTTAAGGTCGCCCGCGATTTATATAAGTATATTCATCTTCTATTTTGAAATTTAATTATCTCATTTTCGTTCGAACTTATCTTCGAATCAGAATCCTAATTGATTAGAGTCCATCTAAATTGAATGTCTATCTTTGTTTTGAAATCCATTCTTGAATCATCCTTTTGAAAAATCGGGTTTATTCGTATTTTGGAAATTGTTTTATATATCGAAATTTTTATAAGTATGATTATATTCTATATATAAAAGTGAAAATGTTTTCGATAAGGATTATATATACCTTTTAAAAATAAGAATTTGAATTTTTGAAAGGATTTGAAATTTTGAAGTTATATAAGAAATTGATTTATATAAAAAAATGATTTATAACAAAGGATTTGAAATTTGAAATTCGAGAATTGAACTCCGGTATTTTGGAATTGGTTTTAAGATTTTGAAATATATAATAATAATATGATTTAAAAATATTTTCCGAATAAGAAATGTTTCAAATGATTTTAATGAGTTTCGAAGAAATTCCAAAAGAAGTTTGAGAAAATAGAAGTCCAGAACTCACTTATGTCGCTGGAAAATAATTTCGGTGATGAGTGCACGCATCATCGACATTGATTTTCGAGTTTCAGAGTGGGGGATATGCCACTTTAGTAGCATTGCTACGCGAGTGATTTTTTTTGCGAAACCGATTTTGATTTCAAATTCCAAAGTATGATTTGATATTCGAAAGATATATGTATATATATACTTGAAATGATTTGAAGTAAGCCGGTGTTCAGTCCTCGAGTTTTGGATTTGATATAACCCTATCTATTAAAATTGATTTACTGATTTGTTGCTGATTTCCAACTCTTGAATTTTGAAAATGATTTCTTCAACTATTTTTGAAGGTTCGAGCACTTCCAAATCAAGGTTAACTTTTCAAAGCTAAGAAATTTTGAAAAGTATGAATTATTTGATAAAGTATATAAATTTGTTTCGAATGTTTAAGTATGTAGTAATATGATTTAAATAAGTGGAAACTGTTTTGTTAAGTAAATGAATAAGACAATTTTAAATTTTTCTAATAAGAAATTTAGATTTGAAATGTTTCGAAAAGAATTTGGTCTTCAAAATATTTTGAATTAAGTTTAGTTAAATGTTTTAACTTAGTAACATCTTTATGAAACTATATATTTAACAAGTTGGAATAAATATATAAGTTGTACGTATGCTGTTTTATTCGCATAATTAATTTGATCCAAGTTTGAGTACACAAGTTCGAGGTGAATTACACCATTTCGTGTTAGGATTTTTCATTCGATTCTTGATGGCGAATATTTGATATGGATTTTGGGCTCGATTCTAGAATTCTCTATCATAGTATATGGCTATGCAAGGAGACTGATGGCTTCTAGTCGAGAAACCATATCGAAATCCGCATTAGGGAAGTCGAATGGACAATACTAGTTCGAAAGCGAGCTTGTGTGATCGAGCGAGCGATCAAATGTGATTCTGCGAAATGATGACGTATGTACATCTTATATTCTAATATCATTGATATAATTTGACACTGAAATTGAAAGCTGTCAATATCTTTGCTTACTAAAAGAAAATTTCCAATTTAAATTACAAAGATATATAACCCATAAAAGCAAAGATATTCAATCCCATATGGCTCTTCATACAGCGAAATTTATTTTGTAAAATTTGAACCTTATATAAGATGGACCTTATGTAAGTATAAGATGATTTCGAAACATTTGATTTTGGAAGTGAATTGGTTGACTTAAATTATATTGATTTGGAAATTTGGATTTATTTTCTAAATCTATTATTTTGGAAACTTTGAAACTAAAGATATTTAATTTGAGAAGAAATAATTTGGTGAAATTGTATATGATTTTGAAATTGAACTGATATTGAAACAAATTGAAATTTGAGAACCTTGTGTTATTAAATACTTGATTTGGGAGTTGTCGAACTTATATAAAATTGATTTGTATGATTATGAAATTGATTCGAAAACTATGGATTTGAAAAGGGTACTCAATTTGAAAAGTGAAATCTTATATAATTAAAGTCTATATAAGTGTGATTTGATATAATTTTGATTTTGGAAAAGTATTTGATTTGAAAATTAAATCTTATATATAATGGATATTATATAAGTACGATATTTGAAAGTGATTTGAAAAGGTACTATATGATACATATTTTCGAAGTAAAGATATGGAAAGTGCCTTCTGCTTGATATCCGATTTGTGGCCACATCTTGGATTCATTCTATCGATATTATTCTCTCTGATTTTTGGTTTTTCGGATATGATACTCGAGTGTCCTTCGAATTCCATGGCGTTACCCATGGTCTTACGATCGCGGATGCATAGCGCAACTGCCTGGCTGAGTCTTGCCTAGGGGTACGGATTGTTTCCTGGGGGATCCAAGCGTAACCATTGTGTATCCTGCAATCTGTGTAGGTCGCGAATAGTAGCGTAACTGCTTGGCTGAGTCTTGCCTGGGGGTACGGATTGTTTCCTGGGGGATCCAGGTGTAACCATTATGTATCCTGCATTCTACTAGTCATCATGGCGTAACTCGCAGGGCTGAGAAAGCTTACGGATATGGATTGTTTCCTGGGGGAACCAGGCGTAACCATTGTGTATCTGTGAACCATGGTTAGACAAAGGTTTTGTTTGTTTTTTTGTTTGGATTGTACTTTCCATATCTGTTTTTAAAAGTTTTCCAGTATTTTCACTGGGTGTTGAAACAGGTCTACTAAGTACCTGGAGAATTCTAGCTTTGCGCCTGATCAACGCACTGCCAGAGTCTGTAGGAACGAGGATAAACTTGTTGAAACATCGAGTTATAAAAGTATTTTATTATCAAAGTATTTCCAACAAAGGAATTTTGTATTAATATTTGAAATTGAAATTCTAATGGTTTGAATTAATTATTCATGCCCGATACTATCATTTGAATCTACCTTATCTGCTCAGCTTTATTTATTCACCTATATTCTGTTTTTCCAAGTCCTCCTCCTTTTCCTTATTGACTATATCCTTTTAAATATGGTTTATTTATATATTATACGGTTTAATAGAAATTTTTTTTAATGTTATAAATATTTTAGAAGTTATTAATTAAATAAAACCTATTTACAGCAAATGATTATTGATTTATTAATAATATTTGAAAGTATTTTAGATAGAATTAATAAAATTATGAATTATGGATTTAATGTTTTCAATAGCTTCTTTATAAATATAAGTAATAATGTAAATAATTTTTTTCAATTATTTTTCATATAATTATAAAGGTGTCATTTAAACATAAATGGTATTTATAAAGGAAGAAAGAAATTTTACAAATGGGTTTTGAAAAGTATTAAATTATTTAAAAATAATTGATTTGCAAATGAAGTTTTCAAATGAATATTTAAAGTAAAATTTATATAGTTTTAAATTAATTGTTTAATCTTAACTTTCAATCTATTTTTCTTTCTGGTTGTTTCTATTCTTCTACCTCCATTCTTTTCGGGGACGAAAAGTTTTGAGTGGGAGAGAGTGTAACGACCCGTAAATTTTAATAATTTTTATAATGTAATTAATTGAAATTTTTGTGAAATTTTAAACAATAAAATTTGGAAATAAAAATTTATTATTTGGAATACGTCTATTTCAATATAGCTACTGGTAAATTTTCATCCGATAATATTGAAGTTTATTTTATTGTATAATTTTATTCAAACTCAAATCAGTTAATAATTGTCGGTAATAAAATGTTTTCCAAACTTGAATATTTTTATACAGTAAATTTCAAAATCTTCTTCTGAGTGAGATGCCATCTTTCGTTTTTTCCAAATTTGGACTTCTACTGCTCCGTTATCTTAATTCTGGCAAAATAGCAGCATTTTCGGTACCGATTATCGACTTTTGATCGGATGATCGTGCCACTAATATCTGTATACCGTTTTGATCGTCCCGTCGTGTAGATCTCTACGGTATATTTATTTCTGTATTTTAAGATCCAGTACACGCCGAAAAGAATAAACTGTTCATTGTAACGGTACCTTTAATTGTGACCGTTATTTCTCCTTTGGTTTCAAAATTTGAAGCGTACTGTCCTATCAGGCAACAAATTGCTTTAATTATCTGCCCGTCAATCAAGTGTCCTGTTGTTACTTTTGAAATGAATTGCACATTTCTTTACAGCCTGGAACCTGCTCTAACCTTTATTATTCCAAATGTTCAAATTTATTTTTTTGTACTTCTTCAATTTGGCTACTTATATCATTTTAGATTCTGCTCACTTTTAAACTGCTGAAAATAATATCTATTTCATATTGATAGCCTATTCATCCCCATGCGTTCATTACATGAAATGCTTGTCCGGGCTACTTCTTCTTTCTTTTGAAACCGCCGCTCATTTTCTTCTGGCTCGCGTCCCTTCATTTGCAAAAACCTATCGTCTCCCTAAAAGAGAAAAATATCTATACACCAATAGATATTATATTTTGCAGTTTGGAATTAGCCAACACATTTTTTTCATAACCAAGGAAATTCTTCATCCTCTTCCTAAATGATGGCCATGGCCTTGCGTTAGGGCCTGCAACCCGACCCTCATCTTCCTCCCTCCATCACACGTTCGGCCACCTCCACCTGGCATGCTCCTCCTCGCTTGATGCCGCAAGTAGCTCGCCGTCGCCCTCACCTCCGCTTCCACGTCATCACCAACGAAATCTACAACCAACCAATTCGCTTGCAACTGCCTCCCACCCACTGCCATTTTACATTCGCATGTACCTTCCCCTCAACAGCAACGGAGTTCGGCCTCCAACAGCCGTCTCAGCCTGCCTTCGCCCTGACCACGTGCGGCCCCACCTGTAGCACCGTTCGCCTAAACCAAGAACCGAGCCTATAGCCCACCTAGCCTTACACGCGACAGCCCTCTCCATCCCATCTCCGTTCATCCCTCCACCTTGTTCCGCCGTGACCTGCCATCGTTCGGCTCCTCAGTCCACCAACCCTTGTCTGATCCGCCTTCCACCCAGATCCACACGAAGCGCTGCCGAAGCTAACATCCCATCACCTAAGCTCTGTCGCCATTCTTCTCTGCTCCTTCCCAGTCTCGGCTAGGTATATATACTTATACATATCGTTATCTATTCATATATATATATATGCGATTTCATATAAAAGTATATTTATGTGAATATTTTATTATTTTGGGGTATGTATATATATTTAGGTTTTCTAGCTTTCGGTTTATGATGTTATGAGTTTAATTATTTTACTGTAAGCATATAGTTTATATAACATATTAGTTTATAAAACATTTGTTTTACAGTTATTGTATAAGTTTTGATATTAGCAGTCATATATATTCTAGCATATGTACTTTCACCTGGGAACTATTTTACAGTTTATATAAGTAAACTATATTTAGTAAATATTTTGTATACAGTGTATATGATATATATTACTTATATATTTATAATCTGAAAGTATATACATGTATGTAATAGTTGTTATGTTCTGTTTATATATGTACGTGACTTAAACAGTGAGGTATTTCTATTTATAATTTATAAGATGGTAGTCTGTTGTTTAACGATTTTGTTTTATATATAAGTTTAGAGCATATAAATTGTAGACATGTTATAAAATATGTAGTATATGTATTTATTTATAACTCATAGGTATAATATGTTGGATAGTTTGTAACTTGTTTAAAGCTAGGTATATAATATTTTTGAAATATTCACTTATATTGGGTTAATATCTTTAAGTAGATTTTTGCGTAATAGCGTTAATATGTATATTGTGTTCTATTATCCATTAGGAAATCTTTGAAAGTAATATGGGTTTTAGTAAATATCGCTGAATACCCGTTTTTCTGAAAAATATATTATATACATATGTACCTTGCTTCGGCTTATTTCATTCCGGTTTTGATTGTTTTCATCGATTTCCAATTTATCAGCTTTGTTCGTCATGCCTGTTTTCTTCATCAAATCGTGTCCATCTAGTGTTGCTTTGGAATTCGTGGCTCATTTCCTTGTCAAAATCTATCTAGCCTCGAAAGGTGAGCAATCACTCACGATTAACGTTCTTATATTGATTAAATTTGATTTCAATTGAAACGACAATTGAAATATGCTGCTGTAGTTATTTAAATTGTTATATATGCTATTATCTGTAACTGTTCACCTGTGGGATATGACACCATATCCTATTGTTTATGTTATATTGTTATTGATGATATATGCCTGTTGTTATATTTTATATTATATGTTATCACTCTGCAAGTTCCCTGTTAGTATAGAATTCACTATGGGTTGAAATGATACATACCCGAACGGACTTTAGAATAGGAGAAAATCGTTATGGGTTGAAATGATAGACCCAAGCGATTTTCATTTGAATTGAAATTGGGATTACGGGTTGAAATGACATCTACCCGTATATATTTAAATTACGGATTGAAATGATAAATATCCGTATCATTTGACCATAGATAGGAAATTATATACATACACCGTTGGTCCATATATAAATATTTTGGAAATAAATTCTATGGTTTTGGAAAGAAATATATGGTTTTAATAAATGTTGATTCTTAAATTTTTATATATAAATGGTAATGATATATAGATTTAATAATGATATTTAATTTAATTACGATGGATTTAATACATATAATAGGTTAAGTATAAAATTTATATTTCAAAATATATTTTAGTAATAATTTGAATAAGTTAAGGTTGGGAAGATAATTTGAATTTAGTTGAAATTGTATTCATTAAAGAATTTTATTTAATTAAACCGATTGAAATTGATTGAAATTGAGATTTATGATATGATTTATAACTTGGGTTTGATTTAAATAATTTGATGAATATTTCTTGTTTAAATAAATTTAAGGAAGTATTTAGAAAAATTGAAATTTAGGGCTAGTTAAATGATATTGAATCTATTAAGTGAATATTCCCTGATTAAATAATAATGAAGTTAAATCAAGAGCTATATGAAACTGTTAAATTTAACTTTGAAAATATTGAATATTAAAGCCTTGAAATATATTGAAAATTTAAATGGTATATTTAGAACTGAATTGAATGGATGAATTAAGCTTTGAAATTTAGATTGAATTTGGAATTTGAGTTGATTTGAATCGATTTGTGAGACTTGAGGAAATTACAAATACTTTACTTTATAAATTATTTAACCTATATATACTATTTTGGAAAAATAGATATATTTGAAATGAAATGATATTTGGGTTTGAAGTATAAATTAAATTGAAATGACCACGGTGTTATAGTATATATTTCCACCTTGTAGATAGTTCCGCAGATCCTTAGAGGATTGTTATCCCAAACATCCTTTAAGTTACTTGTATTTCAGTTGATATTTCACTTGAGTTGGATTTATTAGTATAATAATGTTAATCCTGACTTGAGTGTTTTGTGTTTTGCTTTACGCTCGGGTCAGACCGAGTGATACAACATTTGAGACTCACCCTTGGAGTTTGGAGCTTCCTTTGGAGATCCAATTATCGCCTCAGCTTTCAGCTCTTCTAGTTGATTTGTTCAGAGAAGTCATCTATTCGTACTGAAGACTTCATTGTATTTGAGATATTCTGTTGTATTTTATTTTTAACTCTGATGTTTATATAGTAGCTTCATGAACTACTATCTTATCTATTCCGCTGCGTATTACTGTATTACTCTGTGTCTGTGATTCTGTGATTGATTTATTTACTGTATATTCTGAGTTTTGCCAAATTTAAATTAAAATCTATTGTTTTGAATTATTCAAGTCCGACATGTGTGGATTTATTGTTGATTTGAATGGTCCAAAATAGTGGGTCGTTACATCAGGCTGACTCGAGCGTAAAGCAAGACACAAACACTCGAGCCAGGACAATATATACTTATATAATGTGAACCAACTCAAGTGAACTGTAATAAAGGTACAAGTAACTTAGAAGATGCTTGAGACTGCCCATCCTCTAAGGACCCGTTAAACTATTTACTATATAGCAATATACGCTATATACAGTAGTGTCTAATCAGTAAAGTATAATCATATAGAAAATAGCATTAAGGGGATGGTGAACCTTAACGCGGTCGGATCTTTAAACCAAAATCGTAGTGGGCTCGATATGGTAGGTGACACGGCACACAAGGCAATGCCAAGGTAGATATACCAATTACGCATCCGAACTGGTGGTGACGCATAGCAGCCACTACCGCCCACCTCGAACAACACTCCCAAATCAAGGGTGCGCACCAAATCAATCACAAGTAATAGAATGGTATTGAAGAAGTGTGTCCGATAAGAGGTGCTACCTCCTTGGTCCGTCAATCGCTCCTGTTTTAGCCACCTTATGCCAACTCACGGTAGTTGGGTCCACGTATATACCTTAGGATCGTCGCCACCATCCTACTTCATTCTGGAAACTCCACCGCGTACACAGTTGTCAAAGTGGTTTTCGGTATCGACAGAGAGTATGTCCATATCTGATCCCCGTCTCTTTAACAACCAATCGTTATTATAACCCATGGTTATAATTTAAAACTGTTTATACTTCAAAATAGAATATCATTTCAAATCCAAATCTTTATCAAAAATAAAGATTAAATCAATTCCAAACCATTTCAATATAGTTAAAATATCATATCATTTCAAAACTTCATTTCAAATCATTTTAATATATCAAAATATCAAATTTTTCCAAAACTTCATTTCAAATCATTTTAATATACCAAAATATCATTTGAGTTCAAATCTAAATATTCAACTTTAAATACTTTTTAAATTTAAAGATATCATTCATTTACTATCATTTCAAGTCACCTTTTAAATAGTTTATATTTCAATCAAAATAATTCATCTAAACCATTTAAAAGTGTAATTATTATACTTTCAAATCAAGTATTAAAATTTCCAAAGTTTCAATTCAATTCAATCATTTATTTCAATTAAATTTCCATAGTCCATTTCAAATCTTATAAATTTCAATTATAGATTTAATCCACAAAATAACTATTCAAATTATAAAATAAATTCCAAAGCTTTATTATCCTATGTTTCATAAGTCTAATATCTTTTAAATAGATTCAAATTACAAGTAAACCAAATATTTTTCATACTAACATAAACTTCAATTATTTATTCCAAGATTTAATATCATTTCAAATTCATTTCAAAATATCAAAATATCATTTCAAAACATCATTTATTTAATTTAAATTTAAATACCATTTAATCAGATTTCAAAATAGTTGTATTTCCCAAATCAACTATCCCATTTAAATCATTTAAAGTCAATTCATTATATTTAATAATTAAATATTTAATTTCCAAAATTTAATCTTTTTCAAAGATCATTTATTCATTTGAATTTATTAAAACAATGAAAATTCAACTTTCGCAGCACTTAGGAAATGCTACGAAATGTTATGTTTTAAAATAGTTCATTTACAAAAGACTGCATTTAAAATGCTGTAATATCTTAATTTAGTTTCAATTAAAATTTTAGTTAAATTTAACAACTATAGCACTAAAAAAGTGCTATAATAACCCTTAGTTCAAATTTGCTATTAGGTTCATTTAAAACAACTACAGCATTTACCAATGCTGTAATATCTTTACATTATATTTCAAAATGCTGTCAAATCAAATTCAGAGTTTTATTTACAATTTCACACATAATTAACTTTTAATATAAATCATTTTAACTTATAAAAATCATATATTTTCACATTTTAAAAACAATCATTTAAATACCTTTATTTCTATGATTTTATAAAGTCAAATTTCCATACAAAAATCAAATTAAATAACAATTAAATTTCCATTTCTTTAATTAAATTCTAACTTAACAACTAAGTTTAAATTTCCAAAATATAACTTATTTCCATTTATTTTACTTAATTAAAATTACACTTTTAACAAAATTCACAAATTTCCAATTTTAGTTATATTTCAAAAAAATTCAACTTAAACATTCATTTATTCCATATTTTAATTTATACAAAATCATTAACACCTTTAAAACATTATTATTACTTAATAAAAATCATTAAATTCATCTTTAAATCAAATTTGTCATATTTCCTTACCTTACATAAATTCCATTTATAAACAAAACCATAAATTCCAAAATTAACTTATATTTCAAATTCTACTTCACCATTTACTTAATTCACTTATTTAATTTGTATAAAATCACAAATATTTAATAGAAATAATTTTTATAAAAATTTAAATCAAAATATCATAATATTTACATTTTTTAAATATTTAAAATTTTCAGAAAAATATATAAACCACGGGTCTGTATATAATTTTCTAACCTAGGTCAAGTGATACGGATATGTATCATTTCAATCCGCAGTTTACAAAGAAAAACCGGGTTTTATCATTTCAAACCCGCAATCCCAAGTTAAATAAAATAAATAAAAAGTCGCTCAAGCTTATCATTTCAGCTCATAACGATCTTTCCCTATTCTAAAGTCCGTTCGGGTATGTATCATTTCAACCCATAGTGATTCTAGTCTATAGGGAACTTGCAATGGTGATAACAGATATAAATAACATAATAGCATGAAATAACAGTAACATATGATATAACAGGTGTAATAACAGGTGTGAACATCAAATGATAATAATATGAGCATATATAACATGATAATATACATTACAGATTCAAATGGTGTCGGTTTATCAGTTATATAGGTACATATTGTCTGGTGAGAATAACTCACCTGTATTGAGCTGGAGATTACAACCAAGGCACACAATCCAAACACAATGAAGGCACGACAACTTGAATACAACTTGAGAGTGGAGAGCCAAAGCTAATAGTCTTGAATACATTTATACAAAACAATACAATTTATAAAAGTTTCAAAACAATTCAACACTAAACAATGTTAGAAATCAATACCCAAAACAAAGACAAATGTTTTGCACTTGTTCTCAACTTCACATACTACAGTTATGGACTGAAATAGCACAGCAAAGGCATGAATTAAGGTCTGGTTTGGGTCCCTATAGGGTTGGCCTAGCATGGGTTTGATGGTGAAGAGAGGTAGGTGCAACACTTAACAACTACAAGGCAACAAGTACAAGGCAAATTTCAACATCTCTATGCCACAATAGGGTTCGACCAGAGGCTATGTGGTCAGGTACAGATGTCCAGGTGGTGGTGGATGATGTGGTAGAGGGTGGTGGTCAGGTCTGAGGTGGTGGTGGTGGAGGAAGTGGCGGCAAAAGGTGGTTGAAGGTGGTGGTGATGGAAACTATACTAACAAGGCAACATACAAGGATTCAAGGCCATAGTTTGGCTCGGCCAAGGGCATTGAGGCCACAGCCCTCACTGTAGCAGCCAAGGAGATGATGTGGTCGACAGTCCAGGTGGTGCTGGAGGTGGTGGAGGTGATGTTAGTGGCGGCCATAGGTGGTGGATGTGGTGGATGTGGAAGATTGCTTGGCTATGGACAAAAATATGGAGTTTTGTTGGATTTTTGTGATGGATCAATCTACAAGGAGCACAGCTTGGGGTTTTGGTCAGGGAGGAGGTGATGATGGTGGTGTTCTCAGGTGGTGGTGGAGGTGGCCGATCCTATGATATAAGAGAACGAGTGCAAATCAAATCCAAGAAGAATAAAGTAAACAAAGAAAAGAAGAAAAAGATTTTACCAAACTTCCTCCTCAAGGATAGGCCGAAAGTATTTTTGTTTCAGAAGTAAAAATAATGTACGTGAATGAGGAATGGATGTGGTCAGCTGAAGATGTGGGAAATAATGGCTAATTGATGAAAAAGTGAGTTACAAATATGAAAGGTTGGAAAATAAAGAGCCATTGGAAACAAAAAGTCAAAACCTTTTCAATTTACCTTTAATTTATTTATATAAGTTTATATTACTGAAAGAATAATAATTTCAGTCACAATTTCGAAAATTTAACAAAATATAATATATATATAAATATTTATTAATTATATAAGGTTAAAATAAGAAAATAGCACAAAATTGCAAACTAGTCTAGAAAATTTGAAAATAAACAGAATAAACTTTGGAAAATTTATATGGATTTGGGAAAATATTTATAAATAAAGATAAGAACATAAAATAAAATGCATTCACAAAATGAATAAATAAATTTGAATTAAGTATAATTTGATTGAAAAAAATAACAGAAAAATAGAAACTAGCCTTTAAAAATAGAAAATAAATTCAATAAGCTTTGGAAAAATTATATAATCACTTTAAATTATTAAAAGACAAAATTATACATAAAATAAAATATTAACACATATTAGAACAAAATATGACAAATAAAATATAATTTAAAATAGACAATATTGCTCAATACATCAGTTTACACACAATATTGAAATATACATAACTTTCACAATTTAACTCCGTTTCAAACGAAACGAAAAGCTGTATTCAAGTTATTAAATCTATTTTCATAATAAAGATAAAATTTAAGAATTTGAATATTCAAATTTAAAAGTTAAAAGTCAAAGTTTGACCAGTTTGAACAGAAATTCACTTTTCAGTAAAATATTCAATTTATACTAGTTTGAAGTTATAGTTCACATAATAATTAACATTTATTTTTAAAAATGAAATGTTTGAAATCAAACAAGTTTAAAATAGTTTCAAAATAAAAATAAAGTCAAATTTAAAAATATATGCAAAAATCTAGGGTTGTTACATTTTTTATATATGAAAGTGTAGAATAGACCATTTGTAGATTAGTGTGTGCAAGCCTATACGTGTGGAAAGAGAGCCCAGGTCCAATATTTTTATTTTTATTTGCGTGTGAGTAATGTATGGGCAAAATGTATGGCCAGGTCACAAACTTCCTTTCTTTATTTACTTGCATGCCAACTTTTGTGTGCGTGAGAAATATGTAAACAAAGGTAATAGTCCAGGCACTTGTTTTATACCATTTTTGTGTGTACATATATAACTTTGCCCAAGATATTTGCTTTACATATTTACAAGGGTAGTATTCAAAAGTATAGTAAGGTCAGTAATGTTTTTGATTTACTTCAATGCGTACAAGTGGTATAGTTAGAAAGTTTATGAGTTCCAAGTCGAGAATTTTGTTAACTTCCTATTTGCGTGCTATTAATTGGCCAGGTCGTTCTTTTTTATGCATTTTGCGTGCAAGTGTAGTGTATTAAAATATTGCACCGGGTATAATTCCTTAATGCATTTGCGTGCAAATTGTAGTGTAGAAAAGTATTGCCCAGGTTGCATTATTTTTGGAATATATATACGTGTCAGCAGGTGTAGCTTTGTCCACGTTACTTTATTTGTTTGCCTATTTTATTTTTTGAAAGTGGGCGTGCAAATATTTTGATGAATATATAGTAGGGCAGTCAACTATTTAATTTACGTTGAACCGGTGTTTGGTTTTGAAACGTATTTTGTTGCCGTTATTTTTATAACGGAAATTTTACGCCAGTATTAGATTTTGATGCGTGTTGTTTGGATGACATTTTTTACGAACAAATTTACTGTTGTTTTGACTTCAGTAACCGTCAATTTTAAAGTGAATTTTCAAGCGGTTATCCCGCAACGCTGATTTGATATCCGTTTTTACGGTGTTTTGTGAAGCGCAATTTCTTTGTCCAAATTGCTACTGATGTTGCTGTTTTAATCACGTGTTTTAAAAATTATTTTAAAAATAAAATTATTTCCAAAAAGTTTATAGTTTGCGCTTTCAAAAGAATGAGGAAGCGATTTAAACGCTTCAGCAAAATTGAGGACTATGAACCCTCACTTTTACTGATTCGGTTAATTCCGGACTTGTCCGTTTGAGAACGTAAATTTTATTTATATAAAATACACAATTTTGCACTTTTAAGGAAACGATGAAGAGATTTAAACGATTTAGCAAAAGTGCAGAGTATGGAACGACACTTTTACTATTTCAGTTAACTCCGGACTCGTTAATTGAAATATTTGCTGTTGTTTGATGATTTTGATGATTTTGTTGGGCTTTCGGGCCACTATGTTGAACCTTTGGGTCATATGATGGACCTTCGAGTCAAATACCAGTACTAGACCTTTGGGTCATATGTTGGACCTTTGGGTCATTTGTTGGGCGCCAAAAATTATGATGACAGTACTTGGTAGGCTTCGGCCATATGTTGATGCACGTGCGGCGTAGCTTAGACTCGCCATATGTTGGGATCGATCCACTTTTATGTTGATTTTTCTAGATTTTGCGACTGCTGATTTTTTCTAGTTATCTTATTTGATTTCTAGATTTTGCGTATTGTTGTTTTGAATTCGATTGTGAATTTAAAATTGAATTTGATGGAGTTTAAATTGAGATTTCTTCATTCAAACTATGTTGATTATTTATGTTGAATAGTCTCATTCGAGACTATAATTATTTGCTTAAGTGTTTTTTATCATACACTTATTTCTGAGTTAAATTAGACTGATCCGTTTATTATTTTATTTTAAATAATACTCGGGTCAGACCGAGTTATTTCAGGATAATCGCTATCTCTGATTCAGTTGTTGCTTCAGCTTTTGGGATTTCACTCCATCTTTTGTCTAGTCTTCGAGGTGTTACTTTTGGTGTATTGACTCTCGTCTCATGTATGTATTGATGGATATGTATATGTACATTTGGTTCATGTGAACTATCGATTGTTGTAGCATGTACCCAAACTTGTTTTCCGCTATATATCTGATATTTCTGTTCTGATGTGATTATACTATCAGTGTTGTTGTTATTATGAGTTGTTCTAAATTTTTCTTTAGCCACTGTGGTTTTGTTTTAGATTTGAATTGAATATATATCTTTGGGAGTAATTTATACAACTCCTATCGATGAAATCAATGCTCGTCTAAAGCATAACTTACGAATGGTCGCTTCTAACAAGCCTTATTCTTCGCAATAACAGACGTTATTCCTTATAATAACCTTTGTTATTGTGAGCATAGAGGTGGGGTGTCACAACGAAGATCAACTCCTAACCCTTAGTGGATGGATTTCCTTATCATTTGTCCTAGGAGAACAAAATGAGATGTATACTCACCGTACAACATTATCGGAGATGACTGTGCCATATAACCCAGGTGTTTCTCCTAGATATTTCCAAAGTTACGTTTTGGTTCCAAATTTGATAGTCGGTTATTTAACCATCGAATAACAAACAATAACCAATTCCATTTGAGATTTTATTTATCCATAGCAACCACTAAGCCAAAATACAAATCATTATTTAATAAATCTCTTTCAAAAACATTCATATACTTATCTCTCTGACATAAGTATACTCAAAAAACATTTGTTAATAACTCCTTACTTCCAAATCATGTTAAAAAGGGTTAAACAAATGTTGTTTAATGTTGGCCAAGTTTTCAAACACTTAATCAACCCACTCCCTGTCTACCACCGGATCAGATCCACCGAGTCTCACCACCGAACCAAATACAACCGGACCAAATCCCCTCCACCGATCCAAACCAACCACCGGACCAACCTTCATCCGGCCTCACCAAACCCACCACCGGACCAACCTTCATCCGGCCTCACCAAACCAACCACCGGACCAACCTACATCTGGCCTCACCAAACCAACCACCAGACCAACCTCACCGAACTAAACCCCCGGACCAAGCATTACCGGTCCAAACCATCGCACTCCTACCACCGAACCATGGGATGCCGAACCAAGGTGTGCCAGGCCAGATTGCATCAGCCCAGGCCCACCAGCAGCTATATACATCCGAGGCCCCTACTCCCAACCTCACTCTATAAATAGAGGGGCAGGGGTACAACAATGGGGACAAGTTTGAGAGCTCAAGCACGGAAGGAACTTTCAAACAACTTTCTTTTACTTGTATTAAAGCTTTGTACTTGTAATCAAAAGAAGAGAAGAGAAATAACATATAAAGTGGACGTAGGCACATTCTGGCTGAACCACTATAAATTTGCGTGTCTTTTTACAGTTTAGCCCCTGCTTTTCATATATTTGCGTAAATCACTCAAATCGCTAAGAACAACATAAGATCCACTAAATTATACAACTTTGAGGTGTTTGTCCATTTTTTGTGCAAACATTTTTGGTGCTTTCACTGAGAACTAGAAGCTCGAAGCTTCAGCTTCATCTACTTAACGAGTTTTCCTAACAGCATCGTCCGCCACTTGGAAAACATGCCTCCCAAACAGAGAAAAGATGTTAACAAAGGAAAAAACATCGCATCCAGTAGTCTTCCTGATCCAGCTGTCGCGAATCAAGTAAATCGTCCTCCTCCAGCAACGGTAACAAATGAAGGACAGGCTAACCCAACCACTCCTGCCACAGAACAGCCTGCAGCAATTACTAGGGCAGATTTGGACAGAGTTGTTGTTGAAGTAACTAACCGCTTCACGTCCCAGCAGGAAGCCTTGGTGGACCATCTCATGTCACGCTTGAGGGACGCTGAAGAATCCAACCACAACACTGAATCATGGGGCGAGTCCCAGTCTGGAGGATCTCAGAGACAACAAAGATCTTCCTTCTTCGAAGGAGCTAACGGCAGGAGTAGCCGTGGTAGGAGCCGAGACCGAGCCCAGCCCGAAGTTAGGCCTGAGGAAACGTTTGGTGCCGAACCCAACGGGGAAGGTACCGGGCGAAGGTCAACTGCAGCTGAGCTTGTCATGCTGCCTAACCACAGAAACACCAGTGAACGGGGCCGAGCTAGAGTTCAGCCCGAAGTTGGACCCGAGGAAGTGCTTAGATCAGAACCCAACAGGGGAAGATCAAGGCAAGGGCCAACTGTAGCTGACCCAAGCATGCTCCCAGAAGATCAAAGGCAGCCACTGGAAAATATGAGGAATGATAGACGATACCATCCCTACAGGTTGTCTGGACGGAATCAACCCCACAGAACAGAACCAAACTCATTTCTGTCCGCTCCAAATTCTGATGAAAGGATGGCGCGCTTATTCAGAGAGTGTGTCCAACGGGAGCAAAGAGATCGAGGGATAGGCGCTAGGGTAACCAGCCCTTTCGCCCGCAATATCGAAATTGCTATCACCCCCCGAGAATGGAAGATGCCAACAATGGAACCCTACAAAGGAACCTCCGATCCCGTTGTACACTTACAGAGGTACACGCAGCATATGCTCATGAGTGGAGCAACAGAGGGAGTACTGTGCAAATGCTTCCCGCTCTTCTTAGCAGATCTTGCTATCTCCTGGTTCTGTCATCTACCCCAAGGATCCATCAGCTCATGGGAAATGTTGAAAGAAAAATTCATCAGTCAGTTCCGCATTCATGTGGAGCAACCTAAGGACGCGTATTCCTTATCCAGCGTCAAACAGAAACCTGGAGAAAAGCTGCAGCAATACCTAACCAGATTCAACGCCGCAGCAGCCGCAGTTCAAGATGCCGATGAGAAGCTTATCCTAATGGCCCTCTGCAGTGGGGTGCATCCGGACACTAAATTTGCTAGAAGATTGACAAAAGAAAAACCAGCTACTTTACCCGATTTCTTCCATGAAGCCGGGAAATACATGAGGCTTGAGGATGCTGCCATTGAGGGGCAGTCAGGACAGCAAAGTAAGACGACCCATGGCAACGCCCCTGCTGTGGCGAGGGATGTTCGAAGAAATGATTCCAGAGACAATGCTGGGGGCAAGAAAGTAGAAAAACGCCTATATCGGCCAGGACCAAGATTCGACTCTTACACCCCTTTGAACGAAACCGTCGAAAATATCTTCCTTGCCACCCAAGGCGAAGTTAGATACAAACGCCCACCATACAAGAAGGAATCAGATAACGCACAGAAGTCTGGAAAATTCTGCCGCTTCCACGAATCTCACGGACATGATACCAACGAATGCCATCATCTCCGAGATCTGATTGAGGAACACATCAGAAGGAAAAAACTGGAACGCTATGTAAAAAGTCAAGACAGGACTCCAGCTCCTGCCAATGAAAACCCAAGGCTACCCTCACCAGGGACCGGCAGAGGCGACCGCAACGCTAGCAGCTCTAGTCAAGAGAAGATAGTGGTCCATACCATCTCAGGAGGTCCGCACATCGCAGACAGAAGTTGGAAAGAGATGGAAAGATATGGGAAGTCGCTTAGAGACAATAGGGACTGTGTCAATACGGTTATAGAAGAGCGCCACCCAAAGCGGAAAGAAAGTGATGACATCACATTCAGTAAACGCGACCTAGAAGGAAGACAGTACCCTCACATGGATCCCATGGTTATCTCTGCTCGACTCGGTCCCGCCGAAGTTTACCGAATCCTGGTAGACACTGGAAGCTCTGTAAATATCCTGTTCAAACACGCATTCGACAAAATGAAGCTATCAATGAAGGATGTATCTCCCTGCGATAAACCACTACACGGTTTCACTGGAGATGCGAAAATGCCCATCGGGCAGCTGGACCTCTTCGTTGAAATTGGAAGCCATCCCCGCTCCGTTATAAGGAAACAGACGTTTGTGCTGATAGAAAACCATTCGGCCTACAACGCCTTCCTAGGAAGACCAGCCTTATCTGACTTCCAAATTGTCCTAGCCCCGTGGTGCCTGAAAATGAAATTTCCAACAGACAATGGGGTAGGGGAAGTGGAAGGAGACCAGGATATTGCACGAGACTGCTATGTAACCGAACTTCGCAACAACCACAGGAAAGATAAAGGGAAAGGTGCAGAGATTGCCCTCTGCACAAAAAGCCTTGAAGCATAGCAACTAAAGAAAGCCCCTCCTCTTCGATACACCAGCGACCCTTTCAATGAATTAGACCCTAGGGACAAAGAGGAGGAGGCCACCGCCGAGCCTGCGGAGGCTATGGAGTTTATATCTGTAGACAAGCATGACCCAAGTAGGCTACTGAAAATTGGGTCGCAGCTGAAAGCTGAACTGAAGGAACAACTCATTGATTTTCTCCGCCACAACTTGGATGTATTCGCTTGGTCACACGCTGACATGACCGGAATCTCCCCCGACATAACGTGCCACGTACTAAACATTGATCCTACCAAGGCGCCTGTAAAACAAAAAAAGAGAAGTATGGGGGCAGAGCGATCAGCAGCCCTCGATGAAGAAGTAAAGAATCTACTCGCCAATGACTTCATACGAGAAGCTATTTACCCAGAATGGATCGCCAACCCGGTACTAGTAAAGAAGGCTAATGGGAAGTGGCGGACCTGCATTGACTTCTCCAACCTAAACGATGCCTGCCCAAAGGATTGCTTCCCGCTTCCCAGAATCGACCAACTTGTAGACAGCACAGCCGGGCACGAACTCCTGTCTTTTATGGATGCATACTCAGGATATAACCAAATTCCTATGCATGCTCCCGACCAAGACCACACTAGTTTCATCACCGACCGGGGTTTGTACTGCTACAAAGTGATGCCCTTCGGACTTAAAAATGCAGGAGCCACCTACCAGCGCCTCGTCAACAAGATGTTCGCAGGGCTAATAGGACGAACAATGGAAGTGTATGTAGACGACATGTTGGTAAAATCACGGAAAGCCAAAGATCACGTAAGCCACCTAGGCGAAATGTTCCAGGTACTTCGATAGTATGGAATGAAGTTGAATCCACTAAAGTGCTCCTTCGGAGTGTCATCGGGAAAATTCTTAGGATTCATCGTCCATGCCCGAGGGATAGAAGCAAACCCTGAACAAGTCCGAGCATTAAGGGACATCAAGATACCTTCCACCCGAAAGGAAATGCAAAGCCTAAATGGAAAAGTGGCTGCCCTAAGCCGATTCATCTCCAAAGCAACGGACAAGTGCGTCCCCTTTTTCGAAGCTCTAAAGAAAGATAAAGGAAAGTTCGAATGGACGGACGAATGCTTAACCGCTTTCCTTAACCTAATCGAACACCTCCAGAAACCACCGGTACTCTCGACCCCAAGCGAAGGCGAAGAATTATACCTATACCTTGCTGTGTCATCTCACGCTCTAAGCGCTGCCTTGGTAAGGGAAGACAACCGCACGCAACGACCAGTTTACTTCGTAAGTAAAAGGTTTACTGGGGCAGAAGTCATCCTAAGCTTGAAAAGTTAGCATACTGTTTACTAATCACTTCACGAAAGCTACGTCACTACTTCCAATCCCATTCCATCAAAGTTCTGACCGATCAACCACTGAGGCAGGTACTCCATCGTCCCGACACTTCCGGGCGACTACTTAAATGGTGTATTGAGCTGAGTCAATATGATATCACCTATCACCCTCGCACCGCCATCAAGGGACAAGCCATGGCTGATTTCATTGCAGAATTCACTACCAACGAGGATAAGGAGCAACTGGAAATAACAGAAGATATCAAGTGGAATCTCTTTGTGGACGGTGCATCTAACGAACAAGGCTCGGGGGCGGGTGTGGTAATAATCACTCCCAGGGGAAATAAACTGCACTATGCTATAAGGTTGGAGTTCGCTGCCACCAACAACGATGCAGAATACGAAGCAGTAATAGCCGGATTAGAAATTGCTATCGAGATCGGAGCCAATTCTTTGTGTCTTCACAGTGATTCTCAGCTTATTGTTAATCAAATACTAGGGGAATTCCAAGCTCGAGAAGAACGACTCATAGCATATCTAAAGAAGACCAAGTTACTTCTCAGCCGATTGGACCACTACTTAGTCAAACACATCCCTCGGGAAGAGAACCAAGAGGCCGACGAATTGGCAAAGCAAGCAAGTATGAGAGACGTCGCCATCTTTGGGGCAGTAACTGTCTCAAAGCAAACGATCCCAAGTTTTGAGCAAGTGAATCTGATAGCTGCAACCGAAGAAGCAACTTGGATGACTCCCATCCGAGACTACCTACAAAATGGCACACTACCCGACGGGCGTAACGAAGTCAAGAAAATCTTGAGGAAAGCGTCCCGCTACACAATACAAGGAGACATCCTCTATCGGCGCGGGTTCTCTAACCCATTGTTAAGGTGTGTCGCCGGAAGGGAAGCCAAGGAAATCTTATCCAACATTCATCAAGGAAGCTGCGGAGATCACACCGGAGGGCAAACGTTAGCAAAAAAGATACTCCGATACGGATATTTCTGGCCCACCTTAAGCAAGGACGCCTTAGATTTCGTCAAGAAGTGTGACAGATGCCAAAAATTTGCTAAGATCCCTCGGCTACCAACAACCGAGATTACTCAGATGACCAGCCCTTGGCCCTTTGCAGTATGGGGAATTGACTTAATCGGTGAACTGCCAATGGGTCGAGGCGGCGCCAAATATGCTATAGTAGCAGTCGACTATTTCACCAAATGGGTGGAAGCAGAACCTCTAAATAAAGTATCTTCAGCGAAAGTTATCAACTTCTTAATCAAAAATGTTCTGTGCAGGTACGGAGTCCCACTAAAAATCATATCAGACAATGGACTTCAGTTTGACAGCGAGGAATTCGCCAACTGGTGCCAAGAACACGGAATTCACAAAAGCTTCTCATCCGTAGCATATCCCCAAGCAAACGGACAAGTCGAAGCAGTCAACAAAATTCTGAAAACTCTGATCAAAAAGAAGCTCGAAAAGTCAAAGGGCGCTTGGGTGGATGAACTCCCTACGGCACTATGGGCCTACCGCACATCTTTCAGAACATCAACAGGGCACACTCCTTTCTCTTTGGCATACGGATCGGAGGCTATGCTCCCAGTTGAAACCATTGTGCCTTCCCACCGTAGGATCCACTATAACCCAGAAGAGAACGAAGAGCTCCTCAACATGTCTTTGGATCTAGTCGAGGAGAGAAGGAATGATGCAGTCCTAAAAACAGCAGCCCACAAGCAAAAGGTGGCAGCACAATACAACTCCAAAGTCAAGCATCGTACCTTACGAGAAGGGGATCTTGTCCTCAAGCGAATCTTCCCTCACCCCGGAGCACTAGACCCAATCTGGGATGGACCATATGTAATTCATAAAGATCTCCACAACGGAGCCTATATTTTGTCAACAGTGGACGGAGAGGTGTTCCAGAGGGCATGGAACATCCAACACCTCCGTCGATACTTTTCTTAACTTGTATTGCCCATATGAAGTGAATTAACAAAGAGAATCAGTGGACGTAGGCATTTTTTCGTGCCGAACCACTTTAAAAAAACCTTGTCTCTTTTTTAACTTGTTCCTTTGTATCTTGGCTGCTTGTTAACTTTATCCTTTTCTGTTGAACAAAATCCTGAGCATATAGCATTTCTATTCAAAGCACTCCACAATGCAACTTCACGTGGACAAGACCCAACAGGTACTATGCGAATCTATGCCCTCGCCAATGAGACACTTTTGCTCCAGCATCCCTCTGCTGCGGGTTAACTCATTGCTCGCGACGGCCCTTAAAGCCAACTGTAATGAGCCGATTATAAGCCACCGAGAAGGCCGACTATAGCCGAGGCAGCTCATTACGGCGTTAGGCTCGCCGGCGACTGTGAACCGATTATAAGCCCCAACATAAGGTGTGGCCAGCCAGGGGCAGTTCACAGTTGACGATCGACACCCACGCTAGCCGGCCACAGTAAGTCGAATAATACCCATGAGTACGGGCCATAATGGCCCGGGTAGTTACTGTGCGCGATCTCGGCTCCGGTGTGTCTTAAGTGCGGCTGTGGTAAAAAAGAATTAACTCCCCGCGGAGGCGTAAGATGGGTGACAAATGTCTCCAAGACCCACAGCTAGGGAAAGTGACTACAAAACCCGTTTGCCACGAACTTAAGCACATCGAAGGCCTTCCGTGACTGGAAGTTTTACTATTTCACATATTTCAATTTTACCTAAAAAAACTTTCCTCCTATCCTCTATAACAAACCATAAAGTACAGGATGCAGGGTAAGAGATACCCGCCAATGGATGCAGAGATTCACAATCAGATGGCAGGGCATTCAACCGCTTTCCATGCTTGGTCATACAAGATATTCGAAGCTGCCATTTACAAACAGAACATGAAAGGCGGTATTTTCTTCCTTTATGTGCAGATGCATGACTGTAATTTAATTTTTTCACACCACACGCTAACATTGCAAGTCATGAGATTATGATTTAAAACCAGAATCTGACATCAAACACAATTTAATTACGAGAATATACACAGCTATATTTCTCATACGACATGTCAAAACAACAACAAACATTCAAGAAACGACAAAATCAGCTTAAGTTAAAAAATTACACGTCAAGAATAATGTTGATTATTACAAGTAGCAAGAATTACAACTTAGAAGTTACTCTAATGTCTTAAGACTAACAGATACAACAATGCCAAACCTACAAAAAGCATTTTCCAGGTTTAAGCAGGGAGCCGGTTGCGTCAAAGTCTTGTCCTTGCTCTTTTGCCCGCCTGTCCGGTCATAAAAAGGATTCATTAGTGATAAGTAACCAAGTTAACGGAAAGACTAGAAAGGAAGACTTACCAGCACTTGCTTCTTGACCGTCCTGGTCGTCATCCTCTACCTGCACACCTGCCTCTTCAGCAGCAAGCAGCCGCATACCCTCCTTTACCGCCGCTTTCTCCTCCTTGGTGAACTGGGCAGTGACCACATCCATACTGAAGACCGTTCCACCCTCTTTATCTGCATCAGCCTTAGCCTCCTCCAAAGCCCGAAGATAGATCTTGGCCATGACCCTGGGATAATCATCCATCCAAGAGAGATTGCCCTGCTTCCAAGTTCGGAAATACATGTCCTGGAGCATGTCATCCATCATTCCCTCATTCTCCTCAAACTCCCTCATCCGGGCATCGGAAGCCGACAACCTTTCGACGGCAGCATCTCTCTCCAATCTGTATCTCGAGCAATCAGCCTGAAGGGACCTCCGCATCACCTCCATCTCCTCCCTCAACTTAGCTTGAGCAAGCTCTGCAGCCTCAAGTTTCTCGGACAATTCCTCCACCTGCTCAAGATCCGCTCTCCGAACCTCATCCACCGTGGCAATAGCCATGTCAATCCGCTCTTTGCAAGCAGCTTCCATTTTCCGCAGTTCAGCCCGACTGGCCTCTTCCATGGTTTTCCTTAGTCGCCCAGTTGCAGCCTCATGCTGAGAAATCTGGATAGCCTGATCCGCAAGCTGTTTGGCCTGATCCGAAACCACCAATCGAAGTCGGATATTGGCGCTCCCAATCTCCTCTCCGGCCTTAACCAGCCGAGCATGATGCCCCATCAGCTTCTTGGTCTCCTCTGCCACCCGATCAATATTAGCCTTGGCCTCGTCTCCCATAGTGACTATACGAGTAGTGAGTAGATCGAGATCTAAGGCCTTGGCTTCGTCAAGTACTCGTACCATGGGGTTACGGGGGAGAAGATGTTCACCAGTGACTTCGTCAAAAGTAATATCATGAGAACTGGGATCCAGATCAGGATGACCCGCAAATGGATTACGGGCCAAGTCGGGACGGTCGATACGAATAACAGAAGGGTTCCCGGACGGGTGCGGAGAAGGTGCAAACTCGCTACCCTCCTCAGTAATGTCATGAATAGGCTGAGCCGGAGGCTGAGAACCGGGCGAAGTTTCGGATAAAGGATGACTCCTCTTCCTCTGCTGAATACCCTCTTCGATGACCCCAAGAAGAGGACGGTAGCCGACTACATCCCCGGAGCGTTGGGTTGAGGGCTTCGGCTTAGCAGAAATTTTGGAAAGTTTATATTGCTCAAGCCTGTGTCGGAGGTCTGAAGCTTTGGACGTCTTGCCTGCTCCTGATATAAAGTACAAGTGTTACAATCTTACATTACTATACGATTCGAGAAACGCGGTAAATTACAAGTTAAAAAAAAAAGGGAAAAGAAACACAGCTGTGATTGTACAAACCCTGGGGAGGAGTGGGATACTGCAATAAGTCCTGGATTTCATTCCAGGACGGGAGCGGGTCATAAAATATTCCTAAGTCCCTATCATTAGTGAAGCATGCATGGGTCAAGAGTTCACCTTGAGTCGTCAGAGCCACCTTGGCCGAAATGGTCGGAGAAGACTCACTTGCACCAGTCCCGGCTTTGTCCGCCTTCCCAGTCTTCTCTACCAAAGCCGGATCATCATCCAACCCCTCAAAAGCTTGGCGGAAAGCATCATCCGTCCACTCTTGCATTTCGCCTACTTGCCCAGAAGACAGAGCCCTGGAACCATCACCACCCTGTCCATCGCCACCATCATCACCAAGACGCTCAACGTCACTTCCGCCCTCAGCCTCACCTCTTTCTTCCTCCGCATCTATCTCCCCCTGAGTAAGTGGACAATTGCTGGGAGAAGGACCGTCCGACCTCTTAAGTTTCTTACCTCCGACGGCTGGAGGTTTCGTGAATGGTTTTCTCTTTCCACCCTCTGCCGCAACGCCTCCCTTAGCCTGAGCAGCCGCCCTCTCTTCCGCCGTTTCCCTCAACTTAACTACAGACTGCTGCGGAAGGATTAAGTTATATTCCAGAAGAATCGCATTTCTAATCAAGAAGGCAGATGATCTGTATTTCCCAAGAATGGCTTCTATCTCAGCCGCCGTCTGAACCAGGCGGTCAGTCTCCACAACCGGAAAGCCACCTGTCGCTAGCAAAAATGAGAAAGTATGAGAAGAAGCATCACAATCGGAATAAAAAATTATAAGTAAAAGCATCAACTTACATCCAGAGGTAAAGCGCCGGATGGAGACGGAGTCATCCCTAACAAAGAACCACTCTTTCTTGAACATGCTGAATTTAGAGTACAGGTCCAGGACCGGCTTGAAGGTCACAGCGGACTCCAAGCTAATATATGGGGACCCCTTCTTATAGCCCCTTAAATTATACAAGTACCGGATCTCCCGGTTGGAGGGAGCGCGACCATACTTCCTCCAAAAAATAACGAAAAGGCTCACTAGTATGGCATAAGAGTTGGGCTGAAGCTGGAATGGGGCCACCTTCAGATACGTGAGGAAGCTGACTACCCAAGCATTGAGAAGCGGGATAGCACCACACATGCAATGGTACCTACTATAAGCAAAGTATCCTTCGGGAGGACTGTATGGCATGACTCCTGGGCCCGGCAGCAGCATGAGGGCTCTATCGATCCCAAAGGAGCGAGATATAACATCGAGTTGCTCCTCTTTGAGAGAGCTAGGAAAGTAGTCAGGCGGGGAATCCAGTAGCTCCTGGGGACCATATCCATCCACTAATGACCTCGGGGCGGGCCCATGACGCTCCGATCCTGATTGAGCTGGGGGCACGGCCGAGGACTCTCCTTCACCCCCGGATCTCCTCTTATCTGATCGAGTTTCAACTTTTCGAGACATTTATCTGCAAACACGGGAAAGTATATCGTTAGAATATACGAACAATGTAATTTGGAGTTTCACTTAAAAGTCCGAAGTATGAAACACATGTTCACTCAGTACACCAAGTTCATTCGGAAAAAAGAATTAGACTTGGTCCGGCTAGAGATCTCACCTGATTCGGTTAAGGGTTTGGTTTGGCTAACGCTGACTGATTCGGTTATGGGTTTGGTTCGGCTAACGTTGAGGTTCGTGGGAATGGTTCGGCAGGTGGGAGGATAGAAGCCCTAGTCCCCTATTTTATAGGCGAAGGCAGGGTACCGGACCACTTGGATCGGCAACATGAAACACACGCAGACGTCAAGAATGGATGGACAAAAAAAACAAAGCACGATATATGGTAAACATATACCCTACTTTGGGGGGCAAATGTTGGCCAAGTTTTCAAACACTTAATCAACCCACTCCCTGTCTACCACCGAATCAGATCCACCGAGTCTCACCACCGAACCAAATACAACCGGACCAAATCCCCTCCACCGATCCAAACCAACCACCGGACCAACCTTCATCCGGCCTCACCAAACCCACCACCGGACCAACCTTCATCCGGCCTCACCAAACCAACCACCGGACCAACCTACATCCGGCCTCACCAAACCAACCACCGGACCAACCTACATCCGGCCTCACCAAACCAACCACCGGACCAACCTCACCGAACTAAACCCCCGGACCAAGCATTACCGGTCCAAACCATCGCACTCCTACCACCGAACCATGGGATGCCGAACCAAGGTGTGCCAGGCCAGATTGCATCAGCCCAGGCCCACCAGCAGCTATATACATCCGAGGCCCCTGCTCCCAACCTCACTCTATAAATAGAGGGGCAGGGGTACAACAATGGGGACAAGTTTGAGAGCTCAAGCACGGAAGGAACTTTCAAACAACTTTCTTTTACTTGTATTAAAGCTTTGTACTTGTAATCAAAAGAAGAGAAGAGAAATAACATATAAAGTGGACGTAGGCACATTCTGGCTGAACCACTATAAATTTGCGTGTCTTTTTACAGTTTAGCCCCTGCTTTTCATATATTTGCATAAATCACTCAAATCGCTAAGAACAACATAAGATCCACTAAATTATACAACTTTGAGGTGTTTGTCCATTTTTTGTGCAAACATTTAAATTAAGGGTAAGGATAACCCTAAACACTATCCCCTCGGCGTTAAGTGTGGAATGGATGTTTCATACCATAATTTTTAAATATTCAGTTTAGAGAAACCCGTTTCTCAATTTCTTTATATATTTCATTTGATAAATCCTTTTTAATCAAATCTATTTCATTCATGAAGTCTCTTTTACTTGAAATCCAAATCCATTTCAAAATACTTTCCAACTTCCCAAATTCATTTATAAAACCCTTTTATGAATATTCAAATCATTTATAATAATTGCTTTTATAAATATCCAAACTTTATATATAAATCCCTTATAAATATCTTAGACCTTTTTATAACTCCCTTTATGAATATCCAAATAATTTTCTACAAATTATTTTATAAACACCCCAAAATCATTTATAAAACTTCTTTACAAACCTTTCCAGTTTTAAACAGCTTCTTAAATAACCTTAAATCAAATTAACTTCCTTTAATAAGCAAACCCATTTGATAAATCTCACTCTTATTTATGAAATCTTCTTTGCTTAAAAACTAAAATCCATTTACCTAAAACACTTTATAAATTTCCCAATTCCTTTAAACATCTTGTTGAAAATCAATAACTTTGAAACTATTTCAAAAAGAAAATGAAATATTTATCTTTACAAAATCAGATGGAAGCTTAGCGATCACAATGATGCTTTTAATCTAATTTTACTTATCTAGTTTAAAATGGCATCACATGATAGGTTTATAAGGGATCATCACGTAACAATCAATCAATTTAAGTAAATGTCCAAGTTAATTGTAATAGCAGAATAGTGCCTTGTTCTGCTAATAGATGCCATTTAGCTTTCCTGATCATATGGGTTTACTTAAGGGCAAACGACAAAGAAATCCTTTGATTTAAAACAAATTCGAAAAGAAAACAGTTTAAAACAAAACTGATTACTTAAAGTCAAAGCGATTTTAAAATAAATTAAAACCCTTATAAATGAGAATCAAATTCTTGTTACATAGTAATTAAAAGTAATTAAGTTTAATTAAACCTTATTAAAACATAATTTACTTTAAATAAATTGTTATCCCACCTTTTGGCAAGGCCATGACACCAAGGACTTGACTAGAGACTGAAGGTAATCCGCCCCGGAGATCGGTTATCTACAGGTCCACGATGGATACAGGAAAACTTGGTCCGAGTCCGGATCGAGCTACAATTAGCATGGTATGACAAGCAAAGCTATAAAAGGCAACATTCCAAATTTTAGGTCAATCGAAGTTCATATGCTCAAGTTATGGATCGATCAAAGTTGTAAAGGCCCAAATTATTGAGATGAAAATAATTTTATAAAAATCAGTTAATGGAAAATATTCAAAGAATAAAATAGTTTGAAAATAAATATCAAGAATGAGTGAAATAAATAAGGAAGAGGATAGTTGTTTTCAGTAAATAATAATGAGAAGAAAATAACTAAGTATGAATGAGTTTTATATTCATATATCTCATATATATTGTATATAAGTAGCCAGAGGAGTATAGAGTGATAAAATAAACTCTTATGATGATTAAAATACATGAAACCAGTTTAGTATTCTATATGTATAATTACATTTTAAAATCAAGAGAAAACAAATAGTTTGAAACATTAGAAAGGAATTAATTGATAAAAAGATATATATGTGAACATTACAGATTTGCCTTAAGAAAATAAATAATGTAGATAAGTCACATGAAAATAGTGTGTATGTGAAACATGCAAATGACATGTACACAGAAAAAGAAGAAAAGCAACTGTAATACCCGAAATGGAATCAAAAAGAAAATGGAATATTTAGCCATAAACACATATACATAATTCTATTATTTGTGTGGGGATAAAATGGGTTTTTCACTCCACTAAAACCCTAGCTAAATGTTTTAAAAATCAAAGAATAAGCAGCAGTTTATTTTTGAAAACAGAAAGATATTTTAGAAAATAAAAAGAAGGGCAAACTCACACTGTTTTCAAGTTAGAGCATTCTCGGGGAAAGAAGAAGGAAGGTGAGTGATTAATCATCTTATGAGATTTAAGGCATTAAGATCCAAGTTAAGGGCAGCCATATTACTTTTATAAAACCATATCATGTTTTTGTTTAATTTTATTCTCTGAATAATTAAATGTTGATTATTGTTGGTGTTTTGGCTGAGTCTTTGGTTGATGTTTTGATCTGTTTTGATTGTTTTGATTAATGCTTTGAAAAGACAAACACCCTGATCATAGAAATGGATTCTGTAACTTATAATCCAGTTTTTATATGGAGATGAGTTAGATATTTTTACTAAGAAATAGGGTATTAATGAAGAATGAAGTACGAAGTGTGAATATGGGGATTCATGCTTATGTTTAGTTCATTTTAAAAATGATATGAACAATGCAATATTATATATATATGTGCTGATTTGTTCAAATCACAAGTTAATATGTTTTTATGCGTTTTTCTCAAAAACCTTACCCTATGTTCACAGTAAAATAAATGTAATGTTTTATATGACTTCACCAGATTAATGTAAGAAATAGGAATATTTCTGGAAATAAACATATGCAAGTTTTAGAAAATATGACTGAATAAAAATGACCTTAAAATGGGATGTGGTATTTTGCATGAATGCTTTGTATGTCTGGCTGTAATCCCTGAGTGAGTTTAATACTCTTTGATTTATGAAAGGAAGAAAAGAATATAAAGCATTTCAAGAATTAATAAAATTCTCCTGAAAGAAAATGAGAATGGTCTCTAGATTATAAAGCTAATCTAGGAGTAGTGCCTTGATCTATTAATCATTAGGTGGATGATGGGTATGTGCATGACTTGTTTAAGTCCTGTAGGCCTCTGTGTAAAGGGTTAACAAAATTGAGTCCCTTTGCAATGCACACATGGTGTTCAATGGCAAGAGTTAAGACCAAACAAATGATAAATGGGGATTGAGAAATTGAGCTATGGAATTAAGGGAGTTAATCCATAGGAGTATATGTACATATAACTGAATTGTGTTGATGAATGAATGCTTGTGTGTATGTATGTTAGTAAGAGCTTATATATGTATATATATACTCAGATTTTAGTATGAATTTAAATAAGCATCAAATATATGAATCTCTGCACAGTATTTAGTAATTACAAGTTATTTATAATATATGATTTCACTCACACCAGAATATATTTTCTGACCCTATTTGTTGCCTTTGCAATCTTTGGGGTGTCTCATTTTCATTGAGGCAGTTCAAAGTGTTGCTGCGGGGAAAGATGCTTGAGTAGCTTGCTTGTATAGATGTTTGAAGAACTTGCTGGTTTTAAAATGCTTTAGAGAAGTAGAAGTTTAAATGTAATAAATAATCTAGGCAAACTCTCTTATGTCTTGTGTATTTCCAAGATTGATACTTGCTTTGTTTTCTTGAAAAGAACATGTAAAAAAAGACTTAAGTATTATATGTGCTTGTGAGTTGTTGATTTAAGTAGCAGACTCTGGAAATAATCTAGTGGACTATAATGAAGGACAATATGCCATATAATCTGATATGTGGATATATTCTCCTTGGCATGTTTGTTATATTTCAGTTATAAAGTTAAAGTTGTTTTTGAATAAATATGTGCCAAAGTATTAAGTAGATGGGTTGAACATGGTCTTGGCTAACCAGTAAGGCTTGTACATGTCTTGTAATTGATACAAGTACATGCAAAAGCTTGAAGTCATAGTCTTCAGATTCTTGAAGCAAACAAGACCATAGTGTAAACTAATTTGAAATGCAACTAAATCCTATGATATGTCTAGAACAAGAGTAGGATTATGATACCATAAAACCTGAAAATCAATAAGTATATAAGGATTTAGTAATTGGAATTGGTAAAATATGGGACTGACTTCAATATGAAACTGAAGTAGCAAGCCAGAAATAGGGATAGACAATATAGACTCAAACAAGAATGTAGAGTAATTTTGTTAAGTGTTTAAAAATCTAGGACATCGCACTCTATATGCTTTTAGCCAGAAATATGCAAAGGTCTTTCTAAAATCATATTCAACACTATTTCCTATCTAAATATCAGAATCCGTATGACCTTTAAATTAGTTTACAACTCTGTTACTCACATGATCATTACATGCTTTATGAACCTGGATATGTGCATTTTGCTTGACCTGAATTGCTTGTGCATGTTTGTGCATGTTTTGTGCATGTTTATGTTTGAATCCTGAATTTGGGCTAGACTAACCAGTGATCCATAGATCAAACCAAGTTTTAATATGTTTTATCATTCTAAAACAACATGTGTGAATTCCTAAATCCCAAAGATCAAATACATGGGTTATAAATCCACAAATTAATCAATCTGGTTTACAAAATAATCTGGAAAATGAAGAAGAGAATAATAGATGCTAATACTTGAAAAATGTATTAGTCAATCTTGAGTCATTTTAAGGTGGTAACACTTGAATCATGTATTAGTCAATCTTAAGTCAATAAAAAGATTAAAGTGTAGAAATAGCTATGTGACACAAAACCTCTCAATTATGGAAAATATTGTGTGATTAAATTTCTTTGCTACTTTAACACTCTGATAGGCAAAGAAACATTTATATATCTTCACATATATAAATGATATGACTTGATTTAAATACTGATATTTTTATATTAGTAAATTCTGGATCTTGGGAAATTAATTAAAAGAAACAAAAGAGGCAAGAAAAGAAGTGGTCCCTTGTTTTTTTTTAAAAAAATCTCAACTAGAAATCATTAAAATATAGGTGAAGAAAAGTGGGTCACTTCAGTTGGTATCAGAGCTATGTTACCAAAAACATAGCAAAAAAAAATCTGATTTTCTTATATGGATAAAATCCTAAGGAACAAATCACATAAAAATACTTTCAGTAGGAATAAATTACTGAAACAATTAAATCAAAAACAAGACTAACTAGCTATGTAAATTGTATAGCGAATCATGGTAGGAAGACCACCAAACTCTGGAGCAGGACCCTCTAATGCAACACCATTTGTCAATTTGCAAGATTTGGTGAGGGCATTTAGGGACGGAGCAGTGCAGAGGGAAGAAAATCCTCATGAGGAGTTATCTAAGCTACTTAAAACATTCTCAAATTTAGGAGGCAAGGATTTTGAAGGCAATGAAGGAGTCATGGGTGTGCAAACATGGCTAAGAACTTTGGAAAGGATATTTGCAGACATGCAAATCAATGACCAAAGGAAGAGGCAAATTGCTTCCAGAAGGCTCAAACGAGCAGCACTAGATTGGTGGGAGGTAATCATCACAGGAAGACCATAAAATGAGATAACATGGGATCAGTTCAAGGATATGCTTGAGGCTAGATTTGTCCCAGCAACAGCTAAGGCAACATTGCTTGAGGATTTCATAAGATTGAGGCAAGGATCAATGAGTGTGACTGAATACACTCAAAAGTTTAAGAGCTTGTCTAAGTATGGAACCATGCTCATAGGGAATGAGGAATCAAAGAATTCAAGATTTATTCAAGGACTTAATGCTGGTTTAAGTAGAGCAATGCTACCATACAAAGACAAAACATTAGATCAAGTCATAGATCTCACTCTTTCTTTTGAACAACATGATAATGCAAGGGAGAAATTCAGGAACATGAGAGCTAGTAACAACAACAAGAAGGGGAAAAATAGAGTACATCCTTATGAAAAGAAGAATTCAGACAAGAAGGTTGAAGGAGCAACCAATGGGGAAGTTAAGAAGAAAATTATTTGCTACAAATGTGGCAAGGAAGGACACATGAGTAATAGGTGTCAAGCAGCTAAGAAAACCCTATTCAGTTGCTATAATTATGGGAAAGAAGGTCATATCAGAAAGAATTGCCCAGAGTTCAAGAAAGGAGCAAAGGTAGGAGCATTGGAAAGTAAAGCAAAAGCAAATGCAGTGGGAAATTCTAGACAATTGGAAGGTATACTCCTACTTAAAGATTATCCAATCTCAGTTATATATGACACTGGGGCTACACATTCCTTAATATCACAAGACATAGTGAATAAATTGGCTCTCACATGTAATTTAGTTCATAAACCTTTGTTTATTCAGAGTCCCCTAGGTAGTTCTTACATGCTAGGAATTAAATGTTTAGGAGTAGAATTAAACATAGGAGGAAATATGTTTAAATCTGATTTGTTTGTGTTAAAATATCCTGGAATAGGAATGATTCTAGGAGTAGATTGGTTGAGTAAATTCAAAGCAATTTTGAACTTGGAAAATTTTACTATTTCTTTGAAAATAGAAAATGGTGAAAATATTATAGTCATGAGTGAAATAGCCAAAAAAATTTGTCTTAATCAAATGTGGAGCATGACTGAAAAAGAATTAATTCTAGAAGACATAAAAGTAATAAAGAATACCCGTATGTCTTTGGAGAGGTTATAGGAGTCCCAGAAAATAGGCAAGTTGAATTTCAGATAAGATTAATCCCAGGAGCAAGTCCTATCATCAAGAAGCCTACCAGAATGGGTCCTAAAGAATTAGTGGAATTGAAACAACAATTGGAAGAATTGGAGCAGAAAGGCTTCATAAGGCCTAGTAGTTCAAACTGGGGTTCTTCAGTGGTATTTGTAAAGAAACATGATGGTACAATGAGGAAATGTATTGATTACAGGGAATTAAACAAAGTTACCATCAAGAATAAATATCCAGTCCCCAGAATTGATGATTTATTTGATCAATTAAATGGAGCAAGAATCTTTTCAAGGCTAGACTTAGCCTCTGGATTCCATCAAATGAAGGTTGAGGAGGAGAGTATTAAATACACTGTATTCAATACAAGGTATGGGCTATATGAATTTTTAGTAATGCCTTTTGGATTGACAAATGCACCATCCTATTTTGTAGATTTAATGAATAGGACATTCAGAGATTTTCTAGATAAATTTGTAGTTTTTTTCATTGATGATATATTGGTGTATTCAAAATCAGAGGAGGAGCATGCAAAGCACTTACATCTGGTTTTTTTAAGATTAAGAGCACATGATTTAAAGGCAAAATTTACTAAGTGTACATTTTGGCAGAATGAAGTCAAATTCTTGGGACACATTATATCTCAAAAAGGGATTTGTGTAGACCCAAACAAAGTCATGGCAGTGCAATTATGGAGTAGACCCAAATCAGTGACTAAGGTGAGGTCATTTTTAGGAAGGCAGGCTACTATAGAAGGTTTATAAAAGACTTTGCAAGGATAGCCATTCCGTTAACCAAGCTAACCAGAAAAGAGCAACCATATGTGTGGACAGAAAAATGTGAACAAGCTTTTGAATCATTGAAGAAGGCATTGATGGAAGCTCCAATCTTGCAAGTTCCAGAGGGAAATGAAGGATTAGTGGTTTATACTGATGCTAGTGGGTCTAGGTTAGGGGTAGTACTCATGCAACATGGAAGAGTCATAGCATATGCATCAAGGCAACTCAAACCAAATGAAACCAGATATGCCACTCATGATTTAGAGCTTGCTGCCATTGTTTATGCATTGAAGCTATGGAGACAGTACTTGTTAGGTACTAAATTTGAATTGTTTACAGATCATAAATCACTTAAGTATTTGTTTTCTCAAAAAGACTTGAATATGAGACAACATAGGTAGGTAGATTTTTTAGCTGCCTATGATCTTGATATATTATATACTCCTGGAAAAGCTAACAAGGTAGCAGATGCTTTGAGTAGACATCAAGCAAGATTGGTAAACTTAATGATGACTAAATTCAAGGATTTAATAATTCTTAGTGAAGTAGAAATGAAGGAAGAAATTGGTGCATCAGACAATGTACATAGTGGCATGATTAAATATGGAAAATTAAGTCTCATCTCCTTAAGATCAACCCTGGTTGATAAAATAGGAAATATGCAGAATCAAGACACTAATTTAAAAGGAAAGAAGGACATGATATCACAAGGCATGTCAGTGGAAAATTATGAAGTTGATGATAGAGGCTACTTAAGAAAGAAAGGGAAACTCTGCATACCCAATGTAGAAGAACTGAAGCAAAAGGTTATGGATGAGCATCACAAGACAAAGTACACTATACATCCAGGTGGTACAAAAATGTACCATGATCTTAAAAGAAACTATTGGTGGCCAGGAATGAAAGGGGCAGTGGCAAGATATGTAGCAAAGTGTTTAACATGTCAACAAGTCAAGGCAGATTATCAAAGACCTTCAGGCCTACTACAACCTCTGGAAGTGCCTACTTGGAAATGGGAAAGCATTTCAATGGATTTTGTGGATGGTTTTCCTAGAACAAGAAGAGGCAATGATAGTATTTGGGTTGTGGTTGATAGACTCACAAAAATAGCTCACTTCATTCCAGTGAATTCAAATAGAAATGCTCACAAATTAGCTCAATTATTTGTGAAGGAGATAGTGAGATTACATGGAATCCCCAAGACTATCATTAGTGATAGAGATACCTTGTTTACCTCAAGGTTCTGGGGTAGCTTTCACGAAGCTATGGGGACAGAATTAAGCTTGAGCACAGCTTACCACCCACAAACAGATGGGCAAACTGAGATTGTTAACAAGATTTAGAGGATTTGCTTAGAGCATGTATACTTGATTTTGGAGGCAACTGGGAAGATCATATCTATTTAGCTGAATTCGCTTATAATAATAGCTATCAGTCCACTATAGGTATGGCTCCATTTGAGGCTTTGTATGGGAAGCCTTTTGTATCTCCTGCATGCTGGATGGAGGAAGGTGAAAGAGTGTTGCTTGGACCAGAACATGTGAAAGAGGCCTCTGCAAGGATTGAACTTGTAAGGCAGAGAATGAGAGCAGCACAAGAGAGACAAAAAGCCTATGCAGATAATGGGAGAAGGCCAGTGGAATTTGAAGTGGGAAATTATGTATTTCTTAAAGTTTCACCAATGAGAAAAATATTGAGGTTTGGCAAGGCAGGAAAATTGTCACCAAGATATATAGGGCCATATGAAATTATTCAAAGAGTAGGAACTTTGGCTTATAAGTTGAAATTGCCAGAGGAATTGAGTAATATACATGATGTATTTCATGTATCTCAATTAAGAAAATGGGTGCATGATAAGGAGACCATTCTGGAATCTCCTACACAAGTTTAAATTCAAGAAAATCTGGTTTATAAGAAGGAACCAGTGGGTATTGTGGCTAGAGAAGAAAAGAAACTGAGAAATAAAATAATATAAATTGGTTAAAATCCAGTGGAGTTTATATGACAATGATTGTACATGGGAGACTGAAGATAGGATGAAGGATAAATATCCTAATCTATTTTCTGCTTAAAGGTATGCATAAAATTGTGATAAACTTAAACATTACTTATGTATGTTTGATTGGTTTAGAATGCATGAGTTTCTGAAATGAAATTATGCTTTGTATACATTTAGATGGAAATGTATGAGAAAAATAATTGTGGGACACAATTCCTTTTAGGAAGAGAGTATGTGAAGACCCAAATTATTGAGATGAAAATAATTTTATAAAAATCAGTTAATGGAAAATAATCAAAGAATAAAATAGTTTGAAAATAAATATCAAGAATGAGTGAAATAAATAAGGAAGAGGATAGTTGTTTTCAGTAAATAATAATGAGAAGAAAATAACTAAGTATGAATGAGTTTTATATTCACATATCTCATATATATATTGTATATAAGTAGCCAGAAGAGTATAGAGTGATAAAATAAACTCTTATGATGATTAAAATACATGAAACCAGTTTAGTATTCTATATGTATAAATACATTTTAAAATCAAGAGAAAACAAATGGTTTGAAACATTAGCAAGGAATTAATTGATAAAAAGATATATATGTGAACATTACAGATTTGCCTTAAGAAAATAAATAATGTAGATAAGTCACATGAAAATAGTGTGTATGTGAAACATGCAAATGGCATGTACACAGAAAAAGAAGAAAAGCAACTGTAATACCTGAAATGGAATCAAAAAGAAAATGGCATATTTAGCCATAAACACATATACAAAATTCTATTATTTGTGTGGGGATAAAATGGGTTTTTCACTCCACTAAAACCCTAGCTAAATGTTTTATAAATCAAAGAATAAGCAGCAGTTTATTTTTGAAAACAGAAAGATATTTTAGAAAATAAAAAGAAGAGCAAACTCACACTGTTTTCAAGTTAGAGCATTCTCGGGGAAAGAAGAAGGAAGGTGAGTGATTAATCATCTTATGAGATTTAAGGCATTAAGACCCAAGTTAAGGGCAACCATATAACTTTTATAAAACCATATCATGTTTTTGTTTAATTTTATGCTCTGAATAAATAAATGTTGATTATGGTTGGTGTTTTGGCTGAGTCTTTGGTTGATGATTTGATCTGTTTTGATTGTTTTGATTAATGCTTTGAAAAGACAAACACCCTGATCACAGAAATGGATTCTGTAACTTATAATCTAGTTTTTATATGGAGATGAGTTAGATATTTTTACTGAGAAATAGGGTATTAATGAAGAATGAAGTAGGCAGTGTGAATAAGGGGATTCATGCTTATGTCTAGTTCATTTTAAAAATGATATGAACAATGCAATATTATATATATGTGCTGATTTGTTCAAATCACAAGTTAATATGGTTTTATGGGTTTTTCTCAAAAACCTTACCCTATGTTCATAGTAAAATAAATGTAATGTTTTTTATGACTTCACCAGATTTATGTAAGAAATAGGAATATTTCTAGAAATAAACATATCCAAGTTTTAGAAAATATGATTGAATAAAAATGACCTTAAAATGGGATGTGGTGTTTTGCATGAATGCTTTGTATGTCTGGCTGAAATCCCTAAGTGAGTTTAATACTCTTTGATTTATGAAAGGAGGAAAAGAATATAAAGCATTTCAAGAATTAATAAAATTCTCCTGAAAGAAAATGAGAATGGTCTCTAGATTATAAAGCTAATCTAGGAGTAGTGCCTTGATCTATTCATCATTAGGTGGATGATGGGTATGTGCATGACTTGTTTAAGTCCTGTAGGCCTCTGTGTAAAGGGTTAACAGAATTGAGCCCCTTTGCAATGCACACATGGTGTTCAATGGCAAGAGTTAAGACCAAACAAATGATAAATGGGGATTGAGAAATTGAGCAATGGAATTAAGGGAGTTAATCCATAGGAATATATGTACATATAACTGAATTGTCTTGATGAATGAATGCTTGTGTGCATGTATGTTAGTAAGAGCTTATATATGTATATATATACTCAGATTTTAGTATGAATTTAAATAAGCATCAAACATATGAATCTCTGCAATATTTAGTAATTACAAGTTATTTATAATCTATGATTTCACTCACACCAGAATATATTTTCTGACCCTATTTGTTGCCTTTGCAATCTTTGGGGTGTCTCATTTTCATTGAGGCAGTTCAAAGTGTTGCTGCAGGGAAAGATGCTTGAGTAGCTTGCTTGTATGGATGTTTGAAGAACTTACTGGTTTTAAAATGGTTTAGAGAAGTAGAAGTTTAAATGTAATAAATAATCTAGGCAAACTCTCTTATGTCTTGTGTATTTCCAGGATTGATACTTACTTTGTTTTCTTGAAAAGAACATGTAAAAAAAGACTTAAGTATTATATGTGCTTGTGAGTTGTTGATTTAAGTAGCAGACTCTGGAAATAATCTAGTGGACTATAATGAAGGAGAATATGCCATATAATCTGATATGTGGATATATTCTCCTTGGCATGTTTGTTATATTTCAGTTATAAAGTTAAAGTTGTTTTTGAATAAATATGTGCCAAAGTATTAAGTAGATGGGTTGAACATGGTCTTGGCTAACTAGTAATGCTTGTACATGTCTTGTAATTGATACAAGTACATGCAAAAGCTTGAAGTCATAGTCTTCAGATTCCTGAAGCAAACAAGACCATAGTGTAAACTAATTTGAAATGCAACTAAATCCTATGATATGTCTAGAACAAGAGTAGGATTATGATACCATAAAACCTGAAAATCATAAGTATATAAGGATTTAGGAATTGGAATTGGTAAAATCTGGGACTGAGTTCAATATGAAACTGAAGTAGCAAGCCAGAAATAGGGATAGACAATATAGACTCAAACAAGAATGTAGAGTAATTTTGTTAAGTGTTTAAAAATCCAGAACATCACACTTTATATGCTTTTAGCCAGAAATATGCAAAGATCTTTCTAAAATCATATTCAACACTATTTCCAATTTAAATATCAGAATCTGTATGACCTTTAAATTAGTTTACAACTTTATTACTCACATGATCATTACATGCTTTATGAACCTGGATATGTGCATTTTGCTTGACCTGAATTGCTTGTGCATGTTTGTGCATGTTTTGTGCATGTTTATGTTTGAATCCTGAATCTGGGCTAGACTAACCAGTGATCCATAGATCAAACCAAGTTTTAATATGTTTTATCATTCTAAACAACATGTGTGAATTCCTAAATCCTAAAGATCAAATACATGGGTTATAAATCCACAAATTAATCAATCTGGTTTATAGAATAATCTGGAAAATGAAGAAGAGAATAATAGATGCTAATACTTGAAAAATGAATTAGTCAATCTTGAGTCATTTTAAGATGGTAACACTTGAATCATGTATTAGTCAATCTTGAGTCAATAAAAAGATTAAAGTGTAGAAATAGCTATGTGACACAAAACCTCTCAATTATGGAAAATATTGTGTGATTAAATTTCTTTGCTACTTTAACACTCTGATAGGCAAAGAAACATTTATATATCTTCACATATATAAATGATATGACTTGATTTAAATATTGATATTTTTATATTAGTAAATTCTGGATCTTGGGAAATTAATTAAAAGAAATAAAAGAGGCAAGAAAAGAAGTGGACCCTTGTTTTTTTTTAAAAAAAATCTCAACTAAAAATCATTAAAATATAGGTGAAGAAAAGTGGGTCACTTCAAAGGTCCATGTAGTCTAGGTCCATTTCGTTTCCATCAGCCCACGTCCATCATTTCGTATCCATCTAGACCGATATGAAATGAGCACAAGTCCATCACTCAGAATCCATCCACTTCATATCCATCAAGCTATAGCGCCTCCCTGATCGATCATAGTTCATTTGCTCCACAAATACCTATTTCGTATCGATCACACTTCTCCATATTTTGTATCGATTGGGCAATCGATCGATACGAAGCAAGGGGCCAAGCATCGATACGAAACCACATACAAGCATCGATACGAAGAGCATGGCCTCAGATGGATATGAAGGAATAAGTCAATTCGAAGGAAATGGTCTATGAGCATGAAATGTGGTTCTCCGACGCCACGTCATCGACAAGCAACTGATCGATACGCATTATATCGATACGAAGAGGATCGATACGCACGTATCGATACGAAGTGTTCAGCCAAACTGGAAAATTCAATCTTGGACCGATCATAACTCTAAAACTACAAGTCCAAATGCTATGAAATTTTCACAGGAGCTTGCAGATCAACTCAAGAGCTCCCATGATCGATCGCAGCTCAATTGGAGCCAATCTTGATCGATACGAATACAACATGGATCGATCGAGGATCGATTCCAAACAACCCCAGATCGATCTGGTGGGCCCACCTTCGCATGAGAAAAGGTATTTTGAGTTTTGGGGTAGATATTTCTAGATCTACTCCTGTAAATAGCACCCCTACGCCTATTGAAAAAGGACTTTCGTATTTTTACGCTGCTGCTCTACTGAAACTCCATTGTAACTTGAGTGCTAGCTATTATACTATTGTAAATCAGCTGAGAATCAACAATAAACATCAAACTCTTCAAACTGGACGTAGGCCACAACGCCGAACCACTATAAATTCTTGTCTTTCTCTATTACTGCTTACTTTTCTTGGTGTGATTGTTAGACTAACCTCATTTTCCATTTAATTTCTTCATTCTAATCTCTTCAATTACATCCGACGAGTGTTGTGCCCAATTTTGGTACAAACATAAATAAAACCCTTTTAAAATAATAATTAATCAATAATGATCTTAAATAGATAATTAAATAATAATTAATAAATGCTTAATTAATAATAAAATAATAATTAACTTTAATTAAGTAACAAATCATGATTAACTTAATTGATTAACATTGAAGCTTAAAAACCATTATTAACAAATGATTAAGTACTAATTACCTTTATTAATTAATCAATTAATTAAATAAATAATAAATAATAATTGTTCTTTAATTACTAAATTAAAGTTAGAAAATATTTTCTAAAATGATTTTAAGTTAAAAGCAAGTTTAGATTAGAAAATAGTTATATTTTTCCGAACTGCGCGTATAGCGACTATCGCTAGACGGACCCGTAATTTTTAAAACTTAAAACTTTGATTTTCTAACTTTTAAAACTTCAACTTTGAACTCTTGTCTTTTTTAAAATATGAAAATAAACCTTTAAAACAAAAATAAAATATTTAAACTTGAAAAATTTTCACTTTGAAAACAAAAATCAAACTTTCGACAAAAAGCGGATTTCTACTTCGCTTTCAGTTAGCGAATCGCTATCTTCATGACATGAACCCACGTACAAAAAATACAACATCCAAACATAATATCACATCATAATATTATAGCCCCATCATAAACAAAGTATTACTTCGCAATACTAGCTAACTTTTCCAACATTCAAGGTAAAATCTTTATCGCCTACTTAAAGTTCTGTATAAGCAACCAACACCAAATCAACATATATGCATGCATAAACAACATATAACATCACCACCTACTTAAGCAATTTTTTAACTAATAAGTTTTACAACTTTAAAAAGTTAGTAACTTGAGTTTTAAAAACATGAACTTTACTCACCGTAACTTATATAAATCAAACTAAACTTCCATCGAACTTGGCTACAACACTAGTAAACCGCCTTAGCTCCAAGATATGACCTAGTTTGACCTTCTATGGTGAAAATGGGCTCAGCAAAAGGCATAATTAGGCTCGGACCAAGGTGTTTTTGAGGTGTAGGGGTTTGCTTTGTGAAGAGAAGAGGTTTGGAAGTGAACGGAAGGTGTTTAGTTATATTTTTAAACTATTTTCACTATCTTTTTTCTTTGGAATTTGGAGGTGGAAGCTGTTGAAATACATAAAGATAAAAAGAGGGTTTTAATAAGAAAAATGTAAATGAAAACAAAGAAGAGGATGTAGGAATGAGAGGGGTATATATAGGCTTATGAATTTTATTTAAAATTCGTAAAGTGGTTATAATTAAATATGTACACATGCATGCACCCTCATACCTCCCCTCTCCCTCTTGTACACATTACCTCCCTAGATATGTTGTTGGCTACTTAAGGCATGGCATTTGTATATATATATATAAGTGGGTTTATTTGTATATATATGCCTTTAATAACATAATTCGTCACATCCACTTTTATGCTTAATTAAATATGTATTAGTATATAAACAAGAGTGTTTTATTATCATAAATCCTATTATATATATGTCTGCATGATGCACTAAGTGTGCGCAATGTTCCCGACAACTTTCAAGTTGTTGAAAAGTTGAAATTTTGAAAAACGTTCTTCGATCACATTTTCTATTTTTATTTGAACTATCTATATTGGTAAAAAATTTGAAAACTATTTTCTCATCATTATTAAATAATTAAAATAGGTTTATTTCTGTTAAAATTCCATTTATTGATTATATAAAATATATTTAAATAGCCTATTTCAAAGTGGCAAAATCCTAGGTCGTTACAAATCTATTTACCATCATTTGTTATTATTTAAAAGAGTAATATGATTTTTAATTATAAACCTATTATTTGAATATATTTTTTTAAATTCGCAAATCAAGGCAGTAAAATTTTGGATCATTACACTCTCTCCCCCTTAAAATAATTTCATCCCAGAAATTGTACCACAACCCTAATTCCCAGTAACACTTAAACTATTCATCGGTCCGTATGATGTACATAGATCATTCTTAAGTAAAACTTGATTTGATCATTCACTCAAACACGTAACTTCACTTCCGAACTAGTATCGCTCACCTGACTTCCTAGTGCAGACTATGATCATGCCTCTTAATTAGAATCCTCCGTTCTTCTTGCATAGCCATAAACTATGATAGATAACTTTTGGTTCCACGTATGAACCCTCACCAACGCTCGCCGTCAAAAATCGAGGAATAAATACTTATTTGGAATGGTGTAAAACACCGCCAGTCACATACTCTAATCTAGATCAAGAACTATGTAAAAAGGAGAAATGATCTTAACATAACCTACATACTAATCTGACGATTCTTACTATCTAACTACTTTCTACCCTCCTACCATGCTTCATAAGAATCAAATTTTAAATTTATTAACTTATATATTACTCTTTTACATCCTAAGAGTATATACAAACATCTGATTTTTAATTCTATTTAATCTTAACTATTAGATGTAGGCTAAAATTAATTTAGGTCTTGAAACTAAGTCGACCAAATCAACCTCTTTACCCTAATTGGTCTTGTAAGTAGATAAGAAGAGTAGGATGTTGGTATCCAAACTCCATCCTAGATTATACTTTTTCTTAGACACTACCAAGGTAAAAATGTCTATTAGCCGGCCTAATGACATCCAATAATTCTTCACATCCTAGATGTTAAAATCAAAAAACACGGTTTAAATAAACAAAGTTTATTATACTTCCTTATTAAATTTAACCTAATCAAAAAATTATTTATTAATCCATCTTCAAAATGTCTTCTTATTTTGAAAACCCTTCCTTTTAAGGGATTCAAGAAAACAATACCCGGGTTTTATTTCAAAAACCTTTTGAAACATACATATAGTCCAAGTAACTCCAATATAATGTCAAGGAACTAGGTTCTACCAAATAGTACCATATACCCCTTTACTAAGGAGGGCAATACTCAAGATAAGTGTTTGCTATCTGAACACATCTCTTACCCATTTTAAGTCATTTTTGAGACACTCAAACTAGTTAATAAAAAAATATTTCTTTTTTTTTCAAATTTCTTCTCAAAACAATACTATTTATAGATAAATAGTTTTTAACAAAAATCATCCACTTGCTTTAGATTCATTCGTATTTGAACTTGTCCCAATTGTACAATGACAGAGAGGATAATTTACTGAGTGCATTATCGTATCTGCCTAAGCAAGCATTTAATTGATACTTAGAAGATTATTCTGACCATCACAAAACAGATCAAAATTTATTCTCGAACGGTCCAAAGAAAACTTTACTCTCAAACTTTATTTTAAAATATCTATACCTTAAATTATCTTTAAGAAAGAGTACTACTATTTTTTAACATCATTTGAAACTTTATCAAAGCCATAGGGATTTAATACACTCAAAATCTTTTTCATTTTAAACACACGTTTAATAGTTCTAATTTGTAAAATCATCTCTCTTAATTCATCTTATAAAACTATCTGAATATTTTCTTTTAAATAAACACCTTCATTGAAATTAAATTTTTACCTACATATCGTCGAATGCCTTATAGTCAAATTGTGAAACTTAATTCACAAGGTGTTTGATTCAATGTTCCAATAAATTCTATGTACCCAACCCATGATGGAAAAAGGAAATCTACAATTAAATCTGACAATAGTTAAGGCTCAAAACTAGAGGAGTATGACTAGTTGAACCCTAAATGCTAATAATTTAAATATTATTAACTCCTAACCCACTCTCCTCATAGATAAATACATAGATTTTGAAAATCAACCCTTTTTACACATAAAAATATATTCCTAGGTAAAATTATTCCATTTACCAAATTTTAAAACAATATTATGTCAATTTAACTTGTTTTAGTGTTTAGGAAATCCTTATCGATAACGTTGATCAGGCACATCGACCAAAATTCTTAAGCTACTCAACGGGTCAAACAACACAATATAAAACATTTTTATTCACTAACAAATACACACTCATATATATATATCACACTCAAATTAATTCTAGGGCATTACTGACCCTATCTATGATGAGTTTACCCCACCAAAGCCTAGGTGTTCGCGCTACATAAGCTCTAATACCAAATGAAACGATCCACCTTTCTTACTACCAAAGACGACACATAATACATCCTTGGTATTCGTGTGCCGATCATTTAGTCGTCCGAAAGATGGATCATTAGGGGTGAAAGAAAGAAAATATAAAAGAGAAGAACTAAACAACACAAAATCTCACAACGCAACGGAATAATATATTACAAAGTCATTTCAAAAATGTTACAACAGGGTCATACTAATACAATTCCACCCTTGGATAGTTATAATAGTCTGTCCCTATCTAATTGATACAAGATACATATAATACAGTAGAAATAAGATAATAACTAGCTATCGATGAAGCCACCTGCTCCAAGCTCCTCCAAGATGAATCTGCAGAAAACCTAAACTACTTGGCTGCCTATTCAAATTTGGGCACCCAAGAGTTTAGGAAAAAGCAAAAATAAACTCCGGGTCAGACATGGGTCTGGTGTGAGTAAAGCAGAAGTCTTTTACTTTATAAATACATTTAAATCAAAGGCATCTCGTAAGACTATGCCATACATAAACATGAATAGGTTTTTACATTACGATAAAAAAAACATTTTCTACAGAAAATCCATTTATATTACAATAATGTCCAGGGGTCAAAGTAAAATATGAATATAGCTGAAATGCTTGCATCTCACATTTCAACATAATTGGGCATAACTAAGTTCGTACGTCACTTATTGGAGAATGGATTCCACACAATGACTGCGCTATTGGTGTGACCATAATAGTGCATCTTTAGATAAATAATACTGAGGACCTCGTCGGAACCCCTTTCCAACACAGAACAAGCCTACCACTTGACTAATAGTACCAGATATGATCACCCCTTGGTTAATGGGCCATGAAGCATCAAATGAGAGATAATATCGACTCTAGATAGAGATGATCATACCTTAATTGGGAGCAACCCACTTAGCCCTACTACATCTCCCCTGTTTTAGTCTTTCCCGCTTGATGAAGCTTGAGGCTACGTTTTACCTTTTATATAGTACTTTCCACTTGGAATAATACATTGCCTTCCAATTGATGACACAATGTCAGCATTCATCCATATAAGTCGTTCATGAGTTGAACAAACCGAAGGCACTACTTCTAGTACATCCATTTTGGAATTACTCTTAGAATTAGTAGCAAGTAGCCCTTGTACTTTAAGAAGCTCCGTCTTCAATTCCATCATCTTCAAGATGTCTTCACTTCGAAATGCTTGAGTTGGATCGCAGTGGTTTTCGGATAACATATCTGATCCATTCTCTTTGAAACAACATTAGATAATTTTCGGTAAACTCAACCCCGGTTCTTTAGTAAATGAATAGTCAAAGATAAGAGCAGAGATTACCTCCTAACCGTTAGTGGACGGATTTCCATATCATATTGTCATAGGAGAACGAACGAGATTTATACGCACAATACAGCATCATCGGAGATGACCATGCCATATAACCCACATGTTTCTCCAAGATATTTCCAAAATTATGTTTTGATTCCATATTTGATTGTCGATTATCTAACTATCAAATAACAAACAACAACCAATTCCATTTGCGATTTTATTTATCCTTAGCAACCACTAAGCCTCAAAAAAATTATTTATTTAATAAATCTCTTTGAAAAATGTTTATCTTAAACATCCATACACTTATCTCTCAAATATAAGTATACTCACAAAAACATTTGTGAATAACTCCTTACTTCCAAATAATGTTAAAAAGGACTAAACAAATGTTATTAAATTTGGGGTAAGGACAACCCTAAAACTATCACCTTGGTGTTAAGTGTGGAATGGATGTTCCATACCACAATTTATAAAAGTTCAGTTTAAAGATACCCAGATCTTAAATTCTTTTTATAATTCTTTTGATAAATCCTTTTTAATCAAATCTATTTCATTCATGAAATCTCTTTCACTTGAAATCCAAATCCATTTCAAAAAACTTTCCAACTTCCCAAATTTATTTATAAAACCCTTTTATAAATATCAAAATCATTTATAATAACTGCTTTTATAAATATCCAAAATTTATATATAAATCCCTTATAAATATCCTGACCTTTTTAATACTCCCTTTATGAATATCCAAATCATTTTCTAAAACTTCTTTTATAAACACCCCAAAATCATTTAAAAAACTTCTTTACAAACCTTTCCTATTTTAAACAACTTCATAAATAACCTTAAATCAAATTAGCTTCCATTAATAAGCAAATCCATTTTATAAATCTCCCTTATTTATGAAATATTCTTTTCTTATAACTCAAATCCATTTACCCAAAACATATTATAAATTTCCAAATTCCATTAAATATCTTGTTCAAAATGCGGTAACTTTGAAACTATTTCAAAAAGAAAATGAAATATTTATCTTTACAAAATCAGATGGAGGCTTAGCGATCACAATGACGATTTTAATTTGATTTTACTTATTTGGTTTAACGTGGCATCACATAACAAAAGGTATATAAGGGATCAACACATAACAATCAAACAACTTAAGTAAATGTCCAAGTTGATTGTTACAGCAGAATGGTGTTTTGTTCTACTAATAGATGACAGTTAGCTTTCCTGATCATATGGGGTTACTTAAGGTTAAGTGACACAGAGATCCCTTGATTTAAACAAATTTGAAAGGAAAATAGTTTAAAACAAAACTGATTACTTAAACTCAAAGTGATTTTAAAATGAATTAAAACAATTATAAATGAGAATCAAATCCTTGTTAAATAGTAATTAAACTCTAATTAAAAATAATTAAACTTTAATTAAACCTTATTAAAACATAATTAACTTTAATCAAAGATTAATTAAATAAAACCCTTTAAAATAATAATTAAATAATAATTATCTTAAATAAATAATTAAATAATAATTAATAAATCCTTAATTAATAACTAAATAATAATTAACTTTAATTAAGTAACAAATCATGATTAACTTGATTGATTAACATTTAAGTTTAAAAACCATTATTAACAAATGATTAAGTACTAATTACCTTTATTAATCAATTAATTAATTATATAATTAAATAATTGTTTTTAATTACTATTAAAGTTAGAAAACATTTTCTAAAATTATTTTAAGTTAAAAACAAGTTTCGATTAGAAAATAGTTAGATTTTTCCGAACTGCGCGTATAGCGACTGTCGCTATACGGACCCCTAATTTACAAAACTTGAAATTTTGATTTTCTAACGTCTAAACTTCAACTTTGAACACTTGTCTTCTTTAAAACATGAAAATAAACCTTTGAAACCAAAATCAAAGATTTAAATTTGAAAACTTTTCACTTTGAAAAAAAAAATCAAACTTTTGAAAAAAAGTGGATTTCTACGTCGGTTTCAGTTAGCGAATCGCTATCTTCATGTCATGAACCCACATACAACAAATACAACATCCAAACATAATATCACATCATAACATTATATCACCATCATAAACAATGTATTACTTCACAATACTAACTAACTTTTTCAAAATTCAAGGTAAAATCTTTATCGCCTACTCAAAGTTCGGCATAAGCAACCAAATCAACATATATGCATGCATACACAACATATAACATCACCACCTACTTAAGCAACATTTTAACTCATAAGTTTTACAACTTAAAAAAGTTAGTAACTTGAGTTTAAAAAACATGAAATTTACTCACCGTAACTTATATAAATCAAACTAAACTTCCACCGAACTTGGCTACAACACTGGCAAACCACCTTAGCTCCAAGATATGACCTAGTGTGACCTTCTATTGTGCAAATGGGCTCAACCAAGGGCATAATTAGGCTCGGCCCAAAGTGGTTTTGAGGTGTAGGGGTTTTCTTTGTAAAGAGAAGAGGTTTGGAAGTGAAAGGAAGGTGTTTAGTTATATTTTTACACTATTTTCTCTAACTTCTTTCTTAGGAAATTGGAAATGGATGCCATTGAAATACATTAAGATAAGAAGAGGGTTTTGAAAAAAAATTTAAATGAAAACAAAGAAGATGATGTTGGAATGAGAGGGGTATACATATGCTTAGGAATTTTATTTAAAATACATAAAGTGGTTATAATTAAATATATACACATGCATACACCCCCATACCTCCCCTCTCCCTCTTGTACACGTTACCTCGTTCCTCCTAGGCCATGTTGTAGGGTACTTAAGGTATGACATTGCATCTGTATATATATAAGTGTATTTATATGTATATATATGCCTTTTATAACTTAATTTGTCACATCCACTTTTTGCTTAATTAAATATGCGTTAGTATATAAACAAGAGTGTTTTATTATCACAAATCCTATCATATATATGTGTGCATGATGTACCAAGTATGCACAACGTTCTCGATGACTTTCGGATGTCGAAAAGTCAAAATTTCGGAAAATGTTCTTCGGTTACATTTTATATTTTTATTTGAACTATCTATATTGGTAAAAAATATTGAAAACTATTTTATCATCATTATTAAATAAGTAAAATAGGTTTATTTGCTAATAAAAATCCATTTATTGGTTATATAAAATATACTTAAATAGCCTATTTCAAAGTGGCAAAATCCAGGGTCGTTACAAATCTATTTTACCATCATTTGTTATTATTTAAAAGAGTCATATTATTTTAGTTTATAAAACCTATTATTTGAATATTTAAAATTTATTAAAATATTCTCAAATCAAGGTGGTAAAATTCCGGGTCATTACAGATAGATAACTGCCAGATGTCTTCATTCTACCTTCATCTTTAAAATCAGCATTGTCTCTCCTAACCTGTTTGTTGTAATGTGGAGTGAGTCAGAACAACAAATATCTGGTTAATAAGAATATCAATGTTTACCATAATTATATTTGGGTAGTATCTTTTAGATAAGAAATATTTCTTACGTATTTAGACTATACTCTACTAATAACTTTAACTGTTAGGCCTAAAGGCCTTTCCAGTCCAATTCCAAAATTCTAACGCAACTACCATTAACGGTAGAAGAGAAAGCACCCAAATCACTTAACACCTTTTATTGGGGATTAGGCTGACTCTAACCATTTAATACCTTTACAATAGGCAGGTACCCATCATTTAATAACTAATCCATTCATAGTCCATTTCCCAATTCTAATGCAATTATCATTAACGATGCAAGAAAGAGCCCCCAAAGCGCTTAATACATTTTTCTTAGGAATTAGGCAAACTCTGATCATTTAATATGAATAAAAATAGACAGGTCCTCGTCATTTAATAACTAACCCAAGGCTGATCCTACGTGGTTCTCACTAACATCATAAGAATCCTATCAAATTACTTAGTACTTCTCCTAAAGGAAAGAGGCAAACCATACTGTAGCCAATTAATACCTCTAAATCCAAAGCGGACCCTTCTAAAGATTCCTCCTATCGTATTAATTGTGTGATTATGACCCATAACCATTACCGTGACATCTCAGATTAATCCGACTATTCGTAGGTACTAGTAGCCAAATTGACTAGGCAGATTTACCCTACAAAATTGGGACTAACCTCACGTCCTCTGGGGTTATTTATTATAGGCGATATCCCACATTAGTCCCCAAAGTTACACTGCTGGTAGCTAGATTTAACTGGGCAAAAAGGAATAATACCAAACTCATTTCGTATTAACATAGTAGAATTTACCTCCTCTAATCAAGGAAAACAATTTTTATAATTTAGATCTTTTATACTCTATTCAATTTTTACACATAGCACCTTGAAGTGAAAAAGGGTCCACACATGTTTAATTTACAGAAATAGGCAATGCAAACTACAGTATAATCAAATTCATACTTTGCACACAATTTCTAACTTTATTTGCTTTGAGAACCCTTTTACTACTAAAGTGAAATCAAAAGAAATAAAGTGGAATAGATTACAAATTATCTAAATCTCAATCAAAAATCTGATTCTACTATATTAATACAAATAATTTAAATTCCAACATATTCAAAAATTGACATTTTTTTAGGGAAATACCGGGGTTTTGATGTTATGTTTTTGTTTACCAAAATTACCTAAGGCATACATAAAATCCAAATAAATACTATTCAATTACAAAAATGCAAAAAAATTAAAATTTTATACTCATAGATAATTTCCTGCTTCCTAACTGGATTTGATTCCACCACGCCTACTTCCCTTTCAGATTTCCCTATTTTTGAAATATACAAAAAAGTGAATTGTATGTGGAAATTAGATTTAGAACTGGAGACTATATAGAAATGAAATCAGAGATCGAAAGAATTAAACATTTAAACCTCTTACCTAAAAATTCTAATAGATTCTGGAATCTAAATAAGAAGAAGAGGATGGGATCTGATTTATTCTCCTCCTAATTCTCTGTTGGATCTTCCCTGTTTTGAATATACCACAAATAGATTTTTTTTGTATATATATTAGATTTGAGAAATCTGAAGATAGAAAGAAGGAGGATTGGGGATTTAATTTAAATTATAGATTAGAAATTAGAATTACTTGCCAGAAAGTTTACTATTTTTTAAAACCTAAGGGGAAAAAATTTGACAGAGCTTTGCCCTTGCTGCGGAATTTTATAAAGGAAAGGTGTGGGTCTAAGGGTCTATTCATAGATGTAAAGAGAAACCAGAACTGTTGGATATAAATAATCAAATCTGGGTCATCAAAATAAACAAAAACCCTAGCCGCCACTTACAGGCAGCGGTCGACCACCACTCTCCACTAGTCAACCGGTCGTGGTCTAGCGGTCGACCACCCCCCTTATTTTGGAGCGTTTATTTTGTTTTTGTTTATTTTTATTTATTACCTAATTAACTTAAACGTTATCCACATTAATTCTAATGTTTGGTTAAACATTAAGTAAGTTCACAATTTAAACTTTCAAATTCAAATTCAACTATTTAAATTTCAAATTCGAAAGCTTCAAACATCCATAACTTCTTCGTTTAAACTTCAATTTAAACATATTATATATGAAAATTGATCCGAAAATCATGCAACTGTGCAATTCCCATGCTCAAATTCAAACAATCTTCACCGTGATTATTTAAAATAATATGTTATTTTATATATTATGATAATTTTCTCATGATTACAACTCTTATAATTATTACCATGTAACATATCATTTAAGGATTTTCTATTACTAAACTTTAAATTAATTATTTAGTCAATTATATAACTACATAACAAAATAAATTACCTATATTACGAACAACATTGGTTATAGAGTTAGATATATATAAAAAATTACATAATTGCGCCTAAGGCAGATCCCTAGCCATTTTAAGTGCAATGTTCCGTAGGAACATATAGAGTAATAGAAAAATTTGTACATATCAGAACTTGGTCACTTATCTTAACTTAAAGCATGCTTTGTGTTCACAAAAGCATACTTTAGAGGGAATATGTTATCCAATGTCTCACCCAAATTATATTTCAATGAAATTGGACTATGAAATGATGATGTGATGGAGTTTAGATTGGACGATGGTCAACTATAAAGGCCAAACAGAAAAAAGGAGAGAAATTCACCTAAGCCCGTTGATCGATACCTATTAACTGGCTTTTCAGTCAGGTAGAAATCAATAGGAGCTAGAACGTCGAGAAGAAGATGAAACAACTTGAAATCTTGCATGCATGCTTAGATTAAGTTTTGAAACAACTCAAAGAAATTTCAACATGAATGGAGCAATGGTGTAAAGTCGGTACCAACTTGGAGAGCTCAGTGGAGACATCACATATTCCTATTTTCTCACTCAAACTTTGTAGAGGCTCTTCTTTACCTATCTTATATGTGCCCAAACAATGTCAAAGGATTCTGAACAACCAAATACCAAAATTAAAGGACTAGTAGTCAGAATGGCAAAACAACAAGGTGATAAAGGAGCTATCACCAAGTCAACTATCTATCCTAGTAAACCATATGGGACACCTAAGAATGATGAAGGAAAGGTAATGTAAAATGGTATAAGACAATTGGGCTCAAACTCATATGTCGGTACCGACATCTCATGTGAGCTTGGTGTCACATGGAACTTTGGTACTCCTTTGGGCTTTCGTCTAGGTTCTGTACCAACTCTCCATTTGGCCCAATACGACTGCTACCACTATAAATAAAAACATAGAGCAACCAAGAAATGATACAGATTCTACTAACACTAAGCACGATCTCCATCCATTCTTCAATTCTCTCCTCTACATCACTATCAACAAGGCAGCTACTATATGCATTTCTAGGACTTGGAACTTTTTTAGCCCCTGTACCTATGACTAAGTCTCCTTCAATTACCTTGTACTCATATTCTATAGGCTTTGGTTATAAAATGGATGTAGGCTTAGTTAACAATCGAACCACTATAAAATTCTCTGTGGTTATTTACTTTTCCACTAATTTTCTATTATATTTTCTCTATTCTATCAGGGCTGGTGCTTTCACATCACATTCCAGGGTGTTATGTTTGACGGCTAAATCTCTATCGATTAGAAAATTAGCCGAAAAAATTAAATTTAAATTACCGCAAGTGCACGGCGTACAGTTCTAGTACGTGGCGAGTACGGGTCGATTTGCAAGGACTCGTATTGATTTTCAAATTTCTATTCAATCAAATTAACCCAAGAATTGATGTTGTGTTGAGCTAAAAAAATGTAAAAACTAACAAAAGCTAAAATGGATAAAAATATGAGTTTAGAAGACAATTTAGAGGCAATGTCCTTCTCATGATCACATAAATCAACGTATATGAAATTATGATCTCTCTTTTGGTCGTTAGTGAATTTAGTTGATATGTTTATCATAAGTATGGCCTATTTGTGCTACTATTTTGCCCAACATAAACCATCAAACTTTAACATACCCACTAAACCACTTTTTAACTCTTATGAAAATGACAATTAACTTGAAAATAAAATCCATTCTTAGCGTGTTCTATTAACTATTGATTAGAAATATAGACCATCAAATTTTGATTTTAATATTCACTTCATTACCATAATCATATGTAAATGAAGAGGTAATTTGTGTTTGTGTTTGTTTAAGCATAGCCTATTTGGTGTCAACAACATAGGCTATCATATTCAAAGCTAAAACAACAAAATTTTACACATTCAAACATTGTCATTAAGCACAAAAAGAGATCAAAAATAAGCAAAATGTTGAATCTACATGATTAAGAGAGCTTCATTACCCCTAAATTAAAGGGGTTTAGCCTCTCATATTTGTTATCATTTCAACAAATGTAGACTGCAACATGAAATAAAAACAAGAAGAAAATGCAAGTTAATTAAATAGAGAGCTAATTAAAATAAAATAAAAACTAATCTACTTGCATAAATATAAAGATCTACACTACTAACATGAAAAGAAAGAGAGCATGTAAATAGAAAAAAGCATGAATTAACATTGTATAAAAGATAATTATGAAAGAAAATGGCTAAGTAGCCATGAAAAGGAAAAGAGATTTTTTTTTATTTTTAATCCTAAAACTAAACTAACTACAAGAGGAGGCTAAGAGGTTAATTACATGAACATATGGGGTATTTATACAAGCCTAAAACCCTAATGCATATTTTTGGGGACTACCCAAAATACACCTTAGGAAGTGTGGCCACCAAGTTATCATTAGTCTTTAATTAATCCTACATTAAGTATGCATGTAATTTTAATCTCCAATAGCATGTGCATTAGCTCTTAGTTGAAGATCATGGTAAGTGGGTAGGTAGGGTCCTCCATGTTGCATGAAATGATTTATTTCCATCTTCATTTGCTTCCTTCTCTTGTGTGCATGCATGAATACATGAAGCATCTTCTACCATCCAATTTCCCTACAAATAAAAATAAAATATGCAAGTGAATTTTCTTAAATTAATTAACACACAAAAATGATCATTTTGCCCCTAAATTAAGATGAATAAATGATGATTTGAAAATAATTGAAATTTTGGTTTAAACATGTTAAAATACCCTATATGCTCATTTATTTAAACAAAAATAGATTAAATATGAATGTAAAAATATGCACATTTACGTGCACATCATGTTAATCCATTTTTTGGGTTAACATTTTGGTGCTTTCATTGAGAACTAGTGAACCCAGGCTTAGATCTAGCTCTCCACTTTGGATTGGATAGGTCCAGGATTTAGATCCATAAATTCTACTTTAAAAATATTTAAAGAGTTTTTATCGAAGTTCAATGGCGGGAAGAAAGAGTATAACTTTTGGGAGATCTATAAGTGCAATAGTTGGTAGTGATGGACCAAACAGCCTATAGGTCGAAGTTAACAACACCAGCAACTTACCAACAGAGGTTAATACTGGAAATCAAGCACCGAAATCTTCTGCTCATCGTGAAGTTATGACAAAAGGGGAATTTAACCAGATGGTTGATCAGCTTAACCAAAAAATGGCTGATAGCCAAAAAGCTCTTATGGAAAAGATAGAGCTTTGCTAGCGCTGCAACCACCAAATACCCCGAGAACAAGGTCAAGAACTACGGAGGCTATGGTATAGGAAAATTCCTCAATCTCAGGCTTGAATAGGAGGAATAGCAAGAAAAAGAAAAAATAGATAGCTGGTGGAGCGACTGGAATTGTTATTGAAGGTAATGGAAGTACCCTCCAGCCAAAGGACAACTCGCCGCAAACTCCAACCTTAGAGCGAGTGCTCCACAAAGGAATATTGTGATGCTTCTCTCTAATTCTGAAGATGACATGCAACTCGATGCTAAAGAACTGGAATTAAATGTTGATATAGATAAATAGAATGCCAAAAAGAATTCCAAATTGCCGCTACCAGGCCAACCGCACACCAACAGAATTCTGCAGGAGTGGTTCTCATGGAGAATGGAGAGCCTAGGCTTCAGCTGGTAAACCAATGTCATTTGCAGAGCCAAACACTTGATGTAGCCCTTGAAAGTCAACCTGTGGACTACCGGACTAGTGAGGCATACATAGTAGACATGGTCAAATGCTTGATGGAAGAAAGTAAGGGCAGAAAAGATAACAACTAGGGTTCTGCACCGAGCCGGACTCCATTCACTGAAAATATCCTAAGGGAGGAATATCCTTAGAAGTTCACTATGCCCACTATACCAGCCTATAATGGATGATAGACCCTAAAGCACACTTGTACAAGTACAGTTCGCAAATGGACGGAGCTAGGGTAATGGATGTAGTCCATTGTAGATGTTTCCCTATCTTCCTAGAAGGCGTTGCTTCAATGTAGTTTACCAAACTCTCACCAAGATCCATTTCTACGTTTGACGACTTAGCAAAGAATTTCTTGGAATAGTTCAAGCATTACACGGTACAACCAAAAGATGCGATGTCTCTATCTAGCCTTTTCCAGAGACCAAATGGGTCATTAAAAACCTTTATGAACTGGTTTAATACTGCGGTTGCTGAAGTGAGCAATCCTAATGAAGCTATGGTATTCATGGTTTTAGTTTGAGATATCCATCCTGACATAGATTTTAGAAGATGGATTAAGATGTAACAACCAACCACCATGAAGGAGTTCAACTGGAAGGCGAGTCGGTACCTAAGATTAGAATAGGAAGACGCATTGGAGGGAACGACTGCCAGTGTGCAACCAAAGGAGGTAGTTCAGAAAAATGTAGCTATCTACCGGGATGGAAAAAATTATAGAGCCATGCTAGGAAATCTAGGGAAAGAAGAAAATCAAAAAAGAAAAAACTAGAACACTAGTAGGCATGATGGGAATGGGAGGCGGATAAGAACCTAAGACCCGAGAAGTATACGCCATTGAACGACAGCTTGGGTAACATCTACCTTGCAACTAGGGAACTAAGCAATACAACAAGCCTCCTAGGAAGGAAGAATCTGAGCGACAGAAGCAATCAAGAAAGTTCTATGACTTCCATGAGACTCATGGGCATAACACGAATGAGTGTTGACATCTGAAAGATCTGATTAAAGAATTAATTAGGAACAACAGGTTCCAGTAGTACATGAAGAAATCGCAAAACTCTGACCAGCCTGCTGGACCTCAAGTTCTAAGTACTCAAGGGAACCAACCTGGACCCAGCGGAGAAGGATCCAAATGGATGGAACAAATACTAGTTAGCAACACTATTTCTGGAGGACCTCACCTAGAAAAGAAAATTTGCGGAGGGAGATTGAGCGATATGCGAGATCACTAAAGCACGCTCCGAGCGAAACTTGTTTTACAATTGAAGATGGTGCTCAGTCAAGCAACAAAGGACACCCAATGATGATATAGTGTTTCAAACTGAGACACTGAAGGAGGCCAACTCTCGACCCGATGGTGGTAACCGGCGAAATCGGTTCGGTAGTCTGGTGGATAATGAGTTCTATCAGCATCTTATTTCAACATACGTTCGATTAGTTGACGATCAACATGAAGGTTATGCCTGTTTGTTGAATGAAAATCCAGGGCTCTGCTGGAGAACCATGATAGCCAGTCGGGACAATCAACTTGCCCGTCGAGCTACGAGAAGGAGAACGAAGGGTAATCCTTATCCAAACCTTCGTGATCGTGGATGAAATATCAACTTACAATGCTTTCTTTGGCCGATCGACACTTGTTGATTTAAGATCGCGTTGGCTTTGTGGTGCCTTACCTTGAAATTCCCAACAAAGAATGGAGTTGGTGTTATAGAGTAAGATTAAAACATCTCTAGAGAATGTTACGTCACTGAGTTACGTGAACCAAAACGAAAGGAAAAGGAAAAGAATGTAGGGAAGTCTCTCCACATTCATGAAACGTCGGCGTAGCAATTACAGAACCGCCATTGGCTCGGGGATCATAGTCATTTTGATAAGGCTTTAAACCCTAGAAAGAAGAGTTTAGGGGAGGAATGGGCAACACCGACAGAGATTACGGTGTCAGGCCTTGTTGATATGGATGACCCAACTCGAGTCTTAAAAATAAGGTCACAACGTAGAATTAAGATGCAACAAGAACTGATTAAATATCTTCATGCCAACTTGGACGTGTTCACTTGGACACATTCTGATATATATGGGATATCATCATAGACAACATGTCATGCACTCAATATTGATCCTAAGTACACTCCAGTAAGGCAGAGGAGATGCAATACATTCGGAGCGATCCGCTGTGCTGAAGAAAGAGGTGGACAAGTTGTTGGCTAACAGCTTCATCCGCGACGCAACCTATCCTGAATGGATGTCGAATCCATTTTTAGTTAAGATATCCAAGTGGAAGTGGCGAATTTGTGTTGATTACTCAGACATAAACAAAGCCTGCCCAAAGGAATATTTCCCATTACCCAGGATTAACCAGCTTGTAGATGGAACTATAGGCCACGAACTACTCTTATTCATGGATGCCTACTTAGGATTAACCAGACTATGATGCATGAACCCGACCAGGAAAATACCAGCTTCATCATCGACCTTTGATTGTATTAATACCGGGTAATGCCATTCGGCCTGAAAAATGCCGGGGAAACATATCAACTGTTAGTGAACACAACGTTCAAGGATCATATCGAACAAACAATGGAGGTTTATATGGATGACATGTTAGTCAAGTCATGTGTGTCAGGAAATCACTTGGATAACCTCTCGAAAAAGTTTGAGATTCTTCGGAAGTATTGAATGAAGCTTAACATGCTAAAGTGTTCTATCGGGATAACTTCTGGGAAATTTCTAGGCTTCATCGTAAATGCTAGGGGCATTGAAGCTAATCCTGAGCAAATCACCATCCTGGAGAACGTAACAGCCCCTACCACCAAAAAGGAATTGCAAAGTCTAAATGGAAAGGTCGAGCGGTGAGCCGATTTATTTCCAAAGCAGCAGACAAGTGTATATCATTCTACGATGCATTAAAGAAGGGAAAGAAGAATTTCAAATGGAATCAGTTCTACCAGACCACCTTTGAGGAATTATTGTGAGATATGGAGACCCCACTAGTTTTGTCTAAACCGGTGGACAGCAAAGACCTATTCATTTATCTAGCCATGTCAACTCATGTCCTGAGCGCAACACTGGTAGGTAAAGAAGCTAGGATCCAGTGACCCGTTGACTACATTATTAAGCGATTCATAGCAGCTGAGAAGAACCACCCAAAGTTGGAAAAAATACCCTAATACATATTGATCGCATCAAGGAAATTACATCCATACTTCCAAGCAATTAAAGTACCGACAGATCAACCTTTGAAGCAGGTATTGTACCGCCCGAAGTCATCGGGAAGGCTCCTTAAATGGAACATTGAGTTGAGTCAGTACGACATCACTTACCACCTTAAAAGGGCAATCAATGGACATGCATTGGCCAATTTCATCGTCGAGTTCACCATACGAGATGGCGAAGAAGAAAACACTCCAATGTCACATTGGAAACTGTTTGTCGATGGTGCATCGGAATATTTTTGCTTAGGAGCTGGAGTCATTCTCAAAACTCCCGAAGGACGGTCTATTTGCTACACTCTAAGGTTGAAGTTCCTTGCTATTAACAACGAGCCAGAGTACGTAGCATTAATAGCAGGACCAAAAATTGTGAAGGAATTAGGAATAAAGGCTGTGCACATCTACAATGACTCTCAGCTAGTTGTTTGTCAGGTGAAAGGGGAATATCAGGAAAAGGGGAGCAAACCTTGCCCATTATCTATCAAAGGCATGGGAATTGTTAAACAACATTGAAAAATATACTATATCATATTCCGAGAGAGCAGAATATGAAAGTAGTTTACCCAGCTAAACTAGTCAGTTTCGAAGAAGCGCGATCAATAAGGCTTATTCCAGTTGAGATGCTGACAGCTCCTACCATAGATAGATGTACGTTGATTGAATTCTAGAAACTACATAGGAAGAGGAATTGTAGATGACATCGATCAAAGACTATCTGCTCAGAGGGACACTCCCTAGGGATCAGAATAAGCAGAAGAAGCTTCTTCGAAAGGCGCCATGATTTGTGCTAAGTGCTCTACAAAAGGGGATGCTCCACCCCTTATTCAGATGTGTAACCAGCACCGAAGCCAAGGGGATCCTCCAGGAAGTCCACGAAGGAAGCTGCAAAGAACACATCAGGGGTAGACACTAGCAAAAAAGGTCTTCTATTATGGATATTTTTGGCCAACAGTCAACCAAGATGCAGCAGACTACACTCGATGTTATGGTCAGGGCCAGAGATTTGTTAGAATTACAAGAACCCTATCCATAAAGCTAACGCAAATGGTCAGCCCATGGCCATTTGCAATCTGGGGAATCGACCAGATTAGCATGTTGCCAATAGCTAAAGGGGGAGCCAAATATGTTATCATCGCAGTTGATTACTTCACCAAATGTGCAAAGCGGAACTGCTGGCCACCATCACTACAAAGAAAGTGATTAACTTCGTTGCTGAAAACATTATTTGCAGGTTTGGAGTACCATAAAAAATCATTATAGATAACGGAACTCGGTTCGAGAGTGCCAAATTCAAGAACTTCCATGAGCGTTTCCGTATCGAAAAAAGCTTCTCTACGGTGGTACACCCGCAAGAAAACAGGCAAGTGGAGGCAGTGAACAAAATCATCGAATCCGCCATCAAGAAACGGCCGATAGAAGCTAAAGGAAATTGGGTTGATGAAGTTCCGCTTGCACTATGGGCTTACAAAATGGCTCATAAATTAGCGACTGGGCACTAACCTTTTTCCTTAACATACAGTTTGAAAGTAATGATTTTGGTGGAACTGGAAGTCCCCTCTTTTTGGAGACGATGCTTCAATCAAGGTGAGAACGACTAGCTCATGCTCGAATCACTTGATCAAATTAATAAGAAGTGGGAGGAAGTTGAACTAAGGACTGCTGCTCACCAGAAAAGTGTAGTGCGATACATTAACTCCAAGGTTCACAATCGTACCTTTGAAGTAGGGGATCTTGTCTTGAAAAGAATTTATCCCGCTACGGGAGCACTTGGACCAAATTAGGAAGAACCCTATATGGTCGACCAAAAACTTGGAGATGGAACATTAAAGCTAACAAAGGTAGACGAAATTCAGATTCCACGTGCTTGGAATAGTGACAATATGTGGCACTATTTTATTTAACCTATCTATGTATCTCCTATTTTCGCATATAAGCCACGTAGGGATGCTACGGGCATTGTAAATAGGCAAGATTTTCCTTTCTCTCTTTATTTTATCAATAAAGCTATTTGGCTTCTCCAACTAATGGAACCGCGTTCATGTAAGCAACCCGGCGAGTCGATAGAAGAAAATCGATTCAAACCACTAAATTAATGGAAATATTGATTCACGCCTTATGAGAACTGACATTGCCTCAACAACGTCAGGAAGGCCCAAACATCCATACACATCCATAAGCCGCACTTCGCTGCTTGAGCCAGTGGAACTGTACTCAAGTATGCTCCCTTCATTCGCTGCTCGAACCAACGGAACTGTGTTTGAGTATGCCCTATTCTTTTACCACTTAAACTGAGGGAACCGTGTTCAAGTGTACTCCATTTCCTCTGCTTCTTGGACCGATGGAACTGAGTCCAAGTAAGCATCCATTATTTTGCAACTTTAATCAATGGAACTACGTTCAAGTGTGCTCCATTCCTTCACTTTTTGGACCGATGGAAATGCATCCAAAGTAAGCATTTGTTCCTTTACTACTTGAACCAATGGAACCGTGCTCAAGTACGCTCCAAATCATCGATGTTATCCTGGTAACATTGTCGACTTATCAAAACTTCCTAAGTACCAACGTTGCTCCAGCTACATCGGGAAATTTATCAGTTGTGGGATTGGTAGAAACTAGACCTCGCCTTCGAAAACTCAACATTGCCTAGATATCGACAACATTCAAGGAAAATTCAAAGGTTGGAGTTGTCTACATGTATTAAGAAAAAGTCGCTGATACATGGATAGAACGCCAATACCGAATTTGGAAGAAATCAACCGTATCAAAATTACAAGATGCTCGGAATCAAGCATTCAGAGTATAAAATCCCAAAGACAAGAGTTGTAATACATATTTAATTAGGGGAAAAAAGAGAGTAGCTCTAAGTACCTTGTCCTATAACAAGTGTTTGGAGTAAGCAGCCCCGTGGAGTAGGGGGCATACACACAAACATTTGTCCACAATAAGGATTACTCCACAGTTCTATCACGCCGAACAAAGAATTTTGGCAACCACGATAGTGCTAAGTAAAGTAGTAAACTAAATAACTGCAGGTCACATTGCTGACATAATTTACATGCGTAGAATTGCATTAAATAAACACATTGTATAACACACAATACAATAGTGTATAATATGGAAATTGCGAGATGAGTAATCGTATTATGCACACGGATGGTATATAAACATGCACAATAAAAGAATGCAAAAAGTACACTGAAAAGATAACAACAGAAATACTAGTATTTTTATTGCTTATATCACTTTATGTACAATATCAAACAATGGGGCCTGTTCCCGCATAATGTCGGCCTGTTTGGATACCAAAAGCAAAATTATAGACAGTACTGATGCAACAACAAATGAAAATACGTTAAGTTCAGACTCTGCACTTGTACAAAAAGACTCAAAAAATCAAAGGATACGAACTAAAAGAACTACAAAAACCTAGCTCCATTAAAGCTCGAGCTCATCAATTCTTATTGTTTCCACCCTTACGCGGTCGAGCTTCAATCTTCTTCTTCTTCACCACCACCTTGCTTGAGTCCGTTTACTCGGACCCACTGATCGACTCACCTATAGATTTTGGTTTGCTAGTCTTGATGGTTAATCGGAGGATCTTAGTCCTTGTAGCATCTAGTTCCGCTTTAAGCTTTGCCTTCTCTATCTCTTCCTCTTGAATCCACTTCACTTTCATCTTGTCCCTGGTCAGATTAGTAGCACTAACCATCTGAACTTCTTCCTCCTACGATAAAGCAATGTCCTCCAACCCTTCCAACGCTGCGTTCTATTAGGCACCAGATCCGGACCTGGAGGTGGAATGTTGCAGCGTAGCAGTTGAACTTGTGGAAACAGCAGTGGAGGAGATGAAGATTGCTTTGGTTTATGCGCTCCGATAAGTAGGAGGCAAAGGTGGGACTTCGAGTGGATCTAAGAGTTCATAGAGAGAATGGTATAGCTTAATAACAGATTCAGGAGTGAGATCAACCCGTTGGAGCACAAGAGAAACAAGAGAATTACCTGAAGTGGGACTCCTTGGTATGATGTCAATCTGGTACTCTTTGATTGCTGGGAACAACCCAATTACCAGAACAAGGAAATAAGGTCGTGTAGTACGATCAAAGAAGGGGTGATAGTCATTGGCGGCCCAGACTACGAGATAGGCTCTTTACGATAACCCGACGAGCTCAGGCCAGCATGGGCAACAGCAGCCTTGGCATCCACCTTAATGAGAATTGCCTTACCTATGGCAAGCATGTCTATCTCTTCAGCAGTAAAGTACCGCACCAGTAGCTCAGTCTTGGAGCGGTCGCCTCCAGCCCGACACAACACTTCTTCCCACGTGTCGGCAAGGGTGGTAGGATAATCGTTTCCTATCTACTTTAGATCCTTGTGCATAATCACACTCGCGTAGAAATGTTAGAGAGCTTGGTCGATGTCTTCCCTCTCTTGGGCCCTCTTCTCATTCTCGGCAACCCAAGATTTTTTGAGATCAGTCAACTTACTCCGGTAGACGGCAAGATTAATGTCATTTGAAAGCTTAACGGATGATAGAATGTCCAACTTTCCGTCTAGCGCTTGGTTTTCCTCAAGGAGCTTCTATACTTCTTTACGGAGGCGTTCAAGCTTGGAAGCTTTTCTAGGCAAGATTTTCTTTTCTCTCTTTGGCCTATTTCTTATAGCTCTCAATTTCATGATGAGCAACCCTAAGATTATTCCATAACACTATCTTTGCATTGGTGTGGCACGCTTTATCTCTTCCATCAAGCTATTTGCACTCGCTTTCTGTTTGAGTGTGAGATCTCTTTCCTTGCTAACTTTGATCAAGTCAGCATCTCATTCTTTAATCGCCTCTTCATGCTCTACCCTCTATTTCTCGAGCAAATCAAGTTGTGTGAAGTTGATTTTGTTGAACTCCAAAAGAGCTTTGCACAATTGTTGCCATCCAAAAATCGAGTCAACATCGCTTTGCACCGCCTTTAATTTTTTCACTGCACTCTCTCTGCTAACGATTTTGATGTCATGATCGAATTTTAATCCACATGAGTATAAGTATGGATAAGCAGCTTTGAGGGGGGATAAACTAGGCGGAAGGGTAAGTGTTGAGATGCTTTGAGAAGGAGCAGGGGCAGCAGCAGCTATAATGGTCCGTGATGAAGGAGTGTCTTGGATTATAGTAGTTTGAGCTTTGGAATGTGAAGGAAAAATAGAAGTACTGGCTCCATGGTGCTCCGAGGAATCTCTTTGGGGTGTTTGTGAGTCACACGGGAGGAATCTCCCCCGTAATCCCTCTTTCTCTTCACTCTTTCTTCTTCAGCATTGAGGCGTTCTCTCTCAGCTCTGCAAGTTGCATCATGCTCGTGCTCTTTTCTCCTTCACCTCTCTTGGTCTATTTTGTAGCAACGAGGATGAGGGTCAGGAGCGCTCCTTCTATAGTCGCTTGAGCTACGGTGAAGTGCTCTATAACTGTCATGCGCCATTGAAGCTGAAACAAAGAAAAATGTATAATATTAGAATTACACAAATCGAGGTGTATGCAAAGATGAATGTTCATGATCCTAAAGTGAAGTGTATAACGTCAATAACCCACTTTATGGTTTACAAACCATTTAGGTATGGTTTTAGAGTCGGAGTGCCATCGCCTTCACTTATAAATGCATTGAAAGATATGTCGATATGTGAGCCAATTACTTCTACTATTTCAGTAATTGAGATATCTCCATGCTCATTCACATGGATGGCAACACCTTTCATGAAGTCAGAAGTTGATGTAGGCTCAATAAAAGTCCCAGCAACTTGATCTCCCACAAAAAGTGGGGTCTGACAGATGGTCGTTCAAGAGGAGGAGAAATACCAAGACGTGGATTTATTGTTCCATCGACTAAAAGGTTCATAGAAAGAAGGTTGGGAAGTCTCGGGTTCATTCCTGGTGATTCATCTCTGGATCCGCTTTCCCCTTCCTTAGTAGCTTGAAGATCGCTATTGTTCTCATCGTCAAAGATCTCTCCTTCCTCCACAACCATAGCTTGTTTTTCTTTTCTTCTTTTAACTATCTCATCCTCCTCCGGGATGATATGCATTCTCCCGCTATCACCCTTATGATTGGGGAACCCTTTTTCATGGGCTCATCCGTCCTAGTTTCAACATCCTCTCCTTCTTCGTTATCGCCCAAAGGCTCGTCAGTCTCCATATCAATAGCCTCCTCCTCATGATCATCACCAGATTTACGTCCATTGCCTAATCCACCTTCTTCCACTTCCTCTTGAGGACCCTTGTAAGAACCACGATTGGATACAGTGGAACGGGTAGGCTACCTTGAGCCGCTCCACGATGAAACTTCGTTGTTAGTTACTCTTCCCAGGTAGCAAGCCATATTCTAACAAATTTTAATTCGTCAAGAGGAAGTTGAAAAAGCATTCGCTTTCCCTAATGGCCTATAAATGCTCGAGAATCCTCTTGTGCTTCGATCTTTCGTCGCTCGTTGGGAAACCTGTAAGAGTTATGCTTTAAATTTGGAGTAAAGAAGTGATTACAATGAAGTCACCTCTAACCTACAGTGTAAAGATCTTGAAAATGAACCAGGAGGTTTGTATTAATAGGGAGAGATGATGAGATATTTCACTAAGATTTTGACAGAAGGCTCTCAAGGTCCATAGGGGCCCACCATAACGATCGATGGCCTTAACTTGACACCTGGAACGATCGACTAAACTTTCACCGATTGTTTTTCCTTGCTTCTAGTTCACGTTCGATCGTTTTTAGGAGGTCCCACATGCCACTTAACATTGTTCCTAAAATATAGAATCATTCTGAGTTTTAAATTATGAGATATGGATCGATCTTTGTTGTATTTGTATCGTGCACTGAACTACACCAATCATTTTAATGGATCGGCAAGAACGATCAGCCAACAACAATCGGCTATTCTCCTATCTCAACTTTGTGACCTACGATCATTTTGTTAGGCTCCACTCTTCATTTTATTGATGCTCTGAAAGTTTCAAATGAATTTTGCTTTGTGGATTTTGAGATATTGATTGATCTCTGCTGATTTGAGCTGTTCTATGGATCGTTCCTAATCAATCTACACAAATCCTTGCTTCATCCATAACTTGAGCATGCGAACTCCAATTGATTCCAAATTTGAAATATAACTTCACGGGGCTATGTCAGTCACTCCATGCTGATTGCACTTTGATTTGGGCCCGGTTCAAATTTGCCCGACCATCGTTTATAGTATTGTATGTAATTTATTCCGAAGGTTGATAACAATCTATTCCTAGCCAAATTAATGATATAATGGCCTTGCCAAAAGGCGGGATAAAATTTCCCTCCCAAAGTACATCTTGTTTTGAGCATGACGTGCTTTGAATCATTGCAAGCTAGAATCGTCAGACCGAAACCCATCTGGTTTATCGAATAGTCATTACCCTTTCATTGAGTTGTTTACTTGTCGAGGGTCGTATTTTCCCTATTTGTGTGATGATTGATCGATTTCCAATAGTATAAACACAGGATCGCAACTTGTTAGCGATCATCTTGCTTTGTCTTTGGCAAATTCTAAGCTTCAGCAACTAGGCTTTAGTTTTTCCCTAGTAGATTTCAGGTAATCATTCAGTTTTCTGTCGATTTCAGAAAATTAAATTTTGAAACGTATACTAGTACTGTACATGTTTTTACCCGACTCCCGTTCACTATCACACGTTCATCAGTCATTGTCAAGTTTAAAGAAAAAACTTTCTATAAATAGTTTCTATTGGTTGTCATTCACTCATGCATATTCTCCTCTTCTTTTTTTATTATTTTATTATTTTTTTATATCCATAATCCTCCCTTATTGTGAAAACAAATTTCGAATCGTCCCTAATTATGAAACGATCGGCGTATGCTCGGTTGTGGAATGATCAGCATATAGTTTGGATGTGGAATGATCGGCATATAGCTTGGATGTGGAACGGTCTGTATAATTTTGCGGCCGTTATCGACATAATCTTTGGGCCATTAATAATTGGCCTACGTCCTACTTATATAAACACCAATACTTAGTCATTTCTCCATCTTCCTTCAATTCATTTTGTATCGTTCCATCTTGAAGTAAAAAAACAAGCCTCCTCTTCCTTTTCTTACTGATCCAAACAATGATCCGCATCCAAAATTCCTCGCTCTTCTCCAGATTTTACTTTAATTCAACTTCGAATCTTCCTTCTTTCCTCGGATCTTAAACTTAGGTAGAACGAATTTTAACTTACTTTATGATTCGAGGATGAGACTTTGAGCTTCATGAATGTCATGGCTTTCATCTTCTACAATGAAGGTGATCCATAAAACAACTGAGAAAAGGCAATGGAGATTGGAGAGGCGGTAGCTTTATTCGATCATTTGCTGAGGAGGATGAAGCAGTGGAGTTGGGGAAGCTATTCAATCGACCCACCACGATTGTTCTTGAATGATCAATAAAGGGAGGTGACGTGGAAAGAATGATCGTACATATCGGTTGAGATGAACGATCGACTGGATGGGATTGGAGACGAACGATCGACATTGAAGGCCCACAAGAATGATCGGTGGAAATGCATTTACGAACGATCGACCTTGTTTTCAAATGAACATTTTAAAAAAATGAAACTTAAATAAGTTAACTTGAAATAAATGATGAGCTTTGGCCTTGCATACTCGAATAGACAATAGGATTTGCATATGGCTTGCATATGATTTGAACTGCATATTTGGTAACATATGACTTTAGAACTACGACACGAACCAATGCCTTTGACTATTCTCTTGAAGCTCATAAGTAACTTAGATAAAAATCAAACTTTTGCTTATTGATGATCGATTGCGAAACTCAAACTACATCATTTCCTTATGACAAAGAGAAACGGTTGAGACGGTTAGGAATGACAGTCTCTCCGGTTGAACCCCGAAGTCTCATCGTCTTTTCTGCTTTTATTTTCACACAAGTTATTACTGTACTATATAGCACTTTACCGCACCACACTAGCACTCACTATACACTGGGGGGTATAGGTTACTTTGTCTAACCATGATTTTTACTAAGTTTAATAGAAATGGGTTCTATACATTTCGGACGCCTTGCAGCTATGCCAATTGGATCATCTTCCCAATAGGATAACCCTGACGTAGAATAAAGTTCGAAAACTGAATCCAATAGTCCACCATCTGGTCATCATTTGGAACAACCAAAAAGTTCGGGCCCTTAATTTGATCCTTTTGATGTTGTTCCCATCTTTTCACCGAAGGTTATCGATCCTGCTCCCAGCACTATGGAGGACGCGATTATTCTATAGAACTCTGTTGATTCGGTAGCTTCTAAATTAAGGAAGATGCCCTTCACCGAATCTACGTACGACATGGAATTCCTTTTGATGATGTGTTGGTTCGATCGTAGGATAATATGGCTCACAAACCTCCTGACGGGTACACGACATGCAATAAGTTCATGTCTGGGGCGGGTGCATCCCGCCATTTAATTCATACATTCAGGAAATTCTTCATTATTTAAGGATAGCTCCAGCGCAGCTCCACCCAAATGGCTATGCTCTTCTTAATTGTACTTATATGGTATCTATGGAGTTCCTACACCATTCTCCAACCATTGACGACATCCGAAGCATATTCACTTTCAAGCGACGGACAAGGAGTCTTTCGTTTACATTTTTCGAGTTGGTGAAGAGGTGCCAGATTCTAACTGGGGCATGGAACAAATTAAGCGCCTTTAAAAGTTAATGGTTCTTTATTCATTGTTCGCTCGGTTTCGCTCGACAATGGCTGGAAAAACTTAAGTGTTATGCACTATTTTCATGTTAGCATGGAAATATGATATCCAGGCTGTATTCCTGACTATGTTACTCCCTTACAAGTGTCGTCACCCGGCCTAGCGGCAATATTTATGAAGAGGTAGTCGCAACTCTGAAAAATGCACCTCCCAAGGCCAGGAACATCGAGTATCTGCTTATGGACGAATGTCTCGTTACTTTTTGTCTAATAGAAGAGGGACTCAGCATAGTGCTAATCAAAGTTGCTCAGACGGCATGGATAATACCATGGGCTACAATCAGTCAAAGGGACAATCGAGCTGATCCCGTGGTAGCCCCGGTCACGAGTGCTCAAGAATTCACTAGCATTGATGCTGGGCGATATAGAGGTGATGTGCCCAATCACAATGGTGACAAAGCTGGCCTTGGGGTTGATGTCGGATCCTCGTAGGCCTTACAACCCTCGATTCCTAATAAGAGAAAGAAGAAAACGTTTGTTCATAAATTTCCAAAATGTCGTCTCTCTGATCAACCAAGTCTTTGATGGCTCTTAAAATTGTTCAAGACGAATCTTCTTCCCAATCGTCAGAGCATTCAAGTTTACCACATAACTCTTTGTTTGGACTATCGATTCCTCATGATCTCGACGCTTTTCATTTTACTGATGTGAGCATCGAGGGGTCAGAATCTCCCACCAGAATTGGCATTGAGATTCCTACTTCTAGAGGAGAAGTGACACCAATGAGCAAGGCTCCTGCACCTAGTTTGTTGGGGGTTACACAAGGACACTTGCACACACTTGCACCCCTCAACATTGCATTATACTTTATGTTATGCTCTTTAACGCTTAAAGTTGACTTATTTCTATTTTCCTTTGTAGAAACAATGGTGAGGAAGAGGAACATGTTTGATTCCCTTTGGGATATACACCACCAATCCACTAGTTCATGCTCTGACTCTTACCATTGTAACACCCCGCATTTTTAAATAATTAAATAACTAAAATAATTATAAACAGTGAAAATTAGCATTTTTGGAATTGTCAGAATATGGCCTCAAAACTTATACCATTGTGTTCATGGTGAATTTCTGATTAATTTACATATATAATATGCCTCAAACGGACTTCGTATGAAAAAGTTATTGACATTCGAAGTTCCGTATCGAAAAATAATTATACATGTAAATGTGCGTGAATATATTTGTTTATAAATATATGCACGTATAAATTCTAGAAATAACGCACGTTTGAATCTCAAAGTAGACGCGCATCATAAAGGAAATTAATTGACATCACCAATTAGAGGTAATTAATTAACATTAGTAGGCAATGTTAATCAAATCAGCAATTAAAGGAAATTAATTTACATTAATTAGCAATGTTGATTTCAAAATAAACATGTGTTGTAAAGGGAATTAAATTTGCGATTGATGGAAATTAATTAGAATGCAATGGTTAAAAGTTAACGTTTAATAATTTGATTTTCGCGTAATCTCGAGCGTTGTTTTCTGGATCCAACGATTCGCAGCAAGCCTGTGACGTGGTTGCACCAGATTCAATCTTAAAATCCAACGGCCTGAGATCCCCAAACACCACTATAAATAGGACCCTAGGCATAGCTATTCTCTCACAATCAGATTTTCTCCCAATTGGGTTCATTGCCTGAGGCTGAACCCTCAATAGAAAATAGTTCTAGGGAGAATGTCTTTTTAATAAAAATATTAGATGCCTTAGAAGGGGATCCAGGAAGGCCATGGAGCAAAGCTAAGGATGATAGGTGAGTGGATTTAAAGTATATCTCTTTTATGTTTATGATATATATTATCGTTAGATTCCCGTTAAATATTTAATTCATCATTTATTTCAGTAATTAGTCTACTAATTATATGTTGAAGCTGTAAATTTTATAAGAGAAGTGTACTTATATTTAAATGTTATTTATATGAAAAAAGAAAGGGATCTAATTAAATATAAGTATAATTAGGCTTAAAAGTTGTAGAGAAAGGCATAAGCCTAAAAGCGATAAATTTACAGTAAATTATGTTAAAACGGGAGAAATGAATTAAAAAGTAGAAAATCAAATAACTTGATTTGGAAGATAGTGATAGTTTAGTTGGTTGGTTTAGAAAAGGGAATACATTTCCATAGTTTAATATTGTAAGGATAACGATAAACGTAATTGCAAGAATAAAAGCAAGAAAAATGAAATTAGTGCAAAATAGAGACACTATTATATTTTGCATTACCCAACGATTAAAGAAATAATAAAAGAAATATCTTGCCGTTACGAGTTATTGTTTATAGCATTATTTAGTATTAAAATATGGAAATGGATTTTTAGCACAGTTTTTGTAACCAACCAAATAGAATAGAACTACTTTCCAGAATAAAAGAGAATAACGCGAAGCGTTAAAGAAATAAAAGAAGAGGAAATAATCAAGTTAATTATTTGACAAGACTAGAAACAATAAACATAAAATGTGACTAGATCTGCATTTATTGCGTAGATAATAGAGTAAAGAGCAAAACAGTTATTATGATAAGTAATTTGTGACAGTTGGACGTAGTCCCAAGCTAAGACAGTCATATAATATAAGAGAATTTAGTATCATAATAAAAGAAGACATACTAGAATAGAAAAGAGACACTTGCAATTACATTTACAACATGGAGGTTATAAAAGAACAAAATAATATAGAAGTGGCAATTGCAAGTATAATTGTAACACGTAGGTTATAATTAAAAAGAAAGAAATAGAAGAGGCTTATTTTATCAAACTTAGATCTTGGATTAAGTTAATTAGCAAGAACAATAGAAGTGGTCATACCGGTAGCATTCCCTTTTAGGTCTAGGACTGATGGTCTCACACATAGGTGGGGCTGGGCTTGCTAATTAGGGTAAATATTAGCCAACAGAATAAGAAAAGTAAACTAAATGCATAGTAAAGATTAGACGTAGGGTCTAATAAAATGGTAAGGTGCATTTGGAATAGCCCAAAGAGAATCTGGATAAAGAGCCTAACGAAGCAGTTCATCGTAGATTTTTAGTACAGAAAGAGCACGTCCAACTTAGTTGGTTTGGGGTAGAAGGAAGTACAAGACTTCAACGGAACATGAGGATACTCTAGGATGGCCCTTTGGGGTAGGCCTAATGAAGCTACACCCCCGGAAGCAGGTTTGTAGGTGTTCCATCAAGAGAGTATGCCTTGACTGCTTTTGCATTGCAGGCCTAACGAAGCGGACCTTTGTATGCAATCAAAAGTTTGATGATGGAGTAGGATATTTGTATGACACCATACTCCTAGTTACGAGTAGGTTTTAGTGGGCAGGACCCAAAAGGATAGTCGCATGCGGAGATCAAGCCATCATCAATTAGAGTTAGTTCGGGAAAGACTAGAGTTAAACCAATAGGCCAATGATCTTTCACTATCGAGACATTGGATGAGGAGCGCAGTCAATTAGATGTTTAGATTGTTTGCAGTAGGGCATAGCCACTTAGCTCTTGAGAGGTCTTTCAATTAGTTGAGGGGAGGCTACGTGGGGCCATAGCCATGATGAGAAAAGAGACAAACCAAGTACAATATCTATATTGTATGCCTAATGATGCGGACCTTTACAGATATAGAAAATCCCCGACCGAGTTCTGTACAAGGTAGACCTTGTTGGCAAAATTCAGGGAGTAGACAGAACGATTACGTATAGTCCTCAAGGTACGCACTGGGTGGTACATTGTGGATGTCTGAGCACTAGTATAAGCTAGTGCGGATGCAATTTCATGTTTTCATAGTAGACGACGGAACATCTGTATTGTAGGCCTCACGAAGTTGTCCTTTACAGATGTAGTTATAGTACGATCTAGGAGCAAGACTATGTAGTCCTTTTCGAGGAGGATATGGAAGGTACTATGGGTGGTACCTAGGACTGATGTGGTCTTTGGGCTTGTAGCTACAAATATATTAGTTATTAGGTTTTAATCTACTAGGGAGTAAATGGATGAGATTCACGCATAGAGGCGAGAGTATTATAAACCCAGTAAACCTAATATAACAAAAAATGGAAATAAAACGGTATATGTAGAATTACGCTTAGAAGTGTATAATTTGTCCATTCACCAGAACTTTAGTTCTGACCCCCTCCTCATAACATCCCATAGGTTAGATAGATGGCAGAGATTTTCCAGCTTTCAGACACTTGCTTAGAAAGTGTTATTACCTTAGTGAGTATTTACTTACTATTATATTTTAGTCAGTTCCGTTGTGAGATATTTATTTAAGCTCTGATATATTTATCTTTGCCTATTTGCAGGATACCAAATACCCAACTTGGGCTTCGGTGGGCTTGTATTTTAACATTTATGCGAAAAATCCGGACGCATTGGAATTCGGGTTGTTACATTTGGTATCAGAGATTAGGTTAGTAGATCCTAAGTAAATTAGGAAATATGAGTGAACGTATTTGTATTTTTGAATAAAATATAAATATATTATGTACTAAAATCAAAATAGTCCCCAATTATAGATTTTAACATATGGAAAGTTTTTAGAAGTATATTTGTGCATAGTTTGCTAGTTGGGTTTGGGATGACCCAAGGATTGAGCCCTATGTTATTGCTGATTTATAGTGTATAATAAGCTATGTTTCGAGAGAAGATTGGTATCCATATGTTTGAGAAAAGTTCCCTAGGGATAGTAGGAAGAGTATTTTTATTTTGGAAGGAATAAGGGATTTTAGTAAGGAAATGAGATTTCCAAGGTCTAGGAAGGGTATTCCTAAGGTAGTAAGAAGAAAATCCACTTTATGTCTAGCCTATTAAAACGAAACTTTTGGAATTGAAAAGTTGAAAAATATAATTGTTAATATGTTTAAGGAAGTAAATATTGGGTTTTTGAAAAAAAAAGTGGTATGAAATTTAAATTGGTTTTTTATATGATGTAAATTTTGTTAGAAGTGAAATTCTTTTTTGAAGAATTATAGAGCATGTATAGCCCGCTAATTTCTTTATAGGTAAACAAAGATTTTAAATATAAAAACCTAGAGTGTGTTAAGTATCGAAAACGTAGGTTACAACATTTATTGTTGTAATAGATGTTTCCGTGAAAAATAAAGGAAGCATAGATTATAACACTATTGTTATAGTCGGTGACTCCCAAAGGAAATATTTTTACATAGCATATGAGATTTATTAATATTTATTTTAATTGAATCCATATATTAGTACTTTTGGGTTGTAGTAACGGTGTTTACGCAACATCTGTTTTGAACCAAATAAAAATGTGTTTTGAAGATAATTTCTAAGTATAGAAATAAAGTGGTTTGTAAGTACACTTATTATTTAAATAAGTATATGGAAATGTTTTCTAGTTATAAAAATATTAAAACAATTTTGAAAATGAGTTCTTCTGGAAAAAAAAGATGTAAGTTAAATATTAGGAAATTAATATCGTAGGAAATGTCTATTGTAAGTGAATATAGATTAAACATACTTTAATCTATTGGAATGAAATGAATAATGATATAATTTTCTATAAAACCAAATCACAAATAAAGATGTTTTGTGCAAGTTATAAGGAATACGAGAAAGAGATGTACAAGGTATGGAAAGCACCATATTTTGTGTATCCAATTTCGATAAAATATAAAATAAGTTTCTTGTAATTTCACATAAACATGAAATCCTCTTTTAAATTATTCATAGAAGGTTTTAGTGTTAATGGTTTCTCATAAGAGAAAGTAGTTCCAATACATTAAGGTATAAAACCATTAGGTGTAATAAGAAGTGTGATAATTAGAGATGGTGATAGTTAGGAGGGATATTATAGAGAGCCTTAGTAGGAAAGCTAACCAATGGAAATTTCATATTTTTCCATTGATTATGCGCATTGGTTGCTTGCCTTTGCAGAAAGTCCCCATTTGTAGTAAGTTAGAAACTCCTCCAAGGTTAGGTAATTGGAAGAGTAAGAAAGTTAAGAGATTTTTTCATAAAATAATTGTTCTTATCTACTCCAGTTTTTGTAAATTTGAAAATCTATGAAAAGAAGATGTTTTGAAAAGATATGAGGACATTTTTGGAAGTCAAGAAAAAAAATGTTTTAAGGACAAGCAAGACATGTTATTAAGAAAAATGGTTTGGTAAAAAAGTAAATAAGTTTTTGGAAGAGAAAAACTTAGTAAACAGTTAAATTTAAAAAAATACAAAATTTTTTTATATGGAAAGCTGTGAAGGTCTTTAAAAGTAAAAGATGAATAAGTTTTAAACTTAGAATTTGTAAGTTTTCCTTTCTAGGTTTGGGGAATAATTTAAATTCAAAGAGCTGTAAAGATGCAAGTCTAAAAAGATAAAATGTTAAGTAACTAAGTACCTTTGAATTTAATAGAAACTTCAAAGTAACACTTTTAAAGTCAAGAACTTTTGGACTTGATGTTTCAAAAATTTAGAAGCTTTAATTTTTGAAATGAAATGATAAATACGAAACAAAACTTTTAAGTATGGAGTAGATATGAATCATTTCCTTGGTGTGACGGGAAAAGTGTAAGGCTATAGCAGTGATTACTTTTAGTAGTAATAATAAAAGTTTCCGTAAAGTGTATAGGACACTAGTGAGAACCTAGGCATGTTGTTTCATGCATGTAGACTATAGAAGAATAGTGATGTGGTATTAGTAAGATAGTAAGACACACGTGGTTGGGAACCTTAGTTGGGAAAAAAATGAAAGGTAAAGAGAAAATTTCCCCAAACTTAGTTGCCTTTTTAGATAGAGACTGCATAGATTGAAACCCTTATTCGTTGCAGTAAATAAGACTTGGTTATTCCATTTTGAGTATGGAATGGAAGAGATGAATAGATCTTATTCATCGTGAGTAACACAGCGTAAGTTAGTAACGAGTAATAGGCGGTAGGAGGAGCATATGAGTTACTTGGATTCCTAAAGTAGGACCCTTCCGTGTCAGAGTGGACATGGTCCTAGTCCTCCTAGCCCTAGATGATAGTCGTGTTTAGCTGCTATATTAAAAGAAAAGTAAAAGCCAAAAAGAGTAACTAAAAGGAAAACAACGAATTTAAAGAAAGCAACAAAAAGCTCAAAAAAAATAAAGGAGAATTGCAAAAGAAAAATACATTTTTTTTCCAAAAATTAAGCTAGGAAATTTTTTTTTGGAAAGGATGTTTTTCTTATGTAAACCGTGCTTGGGAAATAAAATAGAGATTTTTATAGAATAGCGGCATAAGTTCCAAGTACGGAGAAAGAGGTGTGCAAAAGTAAAATGGTAAATGTGAGGTTTCCCATTTTCTACCTTCTTTCTGACATAAGAAATCGAGTTCGGAAAACTATATTTTTCTGAAATTCGAAAATTAAAAGTTGTGTGGTAGGATTTGGATGTAAAATTCGTTGAACTACGCCCCTATTCAGTAAAAGTGTGGGAAAAATTAGATGAAAAACGTTTTGAGTTTTCAAAAGATTGCATTCATATAAAAATTGCAAGTATATTTAGGATGTGTGCATCATATTTTAAAAAGGAGTTTTTAAAGAAGAAAAACATTCATATAGGAGGTACCGCTTAGAAATTTATGTACATGCATATATTTTATGTTGAATGACAATTTGCACAAAGACACAGATGGTTGCAAAAATTGGATGTACACAAACTGGATGTGATTGATGCGGAGATTTACATAGTTTTACCCTTATTGAATTTCGAGGACGAAATTTCCTAAAGGGTGGGAGAATGTAACACCCCGCATTTTTAGATAATTAAATAACCAAAATAATTACAAACAGTGAAAATGAGCATTTTTGGAATTGTTAAAATATGGCCTCGAAACTTATACCATTGTGTTCATGGCGATTTTATGATTAATTTATATATATAATATGCCTGAAACGGACTTCGTATGAAAAAGTTATTGACGTTCGAAGTTCCGTATCGAAAAATAATTATACTTGTAAATGTGCGTGAATATATTTGTTTATAAATATATGCGCGTATAAATTCCAGAAATAACACGCGTTTGAATTTCAAAATAGACGCGCTTCATAAAGGAAATTAATTGACATCAGTAATTAGAGGTAATTAATTAACAATAGTAGGCAATGTTAATCAAATCAGCAGTTAAAGGAAATTAATTTACATTAATTAGCAACGTTTGAATTTCAAAATAAACATGTGTTGTAAAGGGAATTAAATTTTCAATTGATGGAAATTAATTAGAATGAATATGTAATGGTTAAAAGTTAACGTTTAATAATTTGATTTTCGTGCAATCTCAAGCGTTGTTTTCTGGATCCAGCGATTCGCAGCAAGCCTGTGACGTGGTTGCACCAGATTCAATCTTAAATTCTGATGGTCTGAGATCCTCAAACACCACTATAAATAGGACCCTAGGCCTAGCTATTCATTCACAATAAGATTTTCTCTCAATTGGGTTCATTGTCTAAGGCTGAACCCTAAATAGAACATATTTCTAGGGAGAATATCTTTTTAATAAAAATATTAGATGCCTTAGAAGGGGATCTTGGAAGGCCATGGAGCAAAGCTAAGGACGATAGGTGAGGGGATTTAAATTATATCTCTTTTACATTTATGATATATACTATCGTTAGATTCCCGTTAAATATTTAATTCAGCATTTATTTCAATAATTAGTGTACTAATTAGTTATGTTGAAACTGTTAATTTTAGAAGAGAAGTGTACTTATATCTAAATGTTATTTATATGGAAAAAGAAAGGAATTTGATTAAATATAAGTAATATTAGGCTTAAAAGTTGTAGAGAAAGGCATAAGCCTAAAAGTGAGAAATTTACAGTAAATTATGTTAAAACGGGAGAAATGAATTAAAAAGGAGAAAATCTAATAACTTGATTTGGAAGTTAGTGATAGATTAGTTGGTTGGTTTAGTAAAGGGAATATATTTCCATAGTTTAATATTATAAGGATAACAATAAACGTAATTGCAAGAATAAAAGCAAGAAAAATGGAATTAGTGCAAAATAGAGACATCACTGTATTTTGCATTACCCAACAATTAAAGAAACAATAAAAGAAATATCTTGCAGTTACGAGTTATTGTTTATATCATTATTTAGTATTAAAATATGGAAATGGATTTTTAGCACAGTTTTTGTAGCCAACCAAATAGAATAGAAATACTTCCAAGAATAAAAGAGAATAACACGAAGCGTTAAAGAAATAAAAGAAGAGGAAATAATCAAGTTAATTATTTGACAAGACTAGAACAATAAACAGAAAATGTGACTAGATCTGCATGCATTTAGTGCGCAGATAATATAGTAAAGAGCAAAGCAATTATTATGATAAGTAATTTGTGACAGTTGGACGTAGTCCCAAGCTAAGACTGTCATATAATATAACAGAACTAAAGATAATTTAGTATCATAATAGAAGAAGTCAGACTAGAATAGAAAAGAGACACTTGCAATTACATTTATAACATTTAGGTTATAAAAGAAAGAAAAGAATATAGAAGTGACAATTGTAAGTATAATTGTAACACGTAGGTTATAATTAAAAAAAAAGAAATAGAAGAGGATTATTTCATCAAACTTAGATCTTGGATTAAGTTAATAAGCAAGAACAATAGAAGTGGCCCGTACCGGCAGTATTCCCTTTCAGGTCTAAGACCGATGGTCTCACACATAGGTGGGGTTGGGCTTGCTGATTAGGGTAAATAAGTAGCCAACATAATTAGAAAAGTAAACTAAACGCATAGTAAAGATTAGACGTTGGGTCTAATAGAATGGTGAGGTGTGTTTGGAATAGCCCAAAGAGAATCTGGATAAAGAGCCTAACGAAGCAGTTCATTGCAGATTTTTAGTATAGAAAGAGCACGTCCAAGTTAGTTAGTTTGGGCTAGAAGGAAGTACGAGACTTCAATGGGACGTGAGGATACTCTAGGATGGCCCTCTGGGGTAGGCCTAACGAAGCTGCACCCACGGAGGCAGGCCTGTAGGTGTTCCATCAAGGGAGTATGCCTTGACTACTTTTGCATTGCAGGCCTAATGAAGCGGACCTTTGTAGGCAGTCAAAAGGTTGATGATGGAGTAGGATATTTGTATGACACCATACTCCTAGTTACGAGTAGGTTTTAGTGGGCAGGACCCAAAAGGATAGTCGCATGTGAAGATCAAGCCATCATCAATCAAGGCGAGTTCGGGAAAGACTAGAATTAAACCAACAGGCCAATGATTCTTTCACTATCGAGACATTGGATGAGTGGTGAAGCCAATTGCATGTTTAGATTGTTTGCAGTAGGGCACAGCCACATAGCTCTTGAGAGGTCTTTCGATTAGTTAAAGGGGGGCTATGTGGGGCCATAGCCACGATGAGAAAAGAGACAAACCAAATAGAATATCTATATTGTAGGCCTAACAAAGCGGACCTTTACAAATATAGAAAATCCCCGACTGAATTCCGTACAAGGTAGACCTTGTTGGTGGAATTCAGGGAGTAGACAGAACGATTACGTGTAGTCCTCAAGGTATGCACTGGGTGGTACATTGTGGATGTCCGAGCACTAGTATAAGCTAGTGCGTATGCAGTTTCATGTTTCATAGTAGACTACGAAACATCTGTATTAAAGGCCTCACAAAGTTGTACTTTACAGATGTAGTTACAGTACGCTCTAGGAGAAAAACGATGGAGTCCTTTTCGAGGAGGATACGGAAGGTACTATGGGTGGTACCTAGGACCGATGCGGTCTTTGGGCATGTAGCTACATATATATTAGTTATTAGGTTTTAATCTACTAGGGAGTAGATGGGTGCGATTCACGCATAGAGGAGAGAGTATTATAAACCCAGTAAACCTAATATAACAGAAAATGGAAATAAAACGGTATATGTAGAATTAAGCTTAGAAGTGTATAATTTGTCCATTTACCAGAACTTTAGTTCTAACCCCCTCCTCATAACATCCCACGGGTTAGATAGATTGCAAAAAATTTCCAGCTTTGAGAAACTTGCTTAGAAAGTGTTATTAACTTGGTGAGTTGTTACTTACTATTATATTTTAGTCAGTTCCGCTATGAGATATTTATTTGAGCTCTGGTATATTTATCTTTGCCTATTTGCAGGATACCAGATACTCAACTCGGACTTCAGTTGGCATGGATTTTAGCATTTATGAGAAAACTCTGGACCCGTTGGAATTCGGGTTGTTACAACCGTGGTAGTCAAGAGTATTATGATTGCAGTTATCGCCCCAAGTGGGACCGGGGTTATCAAGTTAGACGTGATTGGGATAAGCCATCCCAGGACAAAGATCGAGATCCCCTCCTTCAAAGGATCCCGAGAAGCCAGCTGATTGCAGTGACCTACATATCAATCCCTCCCGTGATCCTTCTACTACTTCAGTACCTCCACAGCCTCTGGTTCCTTCTCATTTTCAGCGGCCGAGTGACAGTCGTCGCCATAATGAACATGCTGCCACCCATAGGCCCAGCAAGGGAAGTACCAAAGTTGAAGCTGCAACTAAAGATTCTACAATCAATCCTACTGCTCAAATGGCATAGCTCCGTGAAGAATTTTCGAACTTATGTTTTGGAGGGTTCTATTTTCCTCCCAACTTAAAGAGGGTTCCGGACCATGTTTAGAAAATGATTATTGACTAAGTCACTGACATTCACATGCAGTATCATGAATAGATGAAGGCAACAGAGAAAATGTCGAAGTCTCCTTCGAGCGCGCAGTGGAGATTGGAAGACTAAAATGCCAGGAAGCTCAAAATAAAAGAATCATTGACACTTTGACAAATGAGCTAGAAGCCTCTAGGATCTCCTTAGTAGAAGCCGAAGGAAAAGCTAATGCTCTTGTGAAATCCATGGAAGAGATGAAATCTAGCCATCCTGATATGGTTCACGTGTTGCATCACCGAAATCAAGAGATAGCATTTGAGTAGGACACGACTCGGAATAATGAATCCACAGCCAAGGAGATTGCGGATCTAAAGGCCAAGCTTGAGTATGCAAATAAAGAAAAAGATGATGCTCAAAAGATCGCTCAAGATGCTTGCGATGAGCTGGTAAACGTCAGACTTGAGAGAGACACGGCTGTTGAAAGGGCCAAAAATGTCGATGTACTTATTCAACGTGAAGCAGAAGCTACCACGAACAAAGTTAGGGAGGAGATAATGAATGAGCTCGACCCACTTCTTGTTCTTTATAATGCTAATGTTCTCAAGCATAGAAATTTGACATGGCTCAGTGACGATTATCCTTACCAACTCCGACGCATGTTGGAATTTCTCGTTGTAGAAGAGAAGAAAACTCTTAATTCAGAGGATACCTACCTGTCTAGACTTGAAAATGAATTTCTATTGGGCGATGAACCCAAAACATTGCATGGTATCCAGCTTTCACTCCAGAAAGAGTCTGTTGTTGCTTCTTCAAATGAAGTGGGTGAAGCATCCGGGTCGGCGCAACCTAATATTACAATTTAATTTCCCATGGGACCAAGTTCATCCCTAGCTCTGCAGTAGGCTCTTCAACCATTCCTGGGTATGATCCAAACAAGCCACAACTTTCTCCGATTCCCAAGCGTAGTTCTGAGGATGTTCCGGCTCAACCTAGAAGCCATACCATGGAAGGTATTCCGTCGACATTTCCCGTCTTTCATAATGTTGGGGTGTTATCAGTTGATATTTCTAATATTTTTGCCTATTTTTTTTCTCAGCTTTGAATCTATCAGGTATCGCTACTCTCCCCTTACAAGAGCCTCAGTTGGAGTCACAAGCGGTCGCGACAGAATCCATTAAAATTACAACTTCGGCTACTACTCAAGGTGCTCAAGAAGAAGCCTTTATTATTGATGATCAAGTAATGGAAGCATTATTGAAGGAAGGGAGTGAAAATTCCCTTTGATGAAGATGTTGTGATCACAGGTTTTTCCGACCCCACTGGCGAGTTCAGCATGAAAGAGCGTGTTGAGAGGGAAGAACTGTTGAAAAAGGAGGTAAAAACTGAGCCTGTTGATTCAGGATTCGATGAACCGATTCCTGTCCCACTCCAGATGATCCCTCCTGGCGGGACTATTTCTTAGGATGATATCCCACCCACTTCTGGTGTTGAGAGTGCCTCCATCCCTCCTGCTTCCAAAGATGATACCGCCTCGATTCATACAACTGAAGATAGTCCTTCGAAAAGAAACCGAGGCGGAAAAGGGCCGAAGAGAGGGTCGAGTGGCAGTTCAGAAGGAGCAACTCCAAAGAAGTATAGGAAAGAGAGAAAATCCAAGAAATAATCTTTGGATTAGGGTGATATGTAAATAGCTTGGATGATTACTTTTCCTTCTCATTGGTCGTGTTTGTTTGGGCATGACCCTCCACTTTTGTTTTGCATTTTGGATAAACTTGTATAATGTACAACAAGTTTAGTGTGAATAAGAATTCTTTTATTTTTGTATATGATTCTTATATACACTATTTCAAATGTTCGAGCTATCACGTTTTTCATTTTATGTACTTGTGATTCGTTGCTCGTCGAATCGGATGTCGATTCGATTTATCCGTTCACAGGCCTTAGAGAGGTCGTGGCCTCGAGTCATATCAAACACTAGGCTCGAGCTTTAGCGTTATGCTTTCCGAACTCAGCGGTTTAGGTAATTATACTCTTGCCCCCAGTCTTTGGTTAGCCGAGTTAGGTGGTGGATGGTCGAACTCCATCCTCAGCGAGTTTACACCCCTGCTGTCATTTTCAGTCCAGAGTTTATGGAATAGTGAGCGGTCGAACTTCACTCATCTATTCGCTTATACTCATATCCGCACTCCAAGGATAAGAGTAAGTCAATAAGTGGTCGAACCTCACCCAATTTATGTTTAGACTTTAGTCTGCACTCTGGGGACTTAAAGTTATTTCGCGGATGGATGATTCACAACTGATTTATGTTTATACTCCAATCTGCACTCTGGAAACTTAGAGTTATTTCGTCGAGTGGACGATTTACACCCGATTTATGTTTATACTCCAATTTGCACTCTGGGGACTTAGAGTTATTTCACGGGTGGACGATTCACACCCAATGTATGTTTATACTCCAATCCGCACTTTGGGGAGTTAGAGTTATTTCATGGGTGGACGATTCACACAAGATTTATGTTTATACTCCAATCCACACTCTAGGGACTTAGAGTTATTTTCCGGGTGGACAATCCACACCCGATTTATGTTTATACTCCAATTCTACACTCTGGGGACTTAGAGTTATTTCGAAGAGCAGCCAAACCGTATTCTCCGTAATTTATTGATTTCCCCCCAGGAGTTGGGGTTTAATTTAGCGAGCAATCTGTCATGTCACGATCGCTCTTATTTTATTTCAATCTCGTCATGTAACTGATACACAATGCTACAACAAACATAAATACAAAGGAGTCCAAGGCTTTATTTTCTGAGTGGACAAGAATGACATAATTTGTCCTATTACATATCCGGAAAATCAAATGCTAAATCAAATTCTGAAAGAAAACACAACTAAAATGAAAAAGAAATAAACTAAGTGAAATAGCATCGTAAATGCTCACTATTGCACGTCCTTGGAAGTGTGATGTCATCGACAGTCGCAAGCTTGAAACTTCCCTCTCCAAGCCTCTATTCAATGACATATGGTCCTTTCTAGATCGGATTCATGTGCGATGGAGGTAGGAAAAACCTGTTTTAGAATGAGATCACTAATTTCAAAGGTTCTAGGTCAGACTTTAATGTTGTAATATCGGGCGATTCGGTGTCAATGCGTAGCTACCCTCAGATTGGCTTCCTCACTCTTCTCATCAATAAAGTCAAGGAATTCCAAAAGAAGATCTTTACTCATTTTGGGATCGTAGTAAGTCGCTCGATGAGATGGAACCTCAATCTCAATAGGAATGACGGCTTCGAAACCGTAAGCAAGGGTGAATGGAGTATGGCCAGTCGCGGACTTGTGGGTGGCCTATAAGCCCACAGTGCTATAGGGAGTTCGTCCAGCCTCTTGCCTCTGCCATTTCCAATCGCTTCTTCAGAATGGATTTAATGATTTTATTTATAGCTTCAACCTAACCATTTGCCTGAGGGTGAGCGACTGCTACAAATCTCTTTTTAATACAATACATTCGACAAAAGTCTTTGAATTCAACACTGTCAAATTGAGTCCCATTATCAGTTACAATAGTTCATTGTAAACTGAATCGGCATATGATATTTCGAACAATAAAGTTGATCACTTTCTTGGTTGTGATCGTAGCTAAAGGTTATGCTTTGGCCCATTTGGTGAAGTAAGCAACTGTAACGATAGCGTACTTTGTGACACCTTTAGAGATTGGTAAGGAGCTAATAATGTCTATACCACACATGGAAAACGACCATGGGCTTACCATTTGCGTGACTTCTGTTGGCGGAGCTCTTGGAATTTTTGCATATATCGATTTACGATTGGCCAATAATACCCATTACGAAGTATTTTCTTTGCCAGAGTTTGCCCCCCAGTGTGATCATCACATTCCCCTTCATGAACATCTCTTAGAACACATTTTATCTCATCATGAGCGACTCACTAGAGTAGGGGAACAAATAGAATTTTCCTGTACATAATTCCTTGCATGATATACCGTGAAACTTTGCGAAGGACTTGTCGCTTTTCATTCCTTCGTTCGGGAAGAATTCCTTGTAGCAAGTAGTCTTTGATCGGAGTCATCCACGACTCCTTCTCAGGCTTCCCTCCTAGTGTCTAGTCGATTTCCATCATGTTTATACTTGGGGCATTTAATACTTCGACCAAAACCAAGCCCATCTATTGTGCGTCGCCGGTACTAGCAAACTTTGCTAATTAATTAGCCTCTCCGTTTCGATCTCATGGAATATGCGAAATGTTATAATACTCAAAATTTTCCAATAACTCTTGGACTTGGGTAAGGTATTAGGCAAGCTGATGTCCATTATCTTGATAATCTCCCCTAACTTGATACACTACCAACTGCGAATCACAAAAGATTTCAAAAGATTTTTTTTCAAGTTCAGTAGCGAGTTTAAGTCCAGCAATTAGAGCTTCATACTCTGCTTCATTGTTTGTGGCTGGGAAATCAAGCTTTATAGCATAATAGTTTGACCGACCTTCGAGAGTTACAAGCACAATTCCAGCCCCTAAACAACGATCATTAGACGCTCAATCAGTATACAATTTCCAACGTATGGTTAGGATTTCGCTGCCTCTCGAAGGATCATCCTATGTACTAAACTCTGCTATAAAATCTGCCAAAGCCTGACCCTAGATAGCCATCCAAGGGAGATAAGTAATATCGAATTGCCAGAGCTTAATATCCCATTTGATTAACCTTCCAGACGTCTCAGGTCGATGTAGGACCTGTCGTAACGGCTGGTCGGTGTAAACATCGATCGGATGTGCCTGTAAGTATGGATGAAGCTTTTGTGATGCAATCAGCAAACAGTATGCCAACTTCTATATTTTTGGATAGTTCCTTTCTGCTCTCGTTAATCGTTTGCTGACGTAATACACCGGCCTCTAGATTCGGTCCTCCTCGCGAATTAATGCACCACTTTGAGCGTGTGCCGATACGGCCAAATAAATGTACAGATCCTCATAGTCCACCGGTTTTGACAAGATGGGGGGACTCTCTGAATGATTCCCCAAAGCTTGAAATGCATCTTTACAATCCTGCATCCATTTGAAGTTTCTTTTCCCTTTCCTAATTAAATCGAAGAAAGGAATGCATTTGTCAGTAGCTCTGGAGATGAATCGGCTTAAGGAACCAACTTTACCATTCAGACTCTGCACTTGTTTAATAGTTCTTAGCGCTTAGATATCGCGGATAGCCTGAGTCTTCTCGGAATTAGCCTCTATTCCACGGGCATTGACAATAAAGCCCAAGAATTTCCCTTATGCGACACCAAAGGAACACTTCAAAGGATTAATCTTCATATTGTAATATCGAAGGATGTCAAACATTTCTGCCTAGTCTCTAATGTGGTCGCTTGATCGTCGTGACATCACGAGCATATCATCCACATACACTTCCATTTTCTTTCAAATCTGTTCTTTAAACATCTTGTTAACTAAGCGCTGATATGTTGCTCCTGCGTTCTTTAATCCAAACGGCATTACTACATAGCAATACAATCTAACATCGGTAATGACACTTGTGTTCTCTTGACCGGGAATGTGCATCAGAATTTGGTTATATCCCAAGTATGCATCAATGAAAGATAGCAATTCATGTCCCGTAGTTGAATCTACCAACTGGTCGATCCTTGGAAGGTGAAAACTGCCTTTTGGACACGCCTTGTTCAAATCTGAATAATCAACGCATGTTCTTCATTTCCCATTCACTTTCTTCAGAAGCATAGGATTAGATACCCATTGAGGGTAGAGGGCATCGTGGATAAACCCGTTGTCTTTTAGTCTATCCACCTCTCTTTGAGAGCGGATGATTTCTCTGGATCCATGCTGCACCATTTTTGTTTCATCGGGATATACCTAGGATCGATATTCAATGCATAGCTCACAATGGAAAGCGAGATTCCACACATCTTAAAGTTATTCCAAGCGAACACGTCAAGATTTTCTTGGAGAAAACTAGCAAGTTCCTTCATCATCGAGGGGCTGAGCTATAATCCAATCTTTAGAACTCGTGATGGGTCGTCGTGGCTGACCATAATATCAATTGTCAGCTCAGCCGGCGCAACCTTAGTCTCTTTGGGCTCCTCTTCATCATCTCTCGGATCTATATCTCAATAGAACCGAATGTAGTGTCCGAGCCAAGGCTTGGGCACTAGTTGTCAATTTTCGGTAGCTTGATGCGGAAAGTCTTATCCATACCCATACCTTTTTCATTATGTCGGGTTTCCCTCAACTCAGCTACATAACAGGTACGTCCAGTTGCCTGATCGCCATGAACAACTCCTACACCATTATCCGTTGGAAACTTGAATGTCAAACACAGTGGGGCAAGAGCTTTCCAGAATATAGCTAGGGTCGGTCGACAAAGAAAAACATTATATGGAGAGTCAATTTCCAAAACAACGAACGACAAGGTCCGCACTCTCCTTTGTCCACCTTCTCCCAATTCTATAGGTAACTCCACATAACCAACAACTTCAGTTGCAACGCCGTTAAAACCGTGTATACGAGCTTTAGACGGTTTTAAATCTTTTGCTTCCATCCTCAACTGATCATAAGCCATTTTAAATATTATATTTACTAAACTTCCACAATCAATCAATATCCTTCTTACCAAAGCGGGGCCAATCATGGTGGAAATGACCATTGGGTCGATTGTCAGAGCCTCTACCTTATTTGCATCTCTGTTTCTAAACACAATATCATCCGCCATCATACGTTGTTGTTTTTCCAGAGCTCCATCTTCCGTATTTGAACAACATTCAAAATCAATATGCCTAATTGCGTTAGCATAGCGCTCCATCTCTCGCCAACTCTTATCTGCTTGGTGTAGTCCTCCGACTATCGTATTTATTACCATTCTTCCACAAGTCCGCATAGGCTCCTCAGTCCTATGCGGCGCTTGTCCTCGGTTGGGGTCGGAAGTCTTCTACCTGCCATCCTGTGGGGCTTTCATAAACTGTTGTAATTTCCTTTCTCGAATCAGCTTTTCTATAACATCTTGGAGATGCCTGCATTCGTTTGTATTGTGCCCATAGCACTCATGAAACCGACATTATTTCCCGGTCTATTTCTGCTTCTCTATTGATTCTTTTGGAGGCGTCTTCCTATACTGCATGGTATTGCAAGTAGACATATAGATATTCTCCAAGGATGTATTCAATGGCGTATAATTATTATACATTAGAATCCTAAGTTCCAACCTTCCAAAATCCCTCTTTCGTTCTTGCTTCCTATCTCCGTCTCTCTTTTGAGGATTTGGTTTAGTCTAAACATTCAATTGGACTTTCCCAGAACTTCCATCATACTATTTTATTGCAATGTTACTCTGTACACATTCTCCACTTGGTCTTGCAATGTTCTTTTTTCTGGTGGACCTGGCATCCTCTTTTCTCAAAAACCGAGCCGCCTTTGTGTAAAAGCGCTCCAACATTGCGAGTGGCATACCAGCTAACCAATCGCCAAAATCAGATTCTGGGTCAATCCCTCTCGTCACAACCATGTGTATCACATGATCATTCGAATTACTGACCTTCGTAACAGTTGTATGTAATCTCTCCAAATAATCTTTCAACGACTCTCCTAAAGCCTAAATCACACTAGAAAGGGACATCGTGTCTTTAGGACGAGTTGCGTGCATCCGGAATTGCTCCACAAACTTGGTTGCCAAATCTTCGAGTCTAGAAATTGATCACGGGGGTAGTCTCCTGAACCACATCGTCGCTATTCCAGAGAGAGTTATGGGAAAGCATCTGCACTTGGTCGCATTCATCGGCTCGTGTGGAATCCATTAGCCATTCTTATCTCATAATATGCTGCCTGGGGTCGGTTTTTCCCTCGTAAGCAGGCATCGATTGCATGTTGAATCTCCTTGGGTATTCTGCGTGTAGAACATTATAAGTAAATGGGGCAAGACTTCTCGAGATTCCCCAGTCATCATTAATCAAGCCTTGGTTTTCCCTCACAAACTGTCTGACCATTGCCAATAACTCCTGGGTTTGTATTGCTGGTGCCAAGCGGTGGTCATGTTCCACCTTACATGAATGGTCTGGTTGATGTCTGCGAGTCGTTTCACGTCTTCTCGGTTCACCATCTTCCCGATGCGCTTCTTGTACATTCATTTCATCATAATTCTAGGGAAGTGCCCAGTCAACATTCAATCGGACTCCATCATCCAAACTAACCTTGATGCTCCGGATTGAATCCCAGCGCGCATAGGTAAGTTTCCTTCTTAAGCGGAGGGATCAACACTGATCAATCGTTGCAGACCATGATGGTCTAACTGTTGACCCCCTAAAGTTTCTGCATGATATTTGTCAATTCTATGGTGCCTATGTCTGTGATATCCATCTAATTAGCTAGAGCTCTTTGATGCCGAGTAAGGGGTGGGATCCCTCCTAGCTTTGCCCATTACTGCTGATTGATTTGGTTCATCATGTTGATATTGGTCTGAATTTGTTGATTTAGCTGTCGAGGGCTCTACATCAGCTCTCTCATTAAATGATGAAATTCATCTCTTGTAACAGCATCTATAGGATTCTGAACTTCAACCGGATCAGCATTCACATTTGTTGGTTGATTGCTTGGATCTCCTTGCTGAATGCTGGTATTCTCATTTCCTTCCACGTTCTGAGAAGTGGATCTAGTATGTCACACCATTATCGATAGCCATGCTTAGATTTCTACAAATTTAAATAATATGAGCAATTTTCTAAAGACCATAGTAGATCTCCTTTGGGGGATTTTTCCAATCCAGTAGCAACAAAGGGATCCTAGAAAACTGAGAATCAAGGCTCTCAATGAAAGCACCAAAATGTTTGCACCAAAATTGGTCACAAACACCCAATAATAGATTTAGTAGAGAAGTAAGTGAAGAAGATAAAATTAAACTGAGGAAAAGGTTAAGCTAACAACAAATAAAAAAGCAATAATCAGAAACACAAAGATTTATAGTGGTTCGACGTTGTATTCCTACGTCCACTTTGAAGTTTCTTGCCATTATTAATCACTTATGAATCTGATTTCAATGGAGAAATAAATATAGCATTGATTACAATGAAATCTCCTCTAACCCACAGTGTAAAGATCCTGAAAATGAACCAAGATGCCTGTATTTATAGGTAGAGATGATGAGATATTTCACTAAGATTTTGGTAGAAAGCTCTCTAGGTCCATAGGAGCCCACCATAATGATCGGTGGCCTTAACTTGACAACCTAGAACGATTGGCTAAACTTTCACAGATTATTTTTCCTTACTTCCACTTCACATGCGATCGTATTTAGGAAGTCCCACAGGCCTCTGACATTGCTCCTAAAATATGGAATCATTCTAAGTTGTAAATTATTAGATATGGATCGATCTTTGTTGTACTTGGATTGTGCACTTAACTACATCGATTGTTTTGACGGATCGACAAGAACGATCGGCCAACAACAATTGGCCATCCTCCTATCTCAACTTTGTGACCTACGATCGTTTTTGTAGGCTCCACTCTTCGTTTTATTGATGCTATGAAAGTTTCACATGAATTAGCCTTGTGGATTTTGAGATATTGATTGATCTCCACTGATTTGAGTTGTTCTATGGATCGTTCCCAATCGATCCATACAAATCCTTGCTTCATCCGTAACTCGAGCATACGAACTCCGATCGACTCTAAATTTGAAATATAACCTCACGGGGTTATGCCAGTCACTCTATGCTGATTACACTTCGATTGGGACCCAGTCTGAATCTTCCCGACCTTCGTTTATAGTATTGTATATAACTGATTCCTAAGGTTGATGACCATCCATTCCTAGCCAAGTCGATGATATCACGGCCTTGCCAAAAGGTATGATAACATTATATATGCACATTAATATTTAAATATACATATACTATGATTTATATATATGTAAAAAAATTATATTTCTCACGGTCTATATACAAACTATATTATAAATATATATATGTGCATGTAAAAAAATTCATATATATTATAATGTTTTCAGTTTAAAAACGTGTTTTCATCCAGTTTCAAAAAACATTATTTTTGGTTTATATAAAATATATGTGTTTTTGATATGTATATTTGAATTATTCAAATTAAAATTTAAATATGTATCGCTTTATATAAGTAGTGATAGAGTTAAGGGTATGTCATAAGGGCAATTATGTAATATTTTACATATATCTAACTCTGTTACCAATCTTATTCATAATAAAGTTATTTGACTTTTATTGTGTACCTTGTTATATAGTGGTTTAATTATAAGTAACTAATTTAAAGTATATAAATAAGAAAATCCTTAAACGAAATTGTATGTGATTATATTTGTAGTTGCAATCGTTAGTAATTAATCATAAATTAAAACAACATTTTATTTTAAATATTCCTAGTCAAGATATTTCGAGAAAGGATATCAATACATCCTTTAATACCAAAGTACGTAATGTTCTCCAAATATTGGGCAGTATATTACTCGCGGCTTTTGGAGGAACCAACTAGTAACGTACTGATAGTTATTAGATAACTAGGGAATGACCCACTCGAGAGTTTCCTGTTGGTTAATAATAACTAAGGTCAAACAAGAAACCTTGAAGTGATGATATTACACAGTTCTCTTGACTTGAGAAAACTATTGAACTTCATTGTGGATACCCCACTTTGATTATTGTCAAATCATGGCATGGTATCCATCAAACGACGATAGTTGGGTCTAAGTTGAAGCTTTGTAAGTTGAATGCTATTCAATAAAGAATTCCTTAGTTATATGAGATTAGTATCACGATCACTATAATTAACTCAAAATGAAATTCTCTGGCCGGATTAGTATGATTAATAATAAATGTTATTACTGAATCAAAGGCTTTCTTTAAAGACTAACCAAGTTGAAAGGATGGTATTGAAATTTTGACCAAAACCAATTCCATTAATCCTAAAGTGATATAGTGTTGATGAAATGAATATGTGTAAATAATCAGTTCTAAAAGGTACTGCTTAAGAAAATGTGAAATAAAATATTACTGAAAAGATATGTAAGCAATGAATTTAGGAAAACTGTTACAATACTAGCTAAGGTAATGTATAAAAGTTAATATTTGAATTGTTCAAAATTAATCGCTATCTAATTCACACCTCTAGGTCTCACAACTGTATTTGTGAATTCTCCGAAAAAGCACACAATTTAATTAATTTAAAAAATGTCGTAAATTAATTAAACAAATTAATATTTGAGAAATATTAATTATTATTAAATTAATTTTATGTTTCGGAGTTGTTCAGAATTATCCAAATGCATATATAGAATTTATATTTACTCAAATCGATACATGATATCAATGTAACTTTAAATGAGTTTAAATAAAAGAAAATTCTATGAAGGGATTTATGAAAATTTTGTGTCATTTGATGGCATATATAGCTAGCCAAATCGTGAAGACATAAGGGGGAGAGAGAGAAAACTACGGGAATTAATTAGGGAAGTTTCAATTGGAAGAAAGTGAAATGTTTCATTCTTTCAATTAAAACAAATCCACTAATTCATTTCATTCTCTCTTCTCCATAGCCATGGCCAAGTTTACGATCCCCCGTTTTGAGAATAAACAACTCCAAATCAAATTAAAATATAAAATTAAATAAGAGTTAAGTGGTTCATCTATCTTCTGCAAATATTGGATGCTTATTTTTAAAATATGAGGACTACTTACAAATCAAGGTGTAACTTATTGGCTAGATCCATAAGGTAAATTTTCTCTTTTGTGATGACCCCACCTTTATGCCCAGTTTAGCAAAGATCATTACAAGTAATGTCATCTGCTAATCCGAAGAATACAGTTGGTTAAGGGCGATCGAATGTTTATATATCTTTATACTAACACTGACACGTCTCATTTACCATTCTGAGGATCCTAACTGAAAATTTGACATGTACAGTATTAATATAAAGTAATAAACACACCGATTAAAAATATTCAAAACACTATATAATATAGATAAATCAGAATCAGAGTCATAGATCGTAGCGGACTAATATACAACATATTTCATAATAAGATGCGAGTCTACAAAATGGCAATACTAGACTCACTCTAATATACATCATATCTCATACATTATATCTGGTATAAAATGACTACAAAATAATATACATGACATAACTACTAAATGTCAATATACATAATAATGAAGTAAACTAAAATTATCAAAATTGTCTACTCCCAAGCTAACCAAAATTCCAAGAGTCAATGAGTCCCTGTACCTTTAAAGTATCGGCTTGACCCGAGTATTATTAAAAATAATAAACGGGTCAGACTATTTCTAAATAAAAAGGTGAGATACTAATATCATAATTATATGACTTAAAATAATAATCCATAATAAAATATTCCAAACAAAAAATCATAATAAAGCATATTAATTAAATTCACCTCTTTATAAATCCACTTAACTCTAAAATAAGTCATCTCAAAATATGCCTAAAAAACCAAAAATCCATAAAAGCCATTTCAAACCAATAGATACAGATATCGCAATTATGAATTAACAATAACCAAATAAGTTATAAACAAAATATGCCCAAAACAAATACTTAAATAAGGCATATCTAACAAATCACCATTTCATAAATGCATATCAAATCTCAATAGACTATTAACTCAAAATATGGTGATAACCAAATCAAATTCCTCAAATCCATAAAGGATACAGAATATCCATACTAAAAATCTTTGAAGAAATAATCATCAATAATAAAATAATAATGGTAGTCATCTATCTGTTTAATACAGTGGCACGCAATCTACCGAAAGAGACATGCTACATAGAAAGGAAATCTACCGAAAGAGATTGCAGATTAGGAACACCGCTCAAAGAAAAGAGCAATCGCATATCTAATATGTCCTATGCAAATTTACCTACCGAAAGAGGTAAACATAGTCTAACTGTATAAAACAAAATAAACTGATAGGTTGTAGTATTTATAGACTACGATGCATGTAAAAATCTGCCTTCCGAAAGAGACATCCATATTTACACTATAACAGATCTTCCGAAAGAGATCTTGTAACAACCACGACTTTCTCTCCACAGAAAGTCGCATCGTTAATAAGAAAGAAAGGGGTAGAAAATAGAAAAGAAGAGAAGAAAGAAAGAAACAACAACAACGATCTCACAGCGGAACGAATAAATTATATTAATAACATAAACTATTACATAGTATACAACAATTTACAGAGTTACACAGCATATACATCACTTACTAGACAGTTATAAACATCTGTCTAGACATTACAACTCAAATACAAGACAAGACACTATCACAGATACAGACACAACATATACACAGCGGAATCATCATATATCTACACGGTGAAGCCTCCTGCCCCAAATCTCCTCCAGAATTCATCAAAGCTAACCTGAATCCCTCGACTACTCAATACAATATTGAGTACCCAAGAGTTTAATAAAACAGAAAATAAACACTTGGGTCAGACATGGGTCTGGTGTGAGTAAACGGTTAGATTGCTTAACTTTGAAAACTTTTGAAAACAAAAGTATCACGTAAGACTTCCTACAAATAAACATGGGTAAGTTTTTACCTTACGCTAACTAAAACGTTTGATAGGAAATCTGATTGTATTATAATAGGGTCTAGGGTTTTCAAGTAAAATACAGAAATAGCTGAAATGCTTACATCTCACATTCCAACATAGTTGGGCACAACTAATACGTACGGCACTTATTGGAGTTTGGATTCCATCAATGGCAGGGCTACTGGGGTACCGCCCGTCACAGTACGTGGCCTAGATCACCGTACCGAGGAGTACGCCCGCTCCCCTGCAACACAAAGCCGGAACCATCCCTTACTGGATAATTCCGAACAAGATAACCCCGTAGTTGGCGCGACCAACCACACACTAAGCCGAATAAAAGAAAAGGGACCTCTAGACAGGGATCTATCTTGCTCTCAGTGGGTGCTACCCACGAAGCCTTGCTGCACCTCCCCTGTTTTAGCCATTCCCGGTTGATGAGGCTTGAGGTTACGATTACCTTTAATCAGAACATATCACTTAGAATGCTCATCGTCCGCCTGACGATGTGCTGAAAGCATTCAATCCATACAAGTTCGTTCCAGGTTCGAACGAAACCGAAGGCATTATCTCGTTACACTCGTTTTGGAATCACCCTCAGAGTTAACGACAATAACCCTTGCACTCTGAATCTTCATCTTCACTTGAGATTCACGACCTATCGTTAATTTGGATCGATGTGGTATTCGGGTCTCCAGACCTGGAAATCCGGTATACGGAAACCCGATCCCGGTCTCATCGAAATCCAAAACGTATCTTTTAAGGGCCAAGTTGTTTTAAGGTTAAAACAATTCAATTCTTATCTATACTACACACAGATAGATAATTTACAATAGATAATCCATATTATCATCCAAACAGATAATTCATATTATCATTTCAATCCAACCAAACATCTATATCATAGATCAGCACATCTCTTATCAGAGATATCAACAATGCAAAGCATTCAATATCATTCATCCATTCTTAAGTAATGATTTATCATCTCTAATTAATTTAAAGTGAATTAAATTAATTACTTCATCCTATAAATCCTGCTTAATTAATTATTAATTAAACCAATTAATTAATCATTACTCTATGTATCCATCTAAGTTAATCATTCCTGATTAATAATCCTTTAATTACTTTAAGTAATTAATACTTAATTAATTCACAAATTAATTATCTTAAACCATTCAGTAATTAATCTTTAATTACTTCATTTATTAATTAACTGTACTTAATTACATTACTCCTTAATTAATTATAATTAATTAATTACTTTAATCACTTATTATTAATTAATCTTAATTAATCAATCCCTAATTGCATCATTAATTAATTAATGATCCTTAATTATTCTTAATTAATTATCTTATTTAAATTAATAATTAATTTGTCACATTTATTAATCACCTTTGATTAATCTCATTTAGTAATTAACTTCCCTTAATTACTCCACTTCATAAATTAATTACTCGTTAATTAATTATCCTTTAATTAATCCCTTGATTAATTATTCAAAAGTAATTAACTCAAATTACTTTTATTATTAAATCATCTTCAGTTAATTACATCCAGTAATTACCTTTAATTACTTTCCTAAGTAATTATACTTTCACTAATTACATTTAAGTAATTATCAAATTTCCAAATCATTATCTTAAATTAATTTAACTAATTAATTTAAACTTATCAAATTTATTTAATTAATTACCTTAAGTAATTAATTTCTTTAATTACTTTCTTTAAGTAATTTATACTTAACCAATTTATATTAATTAATTAATCTAATTGATTATCAAAAATTAATCACATTAATTAATTATTTAATAATTCCTAATTAATGATCTCTCATTAATTATTAACAATTCTTTAATTACTTTCTTTAAGAAATTTAGCTTTAATCAACTATTTATTAATTACAACTAAATAAATTCTTAATTACCAATTTATTTATCTCTATTACTAAATTAATTTCTTAATTAACCTTTAAATTAAAGTATTAACCTTTAACTACTTTAATTATTATTAACAAAGACTTTAAAACATTTACATTAAAATCTTTCTTTTAATTTATCTTAAATTAATGCTTTAAAATAAATTACAATTTAACTTTAACCATATTTTGAATCTAATTTACAAAATCTTCTTAAATTCCAAATGTTAAGAAACACTTAACATTTAAAAGATTTTTAAACCAATTTATTTAAATTCAAAACCTTTTTAAAATATACTTTTAACAATTTGAATTTGTTAAAACATTATTTTTATAAAACTTTATTTGTCTCAAATTCTAGGGTACACATTTAAACTTGAACCCATACTTAAACTTGATTTAAATCTGGATTTAAATCCTATTTTCAAAATTTAAACTCATTTTAAATTTAAAAACCACTGTCAGGCTTTTAAACTGAAACACTAAATCTACCCGAGACAAACCCTAATAGGCTTCGAGTCACTCACGCGTTTTACTCGAGTGCTTTCCTCTGCCAAAACCAACATTGCCAGTACGATACTCCGAGTCGAACACGAAGAAACTTCGAGCCAAACACGTACCCGTCTCTTCTTTCCCAACTTCAATTTCTTCCAGATGTACGAAACGTACATGTGCACGTGCACAGGCGTAACGATCGCCTCCGACCATCACTCCCAACTCCGGCATGTCGTCTACGACACCCACTCGCGATCCCAAACACCAGAACCTCGAACAAACTTCACCATCGAAATCGAGCATCACGATCCTCACCTGGAACCAGAACTACGATCACAAATTCAACTCGCCTCGACGATCGAGACCACCTGAGCACCAGCACTTCTGGCCAAGTCTTCGTCATCCTTCAAGCTTCAGATCCCCAGAGTTCAGATGAACTCGATCCCCTCTGGACGTCGTGACGAACATATTTCCCAACCTCACTAAAACTAGGGTTATAAACTTCCCCGATCAAACCCCTTCGCCACAGTGCTTTTCACCATCATCAGACATTTTTCTCGAACTCTCCGATCATCCCTCTATCTCCAGTCGAAACCACAACCTCGCCGAACACTTAGATCATCAGAGATTACCCAAAGAGTAAAATCTGTTCAACCACGAACTGCTCTCACATCCTACTTCTAAAAATCATGATTCAAATCTTAAAAATCATGTTTTCAATCAAGTATTCAGATCATATGCCTGAATCAATGATTTAAGGAATTTAAATTTTTAACAAAACTTAAACTTTCCTGTTCTACTCTATTTTCCAGAGCAGAAATCCAATTTAATTCATTTAAATAAAGTTAAAGCTTTAAGTTATGATTAAACAATCAAGTGTTGTTTGAATCCTAAATTCTAACAGAGATTGTATCAAGAGGAATTTAGTTTTTGATCATAATTTTGGCTTCTAACAGTAAGCACAGATAAGAACAAGTATAACAGCATCATGCATCTATACATCCAATATATATATAAATTCAATCACGTACATATACACACTAAACATACAAACAGATATCCATATACTTAAGTTTGAAAAGGATTTTACTCAAATGAAAAACAGAGCAAATAACAGGCATGCACACTAACATATATATACATCCATATATACAGATAAGTCTACTATATAAAATCACACATAACATATTTATTTCCATAATCTCAACATGCATCCAGATTTAAAGAATAATTAAGCTTTAGAAGAGTGTTACTCACCTTTTTAAAAGTGAACAGAGAAATTTTCCCAGACTTTAAATTTAAAACTGAAGTGCCTCTGAAACTTTAAAATCTTTTAACTTGAATGTTTGATTTGCTTTGAAAACTTGAATTGCTAGCTTTGGAAACTTGCATGCATGTCATGATTTTGTATTGTTGAGATGTTGCTTAAGATTCCAGATTTGCGTGCTTTAAACAGATCCCAGATTTGAAGAAAATGTTGCAGGCTTTGTTTTCCAGGTTGAAGAAAGTTTGATTACAGATTGTTTTGAGGATTTAGTTTTGAGAGGAAGGGATTTCAGATAGAAGAAAATGGTTACAGAGATTTGATTTTTGATAAGCTCTGGTTTGAGGAAGATTTAGTTACAGATTATTGAGATGAGGGTTTTGATTTGAGGAAGATGATTATCAGATTTGTTTTGAGGAGAGAAATGAGTTCAGATTTTTGTTTGTTGAGAGAAATCTTGTTTCAGCCTGAAGTTTTCCTTAAATTTGAAAAGAAATAGAAAAGGAAATGAAATGAGAGGCATATGCATATATAGATAGAAATGATTTATTCAAATAAAAAGAAAAACAAAAATCTAAAACTTGACATTTGTCATTCTTATTGTTTTATTAGTGTACACTTGTATTTAGGTGTCTTTATAGATTTACACATGTAATTTAAGTAATCCTTATTTATTTTTAATGTAAATAAAATGCCTTTCTTTATTAATTAAATACTATCCTTTAATTACTTGGATTATCTTAATCCTGCTTCATTGATTTATTACATATCAATTTATTAATCATCTCTTAATGATCTTCCTTAATTAATCTTCCTTGATTAATTATACCTTAATTACATTTAAGTAATTATCCTTTAATTAATTGGTAAAGAGAGAACAGTATCTTTGGAATCCGAACTAGGTAGGATCGCAAAAGTGAATTGCGATTATTTTGAGAGTTCATCTTGAGTAATCTTTTGTATGAAATTGAGACATCTCAAGAGGAAGTAAAAGTTATCGAAGAGGTCAAAGATTTAGTTTATATCGATTTGGTTCCTAGAGAAGGATTTGGTGAAGTATCTTAGAATTTTATGGAGTATCTATGTTTTCTCTTCTACTTCTAGTTTCGAGTTTCCTCTAGCCAAGGATAGTTGAAGACAGTACCCTTGACCGAGGACTCGTCTATTCTTTGAGTAGTTGGATATGTCTTTAAGATAACCAATGTTCCCGCTTGTTTGTGGATCTAGTTTGTGCTCGAGTTCATCGACATTCTCATCTATTTCAAAAATCAGAGTTGTGCAGCGAAAGCAAAGGTAGTAGCTGTGCAAGAAAGGAAGTAACCTCAGATTTCTACAAGAAGTTTATGTGAAGTTCTAAGTGTGTATAGAATTTTCTGGAATCTGGAAGAAGGAAGTTCAGTCTTCTATTGCTTGTGGAGTAGAGTTTGTGGATTTCAGTAGATTTTGGAATATCATCTTGTTGATAGGATCTGGAAATCATTTTGTTCTTGGTCCAGTTGTTTCAAGAAGCATCAGCAAAGGTTAAGTTGATCAGGAAGAGATGAGGTAGCTCGGGATCGTCTGGTGAGCTATGCAGATATGAGTCAGAGTTTGGAATTCGGAGTTGGAAATTGGAAACTGTTTAAATTTTCCTCGATTATAAGAGCTATAAGATTTGGTAAGTCTGGAAGCTAGCTCCGAAATATTTTGGATTTTCTTGTGTTCTTGAAAGGAGTAATTCTTTGTCTACAGGGTTGAATGGCCAGTTTGGATATCTGGAATCCATTCTATTTCACGTATCTCTGAGGGAGTACGTGTAGGATTCATCGTTGGTTGTGGAATCTGTAGTTCAGTTTGAGTTGGAAGTTGAGTTGGACTTGAGTGTGATCTGATATTTTGTTCAGAATTGGTGAATCTAGAGATGAGAGGAGCTCTGGATTGTGGTGGTGTAGTTTGTTTAGCTTCTGTAGAGCGAGTCTCCCGGTGATTTATACTCGGGGAAACTCGAGATAGTATTATGAAGTCTATTCTGATTTATGTCAGAATAGTTAGTTAAGTTTGATTGTTTGATTGGTTGCTATGGTTGTTAATAACTGGATGATAGGTATGCTTTGCTGTTTGAGATTGAAATCTTTGTTGGGTTATTAAATTATCTTTGCTTTTAATTTCGGGGACGAAATTCTTTTAAGGGGGGAGGAATGTGATGACCCGGGATTTTGGGCAATATGAATTTAATAATCTTTATTTATAATTAAATTGGATTGATAATTTTCCTTTATAATTTTAATTTAAATTAGTAATTTAAATTTTTAAAGGCTAATAAATATTTAATTTGGCAATATCTATTTATATCTTTTCTAAAATTTAATAAAGGTTTTAATTTGTTTTCCTTTAATAAGTATTAAACTAAAAATGGTTTATAAATTTATATATTAAGGTTTTAAATAAGCTTTCTTTTAAAATATCTCTTAAACTTAAATGGTTTGTAAACATATAAAAGAGATAAGACATAAGTAACATATAAATAATTATAACATAAGTAAATACAAATTCACATTTTACATAATTTAAAGAAAATCATAAATACTTTTATAATAAGGGTTTTAACACTTGTAAGTATATAAAACAAGTTTGGACATGTGTAAAATGATTTAAGCATGCAAGTACATTTGTAATGCAATAAAATATACAAGTGGCATACTCTTTCTTAGTTAAAATTGAAATTTAAATAAATATGTATTAGTAAGAGACCTGGCTTCTATTTTCTCAGTTCAAATCTTTTTCTTCTAAAACATTTTCTTCTTTCTAAAAACTGAAACCAAAATCAAAAGAAAATAAAATCTATCAACAGCTTGTTTCCAGTTTTAGCCTGAGCAAAGATCAACTCAACTAAATTCAAATCAACTTCAAGATTTAAATTCAACCTCAGTTTCAACCTGAGCTAATGAAGATTCAGTTTAAAATCAACTGTCAGTTTTCAAGCTTCTAAAGGCCTATTCTCTGTTTTATAATCTGGTGAGTAAACATTCCTTTTAAAAACAGTTTTAAAATCTGTGAGCAAACTTTGATGCAAGTGATAGATTTGTGTTGTGATGATATATTATATTTCATTCGTTCCGCTGTGAGTTTCTGATGTTGTTTAGTTCTTTCTTTCTCTTCTTTTCTCTTTTCTATCCCTTTCTTTCTTATTAGCGATACGACTTTCTGTGGAGAGAAAGTCGTGGTCGTTACAGATCTGCCTACCCAAATCTAAAAATGTATCGATTCTCATATCGATGAAAAATGAGTTATCTTCTCTCGGGGATCTATCGATTTGAAATTCGAACACCCTAAGATAATACAACTCTAAGTGTTTATTACTACCACTCCACTAATCACAAGAATATAACTAACTGTCCCATACCAGACAGAAAATTCAAGTATTTACTAAAAGCTAGTAATTTCCACTCAAACTCTAGTTGAAAAATTATAGTAATAAGGGAAAGAATTATATGAAATGTCCTATACCAATCTGACAATTCAATTGCTTATTAAAATTCTTTGCTTCATAGAAAATCATGAAATTAACTAAAAAAACAGGTGAAAATAAAAATTTCTCAAAAGCAATGATTTTAAAAGTTATAATAAAAGTTTATCATGCAGAAAATTACTTCTTATTTTCTTTATCTGTAGTTTACTTTCAAATTCATCACTTTAAAAAAATCCATTAACTCATATATAGAAAGAAAAGTATTACAATGTTTTAAGTCTTAAATATTAAAATTCCTTTATTAGATCTTTGAGTCAAAATAATATTTTCATAGTTAATAATTCACTTATTTCAAATCTGTATAAACCTGTATGTACACACACACAATACTACTTCACAACAAAAAGCAACACAAAAATCATGGACATTCAAAAAGCTGGAGTTTCATTAAATAACTTAGTTCAAAAAAACAGTTTTCAATTGCAGTTTTGATCCACTAAACTTCAGAATTTTTTAAAAAAAAAAACCATAAAACATGAAAGTTGTTCTTTAAAGTCTTTGCTTTCCATAAAATTTTTTTTGCATAATTTGAATTTATTGTTAAAAAGTTATGGTCGTTTTACTCTCGATATAAACTAAGAAATTTCATATGGCTATGCAATAACATTAGTTTCAAGCTCAGTTTAAACCACTTTAAAAGAAGTATTTCGAGAAATGATCATAACAAAAGTTCTTCCTTATGGAATTATCTTTCTACTACAAAAAAATCATCGAAAATGGATTTACCAATTAAAAGATATGATTAAAGCAAGTTTTAGATTTTTGTTACTTAATTCAATCTTTCATCCTCAAGATAGCTAAGGTAAAATGCATTTTTGACCATATACACATCAGAATATGGCAAACTCTAAAACATCAAAGTTGTAGAATACAGTTTAGGCTTTCCTAAACATCAAGAATTATCAAATTCCGATCAGTAACGAAAAAAATATGGGAAAATCAATTTTAGGTTTAAAACTCAGAAATTTATACTAAAGACAGAATTGTGATTTTACTTTCAATTCTATTTCGCGTCAGGTAAACGGAAAAATATCGAAAAGCAACCAGAAGTGAAATTGTTTCTAACTGAATGTAGTTTCTAACCTAAAAAGATTGACCCTAAATAGGTTTGAAACATCTAAGTTATTGTTGTTTTACTTCAGCACATTTTCCTAATTCAATTTCAGTAACATATCATGTTTTCAAAAAGAGCATTCATTTCAATTTTCACATAACCATGGAACTTTCAACAGATAGTGTCTCATAACAGCAACAAATTGATTCAATTGAACATCTAAATTACTAGTTGAATCAATCAAAATAATCATGCAAGCAATTTAAGAGATAGTGGTGAGGATTACTCACCAAAATCACCACCATTGTATACGAAATCATCTCCATGCCCTAGTTTTCACATTCGTCGCTTTCTCGACTAGCCACTATGGTCTCCACCATGTCGCTGCTCCACTACATGAGGGTCTTTGCAGTTCCATGCTTTGAGTTTCCACCAAGACGCTGCTCTATTGAATGATTTTCGAATTGATTTGAAACTCGATTTAGGAATTTTAGGCTTGGATTCTAGGTTTGAGATGAGGGAAGGGGATGAAGCCAATTAGTTTGTTATAGGGAATGGAGAATTAAACATAAAGGTATTCACTTGAGGAATTATAGTAGGTAAGGTTAGTGGACTTGTGTTGACTAATGGGCTTGTAATTCATTAAGACCCTAAACAAATTAAATCAAGTTTTCTTTCTTTATATATATATTTTGCCTAAATGCGTTAACAAAATTTAAATTTTAAACTAGAATTCAAATGCTAATTTATTCCATATTCTAAAATACCAATATTTGATTTAAACAATATTTCGACTAAATCGAAATCCATAAATTAAATCAATTATTCAAACTAGATTAAATTTCATAATTAAATTTCTAAAATTTCATATTTAAATTAAGCAACACTAATTAATCATAATTAATTAGGTCATTAACAACAGGGTTGTTATAGACTTCTCACCTTAAGAAATTACATCCTTGCAATTTCCTTAATGAAAGAATTCCATAATATAAATTTTCTCTTAAACATATTTTTTTAACTAGTTTATAATTTCATTTCCAAAATCACCCAATTAATACCACGCCAAATTATAACACTTAAATCAAATTTTGGTTATCAAAATTTGTTGAAATTCCCAAAAAAATTCTAATACCTTAAATTTGTGGAAATTTTCGCCGGTACCTACTTTGCGCGGCTAGCATTTCAAAAAATTACAATATGAATATAATTACATGGTATATATCTCATCTCAATGATGAGGCATCTTGTAGGGAAAAAAACTAAAAATGCGATATGTAATCCGAGATACATACCTTATTTTAATACTTAGCAAGCATGTAAGCAAAATCAAATGCAAAAGCAAGCTCCAAATGCAAAACACTCGCCTTTGGTACCTACTAAGCACTTAACAATTCGAATAAGTATAATATTCAAGCATATGGAAAATGAAACCAACTACATGACTACATCATATTCGTTCAACACAAGAAACTAACCTAATTTTGTTTTCAATTCAGTTTTTATTATATATATATATAATATATATATATATATATTGTTAGTCAAAATCAATAAGATCCAATTATTTTATGGAATATTCCACTAAGTGTTCAAGATTCAATTAGAAAACTAAGTTTATTATATATGACCATTTCAATATAACTTTTCAATATTGAAACCATAAGAATTTACCCATGGCCATTCAATTAGTTGCATATCTATTAATATATAATTATATGTCATTTTGATAAAATTTGAAACATACTAAAAGAAAATTTTCAAAGCCTGTAATTAGATTTCTAAAAATTTTCTTGATATTAAAAATAATTTGCACATCCATAATTTATCACAGGTTTACTACATGACTTCAAAACTGAAAATTTTAAAATCTGGGCAGAATTTGTTATCTGTTGCAACAGGGTTTTGGACCAGCAAATCTCAAAATTTGTAAAAGTAAATTCAATGAAAGTTGCTCCTCATTTTCTTAGCTTTCCAATGAATATAAACTCGTTGAGATTGGATAAGAGGATCAAGAGTTACGACTTAAACAATAGAAATACACACACTAATGTTTCAAACGGATTTTTAAAATAGTAAGCCTGAAAATTTCAAACAATTTTCTAAACAAAAGTTGTAACTTATCAAGTTAGCTTTCTCAAAATTCCAAAAACATCAAAATGGGAGAAGGAATGAGTGAGTTATGATTAAAATACCATGGCATTTCAACTCAGATTTTTCTATATGTAGACCATGCTTAAGCATTGATTTCAAATGAGTTTTAAAGGCAGCAAATTTCAAAATTTTCAAAAGTGCACGAAACTAAAGTTTTTCATTATCAAATTAGCTTCTAGAAAAATATAAAAACGATGAAATCAAACCTGATATGAAAATTATGTGCTCTAAAAACTTATGTTGATTGTTGTTGGACGATACAACAGCAGGTTCACATTTTCCATCATTTTCAACTTAACTTTAAAAATAGAAAATCACAAAATTCTCCAAAGAGTTGTAAACAAATTTTTTTCTTATTATCTTATCTTTTTCAAAAGAATCAAAAATGCAAATTTGGATCAATAACATTAGAGTTACAACCCGAAAACCATAAGAATTTTGAATGAGCTCTTAATAAAACTTTGACATATTTGTTTCATAATATTTGGAAAATATAATTTCTACGTTTCAATCCAAATTTTGCTAGATAAATACATACAAAATGTAATCAATAAAACCCCAATTAAATAATTTTCCATTTATAATTCCTTCTAAGAAAATAATTTATTTTTGGAAAGTATTCTATCGATTATAAAACTTGACATTCGATTATATTTTAAAAATAATCACAATGATGTATATAAAATTTCTGAGTCAACTTAGAAATAGAAATTGAATCTTCTTTTAAATGAACCCATTCAACCATCCTTTACTTATGATAAATAATTCTTCTTTCATTTATTTATACTTCAACTTCGTTTGCAAAATATTTCACAAATTCTATATGGTGGGAATTAGCCACAAGGGCCTCATTAGCAAGTGAAATTAATTTCTAGGACACACAACTAAAATAATTACATTTATGGACAATACGCAAAATATTAAGTTTTTAGGGCCTAAAAACCTATGAAATTATGTCCTTGAAAGTAATTAGACAACTGACTTTGTCCTTGAAAGTAATTATTCTGCTAACTTTGGCCTTGAAAGTAATTATTTTAGATGTGTGTCCTAGAAATTAATTGGACTACAAAGTTTGTCCTTCTGGTGAAAAGCCCCTTCAATATATATAAGTAATCTTCATTTCTCAAATTTACAAATTCACTATTTTGTTGTAAAAACAATTATTCATTATTATTTTTGTCAATACCCTTTTGAAATCACTTTCAAATGAATATTTCTTCCCAACAGCTTACTTTTATGTTTCAAAACATCACAAGTTTTTCTAGCAACCATACATTCAATATAAATAAAGACAACTAAGTAATCAGTTCCTAACAACCAATTAAGTAAATTCCTAAATTCTACAGAATTTTAGCACATTACTTTCAAAAAGTTTAATGTTACAAATTTCAATTTATTTAAATATGTGTGTGTGTGTATTCCAAAATACGTCCCAAATGATGACCTCAATAATCATTTTATATTCCTATCCCTATATAGATAATTAATAAAACTATCTACTTTTTTATGTATAAAATTTAACTTATTTCAAAATTCTATTTTCTTTACAAAAATATTATATACTTACCATATATTATTACTGAAAACATTTTATTGCGTAAAACACTGTGTCTAAATGTCTCGTCCTAGTGTTTAAGAATCTCTATCAATAACGTTGATCAGGCACATTGGCCGGAATTCTTATAGTACTCAACGGGCAATTTATCACAATATTAAATTTCCATATGATATACATATATCTTTTACTATTTTATGCCTTTTCAAAATATTTTCTTGCCTATAATAAATATAATCAAAATTTCACCCATATGTATATCTTTTATCAAAAAGATTTTAATTTAAATAATTGCTTGCTTTAATTAAAATTTCTTTCGATCAATCTTAATATTATCATAAAAATAATAATTTACTAATAACAATTCCATAGCACACACATTCATCAATATATAACTTAAGAAAACATTAAGTTTTTAATTCATCTTATCATTTAATTTGCCACACATATGAATTAACACTTCATTTTATATATAAATTTAATTTTTCAATATTTCATGCGATAACTACACACCAAGTTCTTATTGTTACTATTGAGTTGGTTCTAACTCTCATTATTGATTCCTACTCGATATTAATTTTGCATAACCATTTACAAATTTTAAAACAAACAAGCATCCATCAACTAATAAATTTGTATTATGTCTAATTTTATTTATTAAGTATTGTGACAACCCGAATTTTTGGACCGGTAAAAATCGTCGAAAAACCCGTTGGTTCTAAAACTATGAATGAAAACTACCAACTTAATACACAATATTTGATAAATATTCAACACTATAAAATGTATAGGATACAATTTCAATTTTACAAGTTATCAGAGTAATCAATTTAATCTACTAGGTATGCTTTAATACATACCAAATACAAATACAAATATCTAATGCTACATAACTATGATGAGAGAGAGGCAGCAATAGGCATTCCTGCAAACTCGATAAACAAGTCAAATGCGAATAAAATAATAAGCAGGACAAATACATTAATAGACGATATATAGCAAACAATAAATAGAAAAATGTTATGTTATTAATGGGGCTGCATCACTACCACTTGTGACTGCCTACGTACCCCTATCTAATTCGGTACTCAATTAGATAACAGGATCAAGACACCATAGTTCTCCTATCGTAAATAGGACTCATGGAGCCTATGATGCACAAACAATATGCAATTCCCAAAACTACCGCTTAGGCTTAATCATTAAATTTTGATTTTTCAAATCTAATTACTTTACGAAAATTATCTCTTTGGAATCTATTCCTGAATTCTTATTTCAAAACTTTTGAAATATATATACGTATATACCTTACATATTGAAACTACTCCTTTACTTCGGGATCTAAAAACAAATCACCTTTTGAAATGATACCCATATACAAGCATACAAAACTATATGCTACCAAATCTTGGGAGGTTTCTAGCCATAACCAGGCCCCTGGGTCTAGCCTTCTGAATACATAATAGATTGGTGCATCCCTCTACTCTGATGGACTACACCGAGGCTACAGAACATCTGCACTTCCTTTGCCCGTGCGTTTTGTAGATTATGGGCCACCCGAATCTTTGGTAACACAACAAATCACTTTATATACCAAAGTGGAAAAATCATTTACACTAATAATTACAAATACTTCTAATCTATAATAATTTCCAAATCCTTTCCAAAATCATCTTAAAACCCTCGGGTATAGTCCTCAAAATTATTTTCGTTTATAAAACATTTTTATAAAACCATTCTTTATATAAACCACTTTCATATGAAATTACTTCAAAACATTTATTCTCAAATACTTATCTTTTTTTAAAGGAAAACATTTCATAACATTTCAACATGAAAACCAATTTTCAAAACAATTCATTAAATTTAAGTTAAATTATTATAACCAATTATAATAATTAAATGAAACAACATTATCACTAAACACCTTTTAGTCAAACCTTGAAATAAATCACAAGGTGTTAGCCTATAATTGTTTTCTACCCAGCCCATGCATATGGATAATTAATTTCTCATAAACTAGTCAAGCAAAGTCAACAATCAATAAATAATAATCAGTGCTCATAAACTGGTCGAGCCTAATTCAAACAAACAATCAATGAAATAAACACAACAATAAATGATAATCAATGCTTCATTCTATCAAATACTTATAACACTTTATTTTATCTTGGGTTAAAACGGTTTGATATTTATTTTAGAGCATCTGGGCTTTCCCTTCTACATGTTCCGTCCCTCGCCCAAGTTTCTTGGACCTCACAGACGAAACATGTGTACTAGTCGTTTCCGCATACCCCATTAAGCATTTAACTTCTAAATTTAAAATACTTAATTAACCACACAAACATAGTCAAACGAGGAAATTAAACCATTGTTTTAGCAAACAAAGTAAACAAGCATTCAATAAGGATTTTCAAACAACACTTAACACTTAAAGTTCCTTCAACTTAGCAATGATTTTAATGAACTTAAAGGAAGAAATAACTCACTTTGGATTCCACTCCGTCAAACTTTAAGGCAAGGAACTCCAGACCTAAACCATACTTCCCACCAATTTTTCTAACTTTGTCACAACGGATTTGACTATAGCTTCGCTACTATTTCCCAAAACTTCTTGAAATCTGGCTATAGCTCGACTATTCTAGAAGTTGAGATGAAAAGAGATGGAGATGGCTTCTAGGTGGGCATGGCCTTGGGTGGATGGATGGAACTTACTAGCTTGAACTCGACTTAAGTGGTATACTTTTTTATCGATTATTTTTGTCATAACTTTGTTATGCTTTTGGAATTTTTTAGAGAGGCATGAAAGCCATTAAAGAGTGGAAGAAGAGCTTGAAAATGGAGTAGAAAGGTGTGTGGAATTTGTGAAATAAGTGGTAGGTATTTATAGAAAAAAATTTGGATTAAAATAATATTTCGTAAAAAGACCAAAATACCCTTTGGTTATACTTTAAGCAAACTAATTTTTTCAACACTTAACATCACATTTAAAATCATTACTTTATGTCATTTTCACTTAAGTATTAAGTAAAGAATACAATAATTATGTTTGTTTGATTTAATGTTTACTTTTTGACTTTTATAACATTTTTTGTCATTTTATGCTTATTTTTTGTTAATTACATTCTAGAATTTTCTAAGTATGTTTAGTAAAAGTAAACTTGATTAGTGAATTAATTAATAGTTATACTATTTGAATATATGTTCATATATAAGAAAATAAAGCGACAACAAGGTTGCGACAACTTTAAATCGACAAAACGTTGATTTTCGACAAAATGTTTTACGGTACCATTTTGATGTTTTAGTTAAACTATTTATATGTAAACCAAATTTTAAAATAAATTTTTATAATGTTATTTAAACATATAAACACTAATAAATTAATTAAAATAAATTATTTAACCATTGAAACTTACTTTTCTGAAATCAGGATTTTGTAACTTTTGTCGATATAAGCAATTATTCCTATTTTTGTGTATATTTCTCTTCGCAAATCCTATCTAATATTACTTAAATCATAAAATATTATATATTTTATATTTAAAATCACTTTAAATATTATATTTTAAAGTGGTCAAATTCTGGGTCGTTACATTCTCCCATACTTAAAAGAATTTCGTCCTCGAAATTACAAGGATGGAAAAATATAATGAAAAAACAACAATTAACGAAAGTTAAGCACACCAAAAATAGTAATATCCCCCATAACCCCGGTCGGAGGTTCGGTGCCTTATCCTATCCATTTTATTTATCAAATTAAGGTAGTTTCATTTTTAAAATTCCTAGGTTGATTTAAAAAACAAGACAAATTTTTCTTAGGCACCTAACCTAAGCTCTGATACAAAATTGTTAACGTAAAAATCGACGCTAACACCCCGGTGTGAGTATAAGTAATGTGAAAGCACCACCCGTTGGTACGGGAACAGAAAATAAGCAGAAAATACCTGAAACGTAAAGAGACAGCAGTTTTATAGTGGTTCAGCTTGAAATTAAGCCTATGTCCACTTTATCTTCTTTATTGCTGATTCGATTACAACTCTTTACAATACACTTTGATGACAACACACTTTAGCTAGAACTTTGATGTAAGAGAGCTCTTCGAATCCATGTCGGATGTGTTAGATCTCCTCTTGTAGTTCGTTGAAGCGTCTTTGGTGTTTGAAGTGTTGGGTGAGTCGAGAAAACAGCAGAGAATAGGCGTTCCAAAAGTGAGCAAAAAGTCCTCCCCAAGTTGGAGTAAGTGGGGTATTTATAGGAGAATTCGGTGCTGAGCCATAGGTCGTGGACGACCTAAGGTAAGTCGTAGGTCGCGAGCGACCTAAGGAGCGCAGGCTACGACTTAATAGATTTGTACTTGACCATTTGAACATAATGACAAGTCATAGGTCGTGAATGGCTTAAGGTAGGTCGTAGGTCGCGTGCGACCTAGTGAGCATGGTTTGCGGCTTAACAGGGGTGCACTTGATCTGTCTGAACGAGGTGACAATTTGTAGGTCGTGGGAGACCTAAGGTAGGTCGTAGGTCGTGTTGCCTTTCTGCTACGGTTTACTGTTCCCCCATGTTGACAGTTAGGTCGCTGGAGCTTTAGGTCGTTAGGTCGCTGGAGCCTTTAGGTCGTTAGGTCGCTACATCCTTTAGGTCGTTAGGTTGCTCTATCTTTTAGGTCGTTAGTACTCTTTCTGGAGTTAGGTTGCTAGGTTGTTAGGTCGTGAGTCGCTGAGTAGTGATAGGTCGTTAGGACGCTGGTGTTTTAGGTCGCTTCAAAAAGAGGAGTTAACACTTTCCCCTCGAAGTACAGGCCAATGTCATAGGTCGTGTGCTTCGATCTAACTCTGCTAGGTCGTGAGCGACCTAAAACATGTGCTAGCTCGCATGCCCATTCGCCTTCCTCTCTTTGCCCCATATAAACTGTTATAGGTCGCTGCTTCTCCTCTACTTAACTGCTCCGATTTCCCGCTTTGCCATTAACAAAGCTTCGTGATTTCAAAGGCGAATTCGAGTTAATCAGTTGACGATTCATCCTTGCTATCATATTGTGTAAGTGAATTCGAACTTTTATCCAACCATGATCGCCGCCAAATCGTGAATCCCCATCCTCTAACACTAATTCAACTCCGTACGTTGCGTTTCTCTTTTGAATCGTGTTGCGATCGATTTCCAATCGCCATTAGTTGTGTTGTTGTTGTGATTCACGAAAGCACAACAATGAGTTGGATCTATGATAGATCGGAGATGTTTTGAATTGGCTTTCGGGTGATTTGGTGGTATGAAAAGATAATGGATTTCACGAAGAGGATGATGGATTTCATCGTGTAGGTGAAAACGAGTTATCGGGTTAACAGTTAACGAGATAGCGAGCTGTTAAGTGGAGAAGAAGTTAGCGATTTAACAGATCTGAGCGACTTAGAAACCTGGCCGACCTAACGAACCAACCGACCTAACAAATTCTCGCGACCTAAGGATCCTTCGAATCTGCGACTTAACTTTTAGGTTGCGCTGGGATTCAAACGACCTAGGACTTAAAAAATTTGCACATGAATTCCAAGCAGAGCGACTTAACAAATTAATGACCTAACTTTTTGCGGCAAAGGCTTTAGGTCGCGGCCAAGTTAGGACTTGGACAAATTTTCATTGCCTTGATCTGAAGTCTTATACTCTTTGACTTGCACAGTGCGACCTAAGGAGAACCCGATCTATGCTAGGTCGCTGAACGACCTAAGTGATGAACAAAATTGGAACACTTGTACAATTTTTGAAAGGACTTGCTTGAACTTTAAACCGTTTGAACTTTGTTGCACTTCCCTACAGATTACACTAACCTTTAGGCTAACAACCTGTTAAACACAACATTTGCAGAAAACCAGGGCGAATATACTGTCATTGATTGCCCACATCGAATGGCAGACTAGTCGATAAAGAATAATCAACTTAAGTGAATTGTTGAGAATGAAATGTTGTGAATCAACAAATTCAAGTGAAGTATTAAAGCAAAGCTAGAAAAATCAACTAAAGCTGATTTGTTTGCATCAACACTATACTTGGACTTAAAATAACAAGCCCTGGAATTCTATAATCGACACATGTCAACTAATTTAATTCCAATTATATTTGCTTGTCATTTTACTAGTTTTGCACAACACTTCACACTTTTAGGAAACGTGCACCTTCATATTTGAATATCTAGTTCCTTTTGTAGAATGACTTCTCAACAAGAAGAAATAGGACAGGCTGGGGAGTTTTTTCCAATTGCTAACCCGTTGATTGATCCTCCGGAAAGAATTCTGACCTCCTTGAATCATAGAGTCTTTAGTCAGTTGCGCATTCAATTTGGAATTGCAGAAGAAGATGCTCAGCTTCCAGGGATAAACAATACTGCTGATAGGCAACCTCACGGCTTTATTGCAGTTAATCGTCAGATGTGCTTAAGTGGAGCTATTCCTCCCTTTAATGATTTTCTTCGACAGCTTCTTCTTCGATTGACTATCTCTCCTTTCTAGCTACACCACAATGGTTATGCCATCTTGATGGGGTTGTGTGTGCTATTCAGGAGGACGCTCGACCGTCTTCCATGTTTTGAAGAGATCTGCTACTTATGCACATTCACAAAGAATAAAGACCATCCCTCTATTATACTTGTGAGGGGCGCGCGGAACCGAAGACTGATTCTAGACTTGCCTGAGAGCGTACATGGATTTTTAAGTCAATTCTTCTTCGTTCGCTGCCCTCCAGAGTTCTATGCTGTCTGGAGAATCGGAAGTAAGATTACTTGTTTCCGCTCACTTCATTTCTCTGAATTTCTTGAACTCGAATTGCCAAGTACTTAACTTTAATCTTTACTTTTTGTAGTACTTCCTCCCCCGCTTAGAGATCCCAGCCACAAGCCAACCTTCGAAACATTAAGTGTTGTGGCTGCTGAAGAGAGAAGCGTTAAATTTTTGCTGAAAGACGAGTTTTTGCACCAGTTTGGACTTTTGCACCCCTCCCGATCTACTCAGATTCACGAAGTCTCTAGTTCTGATACTGAAACATTAGTTGCCCCGGTTTCTACCGAGGAAGCAGCATCGAAGGAAACTGCTGCAGGAGCTTCGTTGGTGAAGTGTTCTACTTCCGTTGATATTGCGCGGTCATCCAGCAAACTTACACTTTCTCCAGTAATTGAGGAAGAGGAACCTCTTCAACACTAAGGGAAAGCTGATGATAAAGGAGTTGAGAGAAAGAGTCCCGCTAAATATGACGGCAAGGTTTTAAATCTCGCCCATCTCGGCCGAGATCTCGTTTTCAAGCCCAGGCGATACGAAACAGGATATTTCATTTGAATCTCGTCTGACCCAAATCTCGGACGATATTTCGATATCTCGTCCGGTATCTCGGACGAGATTTAAAAGCGAGATATCGGCCGAATTTTTGAATTTTGGAAAAAATTAACTCTTTTTCCGTATTGGGCTGGCTCATCCTTTACCTTAATTTAAGCCTTCTTAATTGTACTTTTTTTAACCCTTATTTCTTATATAAATCTCATTTAACCTTCGTCTCTTATTTTATGGCAGTGACGAGTGTAAGAAGATGATAAAATCTACATCGATTATGGTAAGTATTTCACTTTATGATTTTCATTTAGGTTTCTGATCCAAATTATTTACATCCAATTTCATTTTTCTTTTTTCGACACTTTCTTGAGTTTTTTTCCTAACCCTATTTTTTTGCGGCTATAAATTTTGGGCTTCACTTATTTAACTTTATGCTCCAAATGGATTCCCAATTTGATTTCATTTAGTCTTTGCTGCTATAATTTTTTCCTCAAGGCTTATTTTTAAGCAATAAAGGAATTCTCTTTCATCTATTAATTTCATTTGATGATTATATGTTCATTGGTACATCATTTTTTTGCTTTTCTTATAATATTACTAAATGTTTGAAAATTGTTTGTACTATGTATGCTATTTTCTACGTTTGTTTGAAATATCTATGCTTTTAGTTGCTTAATGAAATTTTGTTTGCTAATAATTAAATACTATAATTAGTCATAGAATATCTTAATTCTACTTGTAGACTTTTGTATTTGAAGTTATAAAATTAAGATTTCCCTTGCAGCACTATAAATCATAAAAGGTAGAAATGAGACGTTATATTGTGTAGGAAAGTTAAGTGAATGATCAAACAAAGTAACGGTGCATATGTTATGGTTTGTTTCTTGTCTACTTTATCTCATATGATATTATATTGAACATTATTCATAAAATCTAGTTATTTGTTTAATTTACATGATACAAGTGATATTTTTCCATACTAAATTACTAATGATAAGCGTGTGATATATTCAAGGTAAGTGCATAGTGTTTTCCTTAAGGTAGTGACTGACTAGTATTATAAATTTAGGTGTATGAAAACTAATTTTCGACATGACATATACTCCGAGATAACTCCGAAATGAATTTTAGAAACCGAGATGTAAATCCGAGATGGACGACCGAGATGCACTCATCTCGTTCAAGATCTCACCCGATACAAGATATGCTATCTAAATTCTTCGAGACGAGACGTGACCGAAATCCGAGATTTAAAACCTTGTATGACGGTGATGACACTTTTGAGGGATTGAGCGATCTAATGATTACTTCACAGGAGCTTTTCAAAGACGATACAACCAAAGTTACGTCACCCGCAGTTGAGGTGACATCTGCCTTGCAGCAAACTTCGTCAGTCCAGAAGTTGACTCCTGCTTCGAAATCTGTTATCACTCCCCAACCAAAGAGTGGTTTGTAGTTTGACGTGCGTAGCTTGCACATCACACACACTTAGGATTTTTGGCACTTATACGCACTTAGCTTCTTTGCTTGGCAGATTTCTAAGACTTGTCTTTTTCACTTTCAGGTTCTCTGATGGGGCGCAGTAGCTCGTACTATGACGACTTTCAGCGCTATGGGAAACGTGATTCTTACGATCCCCTACGCTATCTTCCTGCCCCGAGGGAAACCAATAAAGAAAGAGCTGCCATAAAAGCTCATGAAAGACAAACTTATGAGGAGTGGCAAAGAAGAAGGGATGAACGTCATGACTCCTCTCAAAGAGGTGACGATTCTCATAAAAGAAAATCGCATGACGACAGAGGAAAGAGCCACATTGTTGAAGATCCAAGTAAACGGGCCAGGCTTAGCGAAAGGGACGCGTCTGCAATTTCTGAAAAGCCTACTGCTCCTATTCCTCTTGATATCCCCTCCGGTTCTCTTGCTCTTGAGAAAACCGATATTCAGACGATTATTAACAGGCCTCGGTATCAAGTTGAACAAGGCCCGACTACACTCCAAAGCCGATTCCCAAATTGGTGCTTAAGAGGAGTGCGCTTCGACTTGGATTTGGTTCCTATTGATAAGCAGGCTATGCTAAGGAACCTTGACGCTGTTAAACTTGACATCGAGAGAATGTCTGGATGGCAAAAGCTGGTTGACGAGCTTCAAATCGTTAATCATATGAATCTCGAAGCCATGTTAACTATGGAGAATGACAAGTTAGAGTGGGATAAAATTTGTAAGCAACATGATGCAGAAATGGCGAGCATTACTGATGATAACGCGAGACTTGAGTTTGAAGTTAAGAAACTCAAGGAAGATCATGCCACCTCTTCCACTTATTTTATTCAAAAGGAAGAGGTACTTCAAAGGCAAGTAAGATATGCCCATGCCAGCCAAAGAGATGCCGAAACGAAACTTGAGGCAGAGTGGCATGTAATTGAAAAATACCGCAAAGACACCATTCAGCTGCGGGAAAGAGTTAACTCCCAAGACAAGGAGATTGAAAGGTTAAAAGCTCGACTTTTAAAAGTAGAAAAAGAGCGTGATGAGGCAGTTGCCGGCCAAGTTGCAGCCGGAGAATCTCATGAGGCAACCAAAGCCAATATCAGCTCTACTCTATTCGACTTTTACTTGCACAGCGTCCTGGGGCATGGTAGTCTCTCGTTTTTGGGTCCTAAGTATGAGATTACTTTGGCCGAAGTGTGGGAGGCCGTTCTTGACATGTTTGGAGGTGCTGGCTATGAAGAGGCAGATCTTAAGGCGCTCTATCTGGATGATGAAGCACGTACTGCCCTTGCCAGGGGAAAAAAACAACTTGCTAGGGAGCGAGCCGAAGTAGCAGGAGGAGAGCGTTTGGAGAAAGCGCTTTTAACCGACCCCGCTCGTCCTCCGGCTTCGGTTGACCCTGATACCATTTGCTCTAGTTCTTATTCTCCACCTCCTGCACAAGCCGAAGTCAAAATCGCAACTACCGAGCCTCCCACTGTTCATGTCGAGGAGAAGACCCAGGACGACATTGAAGCTGAAAAGTTTGAAATCGATGTGATTAAGCCGACTTCTCCAGGTAACTCCAAGTCTGATATAGCTCAAGTATACTACTCATTCGATTCAACTGAGCTCGATGAATTTCTCACTTATTACTTAAGTCCTGATGAGCTAATATCTTCTCTTTTTTTGGAGAATACTGATTTTAACTTCTTTTCTTCTGTAGCGGAAATACCAAGCGCTGCACAAACTCCACCTCTTCCAGCTATTCCTCCTCCATCCCTTCAAGTCACTCCTACTTCTCAGCCGGGATCGCAGGAAGAACAAATATGAGCCCTTCAAGGCTTGGACGATCCACTCGCTTCGCAAGAGCAGAAGGCTGGTGAACTTGAAGGAGGTGAAAAGACTCCGGAGCCTTATGATGATGACTCCAAGCTCTCTGCATTAATTACTCCAGGAAGTGAGTCTTCTTCCAAGAAGAAAGGGAAACGAGCAGCTTCAAAGAAGAAGAAGAAAAGCGCTTCTACTGGCGAAGAAAAAGTGGAAGAAGATCCAGCTACACCTTCTTCTCCTTCTTCCCCAACCCGTCCACGCCGGATTCAAAAACTAATCATCAAGCCGGGCAAGAGTTCTAAAGGTAGCGGGAAGAAGGAGTAGTGAGCTGACTTCACACTTATTGTTTTGCTTTTTGCTTTTTGCATGTAATGACCGGAGATTGTGCGGGTACCGGCCCCCGCTTGAAACCTGCACATGTACAAAATTTTATAGTATGGAATAATATGGTTCTTTTTACTTGTAAAATTTCTTGTCAGTATATGTGTGAATGCATTTATTCCTTGTTTTTGCACAAGTTTCTTTGTATGATATTGTAGTGAGCTTGTGGTATGCTGTTTGAGCGTTGTTTCTACTAATATAGCTATATGCCCCCATACCACAGCTTACTGCAATATTCTGAAAAGACTTGTACTCTTATTTTAGAGAATAATTCTTCCGTTTTGAGGAAATATTATTCTGCTTTTAATAGAATACGCTTTGTATTGGAGAAGTTTTTCTTTCTCTCTCTTTTTAAAGAACACTTCTACTTTCAGGGATGATCACTTTTACTTGTTGAAAAGTGGATTCCCCTACGCAGTGAAGTGGGCTTCTAAAGAATGTTTTGATCTGTTTGTCAGAAAGTTATATTTCATCGTTGAATGGGTCCACGGGACAGACGTCAGCTGTTTTATCAGATATTTGTTTGTACAAATAATCATAAGTATTCAGCTGCGGCCTGGAACCTTCTTTTTGAGAAGTTGCCCTTTTAGTGGTTCCATCGACGAAGTTTTTGGATGTGCCTTGTTAAAGGGCTTTATTTGTTTAATACTTCCGAAGAAGGTTTGTGCCTCCGAAGCAGTTTTTTTTGCTTATGAAGAGGTCTTTGTTTGTGTGCCTCCGAAGAGGGCTTATGCCTCCGAAGTAGTTTTTTGCCTACGAAGAGGTCTTTTGGCCTCCGAAGAGGAGCATTTGGTCTCCGTAGAGAAGCATTTGGTCTCCGAAGAGAAGCGTTTGGTCTCCGAAGAGAAGCATTTTTTGGTCTCCGAAGAGAAGCATTTGGTCTCCGAAGAGAAGCGTTTTTGGTCTCCGAAGAGAAGCGTTTTTTGTCTCCGAAGAGAAGCATTTTTTGGTCTCCGAAGAGAAGCATTTTTTGGATTGTGTCCTTCCACCATCTGCTTCTTAGCGATTCCTCGTTATCACTGCCAGTACACGTCCCATTCTTTTGCAAGTTGTTTGCTTTTTGCCAGAAAAGTGTACTTTATCGTTGAGTGAATCCACGGGGCAGACGCAAGCTACTTTATCGGATGTTCGTTTGCACAAATGATCGCGATTGGTTAGCAAGGGTCTGGAACCTTCTTGTAAAGAAAGTGCCCGCTTTGGTGGAACCATCAACTGTTTGTGAATAGCACTTCTTTTGTTGGAATTGAATTTTGGAACTTTTGTGGCATGACATTTGTTTGTTGAGTGACTTGTAGGAATCGCTGAACCTTGTGATGTGTTGAATAGGTAAGCTTTGCTTTGATAACCTGCAATATTAAATCGACATTTTAGCAATATTTTAAAGATACTTGCATATCGAAATGAGACATGCATTTTATAGTATTAGAGAACACAAGATTCATAGTTCTTTACTATTGATTCACACTGATTTCTCAGTGGTTTACAATACAAGAGTTATACATCCGTTATCATTTTACAAATTTAAGCAATGCTATTAAGTAAAAAATGGACGCAAGTGATTGTTGTTCCAGAATCTTGGGATTGAATTTCCATTTCCGCTGGATTCATAATTCTGGATCTATATGCCAGAAAGAATGAAAGGTGCCCAGTTGCAGTTTTGTGGGTAGTTAGCAATCGTCCCAACTTCTGCCTGTTGGGTGAGGGCCCCCTGTGACAACATTAATGACAAGCTTCTCGGATTCCCGCACTGTAGTTTTGTCACCTGAGCCAGATTGATGAGTAGGAAGTTGTTGCCCCTGAGTGGATGAGGTTGGGTCGACACCGTCTTTCTTCACATATTATTGCAGTTTATTTTGTTTTAGCAACTCTTCAATCACATTCTTTAACTGGCGGCATTGGTTAGTGTCATGGCCAGGTTGATTGTGAAATCGACAAGAATTTCCCTTTATGCACTGCACCTCTCCCCATCTCAGATGGTTTGGGATACTTGACAACATCCTTTGTTGCGAAGAAGATATTTTCCGGTGTATCAGTTAAGGGAGTAAAATCTGAAGGGTTAAAGCGGCGAAGTTTCTTCTCATTCTCCTGCTTCTTTTCTCCGTCATTTTTCCTTTTCTGGTTTCCAGATCCTCTTTTGTTAGAAGCAACATCGTTATTTTGGACTTCGGCAATAACTACTTTTGTTGGCGTTGAAAGGTTTTCTAGGCGAATGAATTCGTCGGCCTTTTTATAAAACTTCTCAAGTGAATTTGGTTCCTTCATTTTTAACCATCTTCCGAATTCACTTGATTTGTCGATGGCTCACATCAAGTAAGTCAGGATCATACGGGGTTCTGCATTATCCACTTGGGCCAAGGCTATATTGAAACGGCTCAAGAAAGATTTGACAGATTCTCCGGGAGCTTGTTCAAGGCTGAACAGTGACATTATATCCTTAGCCTTTGAAGCATACAACCTGAACTGATCCTTGAATTTTCGAGTTAAGTCGGAGAATTGATCTACGGACCGTAATGGTAGCTTTGTGAACCAAAGTAGAGCCACTCCTTCCAAGTACACTGGAAAGTATCAGCATTTACTCTCATCTGATGCCCTTGCACCGGTCATATGCTAGTCGTACTTATATAGGAAATTATTAGGGTCACTTGTCCCCCTATAGGCCGGGATAGTAGGAGGTACAAATTTCCTTGGAAATTCTGCTTTCAGGATCCTTTCAGTAAATGGAGTTTTGCTTGGCGCAAATCCCCAGTCGCTGTCATTTTCTTCCCTTTGCATGCTCTCTTTCATGATTCGACGAACCATCCCTGATAGGTACTCCTCATTGTTCAGAGGCATCGCCGGGCAGACGTCAGCTATTTTTTCGGAAGTTTGCCTGGGCAAATGTTCGCGAAAAGTTGGCTGCAGCCTTGAACCTTTAGCTTGGAAAGGTGGCGCTTCGGTGGTGCCAGCTGCTGTAACGACCCGTAAATTTCAACTGTTTTAATAACGTAATTAGTTGAAATTTTGTAAAATTTTAACGATAAAATTTTGAAATATAAATTTGATATTTGGAATACGTCTAATTAAACATAGCAACTGGTAAATTTTCATCCGAAAATATTAAAGTTTATTTCGCGCGTAAATTTACTTCAATTTAATCAGTTAAAAAGCAATGAAAATAAAATGTTTTCGAAACCTAAATATTTTTACATAGAAAAATTCTAAACCATCTTCTGAGCAAGATGTCAGTTTGTCGTTTTTCCAAATTCGGACATCTTTGGCTCCGTCGATCTTATTTTTCAGCGTTTTTCTTGCATTTTCCGCTATTAGAAAATTCGAATTTTTATAATTCGACCATACCACTGATATCTATATACCGTTTTGATTGTCTCGTCGTGCTGATCTTTGGAGTATATTCAATTCAGTATGTGGAAGTTCGGTACACAGCGAAATTCGTGAAACCGGTATCGGTAACGGTTCCGTTTCTTTTTGTTCTTGATCTTCCAATATCCACCGTGTAAATTTCAATGGTCATTTGCATTTAATTTTCTTGAATTTACCGTTCAAGACTTTTGCTTTTCCATGGTTCCAATGTTTTTCATAAATTCGCGTCTGTACCTCTTTCCAACGTGAGTAATTCATTTCATTTACCGGTTCCAACATATATTGTTTTGTTCTTATCATTGTTCTTTCGTTTCTCTGTATGGTTCACTTTCAAACAGAAAATAGACATTGTATATTCTCATTTTGAAACCTGCGTAATCTTCTCCTTCCCTTTCCTATCTCTCATCATGATCACCTACCCATTGTCCTAACCCTGCATATTTTTCCATCATCTCACGGCTTCTTCCCCATGGCCTCTCCACCTCCGAGCGCGTAGCAGCCCTCCCTCCGCCTATCTCCTCTCCAACCCGATAAGCCCAGATCTCCTCACGTGCAACTAGCTCGGCCAAAACCCAACCACCGCCTACATCCCAGACAACCCGTGGCATCGCCTTCCCTGGCCGCAAGCAAGCAACCACCCTCCTCGGCCTCAGCCATGCTCCAACAGCCGAAACCCCACGACCACTGAAGGTCCCCGTTGTCTTCCCCTCCTAGTTGTCGTTCACCTCATTGATTTACTCTCATCAAATTCGGAAGTCTGTAAGTATATAATACATATACATCTATGTATATATGTGTGATAATATAATATCTAGTATCTGAGAACTATATATTCATACAGTAAGTTTTTTTTGATATTTGGAAATTGTAAATATGTTTGCTGCAAGCTTTTTGCTAGAGGTTTTTTTTAGTGATATAAATTTTAAAAGCATATATATATGTAAAGATTAGGCAAGTTATAAAAAGTGGCTTACGCATAAAGTGGTTATTTGTATATAGTTCTCATGTAGGCATATTTTGGGTAGATATGTTTTTGTAAAAGTCATCCTAACACTTATGTATTGGAAGCAGTCTCCATGTCTTCCTTGCTTTTGAATAGTGTACAGTTTATATGGGTAAAGTAATACATTTGTGTCTGCCGAAAGGAAAATTATATAGGATATATTGTAGTGTAAATATATGTGTTTCTATATTGCAGTATGTATATATACCTATTCTATATCCATGTATACTTTTATTTCCAAAATGGTAGAAGTAAATAAATTTAGGTATGCGAGCTATTTTGGGATGTAGTCTTCTTTTCTTTTGTTGAATGGGTTTTGTTTTTAAACTATATAAAAAATTTTTGCTATAATATAATATTTCTGTAAGTTTATAACAATAAAAGTTTTATATTTTGAAGTATAGTCTGTGTTTCTGTAGTAGCTTATATATAGTATGCAAGTTTCCATTTTTCTAGCAGCATACGTATATCCGGTATGTTTCATTTTATTTGTAGTATAATATATTACTTTATATATTAAGTTATATACAGTGTAATAGTTTATATAGGTAGTGCGTAAGTATGTATACTTCGATATTATAAATATGGATAATCATATTAAGTTTCGGCAATATATATATGTTTTGTTTTGCCAACTCATTTGTCTTCATTTCCAATTTGTTTTGAAATGTATGTAGTTTAATTTGCTTTGTTAGGTAAGTGTACGTCATCTTGTCGTATGCTATATTTTCATCGCACTATATATATATATATTTTGTTTATATGATGTATTGGGATATATATATTTATCTCTTTTCAAAATTTATTATGTATCTTTGTTTATGCGATTATAAAAAAAAACAATGTTTTGAAATATATAATTGATGTAATTTGTGTTTAAACTTGAATAATAGAATTTGAAATGCATATATATTCAATATAAGTGTGTTTGAACTTAAAATATGGTTTATATATATTGTTATATTTATAGCTATATGAAAGTTCACTTGTACCCATTTACCTGCATCGATTCCAATTCTGATTTGATTTCGTCTATTCCTTGTTATCAGCTTTGATCATCGAATTCGTGCTTGGATTCGCAATTCAACTTCAGTGTCCGTATCTATGTGCGTATCCCTGTCATCTTCCATTCTCTCTAGCCTCGAAAGGTGAGCACTGACTCACGATTAACGTTATTTTATTTATTAAATTTGATTTCAATTGAAACGACAATTGAAATATGCTGTGTTAGTAAATACACTGTTATATATGCTATTACCTGTATCAGTTCACCTATGACATCTGACACCATTTTCTGTTAATTATTTATGTGATGATAATACAGTTTGGCTGATAATTGATTTATTGTTGATGTTTATATTGGACGTTAAATTATAAATGTTAAAATGATAAATAGTATGAAATTGAACTTGATATAGGATAATTAAATGTTAAATTTGATTAACTGACATTTGTATAATATGACCCCTTTAACTGTTGAATCTATTGACACGTAGGATTTGTTTAATTACATTTTGAACCACTGAATGTATGTTGTTAAATTGATGATGTATGAAATTGTAAATAGATGACAAGTGAAAAACCGTAATGTAATAATCTTTAATCTACATGAAATGATAGTGTAGATTCTAGAAATAATTATATTAATTCGTACAAATAACAATGCGAGTTAATACGGTTATTTCGGGATTATTTGAATTGATTATTGGATTGTTATTGATTGTTGTTATTGCTTGTTTATTTACTTTGACACCATCCCAGTTATCACACTGCAAGTTCCCTTTGTTATGCTTTGATTTTTAATTGAATTGGAATCGGGTTGAAATGATAAATACCCAAATTGAACTTTGACCTAGGATAGAAAACTAAATAAAATCCGATTGGTCAATAATTTGATTTAAAAATAAAATGAAGATTTTATTTGAACAAAGAATATGGTTTTGAAATGAAGTTGAAATTTTAATTTTTTTAATGAAAGGAAAATGTTAATATTTAATAATCTGAAACAAAATATTAACGATGTAATTGATGAAAGAATATTGTTTAATTTGAGAAATGAAAGAAATGATTTGATAATTAAGTTTGAAATCATTAACTTTGAAATGATTTAATAATTAAGTTTGAAATTATAATTAAGTTTGAAATTATTAACTTTGAAATTATTGAATAATTAAGTTTTGAATTATTTAATACTTAAATAAGATTGAATTATTTAATGATTAAATTGAATTGAAATTCTTTAATAAGAAAAACTGAACCTTTGAATAAGTGAATTTTTCTTCGTAAATAATTGAAATTGAGTTTTCTTTATTAAGTAAGGTTTTTGGAAAATTATTTAAGAAAGTAAATAAGTGAAATGGAATTTCTTTAACAAGAAATGAAAATGTGATATTTTTGGAATTAATGTAAGATTTGTAATTGAAAGAATTGATTTGACGAATTGAATTTAATTCAAAATTGTAAGTTTTGATCTAATGAAGTTGAACTTAAGAAATTGATTTAATGATTTGGAAGTTTAATAGAAATTGTTTGAATGATAAATTAATTTAATGATATTGAATGAAATCGATAAATGAATGAAAATTGATTTGAATGTTAAAACTAAATTGATTTAAATGTTTTCGAAATGAAACTTTTGTACGAACTTGAATCAATATTTGAACTGTTTTGAATAAAGGTTGAAATTGAATTATAAGAATTTGAAATGGTAATTTGGAAGTTTTTGAAACGTAAAGTATGGAAACTGTTTTGATAGACAAATGAAATGTTGATTTGCGAATTGAAATTGAAATTGAATTTGATTTGGTTTTTGAAATATATGAACGACCAATCGGTGTAATAATTACGAAAGTTATTAAAGAGTCCGGGATCGGTAATGGATATACTCTCTATCTGAACCGAAACCACTTTAATAACTATACGCGGAGTGTTGATCCAGAACGAAGTGGATGGTTTTGATGAACGCGTTGACTGAAGAAAGAGAACGATTTTGGATGACCCTTGACATGACTAAAACAGGAGCCACGCCGGGCCATTGAGGATCGCCATCTCTAGCGGACACACTTCTTCGATACCATATCTATTACTTTTGTGATTCGATTTGGGTGCACCCCTCGATTATGGGAGTGTTGTTTCGCGGTGTTGGGGTAGTAGCTGCTATGCCCAACATCAGTCCGGATCAGGCAACTACTAGTATCCTAGTTGGTATCGCCTCATGTACCTTGTCATACTGATTATCCTGTTCGCGACCACTACGATTTTGATTTGTACCTTTAGTATATGGATTTCCCTCTGGTGACTTCCGGTTTTGGGGAAACTACGGTCTTGTATATGCTTTTGGGAATAAAAATGTGTTAAGGGTGGAATGGGCCATGACTTAACGCTATTTTGATATCTTTTTATATTACTGATAGACATTATCTACTTAGCGTACATTACTACATAGTAGATAGTTTAACGGATCCTTAAAGGATGGTTATTCCAAACATCCTTTGAGTTACTTGTATTTCAATTGCTATTTCACTTGAGTTGGATTTATTAATATAAGAATGTTAATCCTGACTCGAGTGTCTTGTGTTTTTGCTTTACGCTCGGGTCAGACTGAGTGGTTCAGCTTTCGAGACTCACCTTTGGAGTTGGAGCTTTGCTTGAAGATCCAGCCATCTATTCTGCTTTCTATATTCGATGATTCCAGTGATGTATTCTGATTTGTACCTGATGTATCGTATTACTCTTCTGTTGTAAACTCTGATGTATTTTATATATTCATATAGTAGCTTCATGAACTACTATCTCTTTTATTTCCGCTGCATTTATTACTCTGTGTCTGTGATCTGTGATTATATCTATTTACTGTATATGTTCAGTTTTGCCAAATTTAAATTAACAACGCGGTATTTTGAGCAATTCAACTCCGGCATGAGTGTCTACCTATACACTTATAATGGATGCGAATGGTCCAAAATGGCGGGTCGTTACAGTTGGTATCAGAGCTTTGGAAGCTCTAGGCAAAACTTAACATATAGAGTAAATGTATTTACAGAATCACTCTCATTCGAGTTTCAATCTCTTCCTTTAACTCAATTCCTTTGAATTTTGGAACGTTCCCCTCGGTTCCGAAATTCATTCGTGTCCTTCACTATTCGTCTTCTTTCAATTCTGGAGCACCCCATAACTCCATTTTGAATGATATCTATAATAGATCGGCGGTCTCGCCAATCTTCGAATGATTCGTAAGGGAGAAAAACTCCTTTACGATAGGCATTGATTTACCGGAGATTTCTGTATCCTCGGTTTACGATGCTATCTATCTACTGCTATACCTGAATTCTATTTCCTGAGATCGAATGTCGATTTACCTCAGAATTCTACACCGATATTATTTTGAAGTCACGGTCGACCCGGTTAAGGTTGCCCGCGATTTATATAAACTTATCCATCGCCTTATTTTGTTATTTAATTATCTCGTCTTTGTTCAAACCTATCTTCGAATCGAATTCTCTTTGATTTGAGTCTATCAAAATTTAAATCCTTATCCTTGCTTCGAAATCCATTATTGTATCGTTAAGTGAGGAAGTGTATTTGTAAATTAATTTTAAAAATGTTTTTATATATTGTGTTGTTTGAGTTGTTGATGTTGATTTGGGTTTCCGATCGATTCGTCTGACCAATGCTATCGATAGGATTTCCAAAACACTTGAACAGAGCAAACTGACACAATATTATTTTCAAATTTGGAAAATGAAATAAATTTGTTTGATTATATTGTAAAAAAATATAAGTAAAATTTTCTGGAATTTAATAGGTTAATTAAAATTGTTTGTTTGAAATGATAATATTTGATTATCATTTATTGTTCTAAATAAATTTATAAATACGGTTTATAAATTGATTTGGGATTTGAAATGAATTTAATTCAGAAATTTGAGAATTTAGTTCCTGGTGATTTCGAACTTTGGTTTTTAAAATTTTAAAGTATATATTATTGAAGGTGTTTTCGAATAGAAATCGTTTCCAAAGAATTTTTAAAATGTTGAAATCAGTACTCTTCTCTTTGTCGCTGGAAAATAATTTCGATGATGACGGCCGCATCATCGACGTTCATTTTCGAGTTTCGAAGTGGAGATACTATTCTGTAGCTTTGCTACGGTTTTGTTTTGAAAATATTTTGATTTGAATTTCTTTAGTATATTTTGATTTACATATATATAGGTATCTTATTTTAAATTTAATTGATTGATATAAAAATATTATATATATCTCTAAATTGTTTAAAGTTAATCGGAAATCTAATTCTTAAATTTTGTAAAAGATGATTTTAATTATAAACAAAACCAAAATTTGGAATAAGTATTTAAACTTGAGATAATTGAATTTGAAAATTTTATTTGTATAGTACTAAATTGCATTTCAATATAACTTACCTAAATTATTCATAAGTTAAAATGTAATTGGATAATATACAATATAAAATAATTTTATAAATAAATTTGAGTGTTTATAATAAATGTTATACACTAAATTTTGATTTTAAAGATGTTAATAGAATTAGATAGGATAATAAGTAACCTCAGTAAATAATGAAATAAATTTGTTTTGAAAGAATTCAAAACTTGGTTTGAAAGAATTAATAAATTGGAATTTGATCAACATATGAAAATACCTTGAAATTTAAAAGAAATTAATAGATGTAAATTAATTTAAATCGAAACTTTTATGGTTTAAATTAATTTATATGGGTTAAATATATGTGATTAGATATATTAAGTAGAAAATTTTAACAATAATTTGGAAAAAGAAGAATTTAAATTGTGAAAATAAAATATGATTATAATAAAGGATTATTCAAATTTATGGTTTTAGAAATTGTAAATTGAGGATAATTGGATAATAAGATAATGAATTTAGAAATAGTTGGGATTGATTTTAGTAAAAACAAATGGATTAAATCAATTATTGAATATCAATTAATTTAGATTTGAATTTACATGGTTTAAATTAATTGTTATTTTGTATTTCAAATCTGTTTTCTTTTTGGTTGTTTCTATTCTCCTACCTCGTTCCTTTTCGGGGACGAAAAGTTTTGAGTGGGGGAGAGTGTAACGACCCGTAAATTTCAACTGTTTTAATAACGTAATTAGTTGAAATTTTGTAAAATTTTAACGATAAAATTTTGAAATATAAATTTGATATTTGGAATACGTCTAATTAAACATAGCAACTGGTAAATTTTCATCCGAAAATATTAAAGTTTATTTCGCGCGTAAATTTACTTCAATTTAATCAGTTAAAAGCAATGAAAATAAAATGTTTTCGAAACCTAAATATTTTTACATAGAAAAATTCTAAACCATCTTCTGAGCAAGATGTCAGTTTGTCGTTTTTCCAAATTCGGACATCTTTGGCTCCGTCGATATTATTTTTCAGCGTTTTTCTTGCATTTTCCGCTATTAGAAAATTCGAATTTTTATAATTCGACCATACCACTGATATCTATATACCGTTTTGATTGTCTCGTCGTGCTGATCTTTGGAGTATATTCAATTCAGTATGTGGAAGTTCGGTACACAGCGAAATTCGTGAAACCGGTATCGATAACGGTTCCGTTTCTTTTTGTTCTTGATCTTCCAATATCCACCGTGTAAATTTCAATGGTCATTTGCATTTAATTTTCTTGAATTTACCGTTCAAGACTTTTGCTTTTCCATGGTTCCAATGTTTTTCATAAATTCGCGTCTGTACCTCTTTCCAACGTGAGTAATTCATTTCATTTACCGGTTCCAACATATATTGTTTTGTTCTTATCATTGTTCTTTCGTTTCTCTGTATGGTTCACTTTCAAACAGAAAATAGACATTGTATATTCTCATTTTGAAACCTGCGTAATCTTCTCCTTCCCTTTCCTATCTCTCATCATGATCACCTACCCATTGTCCTACCCCTGCATATTTTTCCATCATCTCACGGCTTCTTCCCCATGGCCTCTCCACCTCCGAGCGCGTAGCAGCCCTCCCTCCGCCTATCTCCTCTCCAACCCGATAAGCCCAGATCTCCTCACGTGCAACTAGCTCGGCCAAAACCCAACCACCGCCTACATCCCAGACAACCCGTGGCATCGCCTCCCCTGGCCGCAAGCAAGCAGCCACCCTCCTCGGCCTCAGCCATGCTCCAACAGCCGAAACCCCACGACCACTGAAGGTCCCCGTTGTCTTCCCCTCCTAGTTGTCGTTCACCTCATTGATTTACTCTCATCAAATTCGGAAGTCTGTAAGTATATAATACATATACATCTATGTATATATGTGTGATAATATAATATCTAATATCTGAGAACTATATATTCATACAGTAAGTTTTTTTTGATATTTGGAAATTGTAAATATGTTTGCTGCAAGCTTTTTGCTAGAGGTTTTTTTTAGTGATATAAATTTTAAAAGCATATATATATATGTAAAGATTAGGCAAGTTATAAAAAGTGGCTTACGCATAAAGTGGTTATTTGTATATAGTTCTCATGTAGGCATATTTTGGGTAGATATGTTTTTGTAAAAGTCATCCTAACACTTATGTATTGGAAGCAGTCTCCATGTCTTCCTTGCTTTTGAATAGTGTACAGTTTATATGGGTAAAGTAATACATTTGTGTCTGCCGAAAGGAAAATTATATAGGATATATTGTAGTGTAAATATATGTGTTTCTATATTGCAGTATGTATATATACCTATTCTATATCCATGTATACTTTTATTTCCAAAATGGTAGAAGTAAATATATTTAGGTATGCGAGCTATTTTGGGCTGTAGTCTTCTTTTCTTTTGTTGAATGGGTTTTGTTTTTAAACTATATAAAAAAAATTTGCTATAATATAATATTTATGTAAGTTTATAACAATAAAAGTTTTATATTTTGAAGTATAGTCTGTGTTTCTGTAGTAGCTTATATATAGTATGCAAGTTTCCATTTTTCTAGCAGCATACGTATATCCGGTATGTTTCATTTTATTTGTAGTATAATATATTACTTTATATATTAAGTTATATACAGTGTAATAGTTTATATAGGTAGTGCGTAAGTATGTATACTTCGATATTATAAATATGGATAATCATATTAAGTTTCGGCAATATATATATGTTTTGTTTTGCCAACTCATTTGTCTTCATTTCCAATTTGTTTTGAAATGTATGTAGTTTAATTTGCTTTGTTAGGTAAGTGTACGTCATCTTGTCGTATGCTATATTTTCATCGCACTATATATATATATATTTTGTTTATATGATGTATTGGGATATATATATTTATCTCTTTTCAAAATTTATTATGTATCTTTGTTTATGCGATTATAATAAAAAAAACAATGTTTTGAAATATATAATTGATGTAATTTGTGTTTAAACTTGAATAATAGAATTTGAAATGCATATATATTCAATATAAGTGTGTTTGAACTTAAAATATGGTTTATATATATTGTTATATTTATAGCTATATGAAAGTTCACTTGTACCCATTTACCTGCATCGATTCCAATTCTGATTTGATTTCGTCTATTCCTTGTTATCAGCTTTGATCATCGAATTCGTGCTTGGATTCGCAATTCAACTTCAGTGTCCGTATCTATGTGCGTATCCCTGTCATCTTCCGTTCTCTCTAGCCTCGAAAGGTGAGCACTCACTCACGATTAACGTTATTTTATTTATTAAATTTGATTTCAATTGAAACGACAATTGAAATATGCTGTGTTAGTAAATACACTGTTATATATGCTATTACCTGTATCAGTTCACCTATGACATCTGACACCATTTTCTGTTAATTATTTATGTGATGATAATACAGTTTGGCTGATAATTGATTTATTGTTGATGTTTATATTGGACGTTAAATTATAAATGTTAAAATGATAAATAGTATGAAATTGAACTTGATATAGGATAATTAAATGTTAAATTTGATTAACTGACATTTGTATAATATGACCCCTTTAACTGTTGAATCTATTGACACGTAGGATTTGTTTAATTACATTTTGAACCACTGAATGTATGTTGTTAAATTGATGATGTATGAAATTGTAAATAGATGACAAGTGAAAAACCGTAATGTAATAATCTTTAATCTACATGAAATGATAGTGTAGATTCTAGAAATAATTATATTAATTCGTACAAATAACAATGCGAGTTAATACGGTTATTTCGGGATTATTTGAATTGATTATTGGATTGTTATTGATTGTTGTTATTGCTTGTTTATTTACTTTGACACCATCCCAGTTATCACACTGCAAGTTCCCTTTGTTATGCTTTGATTTTTAATTGAATTGGAATCGGGTTGAAATGATAAATACCCAAATTGAACTTTGACCTAGGATAGAAAACTAAATAAAATCCGATTGGTCAATAATTTGATTTAAAAATAAAATGAAGATTTTATTTGAACAAAGAATATGGTTTTGAAATGAAGTTGAAATTTTAAATTTTTTAATGAAAGGAAAATGTTAATATTTAATAATCTGAAACAAAATATTAACGATGTAATTGATGAAAGAATATTGTTTAATTTGAGAAATGAAAGAAATGATTTGATAATTAAGTTTGAAATCATTAACTTTGAAATGATTTAATAATTAAGTTTGAAATTATAATTAAGTTTGAAATTATTAACTTTGAAATTATTGAATAATTAAGTTTTGAATTATTTAATACTTAAATAAGATTGAATTATTTAATGATTAAATTGAATTGAAATTCTTTAATAAGAAAAACTGAACCTTTGAATAAGTGAATTTTTCTTCGTAAATAATTGAAATTGAGTTTTCTTTATTAAGTAAGGTTTTTGGAAAATTATTTAAGAAAGTAAATAAGTGAAATGGAATTTCTTTAACAAGAAATGAAAATGTGATATTTTTGGAATTAATGTAAGATTTGTAATTGAAAGAATTGATTTGACGAATTGAATTTAATTCAAAATTGTAAGTTTTGATCTAATGAAGTTGAACTTAAGAAATTGATTTAATGATTTGGAAGTTTAATAGAAATTGTTTGAATGATAAATTAATTTAATGATATTGAATGAAATAGATAAATGAATGAAAATTGATTTGAATGTTAAAACTAAATTGATTTAAATGTTTTCGAAATGAAACTTTTGTACGAACTTGAATCAATATTTGAACTGTTTTGAATAAAGGTTGAAATTGAATTATAAGAATTTGAAATGGTAATTTGGAAGTTTTTGAAACGTAAAGTATGGAAACTGTTTTGATAGACAAATGAAATGTGGATTTGCGAATTGAAATTGAAATTGAAATTGATTTGGTTTTTGAAATATATGAACGACCAATCGGTGTAATAATTACGAAAGTTATTAAAGAGTCCGGGATCGGTAATGGATATACTCTCTATCTGAACCGAAACCACTTTAATAACTATACGCGGAGTGTTGATCCAGAACGAAGTGGATGGTTTTGATGAACGCGTTGACTGAAGAAAGAGAACGATTTTGGATGACCCTTGACATGACTAAAACAGGAGCCGCGTCGGGCCATTGAGGATCGCCATCTCTAGCGGACACACTTCTTCGATACCATATCTATTACTTTTGTGATTCGATTTGGGTGCACCCCTCGATTATGGGAGTGTTGATTCGCGGTTTTAGGGTAGTAGCTGCTATGCCCAACATCAGTCCGGATCAGGCAACTACTAGTATCCTAGTTGGTATCGCCTCATGTACCTTGTCATACTGATTATCCTGTTCGCGACCACTACGATTTTGATTTGTACCTTTAGTATATGGATTGCCCTCTAGTGACTTCCGGTTTTGGGGAAACTACGGTCTTGTATATGCTTTTGGGAATAAAAATGTGTTAAGGGTGGAATGGGCCATGACTTAACGCTATTTTGATATCTTTTTATATTACTGATAGACATTATCTACTTAGCGTACATTACTACATAGTAGATAGTTTAACGGATCCTTAAAGGATGGTTATTCCAAACATCCTTTGAGTTACTTGTATTTCAATTGCTATTTCACTTGAGTTGGATTTATTAATATAAGAATGTTAATCCTGACTCGAGTGTCTTGTGTTTTTGCTTTACGCTCGGGTCAGACTGAGTGGTTCAGCTTTCGAGACTCACCTTTGGAGTTGGAGCTTTGCTTGAAGATCCAGCCATCTATTCTGCTTTCTATATTCGATGATTCCAGTGATGTATTCTGATTTTTACCTGATGTATCGTATTACTCTTCTGTTGTAAACTCTGATGTATTTTATATATTCATATAGTAGCTTCATGAACTACTATCTCTTTTATTTCCGCTGCATTTATTACTCTGTGTCTGTGATCTGTGATTATATCTATTTACTGTATATGTTCAGTTTTGCCAAATTTAAATTAACAACGCGGTATTTTGAGCAATTCAACTCCGGCATGAGTGTCTACCTATACACTTATAATGGATGCGAATGGTCCAAAATGGCGGGTTGTTACAGCTGCTCTTTGAGGAATACCTCTCTCTTGGGAATTATGGGCATCTTCGGCAAAGGTTGTTTCACTATTTTCTGGTTGTTGATTTGCCCCAAGCAGAGCGTTTAATCTGTCCATCATCCAAGCGTTTTGAGCTTCAATTTGTTGGTATAATCTAGACACTACGTCGTCTAATTCAGCCCTTATGACTCTGACGGTAGGAGTTGCCTGGTTCTCTGTTGGGGAAGCGGAGGTCCCCTCGTGAGCATTTCCGGATCTGGTAGATCTACCGTTTCTTCCAGGAGCCATTATTTCAGATAGACTTCTGGTTTTTAAGGAAAATCTTTCAACAAGTCTTTGTGAAGCAATGGTGAAAATATTCCTGAGTTCAATTCTCAGTGAAAGCACCAAAAATGTTAACGTAAAAATCGATGCTAACACCCTGTGAGTATATGTAATGTGAAAGCAACACCCGTTGGTACGGGAACAGAAAATAAGCATAAAATACCTGAAAAGTAAAGAAACAGCAATTTTATAGTGGTTCGGCTCGAAATTAAGCCTACGTCCACTTTATCTTCTTTATTGCTGATTCGATTACAACTCTTTACAATACACTTTAATTACAACACACTTTAGCTAGAACTTTGAGGTAAGAGAGCTCTTCGAATCCATGTCGGATGTGTTAGATCTCCTCTTGTAGTTCGTTGAAGCGTCTTTGGTGTTTGAAGTGTCGGGTGAGTCGAGAAAACAGCAGAGAATAGGCATTCCAGAAGTGAGCCAAAAGTCCTCCCCAAGTTGGAGTAAGTGGGGTATTTATAGGAGAATTCGGTGCTGAGCCATAGGTCGTGGACGACCTAAGGTAAGTCGTAGGTCGCGAGCGACCTATGGAGCGCAGGCTATGACTTAATAGATTTGCACTTGACCATTTGAACATAGTGACAAGTCATAGGTCGTGAAAGGCTTAAGGTAGGTCGTAGGTCACGTGCGACCTAGTGAGCATGGTTTGCGGCTTAACAGGGGTGCACTTGATCTGTCTGAACGAGGTGATAAGTTGTAGGTCATGGGCGACCTAAGGTAGGTCGTAGGTCGCGTTTCCTTTCTGCTGCGGTTTACTGTTCCCCCATGTTGACAGTTAGGTCGCTGGAGCTTTAGGTCGTTAGGTCATTGGGGCCTTGTGATATCCCGGAATTTTTAAGCAATATCAATTTAATAATCTTTGTAAAAATTAAATTGATTTGATAATATAGTTAATAATAAATATGGATTGATTTAATAACCTTCTTTAATAATATTCAAATGGGTGATTTATCTTTTAAAAGCTAATTTAATTTTTTTCTATTTACTATATATATATCTATATATTTGTATATATTGTAAATAGGTAGGCTTTGTTTTAAAGTTAACAAGTAAAACATATTTTCTAATTTTAATATTTTTGGTAATTATAATTTGATGTAATATATATCTTTTCAAAAGCTATTTAATAAATAACTATATGGTTTAAAATACTTAAGATAAATGTTAATTGCTTTAAATTTTATTTTAGCTTAAGTTGAATTTAAATAAGATAAACACAATAGGTTTGTTTTATTTTCTTTTTAAATTTAGCTTGTTAAAATAAGTAGTTTATTAATATAGAGGTAATTTCTTTTATAAATTATTTAAAATAAAATCAATCTTATCAATGCAAACATAAGTATAAATACATAAACATAAGAACTATGATATTAACATAAGTTAAAATTTATAACCAATAACTAAAACAAAACAAAAACAAAAAGATATTTGTACATAGGGTAATAGAGTAATGCATTACCCAGGCAAGTAAAAGTAAAGGAAGTATAAAAAAAAGTAAACAAATGCAAAGCAAATAGCAAAGAAAAAATAAAATATGCAGGCTGAAAATAAACAAGCTAAGGTGATAAAATATCTATGTACATGCTAGACATATAAGGTAAGGTTGTAAACATAAGGTACTCCTTCATTTAATGCAAGCATGGTATAAGTCAATTCGAATTTTTGTTAAAATCAATTCAGCCTCCTTTTAAAAAAAAATCTCTGATCAAAAGATGAAGATAGTGTACCTGCAAATAGCTACCTAGATATCACCTACCATCTGTACAAACTTCTTTTATATTTACCTTCTCATCTTTGGTTGTTTACAACAAAACAAACCAGAGATATGTAGCAAGCTTTTTCTTCTTTTTCAAACTGAAACAACTTCATCTAAACAAAGGCAAGAAGTTTAAGGAGAATCAAGCAAATCATTTCTCAGTTTTAAAGTTCAAAACTGTTCAAACAAGAAGTGCTCTGTCTTCTCAAAACTGTGAGTAACCTTACACTTTTAAAAGACTAATTACTTATTTGTAATTAAAGGATGATTAATGAAAGGTGTTTAATCAAGATGAATATTTAGGGATTGATTAATTAAATTGATTTCTATTTAATTAATGGTTGTATAAGCAGGATTTATAGATGTAATAATTAATTTAATTTACTTTAAATTAATTAGAGATGGTAGTAATTAATTTAATTCATTTTAAATTAATTACAGTTGTGAATGATAAATCATTGCTTATAAATGAATGATATTTCATTGATTGATTGTGATCTCAGGTATGAGATGAGTAATATCTATTGTGATATGGATGCTTGTTTTAAGCATGATAATATTGATTATCTGTTTGAGTTGATGATATGGATTATCTGTTTATGATGATGATGTTGATTATCCATTGTTAAATTGTGAGTTATCTATCTTTGTGTATATAGATAATTGAATTAAATTGTTTTAACTTTAAAACAACTTGGCCTTAAAAGATACGATTTGGATTTCGATGAGACCAGGATCGGGTTTCCAGATTTGGATATCCGAAAACCACATCGATTCAAATTAACGATAGGTCGTGAATCTGAAGTGAAGATGAAGATTCAGAGTGCAAGGGTTATTATCGTTAACTCTGAGGATGATTCCAAAATGAGTGTAACGAGATAATGCCTTCAGTTTCGTTCGAACCCGGAACGAACTTGTATGGATTGAATGCTTTCAGAACATCGTCAGGTGGACGATGAGCATTCTAAGAGATGTGTTCTCTAAAGGTAATCGTAGCCTCAAGCCTCATCAACCGGGAATGGCTAAAATAGGGGAGGTGCAGCAAGGCTTCGTGGGTAGCTCCCACTGGAGAGCGAGATATACCCCTGTCTAGATGTCCCTTTTTATTTCGGTTGTGTGGGCAGTTGATTGCAACAACTGCTGGGGTTGTCTTGTTTGGGAGTGTCCAGTAAGGGATGGTTCCAGCTTTGTGTTGCAGGGAACTTAGGGTGGGTTCTCGGTACGCTGATCTAGGCCAGGTACTGTAACGGACGGTACCCCGGTAGCCCTGCCATTGTATGGAATCCAAAATCCAATAAGTGCCATCGAATTTGATTGTATTACCCACTTATTGGCTAGTATGCTGGAATTTAATCATGTAACAATTTCAGCTATTTCTTATTTACTTGAAAACCCTAGACCTATTATAATATCACTAAATTTCCTATCAAATTTTTGGTTAGCGTAAGGGAAAAACTTTTCCATGTTTATGTGTGGGAAGTCTTACGTGATACCTTTTGTTTTCAAAGGATTTTCAAAATTAAGCAACTTTAACCTGTTACTCATACCAGAGCCATGTCTGACCCGGAGTTTATTTTCTGTTTTTCTTAAACTCTCGGGTACTCAAATTTTTACGAGTAGCCAAGGGATTCAGGTTAGCATTGACGAATTATGGAAGAGCAAATGGAACAGGAGGCTTCAGCGTTATAGATATGTATAGTGTTCCGCTGTGTTGGTATCTCTGTGTAGTTTCTCTGTATTGTATCGAGTTGTATTAACTAGACAGGTGTTTATAACTGTCTAGTATGTGATGTATTATCTGTGTAACTCTGATGTATATGATACTATGTATTATCTGATGTGATATATTATATTTTGTTCGTTCCGCTGTTGAGATTCTGATGTTGTTTCTTCTTTCTTCTCTACCTTTTCTGTTTTCTATCCCTTTCTTTCTTTATAGTGATACGACTTTCTGGAGGTAGAAAGTTGGGTCGCTACAGGCCTTTAGGTCGTTAGGTCGCTACATCCTCTATGTCGTTAGGTCGCTCTATCTTTTAGGTCGTTAGTACTCTTTCTGGAGTTAGGTCGCTATGTTGTTAGGTCGTGAGTCGCTAAGTAGTGATAGGTCGTTAGGACGCTGGTGTTTTAGGTCGCTTAAAAAAGAGGAGTTAACAAAAATGTTGCGACCCGGATTTTCGGACCGGTAAAATCGCCTAAAAACCCGTTCGTTCTAAAATATAAATAAAAACTACCAACTTAATACACAATATTTGATAAATATTCAACACTATAAAATGTACATGATACAATTTCAATTTTACAAGTTATCAGAGTAATCAATTTAATCTACTAGGTGTGCTTTAATACATACCAAATACAAATGCATATCTAATGCTACAAAACTTTGATGAGAGAGAGACAGCAATAGGCATTCCTGCAAACTCAATAAACAAGTCAATTGCGGAAATAATCAGGACAGACACATTAACACACGATAAATAGCAAAGAATAAACAGAAAAATGTTATGTTATTAACGGGGCTGCATCACTACCGCTTGTGACTGCCTACGTACCCCTACCTAATTGGGTACCCAATTAGATAACATGATCAAGCCAACGTAGTTCTCCTACTGCAAATAGGACTCATGGAGCCTACGATGCATAAACAATATGCAATTCCCAATACTACAAACTTAGGCTTAATCTTTACATTTCGATTTTTCAAATCTAATTACCTTTACGAAAATTATCTCTTTGGACTTTATGTCCGAATTCTTATTTCAAAACTTTTGAAATTTATATGTATATATCTTTTATATTCGAACTAGTTCTTTACTTCAGGATTTGAAAACAAATCACCTTTTGAAACGATGCAAATATACAAGCATACAAAACTACATGCTACCAAATTTCGAGAGGTTTCTAGCCATAACCAAGCCTAGGTCTAGCCTTCTGAATAAATAATAGATTGGTGCATCCCTCTACTCTGACAGACTACACCGATGCTACAGAACATCTGCACCTCCTTTGCCATGCGTTTCGTAGATTATGTGTTACCCGAATCTTTGGTAACACAACAAATTACTTTATATGCCGAAGAACCAAAATCATTTACACTAATAATTATAAATACTTCTAATTTATAATAATTTCCATTTCCAAATCCTTTCAAAAATCACCTTAAAACTATCGGGTTTAGTTTTCAAAATTCTTTCTGTTTTATAAAACATTTTTTTTAAATCCATTCTTTATATAAACCACTTTTATATAAAATTACATCAAAATATTTATTCTCAAATATTTATCTTTTTTTTCTTTTAAAGGAAAACATTTCATAACATTTCAACTTGAAAACCAATTTTCAAAACAATTCATTAAATTTAAGTTAAATTATTATAACCAATTATAATAATTAAATGAACCAAGATTATCGCTAAACACCTTTTAGTCAAATCATAAAATAAATCACAAGGTATTAGCCTACAATTGTTTTCTACTCAGCCCATGCATATGGATAATTAATTGTTCATAAACTGGTCGAGCAAAGTCAACAATCAATAAATTATAATCATTGTTCTTAAACTAGCCGAGCCTATTTCAAACAATCAATCAATGAAATAAACACAACAATAAATTATAATCAATGCTTCATTCTATCAAATATTCATAACACTTTATTTTACCTTGGGTTAAAACGGTTTGATATTTATTTTGGAGCATCCGAGCTTTCCCTTCGATATGTTCCGTCCCTCGCCCAAGTCTCCTTGGATCTCACAGAAGAAACATGTGTACTAGTCGTTTCCACATACACCATTAAGCATTTAACTTCTAAATTTAAAATACTTAATTAAACACACAAACATAGCCAAATGAGGAAATCAAACCACTGTTTTAGCAAACAAAGTAAATAAGCATTCAACAAGGGTTTTCAAACAATACTTAACACTTAAAGTTCCTTTAACTTAGCAATGATTTTAATGAACTTAAAGGAAGAAATAACTCACTTTGGATTCCACTCCGTCAAACTTTAAGGCAAGGAACTCTAGATCTAAACCATACTTCCCACCTATTTTGATAACTTTGTCACAACGGATTTGACTATAGCTTCGCTACTATTTCCCAAAACTTCTTGAAATCCGGCTATAGCTCTGCCATCCTAGAATTTGAGATGAAAAGATATGGAAATGGCTTCTAGGTGGGCATAGCCTTGGGTGAATGGATGGAACTTACTAGCTTGAACTTGACTTAAGTGGTATACTTTTTTATCGATTATTTTTTTAATAACTTTGTTATGCTTTTGGAATTTTTTAGAGAGGCTTAGAAGCCATTAAAGAGTGGAAGAAGAACTTGAAAATGGAGAAGAAAGTTGTGTGGAATTTGTGAAAGAAGTGGTATGTATTTATAGAAAATATTTGGATTAAAATATTATTTTGTATAAAGACCAAAATAGCCTTTGCTTATGCTTTAAGCGAACTAATTTTTGCAACACTTAATGTCACATTTCAAATCATTACTTTTTGTCATTTTTACTTAAGTATTAAGTAAAGAATATAATAATTATGTCTGTTTGATTTAATGTTTACTTTTTGACTTTTATAAAACTTTTTATGCTTACTTTTTGTTAATTGCATTCTAGTATTTTCTAAGTATGTTTAGTAAAAGTAAACTTGATCAGTGAATTAATTAATACTTATATTATTTGAATATATGTTCATATATAAGAAAATAAATGTGTAACAACGTTGCGATAACTTTAAATTGACAAAACGTTGATTTTAGACAAAATGTTTTGTGGTCACATTTTGACGTTTTAGTTAAACTATTTATTTATGTAAAATAAATTTAAAAATAAATTTATATAATTCTATTTAAAAATATAAACACACATAAATTAATTAAAATAATTTATTTAACCATTGAAACATATTTTTTTGAAATCAGGATTTTGTCACTTTTGTCGATTTAAGCAATTATTCCTATTTTTGTGTATATTTCTCTTTGCAAATCCTATCTAATATTATTTAAATCATAAAATGCTATATATTTTATATTTAAAACCACTTTAAATAGTATATTTTAACGTGTTCAAATTCTAGGTCGTTACATTCTCCCCTACTTAAAAGAATTTCGTCCTCGAAATTACAAGGACGGAAAAATATAATGAAAAATCAACAATTAACGAAAGTTAAGCACACCAAAAATTGTAATATCACTCGTAATCCTGGTCAGAGGTACGGTGCTTTATCATATCCATTTTATTTATCAAATTAAGGTAGTATCATTTTTAAAATTCCTAGGCTGATTTACTACCTAGAAAATTTTTACTTAGGCACCTAACCTAAGCTCTGATACCAAATGTGATGATCCGGATTTTCGGACCAGTAAATATCGCTGAATAACCCGTTCGTTCTAAAACTATGAATGAAAACAACCAACTTAGTACACAATATTTGATAAATATTCAACATCATAAAATGTATAGGATATAATTTCAATTTTACAAGTTATTAGAGTAATCAATTTAATCTACTAGGTGTGCTTTAATACATACCAAATATACAAATACATATCTAATGCTACATAACTCTGATGAGAGAGAGAGACAGCAATAGGCATTCCTGCAAACTCAATAAACAAGTCAAATGCGGAAATAATAAGCAGGACAAATACATTAATACACGATAAATTGCAAACAATAAATAGAAAATGTTATGTTATTAATGGGGCTGCATCACTACTACTTGTGACTGCCTACATACCTCTATCTAATTGGATACCCAATTAGATAACAGGATCAAACCAACGTTGTTCTCCTACTACAAATAGGACTCATGGAGCCTACGATGCACAAACAATATGCAATTCCCAAAATTACCCACTTAGGCTTAACCTTTACATTTCGATATTTCAAATCTAATTACCTTTACGGAAATTTTCTCTTTGGAATTTATTCCCAAATTCTTATTTCAAAACTTTTGAAATATATATATGTATATATCTTTTATATTCAAACTAGTTCTTTACTTTGGGATCTGAAAACAAATCACCTTTTGAAACGATACCAATATACAAGCATACTAAACTATATGCTACCAAATTTCGGGAGGTTTCTAGCCATTACCAGGCCCCTGGGTCTAGCCTTCCGAATAAATAATAGTTTGGTGCATCTCTCTAATCAGACGGACTACACCGAGGCTACAGAACATCTGCACCTCTTTTGCCATGCGTTTCGTAGATTATGGGTTACCGAATATTTGGTAACACAACAAATAACTTTATATCATGAAGTGCCAAAATCATTTACACTAATAATTTCAAATACTTATAATTTATAATAATTTCCATTTCCAAATCTGTTCAAAAATCATCATAAAACTATCGGGTTTAGTTTTCAAAATTCTTTCTGTTTTATAAAACATTTTTATAAAACCATTCTTTATATAAACCACTTTTATATAACATTACTTCAAAATATTTATTCTCAAATACTTATCATTTTTTTCTTTTAAAGGAAAACATTTCATAACATTTCAACTTGAAAACCAATTTTCAGAACAATTCATGAAATTTAAGTTAAATTATTATAACCATTATAATAATTAAATGAACCAACATCATCGCTAAACACCTTTTAGTCAAACCGTGAAATAAATCACAAGGTGTTAGCCTACAATTGTTTTCTACCTAGCCCATGCATATGGATAATTAATTGCTCATAAACTGGTCGAGCAAAGTCAACAATCAATAAATAATAATCAGTGCTCATAAACTAGCTGAGCCTAATTCAAACAATCAATCAATGAAATAAACACAACAATAAATGATAATCAATGCTTCATTCTATCAAATATTCATAGCACTTTATTTTATCTTAGGTTAAAACGGTTTGATATTTATTTTGGAGCATCCGAGCTTTTCCTTCGACATGTTCCATCCCTCGCCCAAGTCTCCTTAGATCTCACAGACGAAACATGTGTAGTAGTCTTTTCTGCATACCCCATTAAGCATTTAACTTCTAAATTGAAAATACTTAACCACACAAACATAGTCAAACGAGGAAATCAAACCATTGTTTTAGAAAATAAAGTAAACAAGCATTCAACAAGGGTTTTCAAACAACACTTAACATTTAAAGTTCCATCAACTTAGCAATGATTTTAATAAACTTAAAGGAAGAAATAACTAACTTTGGATTCCACTTCATCAAGCTTTAAGGCAAGGAACTCCATATCTAAACCATACTTCCTACCAATTTTGCTAACTTTGTCACTACGGATTTGACTATAGCTTCGCTACTATTTTCCGAAATTTCTTGAAATCCGGCTATAGCTCCGCTATCCTAGAATTTGAGATGAAAAGAGGTGGTGATGGCTTCTAGGTGGGCATGGCCTTGGTTGGATCGATGGAACTTGCTAGCTTGAATTTGACTTAAGTGGTATACTTTTTTATCGATTATTTTTTTCATAACTTTGTTACGCTTTTGGAATTTTTTAGAGAGGCATGGAAGCCATTTAAGAGTGGAAGAAGAGCTTGAAAATGGAGAAGAAATGTGTGTGGAATTTATTAAAGAAGTGGTAGGTATTTATAGAAAAAAAATTGGATTAAAATAATATTTCGTAAAAAGACCAAAATACCCTTTGCTTATGCTTTAAGCAAACTAATTTTTTTGACACTTAACATCACATTTCAAATCATTACTTTATGTCATTTTCACTTAAGTATTAAGTAAAGAATATAATAATTATGTTTGTTTGATGTAATGTTTACTTTTTGACTTTTATAACACTTTTTATGCTTACTTTTTGTTAATTACATTCTAGTATTTTCTAAGTATGTTTAGTAAAAGTAAACTTGATTAGTGAATTAATTAATACTTATACTATTTGAATATATTTTTGTTATCCCGCCTTTTGGCAAGGCGGTAACACCAAGGAATTGACTAGTAACCAGTGACGGACCGTCCCAGAGATCAGTTATACATGGGCTCACTACGGATATCGATGGATTTTGTCCGAGTCCGGATCAAGCCAAAATTGGTAGGACATGACAAGCTAAGCCATGAGAGCCAAAGTTTCAAATCTCAAGTCAATCCGAGTTCATATACTCAAGTTATGAGCTATACAAGATTGGATAAAAATCAATTACCGGTCGACTCGCTCCTTCGACTCGCTTCGCAACACTCAGGAGAAGCCAGCTTCGACTCGCTTTGCCACGACCGAGAGTGACAACTTCGACTCGCTTCGCTCAGAGGCCAACTTCGAGTCAACCAGGTTCGACTCGCTCCACATCCCTCAGAACTGCTCTCTTCGACTCGCTCCAGTTTGAAACCATCGAAAGTGCACACTTCGACTTGCTCCGCTCAAACAACTGATTCGACTCAATCAGCTTCGACTCCACTGCTCAAACCTTCTATTTCGACTCGCTCGACCAAGTGATCATTTCAACTCGCTCGACCGGTGCCTGCTTCGACTCGCTCGACCAAGCGCTTACTTCGACTTGCTCGATCTGGGCACACTTCGACTCGCTCAATCAGTGAACAGTTCGACTCGCTCGAAGCAACATCCAGGACAGAGTAAAAATCAAGTGCCACGTCACCGAGTCGAACGGAAGCGAGTCGAAACAGGAGCGAGTCGAAGGAAACAGCCTACCGAAAACCCCATTTTGTATCGATCATATCTCCCAATCTACAAGTCCAAATGCTATGAAATTTTCACAGAAGACTACGTGTATGCTGAAGAATGTCCACGCCAAATTTCGACTCCATTAGATGAAATCTTGAGCGAGTCGAAACCTGTTCGTGTCGATCATGGATCGGACCGAAACTTCACGGGCTTGGGCGTACGGGCCTGGTCACGTGCCAGAGAGGGTCTCCTGAGACCTGAGTGAAATATCAGCCTCCTACACCTATAAATAGGCTCCCAAAGCCAACAGAAAAGGGGTTCTTCTTCCTCTTTGAGATCTCCAACGCCCGGACTCCGCCAGATCCAGATCTGAACTCCATTGCTACTGCTACCAACGAATTTTACTACTGCAAATCATTGTTATTCGTTGTAATTTGTTGAAATCAATTGTAAACATCAAAGAAAGATCAATAAAGCAAACTACTGCATAGTGGACGTAGGCTATACGCCGAACAACTCTAAATTCTTATGTCTCCTTGCACATTACTTATTCTCATTTCTGAAATTTGGAGTTTTTGTTAGATAATTCTTCTTTTTCCATTTAATTTCTTCACTTTATCTCTTCAAAAACTTTCAAAGAGTGTTGTGCCCAATTTTGGTACAAACAATTTTCATATATAAGAAAATAAAGGTGCAACAACGTTGCAACAGCTTTAAATCGACAAACGTTGATTTTTGACAAAATGTTTTGCGGTCACATTTTGAGGTTTTAGTTAAACTATTTATTTATGTAAACCAAAGTTAAAAATAAATTTTTATAATGCTATTTAAAAAAATAAACACTCATAAATTAATTAAAATAATTTATTTAATCATTGAAACTTACTTTTCTGAAATTAGGATTTTGTTACTTTTGTCGATATAAGCAATTATTCCTATTTTTGTGTATATTTATCTTTGTAAATCCTATCTAATACTATTTAAATTATAAAATGTTATATATTTTATATTTAAAATCACTTTAAATAGTATATTTTAAAGTGGTCAAATTTTGGGTCATTGCAAGTATATTTTCAAATTCGAAATTTAATTAGATATAATTTTTTTTCATTCTATATTTTATAACTATTAATTGGTTAGGAATTTTTTTTCTAATGATTCTATTAAATCTCACTCTTTACAGAAGTGAATTCCAAATTTAAAATCATTTTAATAATAGTTTTTATAGAAATTCAATTTTTTTTTACAAATACGTCCCGATGATTATTCTCAATAATCATTTATATTTATACCCTAAATAGGAATATAAATTCTAGTTCTACCCTGCACACCTAAGGGATGGAACTCTAAGTCTCACTAGGTTTAAATCTCGAATCTGTGTCAATTATATTGTATAATGTTCTGAATTCATCTATAATACCAAGCCGGGATGACCCCACTGCAATGCCCAGTTTAGCAAAGAACAATACAGGTAATGTTGTCTACTAATCCGGAGAATATAGTTGGTTAAGGACGATCGAATGTGACTATATCTTTATACTAACACTGATACGTCTTATTTACCGTTCTGAGGATCTTAACTGAAAATTTAACGTGTACATTTTTAATACAAAATAATAAACACACCGATTAAAAATATTTAGAACAATATATAATATAGATAATCAGAATCAGAGTCACGGATTGCAACGGACTAATATACAACATATTTCATAATAAGATGTGAGTCTACAAAATATCTAGGCTCACTCTAATATACATCATATCTCATACATAATATCAGGTATAAAATGACTATTGAATAATTTACATGACACAACTACTAAATGTTAATATACATAATGTTGAAGTAAACTGAAACTGTAAAAATAGTTTACTCCCAAGCTAACTCAAAATCCAAGAGTCAATGAGTCCATGTACCTATAAAGTCTCGGCATGACCCGAGTATTATTAAAAATAATAAACGGGTCAGACTATATCCAAATAAAAAGGTGAGGTACTAATATCATAATTATATGACTTAAAATAATAAGCCATAATAAAATATGCCAAACAAACAATCATAATAAAGCATATTAATTAAATTCACCTTTTTATAAATTCATAAATGACTTAGCTCTAAAATAAGTCATCTCAAAATATGCCTAAAAACCCAAAAATGCATAAAAGGCATATCAAACCAGTAGATACAGATATCATAATTATGACTGAACAATAACCAAATAAGTCATAAATAAAATATGCCCAAAAAAATACTCAAATAAGGCATATCTAACAAATCACCATTTCATAAATACATATCCTCAATAGACTATCATCTCAAATATAGTGATAACCAATTCAAAATTCCTCAGAGCCATAAAGGGTACAAAATATCCATATTAAAAATCTTTGAAGAAATAATCATCAATAATGAAATAATAATGGTAGTCATCTATCAGTTTAATGCAGTGACACGCAATCTACCGAAAGAGACCCGCTACATAGAAAGGAAGCCTAAAAGAGATTGCAGATTAGGAACACCACTCAAAGAAAAGAGCAACAGTGTGCCTAATCTGTCCTATGCAAATTTACCTACCGAAATAGGTAAACATAGTCTAACTATATAAAACAAAATAAACTGATAGATTGTAGTATCTATAGACTACGATGCATGTAAAAATTTGCCTTCCGAAAGAGACAGCTGTATTTAAACCATAATAGATCTTCTGAAAGAGATCTACCTTCCCCAATCTAAAAATATATCGATTCTCAGATCAATGAAAAATGAGTTATCTTCTCTCGGGGATCTATCGGTCTGAAATCCGAACACCCTAAGATAATACAACTCTAAGTGTTTAATATTGTCACTCTAGTAATCACAAGAATTTAACTAACTATCCCATACCTGGCAGTAAATTCAAGTATTAACTAAAAGCTAGTTTCAAACTCTATTTGAAAAATTATAGTAATAAACAAATGAATTGTACGAAAAGTCCCATACCAATCCGACAATTCAATTGTTTATTAAAATTCTTTATTTCGTAGAAAATCATGAAATTCACTAAAAACACATTTGAAAACATAAATTTCTCAAAAGCGATGATTTTAAAACTCATCACTTAAAAAAATACACTAACTCGTATATAAAAAGAAAAGTATTACAAAGTTTTAAGTCTTAAAAATTAAAATTCCTTTATTAGATCTTTGAATCAAAACAATATTTTCATAGTTAATAATTCATTTATTTCAAATCTATATAGACCTGTGTGTGTATGTGTCTCTCTGTGTGTGTGTATAATACTACTTCACGACAAAGAGCAACACAAAAATCATGTGCATTCAAAAAGTTAGATTTTCACTAAATTACTTAGTTCAGAAAATCAGTTTTCAATTGCGGTTTTGACCCACTAAACTTAAGAATTTCTAAAAAAAATAAAGAACATGAAAGTTGTTAACTAAAGTCTTAGCTTTTCATAAAAAAGTTTGCATAATTTGAATTTATGATTAAAAAGTTATGGTCGTTTTACTCTCGGTGTGGACTAAAAAATTTCATATGGCTGCATTATAACATCGGTTTACAGCTCAATTTAAACCCCTTTAAATGAAGTATTTCAAGAAATGATCAAAACATAAGTTCTTCCTACTGGAATTATCTTTCTATTACAAAAAGAATCATCAAAAATGGATTTAGCAATTAAAATATATGATCAAAGCAAGTTTCAGATTTTTGTTACTTAATTCTACCTTTCATCCTCAAGACAGCGAAGGTAAAATGCATTTTCGACCATATAAACATCAAAATATCGCAAACTCTAAAACATGAAAGTTATATAATAAAGTTTAGAATTTTCAGAACATTTGGAATTATCGAATTTCCAATCAGTAACGAAAGGGATATGGGCAAATCAATTTTGGGTTTAAAACTCAGAAATTTATACTAAAGACAGAATTGTGATTTTACTTTCGTTTCTATTTCAGGTCAGGTAAATGACAAAATATTGAAAGGCAACAAAAAGTAAAATTGTTTCTCACTGAATATAGTTTCTAGCCTAAAAAGATTGACCCCAAACGGGTTTGAAACCTATAAGTTATCGTTGTTTTACTTTAGCACATTTTCCTAATTCAGTTTCAGCAACCATATCATGTTTTCAAAAAGAGCATTCATTTCAATTTTAACATAACCATGGAATTTTCAACAAATAATGTTTCATAACTGCAACAAATTGATTCAATTTAACATCTAAATTACTAGTTGAATCAATCAAAACAATCATGCAAGCAATTTCAAAGATAGTGCTGAGGATTGTTCACCAAAATCACCACCATTAAACAATAAATCATCTCCATGCCCTAGTTTTCACGTTCGTCGCTGTCTCGACCAGCCACCATGGTCCCTACCATATCGCTGCTCCACCACATGAGGATCTTTGTTGTTTCATGCTTCGCGTTTCCACCAGGTCGCTGCTCCATTGAATGATTTTCAAATTGATTTGAAACTCGATTTAGGAATTTTTAGGCTTGGATTCTAGGTTTGAGATGAAGGAAGCGGATAAGCCAATTAGTTTGTTACAGGGAATGGAGAATTAAACGTAAAGGTATCCACTTAAGGAATTAAGGTAGGTAAGGTTAGTGGGTTTGTGTTGACTAGTGGGCTTGTAATTCATTAAGACCTAAAACAAATTAAATCAAGTTTTCTTTCCTTGTGGTGAAAATAAGGCACACATCCCTAAAATCAAACTTAATACAAAAAAAATATAAATTACATCCCTATTTTCAAATACTGCAATTTTCTTCCCTAAAATACCCCTCTACTTCATGGCTGAACATTGGTTCTTCAAATGTGGATGTTATTCTCACATCCATAATTAAATTTGCACACCATTAATTATCAATCTTTAAAAACGCAATAACTTTTTGTAGAAACGACGGATTAACAAACCGTTTTCACCGTTAAATCACAAATTTTATTATCTTTCTAATGAGTGGCAATATGCATATGTAAAAACAACGGCATGCCAAGTTTTATGCAATTATATGGTATGATTGCTGGTAATTCGGCAATTATATGCAATAATTGCAGAAAAGTCTGCAATTATATGGTATAGTTGCATTTTGCTATGATTACTTGGAATAATTGCAGACTTTTCTGTAATTATTCGATATAATTGCATAAAAGTATGCAATTATATGGAATTATTGTAGAAAAGACTGCAAATATTCCATTTAATTGTAGAAAAGTCTGCAATTATATGGAATAATAGCAGAAAAGTATGTAACTATTCCACCGAATTGCATAAAAGTCTGCAATTGTTCCATATAATTGCATAAAAGTCTACAATTATATGAAATAATTGCTGACATTTGAAGAAAAATTGATGATTATTTCATATAATTGTAGGAAATGGCGAGTATACGGAATAGTTGTAGAGAAGTCTGCAATTATATGGAATAATTGCTGACATTTGAAGAAAAATTGATGATTATTTCATATAATTGTAGAAAATGGCAACGATAAGGAATAATTGCAGAAAAGTCGGCAATTATATGGAATAATTGCAGGGAAGTCTGCAATTATTCCATATAATTGCATAAAAATATGCAATTATTCCATATAATTGCATAGAAGTCTGCAATTATATGGAATAATTGCGGACATTTGAAGAAAAATAGATGTTTTTTAAAAATTGTAGAATTATCTGCAAATATATGGAATAATTGTAGCCTTACTACAAATATGATTTTTTGGTATCAACAACAGATCTCATTTTAAAGATTGTAAAATTTATGATTTTTTGGTGAAAACGGTATGCTGATCCGATGTTTCTACAGAAAGTTATGCGCTTTGAAATGCTAAAAACGTAAAGGGTATTTAGGTCTTTTGGCGCAGGCGGATTTGAAAACAGGGACTACAAACGTAAGTTTATTTTGAGGAGGATGTTTTCTCTATTTTGATACTTAACAGGGATGTGAGCCAAACTATCCCTTCTTTATGTGTGTGTGTATTGCCCAAATTCTTAAACAAAATTTATATTTGAACTAGAATTCAAATGCTAATTTATTCCATATTCTAAAATTCCAATATTTTATTTAAACAATGTTTTGACTAATTTGAAATCCATAAATTAAATCAATTATTCAAACTAGATTAAATTTTATAATTAAATTTCTAAAATTTTAGATATAAATTAAGCAACACTAATTAATCAGAATTAATTAGGTGATTAACAACAGGGTTGTTACATCTTTCATATTTATATTTTAGTTGTATCACTATACAACGATTATATATATATATATATCACTGCCTCATTGTGATTCATGTTTGACATCGTAATTAAAACAATACATTGATTATATATATAATTAGTTGGAGATGTGGAAGTCAAAAGGGAAGGGAATTTAGACAAAGGAGATAAGGAGAAGGAGAGAACATATAATATAAAAGATTCGAAGGATAAGAAGAATAAGGAGAGGAAGGAGGAGGAGATGAAGATGAGGATGCCAACGAAGACGAATCATTCGAGGACATCCCTTAAGGCAGCCAGGCCACTCAACCACCCAAGCTAAAGAGAATGATCATCAAATTTGTGCAGTTAAAGCGCTTAGCAGTTCTATAGTGGTGGAGGTCCAAAAGGTTATAGCGGTGTTTGCACAAAAAATGGGCAAACACCTCCAAGTCGTATGATTTAGTCGATTTTCTGTTGTTCTTAGTGATCTGGATACTTTATGCAAATATGTAAAAAGCAGGGACTAAATTGTAAAAGACACACAGGTTTATAGTGGTTCGGCCAGAATGTGCCTACGTCCACTTTATGTTTTATTCTCCTTTACTGTTCAGATTACAAGTACAAAGCTTTGATTACAAGTGTATGAAAGTTGTTTGAAAGTTCTCTCCGTTCTTGAGCTCTCCAACTTGTCCGCCATTGTTGTAACCTTGCCCCTCTATTTATAGAGTGAGGTTGGGGGTAGGGGTCTTGGATGTATGTAGCTGTTGATGGGCCTGGGCTGATGCAATCTGGCCTAGCAACGTTGGTTCGGTAGTGCTTTGGTTCGGCCATGGGGGGAGGCGTGGATTGATCAGTAGTAGAGGATTGGTGTTGATTCGGCTAGGCTTTGGAAGCGAGTTGGTCCGATGGTGGGAGTAGGTGATTGACTCGGTAGGGAGTGGCTCGGTAGGGAGTTGGTTCGGCAGCGAGTGGCTTGGTAGGGAGTTGGCTCGGTAGGGAGTTGGCTCGGCAGCGAGTGGTCCGGTAGGGAGTGACTCAGTAGGGCCTTGATTCGGTGGTGAAAAATGCGCCCAACATTTGCCCCCCAAAGTGGGGCATAGGCTTGCATATGTCGCGCTTTGTTTTCCTCCAATTCGGCCCAAGTGCTGAACCAGCTGGTTCGGTTATCCTATGCTTGCCTATAAGTAAGGGCCTTATGCTCTCATTATTCCTCACTATTCGAAATAGCCGGACCAAATACTTGCCTGCCGAATCAATCATTTCGCCGAACCAGTTTGATTGCCGGACCAGGTGAGCTTTTCTTCCGCCGAATAAACTTTATGCCTGAATTAGCGAATGATCTCCTAAGGAGCATAAGTGCCGAATGAACTTTAAGTCTCGAATTACCGGTCGGTACTTTTATGTTTTGAACTATAAATGAGACTCCAGACTTGTTAGGTAATTGTTTGTTTATATTTCTATACTCCTTGTTCTAACGATATGTTTTCTCGTGTTTGCAGATAATGTCTCATAAAGTAGAAACTCGTTCTGATAAAAAGAAATCTAAGGATAAAGGAGAGTCCTCCATCGTGCCCCCAGCCCAGGCAGAACCGGGACGACATGGACCTACCCCGAGATCGTTAGTGGACAGGTACGGTCCACAAGAGCTCTTGAACTCACCGCCTGACTGCTTTCCCAGCTCCCTCAAAGATGAGCAGCTTGACGCTATATCTAGAGCTTTCGGGATTAATAGAGCGCAGATGAGGTTGCCGGGGAACAGAGTGATGCTGTATGACCCCCCAGAAGGATATTTTGCTTACAGTAGGTATCATTGCATGTGTGGTGCCATTCCTCCGATTAACGCCTGGATAGTCAGCTTCATCACATACTTGAAGGTGGCTCCTTTCCAGCTTCAGCCTAATTCCTATGCTATCTTGGTGAGTTTGTTTATTATCTTCCAGAGGAGATACGGGCGTCCTCCTTCCAACCGGGAAATCCGGTACTTGTACAACTTGAGAGGCTACAAGAAGGGGTCTCCTTATGTTAGCTTAGAGTCGGCTGTGTCCTTAAAGCCAGTCCTGGATTTATATTCGAAATTCAGCATGTTCAAGAAGGAATGGTTTTTGGTCAAAGATGACTCCGTTTCTTTCCGCCGCTTCACCTCAGGCTGTAAGTTGAATCTCATCTATGATTTTTGTTCTGACTGCAATACTCCTCCTTACGTGCTTTATTTCTTGCTAGCGATAGGTGGCTTTGCGGTTATAGAGAACGATCGTCTAGTTCGGATGGCTAAGGAAATAGAAGCCATTCCGGAAGGGGAGAGAGCGGCTTCTTATTTAATCAGGAATGCTACTCTTCTGGGGCTCAACCTGATTCTGCCACGTCAATCTGTGGTCAAGCAGAGAGACATAGCTGAGGAGAGGGCCGCCAAAGCTAAAGGAGGGGCTGCGACGAAGAGCAGTAAAAAGAAACCCTTCTCAAAGCAACCAATTGCCGGGGGGAAGAAACTTAAGAAATCCGATGGACCCTCCCCTAGCACATGTCCAGACGCTCCGGAGGAGGAAGATGGGGAGGAGGAAAGAGGCGATGGTGAAGGAGGTGAGGCGGAGAGTGGAAGTGGTGGAGAGGGTGATGGACATAGTGGTGATGATGGTGGTGACGGACAGAGTGGTGATGGTGCTGGGGCTTTGTCTTCTAAGCAAGCGAATGTGATCCAGGAGTGGACGGACGATGCTTTCCGCCTAGCTTTCGAAGGGTTGGAGGACGAACCGGCTCTGGTAGAGGAGCCTAAGAAGGCTGACAAGGCCGGAGCCGGCACCGACTCATCTTCCAAAAGTGTCCCAGTTGAGGCAGCCCCCGCGACTCAAGGTGAATTTTTGACTTCTGCAGACTCCATTTATGATAAGGACTTAGGAATATTTTATGGTCAGCTCCCGTCCTGGAATGAGATCCAGGACTTATTGTAGTATCCCACTCCTCCCCAGGGTTTGTATAACAAAAGTGTCTCCTTACTTTTCCTAACTAGACATATTTCTTGATTTATAGTTCAACGTCTGCTTGTAACACTTGGTTTTTGTCCCAGGATCGGGTAAAGTGGCCAAGGCACCGGGTGTACGTCACCGTCTTGAACAATATAAGCTTCTAAGGGCTTCCACTAAGCCAAAGACTCCGACTAACCGCCCTGGAGACGTAGTCGGCTACCATCCTCTTCTTGGAGTTATCGAAGAGGATATCCAAAAGAAGAAGGGGAGTCGCTCCTTGTTGGAATCTCCATCTGATCCTCAGCCCCTGACTCAGCCTCTTCAGGATGCCACGGAGGAGAATACTGAGCTTATTCCTTCCCCGCACCCGTCTGAAAACCCTACCGTTACCCCGATAGACCATCCTGGCTTGGCTCGTAATCCGTTTGCGGGTCATCCGGATCTAGATCCGGATTTCCATGATATTTCCTTTGATGAGGCTATTGGTGAGCACCTTCTCCCTCGTAATCCCATTGTAAGGGTGCTTGACGAGGCCAAGTCTCTGGACCTTGATTTGCTTACCACTCGGGTTGTAACCTTGGGGGACGAAGCTAAGGCAAACATTGACCGGGTTGCTGAGGAAACCAGGAAGTTGATGGGGCATCATGCTCGACTGGTTAAGGCTGGAGAAGAAATCGGCAGTGCTAACATTCGACTGCGTTTAATGGTTTCTGACCAGGCCAAACAACTTGCTGATCAAGCCATCCAGATCTCTCAACATGAGATCGCATCTAGGCAATTAAAGAAGACCATGGAAGAGGTCAGCAGGGCAGAGATGCGAAAAATGGAGGCCGTTTGTAAGGAATGGATTGATATGGCTATTGCAACGGTGGATGAGGTTCGGAAAGCGGATCTCGAGCGGATACAGGAGTTGTCTGGGAAACTTGAGGCTGCGGAGCTTGCTCAAACCAAGCTGAAGGATGAGATGAAGGCGATGAGAAAAACCTTTCAGGCTGACTGCTCGCGATACCAATCAGAGAGGGACGCCACCATTGCAAAGCTGTTGGCTTATGGGGACCAAATAAGGGAGTTCGAGGAGAATGAGGGGATAATGGATGAGATGCTTCAAGATATATACTTTCGCACTTGGAAACAGGGCAACTTATCTTGGATGGATGATTACCCCCGAGTCATGGCCAGGATTTATCTTAGGGCCCTGGAGGAGGCTAGGTCCGATGTAGATAAGGAGGGTGGCGTGGCCTTTAGAATGGATGTGGTTACGGCTCAATTCACCAAGGAGGAGAAGGCGGCGGTGAGAGAGGGTATGCGGCTGCTTGCTGCTGAGGAGGTTGGTGTGCAGCTGGAGGATGATGATCAAGGAGCAGAGGCTGGTAAGTCTTCTCTTTTAGCTTTTCGTAACCTGACTGCTTATCGCTTACCTAATGGATTCTTCTTCTGGATTGGACAAGTGAGACCTCCGAGGTACCGACTACCTCCGACCAGCATGTTGAGAGTTCCGATCCCATGGCTAAGTAGATCTCGGAGGGCCGATAGGATAGAGATGAAGCTCTGATGCAGTTGACTCCCTGACTTGACCTGGATGTCTTTTTGGTTTGTTTGACATTGCTGTCTACGCTAGCTCTAAAACATTAATGTAACTTTTAGACTGTGATTATGTTATTGGTAATCAAACGACTTTATTCTTAGCCTGTAATTTTTAACTTAAGCTGATTCTGTCATATTTGACTGCCTAAGTTATTTTGATGTGTTGCATAAGAAATACAGCTGTGCACATGCTTGTGATTCCATTGTGTTTGATGCCAGTTTCTTGCTTAAGATATAATTTCATACCTTGCAAAGTTAATGTGATGTGCGAATAAATTATAGCTATGTATTTATTTACAAGAGAAGAAAGTACCGCCCTTCATGTCTTAGTTGTAGATGGTAGCTTTAAATGTCTTATATGACTGAGTATGGAAGGTAGTTGATTGACCTGTCATCCCATTGGGAGTTCTTATCCCCATTGCTGAGCGTCTCCTACTTTGTGTCATGTACTTTAGGGATTGTTATAGAGGATAGGAGGAAAGTATTTAAATAAGATAGAAATATAAGAAAAAGTAAAACTTCCAATCACGGAAGGCCTGCGGTGTACTTAAGTTCGAGGCAAACGGGTTTTGTAGTCACTTTCCCTAGCTGTGGGTCTTGGAGACATTTGTCACCCATCTTACGCCTCCACGGGGAGTTTATCCTTTTTACCACAGCCGTACTTAAGACACTCGGAGCCGAGATCGCGCATAGTAACTACCCAGGCCATTATGGCCCATAATCGTGGGTATTATTTGATTTACCGTGGTCGGCTAGCGTGGGTGCCGATCGTCAACCATGAACTACCCCTGGCTGGCCACACCTTATGTTGGGGCTTAAAGTAGGTTCACGGTTGCCGGCGAGCCGAACGCCGTAATGAGCTACCTAGGCAATAGTCGGCCTACTCGGTGGCTTATAATCGGCTCATTACAGTTGGCTTTAAGGGTCGATCGCGAGCATTGAGTTAACCCGCAGCAGAGGGATGCTGGAGCAAAAGTGTCTCATTGGCGAGGGCATAGATTCGCATAGTACCTGTTAGGTCTTGTCCAGGTGAAGTCGCGCCGTGATGTGTCTCGAATGGAAATGCCATTACACAGGATTTCGTCCAACAGAAAAGGATAAGTTTAACAAGCAGCCAAGATACAAAGGAACAAGTTAAAAAGAGACAAGTTTTTAAAGTGGTTCGGCACGAAAATGCCTACGTCCACTGATTCTCTTTGTTAATTCACTTCATATGGGCAGTACAAGTTAAGAAAAGTATCGACGAAGATGTTGGATGTTCCATGCCCTCTGGAACACCTCCCCGTCCACTGTTGACAAAATATAATCTCCGTTGCGGAGATCTTTATGAATTACATATGGCCCGTCCCAGATTCGATCTAGCGCTCCAGGGCGTGGGAAGATTCGCTTGAGGGATCTCCTTTTTGTAAGCTACGATGCTTGACTTTGGAGTTGTATTGCGTTGCCACTTTTTGCTTGTGAGCTGCTGCTTTGAGGGCTGCATCATTTCTTCTTTCCTCAATTAGATCCAAAGACATGTGAAGGAGTTCTTCGTTCTCTTCTGGGTTATAGTGGATCCTACGGTGGGAAGGCACTATAGTTTTAACTGGGAGCATAGCCTCCGATCCGTATGCCAAAGAGAAAGGAGTATGCCCCGTTGATGTTCTTAAAGATGTGCGATAGGCCTAAATTGCCGTAGGAAGTTCATCCACCCAAGCGCCTTTTGACTTCTCAAGTTTCTTTTTGATTAGAGTTTTGAGAATTTTGTTGACAGCTTCGACTTGTCCGTTTGCCTGGGGGTAAGCTACAGATGAGAAGCTTTTGTGAATTCCGTGCTCTTGGCACCAGTTGGCGAACTCCTCGCTGTCAAACTGAAGTCCATTGTCCGATATGATTTTAAGTAGGACTCCGTACCTGCATAGAACATTTTTGATCAAGAAGTTAATAACTTTTGTTGAAGATACTTTATTCAGGGGTTCTGCTTCCACCCATTTGGTGAAATAGTCGACTACCACTATAGCATATATGGCTCCGCCTCGGCCCATTGGAAGTTCGCCAATCAAGTCAATTCCCCATACTGCAAAGGGCCAAGGGCTGGTCATTTGAGTAATCTCAGTTGTTGGTAGCCGCAGAATCTTAGCAAATTTCTGGAATCTGTCACATTTTTTGACGAAATCTAAGGCATCTTTGCTTAAGGTGGGCCAGAAATATCCATATCGGAGTATCTTCTTTGCCAGAGTCTACCCTCCAGTGTGATCTCCGCAGCTTCCTTGATGGATGTTGAATAAGATTTCCTTTGCTTCCCTTCCAGCGACACACCTTAATAAGGGGTTAGAGAAGCCGCGCCGATGAAGGGTGTCTTCTTGTATTGTGTAGCGGGAACCTCTCCTCAAAATTTTCTTGACTTCGTTACGCTTGTCGAGTAGTGTGCCGTCTTGTAAGTATTTTTGGATGGGAGTCATCCAAGTTTCCTCTTTGATTGCAGCTATCAGATTCACCTGCTCGAAACTCGGGGTCAGCTGCTTTGAGATGGCCACTGCTCTGGAAATAGTGTCGTCTCTCATGCTAGCTTGCTTTGCCAATTCGTCGGCCTCTTGGTTCTCTTCCCGAGGGATGTGTTTGATTAAATAGTGATCTAATTGATCGAGAAGCAGCTTGGTCTTCTTTAGATATGTCGTGAGTCGTTCTTCTCGAGCCTGAAATTCTCCTAGTATTTGATTTACAATAAGTTGAGAATCACTATGAAGACATAAAGAATTGGCTCCAATCTCTAAGGCAAGTTCTAATCCAGCTATCACTGCTTCATACTCTACATCGTTGTTGGTGGCAGCGAATTCCAACCTTAGAGCATAGTGTAGCTTATTTCCCCTGGGAGTGATTATTACCACACCTGCCCCCGAGCCTTGTTCGTTTGACGCTCCATCCACAAAGAGATTTCACTTGATGTCTTCTACTATTTCCGATTGCTCCTTACCTTCGTTGGTAGTGAATTCGGCAATGAAATCGGCCATGGCTTGTCCCTTGATGGCGGTGCGAGGATGGTAGGTGATATCATATTGACTTAGTTCCATGCACCATTTAAGTAGTCGCCCAGAAGTGTCGGGACGATGGAGTACTTGCCTTAGTGGTTGATCGGTCAGAACTCTGATGGAATGAGACTGGAAATAGTGACGCAGTTTCCGCGATGTTATTAGTAAACAGTACGGTAGTTTCTCAAGTTTAGGATATCTGGCTTCCGCCCCTGTAAACCTCTTGCTTACAAAGTATACTGGCCGCTGCGTGCGTTTGTCTTCTCTCACCAAGGCGGTGCTTAGAGCATGAGATAACATAGCAAGGTATAGGTATAGCTCTTCGCCTTTGTTTGGAGTTGAGAGTACTGGTGATCTCTGGAGGTGTTCGATTAAGTTAAGGAAAGCTGTTAAGCATTCGTCAGTCCATTCGAACTTTCCTTTGTCTTTCCTTAGAGCTTCAAAGAAAGGGATGCATTTGTCAGTTGCTTTAGAGATGAATCTGCTCAGGGCGGCCACCTTCCCATTTAGGCTTTGCATTTCTTTTCGGGTAGAAGGTATCCTTATATCTTTCAGAGCTCGGACTTGTTCAGGGTTTGCTTCAATTCCTCTGGCATGGACGATGAATCCCAGGAACTTTCCTGATGATACTCCAAAGGAGCACTTTAGAGGATTCAGCTTCATTCCATATTGGCAAAGTATTTGAAACATCTCGCCCAAGTGGCTTACGTGATCGTCGGCTTTCCTTGACTTTACCAGCATGTCATCCACGTAAACTTCCATAGTTTGTCCTATTAGCCCCGCAAACATCTTGTTGACAAGGCGCTGGTAGGTGGCTCCTGCGTTTTTAAGTCCAAAAGGCATTACTTTGTAGCAGTACAATCCCCGGTCAGTGATGAAACTAGTGTGGTCTTGATCGGGAGCATGCATAGGAATTTGTTTATATCCTGAGTATGCGTCCATAAAAGATAAGAGTTCGTGCCCGGTTGTGCTGTCCACAAGCTGATCGATTCGGGGAAGTGGGAAGCAATCCTTCGGGCAGGCGTCATTTAAGTTGGAGAAGTCAATGCATGTTCGCCACTTCCCATTAGCCTTCTTTACTAGTACCGGGTTAGCGATCCACTCTGGGTTGATGGCTTCTCATATGAAGTCATTGGCAAGTAGGTCCTTTACTTCTTTATTGAGGGCTGCTGATCGTTCCGCCCCCATACTTCTCTTTTTGTGTTTTACTGGCGCCTTGGTAGGATCGATGTTTAGTACGTGGCATGCTATGTCTGGGAAGATTCCAGTCATGTCAGCGTGCGTCCATGCGAATACATCCAAGTTGTGGCGGAGAAAATCAATGAGTTGTTCCTTCAATTCTGCTTTCAGTTGGGACCCGACTTTCAATAGTCTACTTGAGTCGTGTTTGTCCACAGATATAAATTCCATAGCCTCTGCCGGCTCGGCGATGGCCTCCTCCTCTTTGTCCCTGGGGTCTAATTCATTGAAAGGGTCACTGGTATATCGAAGAGGAGGGGCTTTCTTTAGTTGCTATGCTTCCAAATTTTTCGTGCAGAGGGTAGTCTCTTCACTCTTCCCTTTATCCTTCCTGAGGCTATTGCGAAGTTCAGTTACATAGCAACCTCGAGCAATGTCCTGGTCTCCCTCTACTTCCCCTATTCCATTGTCCGTTGGAAATTTCATCTTCAGGCACCATGGGGCCAGGACAATTTAGAAGTCAGACAAGGCTGGTCTTCCTAAGAAGGCGTTGTAGGCCGAGTGGTTTTCTATCAGCACGAATGTTTGTTTCCGCACAACGGAGCGGGGATGACTTCCAATTTCAACAAAGAGGTCCAATCGCCCGAGGGGCATCTTCGCATTTCCAGTGAAACCGTGTAGTGGTTTATTGCAGGGAAAAACATCCTTCATTGACAGCTTCATTTTGTCGAATGCATGCTTGAATAGGATATTCACTGAGCTTCCAGTGTCTATTAGAATTTGGAAAACTTCGGCTGGACCGAGCCGGGCAGAGATAACCATGGGATCTGTGTGAGGGTACTGCCTTCCCTCCAAGTCACGCCTACTAAATGTGATGTCATCATTCTCTATCCGCTTCGGGTGGCGTTCTTCTATAATAGAATTAACGCATTCTTCATTGTTTCTAAGTGACTTTCCGTACCTTTCCATCTCCGCCCAGCTTCCGTCGGAGATGTGTGGCCCTCATGAGATGGTATGGACCACTATCTTCTCTTGACTGGAGCCGCTGGTGTTGCGATTTCCTCTGCCTCTTTCTGGAGAGGGTAGCCTTGGGTTCTCATTGGCAGGAGCTGGAGTCCTGTTCTGAGCCTTTACATAGCGTTCTAGTCTCTTTCTTCTGATGTGTTCTTCAATCAAGTCCCGAAGATGATGGCATTCATTGGTATCATGCCCATGGGATTCGTGGAAGCGGCAGAATTTTCCAGACTTAATTGCGTTATCTGATTCCTTCTTGTACGGGGGGCGTTTGTATTTAACATCGTCTTGAGTGACCAGGAAGATGTTTTCGATTGTTTCATTCAAAGGGGTGTAAGTGTCAAATCTCGGTCCTGGCCGATATAGACGCTTTTCTCCCTTCTTGCCCCCAGCATTGTCTCTATAGTCATTTCTTCGAACGTCCTTTGCTACAGCGGGCGGGTTGCCGTGAGCTGCCTTATTTTGTTGCCCTGTCTGCCTCTCAGTGGCAGCGTCTTCAAGTCTCATATATTTCCCAGCTTCATGGAAGAAATCGGGTAGAGTAGCTGGTTTTTCCTTTGTCAATCTTCTAGCAAATTTAGTATCCGGATGCACACCACTACAGAGGGCCATTAAGATAAGCTTCTCATCGGCATCTTGGACTGCGGCCGCTGCGGCATTGAATCGGGTTAGATATTGCTGTACTTCTCCAGGTTTTTGTTTGCTACTGGATAAGGAATAAGCGTCCTTGGGTTGCTCCACATGAATGCAGAACTGGCTGATGAACTTTTCTTTCAACATCTCCCATGAGCTGATGGATCCTTGGGGTAGATGGCAGTACCAGGAGGTAGCTAGATCTGCTAAGAATATTGGAAAGCATTTGCACAATACTCCTTCTGTTGCTCCGCTCATGAGCATATGCTGTGTGTATCTTTGTAAGTGTACAACGGGGTCAGAGGTTCCCTTGTAAGGTTCCATCGTTGGCATCTTCCATTCTCGGGGGGTGATGGCAATTTCGATATTGTGGGCGAAAGGGCTGGTTACCCAAGCGCCTACCCCTCGATCTCTTTGATCCCGTTGGATGCACTCTCTGAACAAGCGTGCCATCCTTTCATCAGAATTTGGAGCAGATAGAAATGAGTTCGGTTCTTCTCTATGGGATTGATCCGTCCAGATGACCTATAGGGATGGTATCGTCTATCATTCCTAATATTTTCCAGTGGCTGTCTTTGGTCTTCTGAGAGCATGCTAGGGTCAGCTACAGTTGGCCCTTGCCTTGATCTTCCCCTATTGGGTTCTGTTCTAAGCACTTCCTCGGGTCCAACTTCGGGTTGGACTCTAGCTCGGCCCCGTTCATTGGCATTTCCGTGGTTAGGCAGCATGACAGGCTCAACTACAGTTGACTTCTGCCTGGTACCTCCCCCGTTGGGTTCGGTTCCAAGCGTTTCCTCGGGTCGGAGTTCAGACTGAGTTCGGTCTCGGCTCCTACCATGGTTGCTTCTGTCGTTAGCTTCTTCGAAGAAGGAAGATCTTTGTTGCCTCCGAGATCCTCCAGACTGGGATTCACCCCATGATTCAGTGTTGCGGTTGGACTCTTCAGCATCCCTTAAGCGTGATATGAGTTGGTTCACCAAGGCTTCCTGTTGGGATGTGAAGCGGTTAGTCACTTCAGCCACAACCCTGTCTAGATCTGCCCTAGTAATTGCTGCCGGCAGTCCCATGGCAGGGGTTGTCGGATTTGCCTGACCTCCATTTGGTACTGCTGTTGGAATGGGATGATGATCTGTGACCACTGGATCTGGGATACTACTGGTTGCGATGTTTTTTTCCCTTGTTAACATCTTTCTTCTGCTTGGGAGGCATGTCTTCCAGGCAATGAGCGAAGTTGTTAGGGAGAAAGTTAAGTGGGAGAAGCTGAAGTCTTGAGTTCAACTCTCAATGAAAGCACCAAAAATGTTTGCACAAAAAATTGGCAAACATCTCCAAGTCGTATGATTTAGTCGATTTTCTGTTGTTCTTAGTAATCTGGATACTTTATGCAAATATGTAAAAAGCAGGGACTAAACTGTAAAAGACACACAGGTTTATAGTGGTTCGGCCAGAATGTTCCTACGTCCACTTTATGTTTTATTCTCCTTTACTGTTCAGATTACAAGTACAAAGCTTTGATTACAAGTGTATAAAAGTTGTTTAAAAGTTCTCTCCGTTCTTGAGCTCTCCAACTTGTCCGCCATTGTTGTACCCTTGCCCCTCTATTTATAGAGTGAGGTTTGGGGTAGGGGTCTTGGATGTATGTAGCTGCTGATGGGCTTCGGCTGATGCAATCTGGCCTAGCAACGTTGGTTCGGTAGTGCTTTGGTTCGGCCATGGGGGGAGGCGTGGATTGATCGGTAGTAGAGGATTGGTGTTGATTCGGCTAGGCTTTGGAAGCGAGTTGGTCCGGTGGTGGGAGTAGGTGATTGACTCGGTAGGGAGTGGCTCGGTAGGGAGTTGGTTCGGTAGCGAGTGGCTTTGTAGGGAGTTGGCTCGGTATGGAGTTGGCTCGGCAGCGAGTGGTCCGGTAGGGAGTGACTCGGTAGGGCCTCGGTTCGGTGGTGAAAAATGCGCCCAACAAGCAGGGATATAGCGAAAAATAACGGAGGTGCAAAAAGCTTCAATTTATATAAAACCACATATTTAAAGTTAATTTATTCTCATTCTCACATCATTTGTGTAGAAAAAGAAATATTGTTTAATCTTATATAATAAAATCAATGAATATCATGACTTATGTAGACTAGATTTGGTGAATACAATAGATTTCTAACTTAAATTTTGGTCTTTCCCTCACATTGTTGATTTGGTTTAAAAGAGAACTATTAAAATCAAATTTTGTATATTAATTTTGCTAAAGCGGGTGTTAAAAATCCTTGTTTTAGTGTGTGTAGTGGAAAATAGTGAGGCTTAAATCAGATCTATTGTTTAATAGCGTTAAATTGAACTAGCATAGCGACCGTAGTGCGCTATGTGATATAACGGGGATTTTGCAAGGCATTAGCAGGGCTTTAACTGCACAACATCAAATCCTCCGAAAATGCACCCGTGGCATGCCAAGACCTAATGCGAGAGTCGACTCCTCTAGGCGCATACGATGCTATCTTTTGCTTTTTGAGCAATATCGGGAGCTTCCCAAACTTCTCTCTCAAAGGCCTACACTTTAAACATATCCTAGCTTCAAGCCCGCTCGATTTCAACTTCCCATCAGCTGACTTGCCCCGGCCCATCGAAGGGAAATAAACTATGTCCTTAGAACCCCACAAGCATAGTCCATAGGCAACTTAGGACACGTCTACATTTCACCAGGACCACAAGCATAGTCACTCTGCACTTATTCTTAATCCACTTCTTAATCACTTACTTGACTCCATTTATTTTTAGGTACAATAGTAAGTCCTCCTTTCCAAGAAAGGGATCTGTAACCTGGTTGGGGTCACTATTATGATTCTGCTATGACAAGACAAAAGGAAATAGAAGGAGAAGGAATATAGAGAGAGGGATGAGGAAGAGAAAAGATGGCACAACTTTGAGCACAAAAGGTCACGAGACTGCTTTAGGTCCAGAATAGGTTTTAATTTGCCACATCAGGAATGATCTCCACTTTCGAGGTACCAAGACCCACACTTTGATATACCCAACTTCCCCAAGGGACAAATTCCAATCCCTCATCTCTCTCAAGCCTTTGCTTTGGTCAACCCAAATCCTGAAACAGTGCAGTCATCTTGTTCACTTATAACATAGCGACCTAGAAAAAAACACCACACTATTGGCGCTAGCCTCCCTCCTCTGGCTTGAGATTTTTGACATCAAAGATTCTCATGGAGCGCAAGTTTATACATGTCGAGATGGATCTCGCCGATCTCCAATTCATGTATAACATGAATAAAATACCTCCCAAGGATTGGAGACTGTCCATCGCTTCATAAATATCTAGTGTAATAGTATAACATATGGATGAAGTTATCCATAGGCCCGGCTAACCTGAACAAGAAGAATCACTTGATAATAGCAACTCAAGAAAAGAGAGTGAGAAAGATGGAAGGATTAAGTAAAACATCTCCGACCAAGTTGAAAAATTAGAGAAAGAGTTGGCTGCTAGGGACAAGGCGGCTAAGGATGCTGGAGGTAAACTTAAGGCTAAGATCTGGGCTATGGAAACCAAAACAAAGATTCTAAACAAACAAATCTGAAAAGTTCACATCAAGACCATCGAATTTACTAAGGAAAAAGATACCTACCAAATAAAACTACATGTAAAGATCTTAAAAATTAAATTGGATCACAAAAATGAAGGAGATAAGAAAACTAAAGCTCTCGAGAATGCCTAAGACAATTGTGAAGGAATCTACGACCTTCAATAAGATAAGAAGAAAATTTCAAACAAGATTATAGAGCTAGAAGCCCGCCTTGCCAAAACAGAATAAGAGAAGTCTGAATTTGAAAACAAATCCAATTCCACCATCTTGCGAGTCTATGTTAATATTGTCAGAGCAAGAAAACTTTGATGGCTAGGGGAAATGTATCATGAGTCACTAACCAAGGTCTATGAAAAAAATTTAAAAGGGGAAGAGATGAAATAAGAGAAGAGGTAAACAAAGGTGCAATCAAAACCCTCATGTAACTCGATAAGTTTGATCTAGAGGCCCTAGCCAAAGGTTAAGCACCACAGGCTACAAAAGCCACATCTTTAGCGTAGGCCCCAGTTGGGGCTCTTGTTGATTCCAGCTCCAAGTGGTTGGTTGAAGATATTGATACCATCAAAACAGAGTCCTAGGCAGATGCCATTGCTTCTACGGCAGCCAGCTCTAAGAAGAAAAAAGGAAAGAAAAAACAAAACACAGAATCTCGCAGCGGAACGACAAAATATAATAATCAAATAAATAGTTCATGAAGCTGTTTTACAAATTCAAATCAGAGTTATACATACATCATAAATAAACAAATAATGCAGCGGAACATAGAATGTAGTGAAATAATAAATAGCAATAATATACTGAATCTTCATCTTCGTCCACCATAAAATAGTTTTCAACGCTGAAAAACTCAGGCTGACCCGAGCATAATGAAAAACAATACACTCGAGTCAGAACTAAAAATTCCTATGTAAGTCAAATGAATCTCAAATAAAAATATGAGTGCAACGGCTTCAGAGATGTTACAGGATTTTTCATCTCCTATCAAGTGTACAACGTGAGTGCAATAACTTACGAGATTTCAAATAATTCAAACTACCAATTTTAACCACTTTATTTAAAATAAATCCGATGTTTAAATTAAAAACTTAAACTTTTTAAATAATTCAGTTTCAATAAATAATCCAAATTCAAGAAATTGTATGGGTATATATCATTTCAACCCATAATTTAAACGTCTTAATTATCAAATTCTAAAATGATTCAGAGGACCATTTAAATGATGTCAATAATATACAATGTGATAATAGGGACATATTAAAATAAATAAACAACCATACATCCAACATATCAATCAATAAGCATCCATTTCAAACAACATCCAAATCAACCAATATATTTCAACATATAATAGTTATTAATATCGGGGTTTAACTATCAATTAAATTCCAATATAAAATTAAATGTAAATTCAGATTCAATAGCAATTCAAATGTCAACTTAAATCAACAAATAGCAATAAAAAAATTATACATCACATCATATATTTTATTTAACTTGCAATGGAATTTTTAGTATTGCATGAGTGGGTTTAATCACTCACCTTTGATTTATAGCCAATTGAAAATCCAATAAAAGCCCAAAATTTCAACGGTCTCCAAATTCAACCATACTAGTTTCATGTTGTGCAGAATTTTGATACAAATCCAAAGGAAGAAATCGCGCATTAATCGGAGTTCATATGCGGAAGATATTCAAGTTATAAGAATATTATGGAAATGAAATAGAAAACCATGTACACACATTTTAATAATAAAATAAAAAAAGTTAGTTACTCATATTAAGAATTTTGAAGCCTGCTCATGTTTCTAAATTCTGGAGAATCAACGAAAAAAATGACACAATGGCTCACACATGGAGGAAGGAGGCTTTAGGAAATGGATTTGTAAACAAATGGAAAAGATTGGCTTCATGAAAATAGGTTACCCACATTTGTTTTTTTTTAGAAGAGAAAGAAAACTTTAGGCAAAAGAAATAATGGAGGCACGTTTTGGAAATGGAAAATTAGAGGAAGAGATTTATGAAATAGGAAATGAATAAGGGTAAAGCATGTTTGGAAATTGGAATATGAAAGGGAAGGATACAAGAAGATGTAAGTTTGCAAAATAAAACGAGCCTAACATGCAGGTAATTAACAAAAGATGAAAGACACACGTTGGAATTTGATAAGACATGTTTACATGGTAAGCAAATCTTTTTGTATAAAATTCCAAAACACTTGCTACCTCAATTAATTTCATCAACACACATGAAACATGTCAAGGCAAGGCTCGCGTGTAAATAAATAAAACTTACTGGAAAACCAGAAGAGTCATGTATTTAATAAAAGAAAGTAATAATAAAATAAAATAAATGAAAGCGATGATTTAAATTTGAGAACGTAAACCGTACATAGAAATCACAAATCTAACACACAAAAAAACAGTTCATTTTAACATATTTTATTAACCCTAATATGCCCAAATTTACACACATATATGTATTTTTATTTAGTACACAGTAAATAAAATTAAACACTGTAATTAACATAATGAGGACCGCCACCCCACACATTAAAAGATGAACTGAGACTCCAAAGTCAAATTTGAAATGGAATAAATTTCCTATGTAAATATGCAAACTATTCCAAATCAAAAATATAACCAAACCTTCAAGTTTTTTTCTTACCATTTTATTATTGTTATTTTTATAAATTAAATTCAAATCAAGTTTGAATATTTAAATAAATCAAATATTCCAACTAGAAACATACAACAAAATTCAATTCTTTGTTTTAATGAAATTAAATTCACATTCACAAATGAATTATTCACTTTATTTGATAAAATATTCTTTTCAAGAAACCAATCCTTTTCTTTTATTTTTATTGAAACATATTTCTTTTTATTACACATTAATTTACAATTAACACCTCCCCCTTTAAAACCAAATTATATTTAAAGATTATCTCATTAAAGAGTCACAGAAATAATACTTCGTACAACTAGTCGTTTCTTTATCAATTGATTTCCTATTATCATTATATTTGTAACAAATTTAAGTACTCACAATTTGAACGTAATATTTCTCATTGAAATTCTCATTATATTTTTAACATAAAACGTAAGTTGCACATATTATTAATTTATTACCATTTACTTCTGTTTCTTATTGCTGGTAAGATATAATTACTATTAATTACAATAATTAAATCTCAAAACATACCCTAATACAGGAAAGATAATTAATCCAATTGTTTCCTTTGAAATCCAATTTTCCATGTTAAACCCAATATCTATATACTAAATTAATTCCAACATTTAATTACAACTGTAATAAAAATCTTTCATTATATATTTAAATTCCAAACAAATCCTTTTATTTTGATTTACATTCTTATTATCAAATCAACTATTCCCTTATGAAATTGATTAACATGAGTTTTCATTTTATTACATTCATCACTCAACAGTTAACGTTTCTTCTTATATCAATTGTAATATTTCAATTACATTAATTCTCCATTAATTACCAAATAAATTTCTAACGGATTTAATAATAAGATAATAAATAATACAATGGTTATACATTAATAATCCATATCTATTAACTTATTGTTTACAAACGAAGGTTGATTAATTTACGTACAAAATAATTGATTTCATACTCCATATTAAAACCAATTGCAATGAATAACATATGATTACATCAATTTATACATCATTTATTCTATTCCTTATTAGCGTAATGACCCGTAAATTTTAGATAATTTTATTTGTTTATTTATATATTTAATTGAAATTTTGTGAAACTTTAAACAGTAAAATTTTGAAATTTAAATTTGATATTTGAAATGCGTCTGTTTTAACATAGCAACTAGTAAATTTTCATCAGATAATTTGGAAGTTTATTTTCTAGTGTAATTTTATTCCAATTCCAATCAGTTAAAAATTTGATGATAATAGAATGTTTTCCAAACCTGAATATTTTTATATACAAAAATTGTAAATCATCTACTGAGTGAGACGTCATATTTTGTTTTTCAAAATTTGGACTGTTATTGCTCCATCGATCTTATTTTCGACGAAATAGCAGCATTTTCGTACCGATATCGACTTTTGATCGGATGATCGTACCACCGATATTTGTATACCATTTTGATCGTCTCGTCATGCTGATCTCTGCGGTATATTCAATTGTAAATTTCGAAGTCGGGAAGACAACGAAATCTATGGAACGGTTTATGTACCGGTTCCGTATTTTAGAACCTTTTGAATTCTTTGTTGATTCGTTATCCACCGGTAAACCAATAGTCAATTTCCAGTTGCTTTATTATTCTCTGAATTTAGAATTCATGACTTTCACTTTTCCCATTTTTCAAGCGTTACACTTTTCATTTTCTTTCAACAGCCGGTTCATTCTTTTGCATCTTTGAAATGAATATTTGCATAGCCTGCAGATATCATGCGTGCCCATAACCTTCACCCCACTTCTCACTCTCTCTTTCTTCCATCCCTTTCCCAAGCTCTCCACCCACTTCGGCCATCAATACAAAGTTCCCGACCAAATCCTCTCCTCACCAACCTCTCCATCCTATACCCTTTAACTTCGCCCTCTTAACCACCATAGACCGAAGCCCCTCCAAATCCTCCTAGCGACAGCCGCCTTGCCATCTTGCCGCTATCTCCACTGTCCCTCTTCCTTTTGCCAAGCCCAAGCCGAACCACCTTAGCTTTCCACTACCGACACCTTCCCACGACAGCCAGTGGCAACAACTGATTGCTGCAAACCTTCATCTCGGCCGAGCTCTTTCCCCTCCTTCGCTATCGTATTACTATAAGTTGATATATATGTATATGTTTTTCTATTTGTTTATATATATATAGTCACAGTTTCATACATTAGTTACGGTCTGCATTATATATATAAGTTTACACCGTTTATATGTTTTATATTAACAGTTTCTATATATGTATACAATGTTTTGTGTGTGTTTTAAACTATATATTACAGTGATTATACTGGAAGTAATGTAAGTTATATGTTTAATATATATGCTTATGGTATATATAACACAGTATGGGGATGTTATGTTATGTTTTACAGTGCATATATGTATGAATATATATACGTATATAAAGTCGTTTATAAGCTTATATGATGTGCTGAGTTCGTGTAGATAGGTTAAGTTATATTGATATTTATAAAATTTTGTTTTTAATTATATGTAAGCATTTTTGCATTTTTATAAGTATATATATTTGTAATCTTGTTAGTGTATTCAGGTTATGTTCAAGTTAATACATGTTTACATATTAAAGATTGTTAGTTATATAGTCGCATGTTGAGTTATTTATATATGTTTGCAGTATGCTATCTTAAAGTTTACAGTATGTATATTAAAGTGTTATATATGGGTTTGTTTAGATATATAGGTTCTGGCTGTTGTTTTGTAAAAGTTTTTTGTGTGTTCCTATATATCTATTTATAGCTGATACTTTTACAGCATGTATATATGATAGTAATATATATATATAAATATATATATATATATATATATTAGCAAATACAAGTGGTCTGCATAGTTACAGCTTGCATAGTTGTTAATCTAACTTTATATATATATATGGTTATGATGAAATGAAGTTAATCATTTTGGGCCATCCGAGCCAAGTTGTATACAGTATAGGTCATGAGTTAAAAACATTTATATCGCATGCCTCATACTTTGTGTTTTAAACGTTATTCAAGGTTTGATATTATATGTTAAGGTACATATATATTAGTTAAATAATATGTATACATGATATTTTGAACGAAGCTAAATTTATAAAATTGATACGTATATATATACCTTTATTTTAATATAAGTTTTAAATTTGCAAATTCTATTATTTATGTGTGTGTGTATAGATGTATATATTAGTTTATGTTTTGTTTTATATATGGATATATAATGTAGTTATGTTTAAGTACCTATATATTTATAAGTAAGTTTAAATATATGTATAGATAGCTCATATATGTCTGTTTTGTTATGTATTCTCAGTTAAGTTATATATTTAAAGTATATATTAGTTTACTGTTCTATCAAAATAAATTCTAATCGTTTCATCGATGCCTTATCTATCAGCTCTATCCGTCGAATTCATGCCAATTTAGCTTTGCTTTGGAATTCGTGCTTGGCGTAACTCATTTCATTTGTCGAACCTCTCTAGCCTCGAAAGGTGAGCAATCACTCTGATTAACATTCTTATATTTATTAAATTTGATATCAATTGAAACGTCAATTGAAATATGCTGCTGTTAGTTATTTACATTGTTATATATATGCCATTATCTGTATCTGTTCACCTGTGACATCTGACACCATTATTTGTTATTTATATTGATGATATATGCCTGTTACTATTGTTATTTTATTATCATATCTGTTATCACTCTGCATGTTCCCTGTTAGTATAGAATCACTATGGGTTGAAATGATACATACCCGAACGATCTGTAGAATAGGAGAAAATCGTTATGGGTTGAAATGATAAACCCAAGCGATTTTCAATTAATTGAATTTGGGATTGCGGGTTGAAAAGATATATACCCGTATATATTTAAATTGCGGATTGAAATGATAAATCTCCGTACCACTTGACCATAGGGTAGAAAATTATATGCAGACACCGTTGGTCTATATATAAATATTTTGGAAATGATTTCTATTGTTTTGAAAAGAAATATATTATTTTCATAAATGTTGATTTTAAAGATTTATTAAAGTTGATAAAATATGTTTAGGTATTTATTCAATATCTATATTTTCAAATATAGAGTTGATAATAATTTGAAATTGATTTGGAATTTTAATTATTTAAGAATTATACTTAAATAAGTTTGATTGGAAATTTATTTGAATTCGGAATTTAAGATATGTTTTATAACTTGAAATTGATTAAAGGTGACTTAAATGAATATTTCAAACTTATATAAATTTAAATGGGATATTTTGTTTGTTTAAATTTGTAAATTGAAGTTGTATTTAAATGATATTGAAATGATTAAGTAAATATTTCAAAACTAAATAATAGTAAAATGAATTTGATATATATATATAATTATCGAATTTAGTTTTGAAAATGTGGAATATTTAAACTTTGAAATATATTGAAATTAAATGGTTTATTTTGTGGTTCAAATCTGTATTTGAATTTGATAAATTGAAATGGTTTATTGAGAAACTTAATCGAATTGAAATTGATGATTTGAGATTTGATTAAATTTGGATTTTTGGAATTTGAGTTGATTTGAATCGATTTGTGAAATTTGAGGAAAATATTTTATTTTATAAAGTAATTGTAAATTATATTTAAACTAATGATATTTTACTTTATAAATTATTTTAATATAAACTATTTTAATATAAATCATTTTTAATATAAATTTTTTTATTTTAAAATATTTTAACTTATAACTATTTATATAAACTATTTTATTATATATACTAATTTTAATATCTAAACTGTTTAAAAGGAAAGTGTTATGATTTCCAAAATGCTATAATTTCAAAGTGTTATGATTTCCAAAATGCTATGATTTCAATGCTGTAATTTCCAAAGTGTTTTGCTTTTTAAAAACTATGATTTCGAAAGCGTTATAACTTTGGAAAGTGATATGATTTTGGAAATGGATATATTTGAAATAGCAATGAGATCGTATTGATTTGGTTTTGAAATGAAAATGATATTTTGGGTTTTTGAAGTATGAACTATTTTGAAATGACCACGGTGTTATAATAACGATTGGTTGTTAAAGAGAACGGGATCGGATATGGACATACTCTCTGTCGATACCGAAAACCACTTTGAAAACTGTGTACGCGGTGGAGTTTCCAGAATGAAGTAGGATGGCGGGGACGATCCTAAGGTATATACGTGGACCCAACTCCCGTAAGTTGGCATAAGGTGGCTAAAACAGGAGCGATCTCGGACCAGTGAGGTAGCACCTCTTATCGGACGCACTTCTTCGATACCATTCTATTACTTTGTGATTGTTTGGGTGCACCCCTTGATTTGGGAGTGTTGTTCGAGGTGGAGAGGTAGTGGCTGCTATGCGTTTCCATCAGTCCGTGTGCGTGATTGGTATATCTACCCTGACATTGCCTTGTGTGCCGTGTCACCTACCTTATCGATCTTTACTACGAGTTGTGATTTCTCCCGTAGCCTGTGGAGTATCGAGGGTAGCCCCCATTTTGGGAGTACGCTAATACTGGATAGACTACTAGGACTATTACGTGTTAAGGTGGAAAATGTAAAGCCTTAATGCTATTTAAAAGTATGTTTATTTTATATTAGACATTTTTATAATAGCGAATATTATTACATAGTAGATAGTTTAACGGATCCTTAGAGGATGGTTATCCCAAACATCCTTTGAGTTACTCGTATTTCAGTTGATATTTCACTTGAGTTGGATTTATTGATATAAGAATGTTAATCCTGACTCGAGTGTTTTGTGTTTTGCTTTACGCTCGGGTCAGACTGAGTGATACAGTGTTCGAGACTCACCTTTGGAGTTGGAGCTTCACTTGGAGATCCAGCTATCTATCCTGCTTTTAGTTATTCAGTCGATTCTAGTGATGCATTCAGATCTTGTATTTGATTATTGTATTGAGACATCTATGTACTCATGACTTTTGTTGTATCTGTTTAACTCTGTTATATATGTATAGTAGCTTCATGAACTACTATTGTTTTGTTTCCACTGCATTATTGTTATATTACTCTATGTCTGTGATCTGTGATTATTTTATTTACCGTATATGTTGAGTTTTTCCAAATTTTATTTACATTCCATTGTTTTGAATTATTCAAGTCCGGTATGTGTGGATTTATTGTCGATTTGAATGGTCCAAAATATTGGGTCGTTACATGTGGTATCAAAGCTCTGGTTTTAGGCAAAACTCAGCATATAGAGTAAAATTCAATTACAGAATCACTTTCTTTCGAGCTTGAATTCCTTCTTCTTTAACTCGATTTCTTTGAATTTTGGAACCTTCCTTCGGCTCCAAAGTCCATTCGTGTCTTCGCTATTCGTGTCTTCCTGATTCTGGAGTATTTCATAAATCCACTTCGAATGATCTCTATAATAAATCGGCGGTCTCGCCAACCTTTGAATGATTGTAAAGGGGTGAAACTCCTTTACAACTAGCATTGATTCACCGGAGATTTATGCATCCTCGGTTTATGATGCTGCTATCTTTTGCTATACCCGAATTCAATCTCTGGAATTCAAATGTCAATTTGTTCCACAATTCTACCTCAATCTTATTTTTGAAGTCACGGTTGACCCGGTTTGTAACGACCCAATATTTTCAACCATTCGCATCCATTATAAATGTATAGGTAGACACTCATGCCGGAATTGAATTGCTCAAAATACCGCGTTGTAAATAAAAATTTGGCAAATCTCAGAATATACAGTAAATAAAATCACAGATCACAGACACAGAGTAATAATAATGCAGCGGAAGTAAAAGAGATAGTAGTTCATGAAGCTACTATATAAATATATCAGAGTTACATAAGATACAACAGGAGAAAATAAAGTACAACAGAAATCTCAGGATGACAACCAAGTACAAGTTGGATAGAACAACAGAACTGGAATAGGTAAGACTAGATAAGCAGATAATCTCCAGCGATTCCAATCTCCAGAAAGTGGAATCCAAATCTGTGAATACTCAGGCTGACCCGAGCGTAAATAAACATACAAACACTCGAGTCAGGACATACATACTTATACAATATAAACCAACTCAAGTGAACTGTAATAAAGGTACAAGTAACTCAAAAGATGCTTGGGACCGCCCATCCTCTAAGGATCCGTTAAACTATTTACTATATAGTAATATACGCTATATACAGTAGTGTCTAATCAGTAAAGTATAATCATATAGAAAATAGCGTTAAGGGGATGGTGAACCTTAACGCGGTCGGATCTTTAAACCAAAATCGTAGTGGGTTCGATATGGTAGGTGACACGACACACAAGGCAACGCCATGGTAGATATACCAATTACGCACACGGACTGATGGAAACGCATAGCAGCCACTACCGCTCCACCTCGAACAACACTCCCAAATCGAGGGTGGCCACCAAAAATCACAAAGTAGTAGAATAGTATCGAAGAAGTGTGTCCGATAAGAGGTGCTACCTCACTGGTACGAGATCGCTCCTGTTTTAGCCACCTTATGCCAACTCACGGGAGTTGGGTCCACGTATATACCTTAGGATCGTCGCCACCATCCTTCTTCATTCTGGAAACTCCACCGCATACACAGTTTTCAAAGTGGTTTTCGGTATCGACAGAGAGTACGTCCATATCCGATCCCGGTCTCTTTAACAACCAATCGTTATTATGACCCGTGGTTAAAATTTAAAAACAGTTTATACTTCAAAATAGAATATCATTTCAAATCCAAATCTTTATCAAAATAAAGATTAAATCAATTCTAAACATTTCAATATATTTAAAGTATCATATCATTTCAAAACTTCATTTCAAATCATTTCAATATATCAAAATATCATATCTTTCCAAAACTTCTTTTCAAATCATTTTAATATATCAAAATATCAAATCTTTCCAAAACTTCATTTCAAATCATTTTAATATATCAAAATATCATTTGAGTTCAAATCTAAATATTCAACTTTAAATACTTTATAAATTTAAAGATATCATTCATTTACTATGATTTCAAGTCACCTTTTAAATAGTTTATATTCCAACAAATTAATTCATATAAACCATTTAAAAGTGTAATTATTATACTTTCAAATCAAGAATTAAAATTTCCAAAGTTTCAATTCAATTCAATCATTTATTTCAATTAAATTTCCATAGACCATTTCAAATCTTATAAATTTCAAATATAGATTTAATCGACAAAATAACTATTCCAATTTATAAAATAAATTCCAAAGCTTTATTATCCTATATTTCATAAGTCTAATATCTTTAAATAGATTCAAATTACAAGTAAACCAAATATTTTTCATAGTAATATAAACTTCAATTATTTATTCTAAGATTTAATATCATTTCCAATTCATTTCAAAATATCAAAATATCATTTCAAAACATCATCTATTTAATTTAAATTTAAATATCATTTAACCATATTTCAAAATAGTTGTATTTCCCAAATCAACTATTCCATTTAAATCATTTAAAGTCAATTCATTATATTTAATAATTAAATATTTAATTTCAAAAATTTAATCTTTTTCAAAGATCATTTATTCATTTGAATTTATTAAACAAAGAAAATTCAACTTTCGCAGCACTTAGAAAATGCTACGAAATGTTATGTGTAAAAACAGTTCATTAACAAAAGGCGGCATTTAAAAATGCTGTAATATCTTAATTTTATTTTCATTTGAAATTTTAGTTAAATTTAACAACTATAGCACTAACAAAGTTATATAATAACCCTTAGTTCAAATTTGCTATTAGGTTCATTTAAAACAACTACAGCATTTTCCAATGTTGTAATGTCTTTACATTACATTTCAAAAATGCTGTCAAATCAAATTCAGAGTTTTATTTACAATTTCACACATAATTAACTTTTAATATAAATCATTTTAACTTATAAAATCATATATTTTCACATTTAAAACAATCATTTAAATACCTTTATTTCTATGATTTTATAAAGTCAAATTTCCATACAAAAATCAAATTAAATAACAATTAAATTTTCATTTCTTTAATTAAATTCTTAACTTAACAAGTAAGTTTAAATTTCCCAAAATATAACTTACTTCCATTTATTTTACTTAATTAAAAATTCACTTTTAAACAAATTTCACAAAATTCCATTTAAGTTATATTTCAAAATTCAGCTTAAATATTCATTTATTTCATATTTTAATTTATACAAAATCATTACCACTTTTAAAAATTATTATTACTTAATAAATATCATTAAATTCGTTTCAAATCAAAATTTGTCATATATTCATACTTTACATAAACTCCATTTATAAACAAAATCATAAATTTCAAAATTAACTTATATTTCAAATTCTACTTCACCATTTACTTAATTTACTTATTTAATTTGTAGAAAATCACTAATATTTTATAGAAATCATTTTAATAAAATTTAGATCAAAATATCATAATATTTACATTTTTAAAATATTTTAAAATTTTCAGAAAAATGTATAAACCACGGGTCTGTATATAATTTTCTAGCCTAGGTCAAGTGATACGGATATGTATCATTTCAATCCGCAGTTTACAAAGAAAACCCGGGTTTTATCATTCCAAACCCGCAATCCCAAGTTAAATAAAATAAATAAAAAGTCGCTCAGGCTTATCATTTCAGCCCATAACGATCTTTCCCTATACTAAAGTCCGTTCGGGTATGTATCATTTCAACCCATAGTGAACCTAATCTACAGGGAACTTGCAGTGTGATAAACTGATAAAAATGAACATTATACAATATATAACAGTAACAGATGATATAACATGTGTATAAACAGGGGTGAACATTATATGATCATAATATAATAGTTATAACAGGATGATATAAATTTACAGATTCAAAAGATGTCAGTTTACTAGTTATATAAGTACACATTGTCTGGTGAGAATTACTCACTTGTATAAGCTAAAGATGACGACCACTAACACACAACAAGGATCTTTGAAGGCACGATAGCATGAATATGATTTGAGATTGGAAGAGCCAAAGCTAATTGCCTTGTCACATTCAAACCAAAAAATTACAAACAACATAAGATTTCAACCCAAAAATTCAATAAACAATGCTAGAAACGATTGTATAAAACCAATCCAAATCATTGCACTTGCTTTCAACCTCCTATACTTCAGCTACAGGTCTGAAATGTACTGTCAAGGGTTGAGTTTGGATCTGGTCTTGGGTCCATAGGGTCGGCCTAGCATGGTGTTTGAAGGTGGTGAAGTCTAGGTGCACTAGTTGGTGAGGCAAGGACTAACAACACAAGGCAAAAGCATGGATTTTCTATGCCACTTATGGTTCGGCCAAGGCTATGGAGGGCATGGCCACTTCAGGTGGGGTCAATAGGGGGTGTGAAGAGGTGTGTCAGGTCAAAAATCAGGCCAGTGGTGGTGGTGTATGGTCAGCCTAAGTGGTGGAGAGAGGTGGTGATAGGTGATGTGCTCGGCTAGACATTATATGGTTGATGTTGGTCAAAACTATGGTGGAGTTTCTTCATTATGGCTCAAGGAAATGGGATGGGGAGGGGCTGGAGAAGGTGTTGGTCAGAGGGGATGGTGGTGGATGAGGGCAGGCCGATCCAAAGAAGGGGATGAAGGCAAGTGCAAATCAATGTAAAACGAAGAAGAAAAACAAAGAAACATGAAAAAGAAAAGGAGTTTTTTTACCAAATTTTTGCAAGATGGAGGCCGTATGAATTTTTGTGGTTAGAGGAATGTTAGAGTATGTGAAAAATGAGGAAGATGTGGCTGGAAAAGAAAAGAAAAGCACGGGAAAAAAATCATTAAGGTGGAGGTTGAGAAAATGAAAGGTCGGAAGATTAAAGGACCTTAAGCAACTAAAGAGACATAAACTTTTCAAATTTCCTTTTGTTTATTTTGTAATTTATAAATACATATAAAACTGATAAATAAAGATAAAAACTCAGAAAATAAAATAAATATATTTTAATTAAATAGAATTAAATAAGGAAAATAGCTTAAAAATGTAAAGTAGGCTTTAAAATTTGGAAATAACTTCAATATACTTTGGAAAAATCTATTTTAATTTAAATAAATGTAAAATGAATATAAATAAAGTATAACACAGCAAATAAAAGTGAATGCATGAAATAAATAAATATATTTTAATTATATAACTAAATTAAGAAAATAGCAAAGAAATGGAAACTAGGTTTCATAAATTGAAATAAATTCAATTAAACTTTAGAAAAATTATACTATCACTTTAAAATTATTAAAAGATAAAAATATACATAAAATAACATATTAACAAATATTAAAATAAAATATGACAAAGAAAATATAATTTATACAATTTAAAATAACAAAATTGCAGAATAAAACAAATTGCACTCAATATTGAAATACACATAACTTTTACAGTTTAACTCCGTTTTCAACGAAACAAAAAGCAGTGTTCAAGTTATTACATCTATTTTCATAATAAAAGATAAAATTTAAGATTTTATATTATTTAAATTTGGAGTTTAAAAGTCAAAGATTGAACAGTTTGACCAGAATTTCACTTTTCAGTAAAATATTCAATTTATATCAATTTGAAACTATAACTGACATAATAATCAACATTTATATTTAAAAATGAAATGTTTGAAATGAAACAAGTTTAAAAATAATTTCAAAATAAAAATCAAATCAAAATTTAAATTATATGAAAAATCTAGGGTTGTTACACTCTCCCCCACTCAAAACTTTTCGTCCCCGAAAAGGAATGAGGTACGGAAAACACAGGAAAAATAAAATTGAGATGATATTAAGACAGGATGACAAAAGATTGAAATTATACCTGATAACTGTAACGACCCTATATTTTAATTTAATTTAAATTGATAATTAAATGAATTTTTGAATAAAAATAGTAAAATAAATCGATAAAGTGAAGCGAGTTTCCCGATTCACATAGAAAATATATGTATATATTGGATTTGAAATAATTTAGTAAATAAATAACTGATGATACTTGAATTTAAATAGTAATATAAAAATTTAGATAATTAATCTTAGAGATTTAATAATAATAAATGTTTAAGCTAGAAAAATATAAGATAACCATAAAGTAAATAAATTTGGAGATTCATCTATATTAATATATATATATATATAGTTTTATACCAATTTAAATCTTAGTTACATATTTATAAACTAGTATAAAAATAGAACAAATGGAATAAATGAAACAAAAATAATAATAGAAGTAAAATAAAATTAAATAGAAGTTACTTATATTTCAAAACATCAAGACAACAAAAATATAGTCAAATATAAGCAAGCTACGACCTGGAAAAGGAAAAATGAAACAAAGGTGTGAACAAACAAACAAGAAACCAAGTGTAGAATGTACTCATGCATTTAATGCAAGTATACCAGCCGAAAGCAAAGATAATAGAATATCTTTGTACAAATAAACAAAGTAAATAAAATACATATAAATGTGAAACCAAAACAAAACAAAGTACACAAAGCAACATATCAGCCGAAGACATAAAGGACTAAGGAAATAAATGCTAACATACCACAATGTCATCTCGTTGGCAATTGTGTTTGGTAAGTACAATATGCAGCTCATATTGCAAGCATCTTCAGCCATACCTCCACTTTTATTAAATCACTTCACCCTACTTCAAAATCATATCAGGTAATATTACCTGTACAAAATTTATACATCACCAGCAAAACTTCATTTCCTCTGTATCAATCCTCATTTCGATTTCATCCACCATTTTAACTGAGAAAAGAATATCATGCAAACTAAAAACAAGATTCAACAACACAATCAACTTCAAAACCCAAGAATCAAAGAAGATCTTTAGCAAGCAAAGTTCTAAAAGCCTGTTTCAAAAAGAGTTTTGTTTTCAAATAAATTCCAGGTGAGCAACCTTTTGTTTTAACCTTGAATTTGTTTATATGACTTGATGTTGTGATTGGTATTGTAGTCAAGTGAGCAAACCTTCTTTTAAAAAAAATCTGACTTCTTTGTTCTTTTTTTTACCAAGGTGAGCAAATTCATCTTTAGTCCATTATATGTTATGATGAATGCCTGAATCAATTTTCTTCTCTAAGATATGACATTCTGGTTGGTATGCGTATACTTGTTTGCGGTATGTGTGTATATATATATATATATAGAAAAGTTTGAGTATGCCTGTGTATATAAAGGGGAAAAGAAATCGGCCTCTGTTTAATAACAGGTTGATAAAAATTAAGAAGAAAATCATATCTCAAATACTAAAATGAATTAAGTACTGACCTCAAAATGAAACTTTGTTATGACAGGGTTCCACCAAGTTTTTAAATGAATTCAAGCAAAACAAATTGATGTTTTCTTCTGGAAAGTGAAATTACAGGTTTCAAGTAAAAATTTGATAAAAATAAAATGTTGTAAAATATTAATTCAAGATTAAACTCTGAATCTATACTTGAATCCATGATTTTTAAAACAAAAATGAAGATTTTTAAATTGGTATTCTTAGAGAAATTTGTATATGAACAAAAAGGGTATTTTCATGAATTTCTGATGATCAAATCATTTATAAAAATTAAAATTCGTATTGAAGCATGCTTGAACATCGTGGAGCTTGGGAAAATTGTGGAAAAAAATTTCGTATGCATAAATTGATTAGTCGAGATGAATTTAGGGTTTTAGTTGGAGTTTTGAACATGTCTGTGATAAAGGCGTGTTCGTCCTCTTCACGTGATCGAGCTGCTCGCGCCTTTGGTTGATGGAAGCTGGAGCGTAGGCGAGGGTCTGGGGGGTGGTGCGGCGCGTTCTTGTGGTCGAGGGATGGAGAACGACGTCGTGACAGGTTTTGAAGTGGATGATGTTTTTCTGTTCCAGGTTTTAAATTTTTAACTCAAATTCAAATTCGAGTTGTTGTGGTGGATTTGGGGGATTGTGATCATACCTGGAGATGGTCGGCGATGTGAGAAGGCTGTCGAAGGTGGCTGGAGTTGGCCGGAGCCACGGTACACGTGCACGTGCACGTTTCGATTTTCGGTTGTTCCAGTTTTGGGAAGAAGAACAGAGGAGTAGGATTCGCGAGAGGATCGGGTATTGCTCGAAGTTTGTAGGAGTTCGACTCGAAGTTTTCAATTGATTGCCTCGGGTCATTTGGAAATGTTACAGGTTAAAATACTTAGAAAAAATTTTAATTGGAAATTTGGGCACTCGGGTTAATTTTTGACAAAACTCGAAGTAAACAAGCAGAATTCTCGGGGCTGACTCGAAGCGGGTCCCGAGACCAGTATATAAAACAGTTTATACTTTAAGATTTTTCAATTCCTTTAAGACACTTTTAAACTATGTTCAAATAATGATTTGATTGGAATTTTAAGCTAATAAGATGTTTTCAAAGGAATTAAATTTTAATTTATTTAGTTTTGATACGATATTTTTATAAGGTTATTTATGTTAAATAAATAATATAACTTAAAAGAAAAAAATTAAGATAAAATGTCGTTTGAACTAAATCTTACCCTTTCAAAGTAACTAATGTGATTTAATGTTTTTAATTGGTTAACTTAAAAAGTTAAGTAAATTTATATTGATTAATGATTTATAATTAACTAAAGATCAATTAATTTTTAATTTAAAGCTAATTGATTTATAATTAAGGATAATTAATTAAATGGTAATTAATTAAAGGTTAATTTATTAATTGAAGATAATCAATTAAATGGTGAAATTTATAATTAAAGATTAATTACTTAATAATTAAGGTTGATGAATTTAAAATTAAAGGTTAATTAATTTGTTGTTAAATGGTTAATTAATAAATGATAAAAAAAATTAATCAAAATAATTTGTAATTTATTAACGTTAATTAACCAGGATTAGTAATTTATTCATAAGAAATTAATCTGATTTGGATTAATAAGACAATTAACTAACCTTACTTATGAATGTTTGAATTCTGTTGAATGATATGAATTGTTTGATATCCCTGATATATGATGCTTTGTGGTACACCCTGATTTATGTTGTGATCTGTAGTTTACTTACCTATGATATATATCTGTGATATGTGAATGAACGATAAGCGTTGTTCTTATACCGCTTATCAAATTATATTTCTGTATTCTGATCTGTGATGATTCATTGTGTTGTACTATTGTGTTAAACCCCTGGACTACACCATACACACACAAATATGGATTTCACATAGAAATCGGTTAAGTCACAGATAATTTAAATTCGATGTTTTTTGAAATTGAAATTTTAATTTCAATTGATTTTAAAATTAGAAATTTGGGTTTAAATGTGAAAAGCTTTTGAAATAGAATTTCAAAGATAAAAGTTATTTTGAATAACTTAAACGAGTTTTGAAAATTTAAGTAATTTGATTTAAATTTGAATTCAAATTTGAAATTGAATCCTATGATTTGAAACTAGGGATTAAAAGATGATATAAATGTGTTTGTATGAATTAAACCATTTTAAAAGTATAAATTTGGGAATTTGAATTTAACCCAAGGATTTCAACTCGTATGAATGAATCAGATTTTCTGAAATGAAACGGTTTGTTTTCAAATGATAAAAGCTTTCAGATAAGAAATGAAATTCCAGTTTAATTAAAGGAATTTCAAGATTGAATTGAAAAATGGTTTTTCAAGTTATGAATGAATCCTTTTGAAAGCTATGAATTGAATCTTTTTATTTTTAACAGATTTAAAATGATGATTTGTTTAAAACCATTTGAAATGAAATTGTTTTGAAAGCTATGAGTTAAATCTTTGATTTAAAGATTTAACGAGTTAATCAAATTAAAATGGAAATTGATTTGGAAAATCTGTGAATGAATTTTTGTGAAACTGGGTGAACTTTGTGAAATAAATCTTTTTGTTTAAAAGATTTGAAATGGTAATCGATTGAAACCATTTAAAAAGAAGTTGAATTATTAAGTTGTGACTTAATTGAAATCCCATATCCATATATTTTAAATATTGCGCTTACTATTCGGGTTAGCCGGGAAAAGACCTTTGTGTCATATAACCCATTCCGAATTAGTGATACGTCGTATATGGATGGCATTTGAAGACCGGTGTTGAAGACCGGATATTTTCAAAAATGAAAGGACAACCTATCGATTGTCTCTGCACTGAGTTGCTCCGGTATAAAGATTTATATCACTCTTTTTGTGATGGGAAGTCCGGACGTGATTGAAAATTATCCGGATTTGCAAGGGCTTCGTGAGAAGTGCCTTCAGTTCTGTTCGAACCCGGAACAGACTTGTATGGTTACATGTCTGAAATTACACTTTGAGATATAAAACCGATTTCTTTCAAATACATTTCTGTTGGTGGCGGAGAATTTATTCTCTTAGCTTAACACCCTTCTCTGAGACGTACGAGCTCAGAGGTTATGTAGTTGAAGTTATCAGCGATATATCCCAATTTGGTAATGTGACATGCTGAGTGTTGCTGTGTGATGATCAGTGTTTGATCATTTGTGATATGATCATCTTTTTTATCATTTATCTTTGTGATCATAGGTTGATCATCTGTTGACCCAAAGCGTGGCTTTTTGAAAAAGCAAAGCTTTGTGGACGAGACTTCGTCGAGCCTCACAAACCGGAAATGGTCGAAACAGGAATGTTGCGGCAAGGTTTCAGGGGTAGCTCCCCTAGGGTATGACCATTCCTTCTGGAAAAGGGTAGTATCATGGTATGGAGCCCAGATATTTACTCATGTGGATACACTTATTTATTATGTGTGATGTTGGTTTCGAGGCGCCTCGGTTAAAGGTCCCAAAGGACTGGGGGTGGCATATCTCAGGTTTTGTAATATTCCCCGGGAAGGGGGGTAGCCGGCCTTGTTTGGCAGAGAACGGTTTGGTTCTCGGAGCGTCCCGCCAGAGGCGTTTCTTTCGTGGAATAGGAAGTTCCTTAGCCTGACCATTTGTTGGAAATCCATCTTCCAAATACGAACCTTGTACGGTATTAGTTGTAGAACCTGCCATCTACTTGTGGTGGCGCCCCGCTGTTTGGATGGTAGCTATAGTAGGCATAGTTTGAAATGTCTATGTTGGCTAAGATTGATATTCTACTTTCGAAAATGTTTTCGACACTATGCACTAATAATAATATCCAATGATTTGATTTTTTTGCGTAGTAAGCATCTTTGACTATCATAAGGAGAAATCTCCTCCAATTCTGCATTTGCATTGTGTGTGTGGTGGGAGGCCTTATGGTAGTTTCATTTTCCAAAAGCATTGCGAATTGACTTTAGAATTCTCTGCTATTTGTTTTTAAAGATAAACTGTTTTTGTTGCTCACACCAGTCCCATGACTGATCTGGAGTTTATTGTTTTTATTCCTAAACTCTGGATGCTCAAAATTTTTCTACACGGGCAGTCTAGAGTTAGGTTTTTCAGATAGTCAGATTAGTAGAATTTCTGGAGCTAATTCAGTCTTTGGATCAGACTGCACTTTTTTATCTTTGTGCATCGTTATTGGGAGTTCGAGCTATTTCTGGATTGGCGTTTTGAAGATGGAGATTATCCGCTGCTGATGTTATCGTTTTTCTTTTCCGCTGCTATTTCTTGTATCATATCTCTGATGTATATTGATATTTATTGTATCACTCTGTTGTATCAGATATTGTATATCAATGTATTATTCTTTTATTCCGCTGTGTTATTTACTTAACTGTGTTATAAGCTCCGGCGACTCGGATTTGAACGATCGAATCTACGGCATTCGAGTACGATGTAAAGTATGGATGTCGATTTTCGAATGCAAAAATTCGTATCGTTACAATAACTGTGGTTATAGGTAAGTTTAACAAGATGGAGATGGTCTTCCCAAGATTCTCCAGAATCAGAAACACAAGTACGAAAAGATCCTTTAGAATCTGATTCACCGTTTCCGCTTGACTGACGGTCTGTGGATGGCAAGCAGTGCTCAGATTCAAAATGGGTACCAAATATCATCAAAGATTAAAGAAAGATTTCTAAATAGAAAGGTCCTAGAAAGACACCTATACCAGTCTGTTTCAAGATAAGAAAAAAATAAGAACAACCAAAAGATAGTTTGAAAAACAAAATTAGGTAATAAGTTTGAAAAACAAAATAAGGTAATAGGTTTGAAATTTCTATGGTTTAGCTTAAACTGATAATTAATTTTACACAAGTTAAATAAATCTTAACAACCTCTAATTACATTATCTTACCATCCAATTTTCTTAAACTAACAATTTCATAAATCATGGATTGGAAAAATCATTATTTATACTCATAATGTACTTAATAAATTTAATTCCTCTTTATTCCTAATTAAAATTGAATTTTATCCTTCTCAATAAATTTTATCACTCATGTTAAATATACTTACACTTATTATAACTGCTTTCTTTTATCCTTAGTTCTTTTAACAATATTTTATTGTAAGTTATTCAATTAACCTTTTAGTCTATTTATCTCTGTTAATCTTTTATAACTAAAATTTAAGTGTATAATATTTATTATAACCACTCAAATTTTATTTATAAAATCTTTTTATATTGTATATTATCCAATTACATTGTTAACTTCTAAAATTTAAGGTAAGTTATATTTGAATGCAATTGAGTATTATACAAATAAAACTTTCTAAAATTAATATACACTATAAACATTCTAATTCAATCATTTCAAGCTTGAATATTTATTCAAGATTTTGATTTTTCTTTTTATACTTTAAGTTATTATTTAAGATAGGATTTAAGAGTAAAATTTCTGATTCCTTTCAAACCATTTAGAGATAAATAAATGTATGTACATATTTTGTCAAATCAAAGTTAAATCAATATCTATATATATAATAAATCAAATCATCTTTTAGAAATTCAAATCAATAAAATTTCCTAAAACAAAGTTGTAGAAAAACTACAGAATGGTTTCTTCACTTCGAAACTCGAAAATGAACGTCGATGATGCTACAGTCATCACCGAAATTATTTTCCAGCGACAAAGAGAAGAGCACTGATTTTTAAACTTTAAAATTCTTTGGAAACAATTTCTATTCAAAAATAATTTAAATAATATATCCTTTTAAAACTTTAAACACAAGGTCTGAAACCATCAGAAATTAAATTCTCAAATTCTTGATTTAAATTCATTTCAGTTCCCAAATCAAATTTATAAACAACTATTTATAAATTCATTTATAGAATGATAAATCAAGTATTATCATTTCAAATAATCAATTTAAATCAATTTATTAAGTTCCATAATAATTACTTATTTCAAAATTTATTTCATTAACCAAATTTTAAAATAATATTGTGTCGGTTTGTTCTGTCAAAGTGTTTTAGAAATCCTATCGATAGCGTTGATCAGACGAATCGATCGGAAGCCCAAATCAACATCAGCAACTCAAACAACACAATATATAAAAAAACATAGATTTACAAGTAAAATTCAAAATGTTTGGAGATATTTTGGAAACAAAAACAAGATGATTAATTAACAAAATATGAATATGGATAAGCTTAGATAAATCGCCGGCAACCTTAACCGGGTCAACCGTGACTTAATGAATAAGATCAAATGTGTATTTTTTTTGGGTAAATCTACATCCGATCACAAGAGATAGAGTTTGGAATAACAAAAGATATTAGCATTTAAACCAAGGATAGATATAAATCTCTGGTGAATCAATGCTAATTTGTAAAGGAGTTTTCCCCTTTTTACAAGTCATTAAAGTATTGGTGAGAACGCCAATTCACTATAAAGCTCATTCGAAGTGGAGTTATGTCATACTCCAAAATCAAAAGAAGATGAATAGTGAGGGACAAGAATGAATTTTGGAACCGCGGGGAACGTTCCAAAAATTCAAAGGAAATTCGAATCAAGAGGAAAAGATTCAAACTCGAACGAAAGTGATTCTGTAAATAAATCTACTCCATATGCTGAGTTTTGCCTCAAAGCCAAAGCTCTGATACCAACTGTAATGACCAGATATTTTCAACCATTCGCATCCATTATAAGTGTATTGGTAGACACTCATGCCGGAATTGAATTGCTCAAAATACCGCGTTGTAAATAAAAATTTGGCAAACCTCAGAATATACAGTAAATAAAATCACAGATCACAGACACAGAGTAATAATAATGCAGCGGAAGTAAAAGAGATAGTAGTTCATGAAGCTACTATATAAATATATCAGAGTTACATAAGATACAATAGGAGAAAATAAAGTACAACAGAAATCTCAGGATGACAACCAAGTACAAGCTGGATAGAACAACAAAACTGGAATAGGTAAGACTAGATAAGCAGATAATCTCCAGGGATTCCAATCTCCAGAAAGTGGAATCCAAATCTGTGAATACTCAGGCTGACCCGAGCGTAAATAAACATACAAACACTCGAGTCAGGACATACATACTTATACAATATAAACCAACTCAAGTGAACTGTAATAAAGGTACAAGTAACTCAGAAGATGCTTGGGACCGCCCATCCTCTAAGGATCCGTTAAACTATTTACTATATGGTAATATACGCTATATACAGTAGTGTCTAATCAGTAAAGTATAATCATATAGAAAATAGCGTTAAGAGGATGGTGAACCTTAACGCGGTCGGATCTTTATACCAAAATCGTAGTAGGTTCGATATGGTAGGTGACACGGCACACAAGGCAATGCCAGAGTAGATATACCAATTACGCACACGGACTGATGGAAACGCATAGCAGCCACTACCGCTCCACCTCGAACAACACTCCCAAATCGAGGGTGGCCACCAAAAATCACAAAGTAATAGAATGGTATCGAAGAAGTGTGTCCGATAAGAGGTGCTACCTCACTGGTCCGAGATCGCTCCTGTTTTAGCCACCTTATGCCAACTCACGGGAGTTGGGTCCACGTATATACCTTAGGATCGCCGCCACCATCCTACTTCATTCTGGAAACTCCACCGCGTACATAGTTGTCAAAGTGGTTTTCGGTATCGACAGAGAGTATGTCCATATCCGATCCCGGTCTCTTTAACAACCAATCGTTATTATAACCCGTGGTTAAAATTTAAAAACAGTTTATACTTCAAAATAGAATATCATTTCAAATCCAAATCTTTATCAAAATAAAGATTAAATCAATTCCAAACATTTCAATATATTTAAAGTATCATATCATTTCAAAACTTCATTTCAAATCATTTCAATATATCAAAATATCATATTTTTCCAAAATTTCTTTTCAAATCATTTTAATATATCAAAATATAAAATCTTTCCAAAACTTCATTTCAAATCATTTTAATATATCAAAATATCATTTGAGTTCAAATCTAAATATTCAACTTTAGATACTTTTTAAATTTAAAGATATCATTCATTTACTATGATGTCAAGTCACCTTTTAAATAGTTTGTATTCCAACAAATTAATTCATTTAAACCATTTAAAAGTGTAATTATTATACTTTCAAATCAAGAATTAAAATTTCCAAAGTTTCAATTCAATTCAATCATTTATTTCAATTAAATTTCCATAGACCATTTCAAATCTTATAAATTTCAAATATAGATTTAATCCATAAAATAACTATTCCAATTTATAAAATAAATTCCAAAGCTTTATTATCCTATATTTCATAAGTCTAATATCTTTAAATAGATTCAAATTACAAGTAAACCAAATATTTTTCATACTAATATAAACTTCAATTATTTATTCCAAGATTTAATATCATTTCCAATTCATTTCAAAATATCAAAATATCATTTCAAAACATCATCTATTTAATTTAAATTTAAATACCATTTAACCATATTTCAAAATAGTTGTATTTCCCAAATCAACTATTCCATTTAAATCATTTAAAGTCAATTCATTATATTTAATAATTAAATATTTAATTTCCAAAATATAATCTTTTTCAAAGATCATTTATTCATTTGAATTTATTAAACAAAGAAAATTCAACTTTCGCAGCACTTAGAAAATGCTACAAAATGTTATGTGTAACAACAGTTCATTAACAAAAGGCGGCATTTAAAAATGCTGTAATATCTTAATTTTATTTTCAATTGAAATTTTAGTTAAATTTAACAACTATAGCACTAACAAAGTTCTATAATAACCCTTAGTTCAAATTTGCTATTAGGTTTATTTAAAACAACTACAGCATTTTCCAATGTTGTAATGTCTTTACATTACATTTCAAAAATGCTGTCAAATCAAATTCAGAGTTTTATTTACAATTTCACACATAATTAACTTTTAATATAAATCATTTTAACTTATAAAATCATATATTTTCACATTTAAAACAATCATTTAAATACCTTTATTTCTATGATTTTATAAAGTCAAATTTCCATACAAAAATCAAATTAAATGTAACATCCCGTATATTTGGACCATTTAAATTGACAATAATCCACACTTGTCAACTTAAATAATACAAAACACAGAACATTATGGGATTATAAGTACATAAATGTAAATGAGAATCAATACAACATCACAGACTCAGAACAGTCACAGAATAATGCAGCGGAAAAATACATCGTCATAATAGTAGTTCATGAAGCTACTACAGAGAATACAACAATGTCTCAACATAAAGCGACTGAAAAGAGATACAAGATGTCCGATACATAAGTACATCCAATACTGAAAATAAAATGATATAAATAAAAGCTAAGCCTTCAGCATCTTCGACCAACCTTGACCAGCAACAGAATATCTTCAGACTGACCCGAGCATATGCAAAAGAAACACTCGAGTCAGGACTCAAAATCTTATACAGGATAATCAATGCATATAATAAAGTCCATAACTCAAAGGTGAATATAAACTTCATTAAGGGATCGATAAACTACCTACAGAATACGCTAAATAGATAATGTCTAATCCATAAAGTAAGATATCAAAATAGGGTTAAGCAGGGCCCATACACCTCTTAACCTGTTTATTCCCAAAAGCATATACAAGACCGTAGTTTCCCCAAAACCGGAAGTCACCAGAGGGCAATCCATATACTAAAGGTACAAATCAAAATCGTAGTTGTCGCGATAGGATAATTAGTATGACAAGGTACATGAGGCGATACCAACTAGGATACTAGTAGTTGCCTGATCCGGACTGATGTTGGGCATAGCAGCTACCACCCCAACACCGCGAAACAACACTTCCAAATCAAGGGGTGCACCCAAATCGAATCACATAAGTAATAGATAAGGTATCGAAGAAGTGTGTCCGCTAGAGATGGCGATCCTCAATGGCCCGGCGCGGCTCCTGTTTTAGTCATGTCAAGGGTCATCCAAAATCGTTCTCTTTCTTCAGTCAACGCGTTCATCAAAACATCCACTTCATTCTGGATGAACACTTCGCGTATATTAGTTATTAAAGTGGTTTTCGGTATCGACAGAGAGTATGTCCATAATCCGATCCTGGACTCTTTAATAACTACGTATTAATTACCCAACAGTCAACTTTTTATTAAAGTTAAAACAAATCAAATCCAAAGGTCAATTTGCAAATTTGACTTCCAAATTTGATATTTCAAAATTCGATTCGTTTTAATTACAAAAATATATTCCGAAAAGAAATTCTAGTTCAAGCCCTTTAGTTATCAAAATTTAAGTATTCATGTTAAATCAACATTTCACTTATTAAATCAACTCAAATTTATGGATTACATGAAATAGTCAATCTTAGTTCAACTAATTAAATCAAGTTTATTCTTTAAATCCGTATTTACATTCCTAGGTTCATTACTATATCAATTTCATTTACTACATTTACTTCTTAAATCTCATTTCGATTAACTTTGTCAAACACTTTGTTTAAATAAATAAATTTACAAATCCGTTTCAATTCATTACATTAATTCGTTCTCATTTATTTCAATTTATTTCTTTATTCCAACAAATCTAATTTGTTTAATTCGATAAAATTCATTTTATTTATTTCAAACAAGTTCATTAATTCATTCAATAAAATCATTTTATTTATTTCAAAACAAATTCATTTATTCGGTTCAATAAAATCATTTTATTTATTTCCAAACAAATTCATTTATTCAATTTAATAAAATCATTTTATTTATTTTAAAACAAATTCATTTATATTTACGTTACCAAATTTCCATACAGTTTTCTAAGTTCATTCCATAATTCCAAATAAGTCTCAATTTCAAAACGTTCTTTGTTGACCGTTCGGTTTCTTATTTTTAATTATCTATCCTAGGCCGATTCATTCAATTGGGTATTTATCATTTCAACTCAATTCTATTTAAATTCAAAATCAAAACATACAATGGGAACTTGCAGTGTGATAGCTGGGATGGTGTCAAAGTAAATAAACAAGCAATAGCATCCATTTGCAACAATTCAACAATTTCAAATAATCCCGAAATAATCGTATTAATTCGCGTTTGTTATTTACGCCAATTAATATAACTATTTCTAGAATCTACTCTATCATTTCAAGTAGATTAAAGATTATAACATTTCAGTTTCACTTGTCGTTCAATTTCAATTACAATAGTTAATTCAATATACGTTCAACAGTCCAAAGTGAAATTTGTCAATTCTACGTGTCAATTAACTTAACAATTTAAGGGTCAATTTAATTAATCAATATTCATCATATAAAGGGGTCAAGTTAACAATCAAAATTCGACATATATAATTCATTTTAAATCGTTAACCATCCTATATCCAATTTTAACTTGCAATTAATTTATCACTTAACAATAACAATTTACACCCAATTCAACATCACATAGCAATCATTTATCAATTCAAACTTGCATAAGAATATAGTCGTGAAAATTAATTCACCTTTCGTGGATAAGAAATTTGACGACGAAACAAAAGAAGCACGAAAGAGTCGGTACAGCACGAACAACGGACACTGCACATATCGACAAAGAGAGACGATATTAATTCAATGAACGTCATATAGAATTTATAAATTATAGATTCGCTTACCACGACGGAGAAAAAACGAGGCTGAAAATTTGATGCTGCTGCGGAAGAAGGTCAGTCGGACGCTGCAACAACAACCAAATAAAACTGTATTACTTATTTGGCAACCAAAGATATTAGACGTACATGCTTTTCTGCAATATACAATGCTATCTATAATCACAGTTTCAAAATATTTTTTTTTTTTTTTTTTTGGCCGTGACTCATGAACCCAGCACTTCTTCAACACACTTCAACACACTTCAACAACATCACCCAACTTCACGCATAACCCCATTTTCCAATTCCTTTTCCCATACAAGCTGAGACCAGCACATGCTCACACATGTTCCTCACAACACTCTTCCATTTTAATTTTTTATTTATTTTTCCGCACGCAACCTTCTCATGTACAACCCAATAAGTTGTATACGTGTTTATTCCAGCATGCACCACCCACACAGCAGACACGTACGCACTCATAAAACGCACACACACGCAATACTCAGCCAGGCGAGGCTGCAGGTGATGGCGTTGTGGCGGCATGCGGGAAGTGGGAAGCTGGAGGTGCGGAACTAAGAAGGCGGGGTCGGTTGAGGGTGGGGCGACGCTGTTCAGGTGACGACAAGGTTGGTTGGCTCGGTTGCGACCGGAGTACGCGCTGGTGTGGGTGTTCGGTGATGGGATGGGCGAAGTGAGGAGGAGGGCGGCAGAGACAGTGGCGTGGTTGGCTGGTGGCCACGTGGTGAAGTGATTTGGGGAGGTGGTGTGAAGGGGGAAGGACTGGGACGTGCTGGATCTGGGCGTGGTTGGGCAGTAGGTTGGCGCGGGGCAGGTGGTTGACTGGGAGGGTCGGTTGGCGGAGTGTCGTCGGGCACGGTGACATGTGAGGTGGATGGAGAGGGAGAGCACGGAAGGTCTGTGCATGCTTCGACATGCTTTTTCTTTTGCAAAAAAAAAAATAAAGACAAGGGGAAGAGAAGTGAAATTAGAAGAGGAAGAAGAGGTGTTTTTACCTGGAGCCAAAATGGGAGAATAGACAGTGAACGATAATGAAATGTTAATTCAACTTTTAACTCTAAGGCTTTGAGCAACGTAATAAACGTTCCAGCTTTCCAAAAGTCTTTTACGTTTCCAAAGTTGACCCCCCAGCTTCCAACTACCCTATTAATTTCTATCAGATTTAAATTTCAAATTCTTTTGTAAACGGCTGAAGGAAATTTTGGGCTAAGATTTTATTTAACCGGTCCGTTTGTAACGATTAAATCAATGCAACTATTTTACGTCCGACTCTGATTTGCACGAATAAATATACCCTTTTGATCAGCGCGACGACGCGCTTCCAACGGTACATAGATTATTGCGATACGGTGATTTTATAAAATTTGCATTTACGCCGCTTAAATTGTGCGTTTTGCAAAATAATATAAACGGAGCAGGCGATGACAGTTTTAGACGAAACGAATTATAAAATCTTGATCAGAATAATTTTTACAAGCGGACTGTGTAAAAATATTTGAATTTGGAAGATAAATTTTTCGCAGCTTTATATGGACTGATATACAGTAAACGCGAACGGACTTTACTGTAATATTTTTCAACGAAACTTTTTCTATGTCCATATCTAACTAGACGCAAGTCACAAATAAAGTTTGGGCGTAAATTGAGATCGTTTAAAATTTAAATTTTTTTTACTGAAATGATGAATTTAAAATTTAAAATTGGGTTGAAAATTTAGGGTCGTTACAATCTCCCCCACTCAAAACTTTTCGTCCTCGAAAAGGAACGAGACGAGTGAAGTAGAAATGAAATAAGTAGAAAAGTCAAGATAGATTTCGAGAATTTTGAATAATACCTGAAATTAATAATTCGGGGTTTGAATCCCGAATACTATCCTCAGTTTCCCATGTGCAATCTCGCTCATCTGCACTCCACTGTACTTTAACGAGATTTACCGACTTCCTTCTGAGTTGTTTTGTCTCACGATCGACTATCCGAAGCGGCTTCCGCTCAATAGTCAAGTCTGGCTCAATAACTATCTCTTCCAACTGAGCAGTGGGGATGGTCGTAGATGGATCGTGTACAACTTTGCGAAGATGTGAGACATGGAACACGTTGTGAACACCCGCGAACTTCTCTGGTAATGCAACTCTATATGCCAATGTTCCAACTCTTTCTGTAATCTCAAACGGACCAACAAATCTGGGAGCTAGCTTTCCCTTCCTTCCAAATCGAACAATATTCTTCAAAGGCGACACTTTCAGAAATACTTTGTCTCCTATATTGAATTCGAGATCTCTTCTTCTTTTGTCAGCATAGCTCTTCTGTCTATCCTGTGCTGTCTTTATCTTCTCCCTGATTTCTTCGACTTTTTCAGAAGCTTCCATAATCATTTCTGGTCCAAGCACTAATCGATCTCCAGACTCAATCCAACAAGCTGGCGATTTGCACGGCCGTCCATATAAGGCTTCGAACGGTGCCATACCAATGCTTGCCTGGTTGATAAAGGATAATTAATTCAAATTCAAATATACTTATTCAAATTTGAAATTCAAATTCTTTACCTGGTAACTATTATTATAAGTGAATTCTACCAAGTGAAGATGGTCTTCCCAAGATCCACCAAAGTCAATAATACAAGCTCGAAGAAGATCTTCCAAAATCTGATTCACCCTCTCAGTTTGACCATCTGTCTGAGGATGATAAGCTGTGCTCAGATTCAGTTTTGTGCCCAAAGTATCCTGAAATGCCTTCCAGAATTTACTGGTGAAAATAGGATCTCGATCGCATACAATACTAGATGGTACACCATGAAGTTTAACAACTTCCCTCATGTATATCTCGGCCAAACTAGAGGCTGTACGAGTGGTCTTGACTGGAATAAAGTGTGCGGACTTCGTCAGTCTATCGACAATTACCCATATGCTTTCATTACCCTTCCTAGTCCTTGGCAGCCCATCAATAAAGTCCATAGAAATTTGCTCCCATTTCCAACCTGGAATCTCTAGCGGTTGGAGCAATCCTGCTGTCTTTCTGTGATCTGCTTTAACTTGTTGGCAAGTGGTGCACCTGCTAACATAGATAGAAATATCGCGCTTCATTCCACTCCACCAATATAGTTTCTTCATATTCTGGTACATTTTGGTAGCACCGGGATGAAATGAAAGCGAAGACTTATGATTTTCTCGCAGCACTTCCTGTCTAAGACCATCGACATTAGGAACACAAATACGATTGTCGATCCTCAAAACTCCATCACTATCAACTTGTGCACCCACTTTGTTGTCGGCATTACTTACTCTACCCATAACTAATTCCTTCATACGATAGAGCAAAGTGTCTTCATATTGCTTAGCTTTGATGCGATCCATAAGAGATGGAGAGATACTAAGCTGGAATAACATGCCTTCGATAAGATTGCAACAAGACAATGCTTTGCTGCGGCTCAAAGCATCTGCTACAACATTTGCTTTCCCCGGTGTATAAGTGATGTCGAGGTCGTATGCAGCTAAGAATTCAAGCCATTGGACTTGCCTCTGGTTCAAATCCTTTTGAGAAAAGATATACCTCAAGGACTTATGATCAGTGAATAGTTCGAACTTTGTTCCCAAAAGATGATGCCTCCAAAGTTTCAAAGCAAATACAACAGCAAGAAGCTCAAGATCATGAGTGGCATAGTTCAATTCATGGGTCTTCAACTGACGACCAGCATAAGCAATAACCTTCCCATTTTGCATAAGAACAGCGCCTAAACCTTCTCGGCAAGCATCTGTATAAACAGTCAATCCTTCACTTCCATCGATGACTGCAAGAACTGGGGCTGAAGTTAACTTGTGCTTCAACTCATTAAAAGCTGATTCACACTTCTCGCTCCAAATGAACTTAACGTCCTTCCGAGTCAAAGCAGTAAGAGGAGCAGAAATCCGGGCAAAGTGCTCAATAAATCTGCGATAATATCCAACTAGGCCCAAGAAACTACGGATATCAGTAGGAGTTTTAGGGGTCTCCCAATCCTGTAGATTAATTGATATAAATTAGCGAGAGATAAGATTGTTTGAATAGAATTTCGAATATGATAGAACTTACATTAATTATGGCAATCTTAGCTGGATCGACTGAAATGCCATTCTCAGAAACAATATGGCCAAGGAATCTCACTTCATCTCGCCAGAAATGGCATTTAGAAAACTTGGCTTTAAGCTGATGGTTTCTGAGAGTTTCAAGGACATAACGAAGATGTGCCTTATGCTCTTCCTTGTCCTTAGAGAAGACAAGAATATCATCAATGAATACAAGAACGAACTTGTTAAGGACATCACGGAAGACTCGATTCATCAAGTCGACGAAGTAAGCAGGTGCGTTGGTCAAACCGAATGGCATAACCAACCATTCATAGAATCCATTCTCGGTCCGGAAAGCTGTCTTATGGATACTATCTTCCGCTATTCTGAGTTGGTGGAACCCAGTGGCTAGATCAAGTTGTGAGAAAACTTTAGCACCATGAAGCTGGTCGAATAAATCGTTGATGCGAGGCATCGGATAACGATTTTTGAGAGTGCGCTTGTTGAGCTCTCTATAGTCAACACACATGCGAAGAGATCCATCTGATTTGGTGACAAATACAACTGCAGCGCCCCATTCAGAACAACTTCTTCTAATCAAGCCCTTAGCAAATAGATCCTCAATTTGAGTTTTTAGTTCGGCCTTTTCTTTAGGAGCCATCCTTCGGTGTGGGAGAACTACGGGCGTAGCTCCGGGAATTAGATCAATACGGAAATCTATTTCCCGTTTAGGCGGGAGAGAGCTGACTTCGCCAAATACATCGGGAAATGACTGAACTATAGGTGTGGTGACAAGATCATCGGGAGGAGCATCAAGAGAGAATATGAAGCTTCCGGCATATTTCTGAGGTGATTTGCATTTAATGACGAGTGGTAAGCCTTGGTCGCTTACTAAAGAAACTGATCGGGATTTGCAAGAGATGACAGCATCGAATTTGCTTAACCAATCAGCTCCAAGAAGAAGGTCAAATGCTTGAAATCCAAGCACATAGAAATCCCAAGTAAATCGAGAAAAATCATACATCAATGTAACATCCTTGCAAATACTTCGGAGGTTAGCAGGTCCTCCGATGGGATTTGAGACACATAAAAAAGTAGTGGCAAGAGTGGACTCTATCTTGAGCTTATTACAAATGTCAACAGATATAAAGCTATGAGAAGCACCAGTATCGAATAATACTCTAACAGGTGTAGCATGTAAATGAAATATACTACGCAAAGTACCTTGGTCATCCTGAGCGGGTGGTGCAGATGGTGCAGGTGTGGTGACAGCAAATACTCCAGAGGGTGTACCACGCTTGTATAGTGGGCAGTCTTTCTTGAAATGACCTGGCTGTAGGCATACATGGCACAAGTCTTTCCTAGTCGTAGAAGGTGGTGGGATAGCAGCTCCGGTAGATGGACAGCTATTAGCATAATGGCCCTTCTTATCGCACTTGAAGCATGTGATATTAGCAAGATCGATAGGGCTTTTCTGAGCATATCCCAATCCTGTAGTCTTCTGCCAAGCTTTCTTTTGTTGATCAAAGTTCATCTTCCTCTTCCCGGGCTGGCTAGAAGAGGGCTGAGTAGGAGCAGCCTTGGCAGTGGATCCCTTAGGCTTCGCCTCATATCTAAGAGCAAAATCAATAAGCTCTGTGAAAGTGGAGCGAATGTGTCCAGTAAGCAAGTCATAATATTCTGGTCTAGCTCCCAAAATGAATTTCTCGTTCTTCAAAAGTGGTGTGTCGATCAAACCCGGTCCAAACTTGGAGAGTTCATTAAATTTCCTCTCATACTCAGAAATAGTCATACTGCCTTGCTTAAGATCCATGAAAGCTCTATAAAGTTGGGTTTTCCCAGCAGCTGGCATCCATTGTGCCGAGAAGGTATCCCTAATCAAAGATAGACAAGATGAATAACATTTCAAAGATAGAAGGAAGAATTTAAACCACTAGAATCCAAACTATTCATACCTAAACTGGGCCCAAGTGATGGTGTCCTCCTCGATACGAGAAGTAACGGATTCCCACCAATCTTGTGCGGCATCTTGGAGTTGCCAAGCAGCAAGCTGACGCTTCTGGGCATCAGTAATTTCCAATCCAGAAAATATCTTCTCCAAACTCTTAAGCCATTGCTGAGCCTCTATGATGTTCTCGGATCCAGAAAACTTAGTACCTCCCAGTTGCGAATACTCCTTGCTAAGAGTAGTGAATTTGACAGGAGCTGGAGCGGCAGGTGCAGCCTGGGCAGGACCATTGCCTCTTCCACCTCTAACATTTCTTCTGGTACTCATCCTGAAATACCAAAAGAGATTTAGAACCAAAGATAAGATAATAGAATGCTAAGAAAACTAATCAACGAATCAAAGGAGCTTGAATTTTTGAAAGGATTTGGATATTGAATCGATTCTCCTCATTCTAGAGTATTGCTACTCTATCTCTAATGAGTTTCTTTATAATCCCGAACTAAGGTTTTTGGGAAAACCAGAGCTCTGATACCAACTATAACATCCCGTATATTTGGACCATTTAAATTGACAATAATCCACACTTGTCAACTTAAATAATACAAAACACAGAACATTATGGGATTATAAGTACATAAATGTAAATGAGAATCAATACAACATCACAGACTCAGAACAGTCACAGAATAATGCAGCGGAAAAATACATCGTCATAATAGTAGTTCATGAAGCTACTACAGAGAATACAACAATGTCTCAACATAAAGCGACTGAAAAGAGATACAAGATGTCCGATACATAAGTACATCCAATACTGAAAATAAAATGATATAAATAAAAGCTAAGCCTTCAGCATCTTCGACCAACCTTGACCAGCAACAGAATATCTTCAGACTGACCCGAGCATATGCAAAAGAAACACTTGAGTCAGGACTCAAAATCTTATACAGGATAATCAATGCATATAATAAAGTCCATAACTCAAAGGTGAATATAAACTTCATTAAGGGATCGATAAACTACCTACAGAATACGCTAAATAGATAATGTCTAATCCATAAAGTAAGATATCAAAATAGGGTTAAGCAGGGCCCATACACCTCTTAACCTGTTTATTCCCAAAAGCATATACAAGACCGTAGTTTCCCCAAAACCGGAAGTCACCAGAGGGCAATCCATATACTAAAGGTACAAATCAAAATCGTAGTTGTCGCGATAGGATAATTAGTATGACAAGGTACATGAGGCGATACCAACTAGGATACTAGTAGTTGCCTGATCCGGACTGATGTTGGGCATAGCAGCTACCACCCCAACACCGCGAAACAACACTTCCAAATCAAGGGGTGCACTCAAATCGAATCACATAAGTAATAGATAAGGTATCGAAGAAGTGTGTCCGCTAGAGATGGCGATCCTCAATGGCCCGGCGCGGCTCCTGTTTTAGTCATGTCAAGGGTCATCCAAAATCGTTCTCTTTCTTCAGTCAACGCGTTCATCAAAACATCCACTTCATTCTGGATCAACACTTCGCGTATATTAGTTATTAAAGTGGTTTTCGGTATCGACAGAGAGTATGTCCATAATCCGATCCCGGACTCTTTAATAACTACGTATTAATTACCCAACAGTCAACTTTTTATTAAAGTTAAAACAAATCAAATCCAAAGGTCAAGTTGCAAATTTGACTTCCAAATTTGATATTTCAAAATTCAATTCGTTTTAATTACAAAAATATATTCCGAAAAGAAATTCTAGTTCAAGCCCTTTAGTTATCAAAATTTAAGTATTCATGTTAAATCAACATTTCACTTATTAAATCAACTCAAATTTATGGATTACATGAAATAGTCAATCTTAGTTCAACTAATTAAATCAAGTTTATTCTTTAAATCCGTATTTACATTCCTAGGTTCATTACTATATCAATTTCATTTACTACATTTACTTCTTAAATCTCATTTCGATTAACTTTGTCAAACACTTTGTTTAAATAAATAAATTTACAAATCCGTTTCAATTCATTACATTAATTCGTTCTCATTTATTTCAATTTATTTCTTTATTCCAACAAATCTAATTTGTTTAATTCGATAAAATTCATTTTATTTATTTCAAACAAGTTCATTAATTCATTCAATAAAATCATTTTATTTATTTCAAAACAAATTCATTTATTCGGTTCAATAAAATCATTTTATTTATTTCCAAACAAATTCATTTATTCAATTTAATAAAATCATTTTATTTATTTTAAAACAAATTCATTTATATTTACGTTACCAAATTTCCATACAGTTTTCTAAGTTCATTCCATAATTCCAAATAAGTCTCAATTTCAAAACGTTCTTTGTTGACCGTTCGGTTTCTTATTTTTAATTATCTATCCTAGGCCGATTCATTCAATTGGGTATTTATCATTTCAACCCAATTCTATTTAAATTCAAAATCAAAACATACAAAGGGAACTTGCAGTGTGATAGCTGGGATGGTGTCAAAGTAAATAAACAAGCAATAGCATCCATTTGCAACAATTCAACAATTTCAAATAATCCCGAAATAATCGTATTAATTCGCGTTTGTTATTTACGCCAATTAATATAACTATTTCTAGAATCTACTCTATCATTTCAAGTAGATTAAAGATTATAACATTTCAGTTTCACTTGTCGTTCAATTTCAATTACAACAGTTAATTCAATATACGTTCAACAGTCCAAAGTGAAATTTGTCAATTCTACGTGTCAATTAACTTAACAATTTAAGGGTCAATTTAATTAATCAATATTCATCATATAAAGGGGTCAAGTTAACAATCAAAATTCGACATATATAATTCATTTTAAATCGTTAACCATCCTATATCCAATTTTAACTTGCAATTAATTTATCACTTAACAATAACAATTTACATCCAATTCAACATCACATAGCAATCATTTATCAATTCAAACTTGCATAAGAATATAGTCGTGAAAATTAATTCACCTTTCGTGGATAAGAAATTTGACGACGAAACAAAAGAAGCACGAAAGAGTCGGTACAGCACGAACAACGGACACTGCACATATCGACAAAGAGAGACGATATTAATTCAATGAACGTCATATAGAATTTATAAATTATAGATTCGCTTACCACGACGGAGAAAAAACGAGGCTGAAAATTTGATGCTGCTGCGGAAGAAGGTCAGTCGGACGCTGCAACAACAACCAAATAAAACTGTATTACTTATTTGGCAACCAAAGATATTAGACGTACATGCTTTTCTGCAATATACAATGCTATCTATAATCACAGTTTCAAAATATTTTTTTTTTTTTTTTGGCCGTGACTCATGAACCCAGCACTTCTTCAACACACTTCAACAACGTCACCCAACTTCACGCATAACCCCATTTTCCAATTCCTTTTCCCATACAAGCTGAGACCAGCACATGCTCACACATGTTCCTCACAACACTCTTCCATTTTAATTTTTTATTTATTTTTCCGCATGCAACCTTCTCATGTACAACCCAATAAGTTGTATACGTGTTTATTCCAGCATGCACCACCCACACAGCAGACACGTACGCACTCATAAAACGCACACACACGCAATACTCAGCCAGGCGAGGCTGCAGGTGATGGCGTTGTGGCGGCATGCGGGAAGTGGGAAGCTGGAGGTGCGGAACTAAGAAGGCGGGGTCGGTTGAGGGTGGGGCGACGCTGTTCAGGTGACGACAAGGTTGGTTGGCTCGGTTGCGACCGGAGTACGCGCTGGTGTGGGTGTTCGGTGATGGGATGGGCGAAGTGAGGAGGAGGGCGGCAGAGACAGTGGCGTGGTTGGCTGGTGGCCACGTGGTGAAGTGATTTGGGGAGGTGGTGTGAAGGGGGAAGGACTGGGACGTGTTGGATCTGGGCGTGGTTGGGCAGTAGGTTGGCGCGGGGCAGGTGGTTGACTGGGAGGGTCGGTTGGCGGAGTGTCGTCGGGCACGGTGACATGTGAGGTGGATGGAGAGGGAGAGCACGGAAGGTCTGTGCATGCTTCGACATGCTTTTTCTTTTGCAAAAAAAAAAATAAAGACAAGGGGAAGAGAAGTGAAATTAGAAGAGGAAGAAGAGGTGTTTTTACCTGGAGCCAAAATGGGAGAATAGACAGTGAACGATAATGAAATGTTAATTCAACTTTTAACTCTAAGGCTTTGAGCAACGTAATAAACGTTCCAGCTTTCCAAAAGTCTTTTACGTTTCCAAAGTTGACCCCCCAGCTTCCAACTACCCTATTAATTTCTATCAGATTTAAATTTCAAATTCTTTTGTAAACGGCTGAAGGAAATTTTGGGCTAAGATTTTATTTAACCGGTCCGTTTGTAACGATTAAATCAATGCAACTATTTTACGTCCGACTCTGATTTGCACGAATAAATATACCCTTTTGATCAGCGCGACGACGCGCTTCCAACGGTACACAGATTATTGCGATACGGTGATTTTATAAAATTTGCATTTACGCCGCTTAAATTGTGCGTTTTGCAAAATAATATAAACGGAGCAGGCGATGACAGTTTTAGACGAAACGAATTATAAAATCTTGATCAGAATAATTTTTACAAGCGGACTGTGTAAAAATATTTGAATTTGGAAGATAAATTTTTCGCAGCTTTATATGGACTGATATACAGTAAACGCGAACGGACTTTACTGTAATATTTTTCAACGAAACTTTTTCTATGTCCATATCTAACTAGACGCAAGTCACAAATAAAGTTTGGGCGTAAATTGAGATCGTTTAAAATTTAAATTTTTTTTACTGAAATGATGAATTTAAAATTTAAAATTGGGTTGAAAATTTAGGGTCGTTACATTAAATAACAATTAAATTTTCATTTCTTTAATTAAATTCTTCACTTAACAACTAAGTTTAAATTTCCCAAAATATAACTTACTTCCATTTATTTTACTTAATTAAAAATTCACTTTTAAACAAATTTCACAAAATTCCATTTAAGTTATATTTCAAAATTCAGCTTAAATATTCATTTATTTCATATTTTAATTTATACAAAATCATTACCACTTTTAAAAATTATTATTACTTAATAAATATCATTAAATTCATTTCAAATCAAAATTTGTCATATATTCATACTTTACATAAACTCCATTTATAAACAAAATCATAAATTTCAAAATTAACTTATATTTCAAATTCTACTTCACCATTTACTTAATTTACTTATTTAATTTGTAGAAAATCACTAATATTTTATAGAAATCATTTTAATAAAATTTAGATCAAAATATCATAATATTTACATTTTTAAAATATTTTAAAATTTTCAGAAAAATGTATAAACCACGGGTCTGTATATAATTTTCTAGCCTAGGTCAAGTGATACGGATATGTATCATTTCAATCCGCAGTTTACAAAGAAAAACCGGGTCTTATCATTTCAAACCCGCAATCCCAAGTTAAATAAAATAAATAAAAAGTCGCTCAGGCTTATCATTTCAGCCCATAACGATCTTTCCCTATTCTAAAGTCCGTTCGGGTATGTATCATTTCAACCCATAGTGAACCTAATCTACAGGGAACTTGTAGTGTGATAAACTGATAAAAATGAACAGTATACAATATATAACAGTAACAGATGATATAACATGTGTATAAACAGGGGTGAACATTATATGATCATAATATAATAGTTATAACAGGATGATATAAATTTACAGATTCAAAAGATGTCAGTTTACTAGTTATATAAGTACACATCGTCTGGTGAGAATTACTCACTTGTATAAGCTGGAGATGACGACCACGAACACACAACAAGGATCTTTGAAGGCATGAGAGCACGAATATGATTTGAGATTGGAAGAGCCAAAGCTAATTGCCTTGTCACATTCAAACCAAACAATTACAAACAACATAAGATTTCAACCTAAAAATTCAATAAACAATGCTAGAAACGATTGTATAAAACCAATCCAAATCATTGCACTTGCTTTCAACCTCCTATACTTCAGCTACAGGTCTGAAATGTACTGTCAAGGGTTGAGTTTGGATTTGGTCTTAGGTCCCTAGGGTCGGCCTAGCATGGTGTTTGTAACGACCCCGGATTTTATATAAATTTAAAATGATAATTTATTAATTTTGAATTAATATTTGTGGAATAAATCGATAAGGTGAAGCGAGTTTCCCCGAACTCAAATAAATCCTATGTTAAATCATTTAAAATTTAAATATTGTAAATATTATATGTATGTGAATATATATGTGTTGAACATATACGAGTCAATTTGAAGTTATAAATAATATATATGTATTTGAGCATATATGAATAAATTTGAAATTATATATATATATATATATATTGATAATTGAATTTAAAATCTTAAATATAAATGGTTTAAAATATAAATAATAAAATGTGGGTAATGAAACTTTAAAAGGAATTCAAAATAAGTGTTGATGTTAAACAAATATTTTGAATAAATCTATGGTTATATAAAATATGAAATGAACTTATAAACTTCTAGAGATAAATATTTAAGTTGAAATAAAAGTAAATATATGAAGTAAAGCAGAGATTAAAATGGAAGTTTATTATATTTTAAAGTGATATTGCAAAAGAAGCTAACACGAATACATTCAAGTAGAAAAAGAAGATAAGCAGCTTATAAAACAAGACAAAAGGAAGCAATATGACTAAAGATAAGAAGACAACAAAATACATTTAAAAATGTAACCTGGAAAACAAATACACAAGTATGCAAAGTATAAGTTAAACATAAAAGGTAAGTAGGAAGACAAAGCAAAGGAAAAACGAAGACAACATGATATACTTACAAGTTTGAACAGATATACAAGGATAAGTATGAACACTAAAATAATAAAAGGAATAGGATAGACAGCCTGAAAGGAAAATATATCTCTGGTCTGATATTGTACAAAGCAAATTAATGCTAGCCTCCTTAGTACACAACATAAATTTATATCAGCCGCTAAAACAAGATTTCAGCCTCCAATTGCAAATAAAAATCTCTGACCCAATTTGTTGTACCAGAGCCTACCTTGTACAAACTGCTTCTCTTTATATATATGCATCTAGTCCTTGTTCGTTCATCATAACATAGCAAAGTTGAACCTGAGAAAATAAAATTCAAGCTTAGAGTCTGGAAATCAAAGTAGAACAACCACTTTCCTTCATTTCAAATAAACCTGAAGTTCAAAGCAAAGTTTCAGATTCATGTTGAAGCACTTCATATCTGAAACAAAATTTTAAATCAAAAGAAAAGGGATGATGATCAAAACCTGGAAAATGAAGAATAAAGCAAAAAAAAATACAAGAATCATCCCAGAAAATATATTCCTGTCTCTGTTTTCTTCAACATCAGGCTTGAGTCCTCTGTTCAAAAGAACTTAGGTGAGCAAACTGACCTATTTAGGTTTTGAATTCATAACTTATGTTGAAGTTTTGTGACGTGGCTGTTGTGAAAATGATAAATGAATGTCAATATTTAGGTGTGAAATGTGGTATGCATGCCTGTGAATGTATATGTCTACTCTGTTATAACAAAACCCAAGATCACTAGAGATGAAAGAAAAAAAATTCATATCTCCATTTTTAGATCTTTTCAAACCATGATTTCTGAAAGAAATTTTCTTATAACGATGTAAAGTTACTTCTAAAAATAATATTAAGTAAAAATATTAAGTAAATGTTTTGTAAATAAAAATTTATAGTAGAAATCAAATATCAGTCAAAATTCGATGTTCATGAATTCGTATTTGGATTTTATAACCAAATTCGAGATAGAAAATGATGATTTTAGATAAGCATTTCAAGATTTTTAGGTTGTTATTGAAGGTGAAATCTTTAGTTGAACAGAAAACGTAATTTGACCAAAGGCCGGCGATCAAAGTCGAATGGGAGTTCGGGGTTGCTCCTGAAGGTGGGGGAAGTCTTAGGGATTTATGGAAAAATGCCCATCGATTTTTTTATTAGTTGTGGAGGGTTGTCGAGATCAAACTATGGTTTTAACCCATATTTTGATCACCGCAGAAACAGGTTCACCGCGTCCTCATCAGACCGCCAGAGTTGATCGCTCCGGTGGGGATAGCAGCGTATGGTTGAGAAGAAGCTTCAGTTAAGTTTCCATGGCCTCCGATGGCCAGAGGTGGAAGAACGATGTGTTTTTGGGTAGTCTGGTTTTGCTGCAGTTTGGGTGGTGATGTTCGATCGCGATTTCATCAACGTTTCACAACGCTGGGTGCTCATAGGGTTCAGGTGGAGGATGGTCGACTTGGGGGTGGCTGGAGGTTTGACCCAGAGTGGCGAATTTAACTGTGCACGTGCACGGTACAAAATATTGTATCAGTGGGTTGCTTTGGAGGAAGAAGGATTTGGACTCGAAGCAGCTATCGGGTGATATGGGTTTGAACTCGAGTTTCGACTCGAGATGGTTTGGGGGTTGTACGAGTTTGTACATAAAAAAAAAGAAAAAAAAAGAAGAAGAGAGAAACAGAGGAGAAAGTAGCATGGAAGAAGAAGGAAGATGCAGGAGGATGACGCGGGGAGATTGCTGGGAAAACTCGAGCCATACTCGAGTCATTCTCATGTAAAATCGGGTTTGCTTTTATAAGGGGTTAAGCCCAAACAAAACTTCAGGTTAAAAGGGTTAAGTTCATTAGTTTTATTTATAGTGTAACCAATACGGATTTATGCTAAATTAGGAATCTACTATAAGTTTTAAATCATTCAACAATGTTTTAATAAATTCTTTAACTTAATAATTGAATTTAAGATAAGTATTAAAACTAATTAACATTAAGACTTTTTATAATTATAATAAATTGGTTTAAAAATATAAGGAAGTTAAGTTAATTTTATATTGATTAATGATTTAAAATTAACTAAAGATCAATTTATTATTAATTTAAAGCTAATTAATTTATAATTAAGGTTAATTAATTTAATGGTAATTAATTAAAGGTTAATTTATAAATTGAAGATAATAAATTAAACGATGAATTAAATAATTAATGGTTAATTAATGGGTCATTAAGGTTAATTAATTAAGTTAATTAATTAAGGAATTATAAATTAATGAAGGTGATTAAGGAAAGATAATAAATTAAGGGCTAATTAATCAATGTGATTAATTAAGGACAATTAAATTAAGAATAATTTATTAATTATTAATGGTTAGTTAATAAATGATTTAAAGGATAATTAATTATATTGGTTTGTAATTAATTAACAATTAATTAACCCGGATTAGAAATTCATAAGTAATTAATCAAATTTGAATAAATCAGATAATTAACTGACCTTACTTATGAATATTTGGATTTGATTGGATGATTGAATTGTTTGATATTTCCTGATCTGTGATGCTTTGTGATATATTCTGATTTGTGTGTAATCTTTACTGTAGTTTATTTATCTGAAATTTATATATATATGTGATCTGTGAGTAAAAGATAAGCGATATAGTTTATATCGTTTATCAACTATATTTCTGTATTCTGATATGTGATGATTCATTGTGTTGCACTATTGTGTGAAACCCCTGGACTACACTTTTACACACACAAATATGGATTTCACGTGGAAATCGATTAAGTCACAGATGATTTAAATTTAATATTTTTGAAATTGAAATTTTAAATTTCAATTGATTTTGAAAATGGATTTAGGTTAAATGTTAAAGCTTTTAAAAAGGAGTTTTTAAGTTAAAAGTTATTCTAAATAACTTAATTTAATTTCCAATTCAAATAATTAAATTTGAATTTGAATTCAAGAATTGGGATTGAATTTCATAATTGGAAATTATGGTTAAAGATGTTATAAATGTGTTTATATGAATTCGAACCATTTTAAAATATTAGTTTGAGAATTTGAATTTAACCCAAAGATTTTAACTCGTATGAATGAATCAGATTTTCTAAAATGAAACTATTTGTTTTCAAATGATAAAAGCTTTTATATAAGAAATTAAATTCCAGTTTAATTAAAGGAATTTCAAGATTGAATTGAAAATGGTTTTCCAAGTTATGAATGAATTCTTTTTGAAAGCTATGAATTAAATCGGTTTATTTTTAACAGATTTAAAATGATGTTTTGTTTAAACCATTCGAAATGGAATTGTTTTGAAAGCTATAAGTTAAATCTTTGATTTAAAGATTTAACGAGTTAAACTGAAATGGAAATTGATTTAGAAAATCTATGAATGAATCTTTTATTTAAAAGATTTAAATGTGGAAATTGTTTAAACCGTTGAAGGTTGTTTAAAATAAATCTTTTTGTTGAAAAGACTTGAAATGGTAATCGATGGAAACCATTTAAAAAGAAGTTGAATTATTAAGTTGTGACTAAATTGAAATCCCATATCCATATATTTTTAAATATTTCTCTCACTATTCGGGTTAGCCGGGAAAGGACCTTTGGGTCGTATAACCCATTCCGAATATGTGATACGTCGTATATGGATGGCATTTGATGACCGGTGTTGAAGACCGGATATTTTTGAAAATGGAAGGATTACCGTCGAGTAACTCTGCATCGGCTGATCCTCGATATAGAGGTTTTATCACCCTTAGTGACGGGAAGTCCGGACGTGATTGGGAATTATCCGGATTTGCAAGGGCTTCGTGAGAAGTGCCTTCGGTTCTGTTCGAACCGGGAACAGACTTGTATGGATACATGTCTGACATTACATTTTGAGATATAAAGCCGATTTCTTTCAAATACATTTCTGTTTGGTGGCGGAGAATTTATTCTCTTAGCTTAACACCCTTCTCTGAGACGTACGAGCTCAGAGGTTATGTAGTTGAAGTTATCAGCGATATATTCCCAATTTGGTAATGTGACATGCTGAGTGTTGCTGTGAAATGATCGTTGATTGATCATTTGCGATATGATCATTTGTTTGATCTTATATCTTTGTGATCATCTCTTTGATCATTTGTTTGACCCAAAGCATGGCTTTGTGACAAAGCGTAGCTTTGTGGACAAGACTTCGTCGAACCTCACACCCCGGAAATGGTCAAAACAGGAAGGATGCAGCAAGGTTCTAGGGAGTAGCGCCCCTTAGTGTATGTCATTCCTTCTGGATAGAGGTGGTATCATGGTATGGAGCCCAGATATTTAACCTATGTGGTTACTGCATTATTATTATTATGTGGTTGTTGGAAATCGAGGATCCTCGGGAAGATCGGTTACGATCGGGGGATGGAATACGCGTGTCAGTAGTTACCTATTTTTGCAGAGGTAACCCGGCCTTGTGTTGGCAGAGAACCGGTTAGGTTCTCGGGACGTCATTCCAGAGGCGTTTCCATGTGGCAATGGGAAGTTCCTTAGCCTGACCATTTGTTGGAAATCCATCTTCCAATACGAACTTTGTACGGTATTAGTTGTAGAACCTGCCATTTACGTACGGTGGTCACCACTGTTTAGATGGTAGCTATAGTAGGCATACGATACTGGTCGTATGTTGGCTAAGATTGATATTCTATTTTCGAAATACTTTTTCCATTATGCACTAATAATAATATCAAAAATGATTTGATTTTACGTAGTAAGCATCTTTGACTATCATAAGAAGAAATCTCCTCCAATTCTGCATTTGCATTGTGTGTGTGGCGGGAGGTCTTATGGTAGTTTCATTTTCTAAAAGCATTGCGAATTGACTTTAAAATTCTCTGCTATTTGTTTTAAAGATAAACTGTTTTTGTTGCTCACACCAGTCCCACGACTGACTCGGAGTTATTGTTCCCTTCCTAAACTCTGGGTGCCCACCATTTTCCACACGGGCTGTCTAGAGTTCGGTTTCTCAGATATTCAAGTTGAGTAGATTATCTGGAGCTAGTCAGTCCTTGGACGACTGACCTTGCTTTTCGCTAGCTATGGATTGGAGCATTCTATTGGAGATATTCTATCTGTTGCTGATGTTATCTTTTCTTTCCGCTGCTATTTCTTCTGTCATATCTCTGATGTATATTGATATTCATTGTATCACTCTGTTGTATCAGATATTGTATCAGGGTTGTATATCAATATATTATTCATTTATTCCGCTGTGTTATTTACTTAATGGTGTTATAAGCTCCGGCGACTCGGATTTGAACGGTCGAATCTACGGCATTCAAGTACGATGTAAAGTATGGATGTCGATTTTCGAGCGGGCAAAATTCCCAGCCGTTACATTTGGTATCAGAGCTAAGGTTGAACTTTAGCTAAGGAGTGTAACACGTTAAGTAGCTCATTAGAGATAGGGTGAAGTATACTCTAGAATGAGTATCCTCAGATATCCGTTCGAATGCCTCAGTAAATTCTCTTACTATCCATAGATAGTGAGTATGAGTGCAAGAAGAGGATTGGATAGGGGACAGGGGAATACGACTATAATTGGTCAATATCCTGTAACAACAAGGAAACAAATCTTTTCTCTATCAATCTCTTTTGTTCAACGTCTTTTCTCAATTCTTCAATAATTTCTGGTAGATCCAGAAAGAAGATTCGATATATTAAAATGGGACATAAACTCCAAATAAGCCAAAATTGTGTTTGAATATGTTGGTTGCCTTGTTTGCTTTGATTGTTATGATTCTAGGTATACTTTAGTTCTAAACTGAAAGTTTTGAAATTATATCCATATATCTATCTATTCTTTGGGTCCCGATATGTTCTACGAATGGTTGGTTATCCTTTCGAACTAACCGATGCCACTGCATATTTCGTACATCTGGATAACCCGAGTATCTTCTGAAGTATTAAAACCAATTCGTTCTTGTATCTGTTATTGATATTCTGATTTGGTAAGCCAAATGTAGAATAGATGTTCAGTTGATTTGATGAAACATTCTTCATCTATCTTTTTGTCTCCTTGGCAATTTCGAGGATGAAATTCTTTTAAGGGGGGAAGTTTGTAACGACCCCGGATTTTATATAAATTTAAAATGATAATTTATTAATTTTGAATTAATATTTGTGGAATAAATCGATAAGGTGAAGCGAGTTTCCCCGAACTCAAATAAATCCTATGTTAAATCATTTAAAATATAAATATTGTAAATATTATATGTATGTGAATATATATGTGTTGAACATATACGAGTCAATTTGAAGTTATAAATAATATATATGTATTTGAGCATATATGAATAAATTTGAAATTTTATATATATATATATTGATAATTGAATTTAAAATCTTAAATATAAATGGTTTAAAATATAAATAATAAAATGTTGGGTAATGAAACTTTAAAAGGACTTCAAAATAAGTGTTGATGTTAAACAAATATTTTGAATAAATCTAGGGTTATATAAAGTATGAAATGAACTTATAAACTTCTAGAGATAAATATTTAAGTTGAAATAAAAGTAAATATATGAAGTAAAGCAGAGATTAAAATGGAAGTTTATTATATTTTAAAGAGATATTGCAAAAGAAGATAACACGAATACATTCAAGTAGAAAAAGAAGAAAAGCAGCTTATAAAACAAGACAAAAGGAAGCAATATGACTAAAGATAAGAAGACAACAAAATACATTTAAAAATGTAACCTGGAAAACAAATACACAAGTATGCAAAGTATAAGTTAAACATAAAAGGTAAGTAGGAATACAAAGCAAAGGAAAAACGAAGACAACATGATATACTTACAAGTTTGAACAGATATACAAGGATAAGTATGAACACTAAAATAATAAAAGGAATAGGATAGCAAGCCTGAAAGAAAAATATATCTCTGATCTGATATTGTACAAAGCAAATTAATGCTAGCCTCCTTAGTACACAACATAAATTTATATCAGCCGCTAAAACAAGATTTCAGCCTCCAATTGCAAATAAAAATCTCTGACCCAATTTGTTGTACCAGAGCCTACCTTGTACAAACTGCTTCTCTTTATATATATGCATCTAGTCCTTGTTCGTTCATCATAACATAGCAAAGTTGAACCTGAGAAAATAAAATTCAAGCTTAGAGTCTGGAAATCAAAGTAGAACAACCACTTTCCTTCATTTCAAATAAACCTGAAGTTCAAAGCAAAGTTTCAGATTCATGTTGAAGCACTTCATATCTGAAACAAAATTTTAAATCAAAAGAAAAGGGATGATGATCAAAACCTGGAAAATGAAGAATAAAGCAAAAAAAATACAAGAATCATCCCAGAAAATAAATTCCTGTCTCTGTTTTCTTCAACATCAGGCTTGAGTCCTCTGTTCAAAAGAACTCAGGTGAGCAAACTGACCAATTTAGGTTTTGAATTTGTAACTTATGTTGAAATTTTGTGACGTGGCTGTTGTGAAAATGATAAATGAATGTCAATATTTAGGTGTGAAATGTGGTATGCATGCTTGTGAATGTATATGTCTACTCTGTTATAACAAAACCCAAGATCACTAGAGATGAAAGAAAAAAAAAATTCATATCTCCATTTTTAGATCTTTTCAAACCATGATTTCTGAAAGAAATTTTCTTATAACGATGTAAAGTTACTTCTAAAAATAAAATTAAGTAAAAATATTAAGTAAATGTTTTTTAAATAACAATTTACAGTAGAAATCAAATATCAGTCAAAATTCGATGTTCATGAATTCGTATTTGGATTTTATAACCAAATTCGAGATAGAAAATGATGATTTTAGATAAGCATTTCAAGATTTGTAGGTTGTTATTGAAGGTGAAATCTTTAGTTGAACAGAAAACGTAATTTGACCAAAGACTGGCGATCAAAGTCGAATGGGAGTTCGGGGTTGCTCGTGAAGGTGGGGGAAGTCTTAGGGATTTATGGAAAAATGCCCATCGATTTTTTTATTAGTTGTGGAGGGTTGTCGAGATCAAACTAGGGTTTTAACCCATATTTTGATCACCGCAGAAATAGGTTCACCGTGTCCTCATCAGACCGCCGGAGTTGATCGCTTCGGTGGGGATAGCAGCGTATGGTTGAGACGAAGCTTCAGTTAAGTTTCCATGGCCTACGATGGCCAGAGTTGGAAGAACGATGTGTTTTTGGGTAGTCTGGTTTTGCTGCAGTTTGGGTGGTGATGTTCGATCGCGAACGTTTCACAACGCTGGGTGCTCATAGGGTTCAGGTGGAGGATGGTGGACTTGGGGGTGGTTGGAGGTTCGACCCAGAGTGGCGAATTTAACTGTGCACGTGCACGGTACAAAATATTATATTAGTGGGTTGCTTTGGAGGAAGAAGGATTTGGACTCGAAGCAGCTATCGGGTGATATGGGTTTGAACTCGAGTTTCGACTCGAGATGGTTTGGGGGTTGTACGAGTTTGTACATAAAAAAAAGAAAAAAGAAGAAGAAGAGAGAAACAGAGGAGAAAGTAGCGTGGAAGAAGAAGGAAGATGCAGGAGGATGACGCGGGGAGATTGCTGGGAAAACTCGAGCCCTACTCGAGTCATTCTCATGTAAAATCGGGTTTGCTTTTATAAGGGGTTAAGCCCAAACAAAACTTCAGGTTAAAAGGGTTAAGTTCATTAGTTTTATTTATAGTGTAACCAATACGGATTTATGCTAAATTAGGAATCTACTATAAGTTTTAAATCATTCAACAATGTTTTAATAATTTAATAAATTCTTTAACTTAATAATTAAATTTAAGATAAGTATTAAAACTAATTAACATTAAGACTTTTTATAATTATAATAAATTGGTTTAAAAATATAAGGAAGTTAAGTTAATTTTATATTGATTAATGATTTAAAATTAACTAAAGATCAATTTATTATTAATTTAAAGCTAATTAATTTATAATTAAGGTTAATTAATTTAATGGTAATTAATTAAAGGTTAATTTATAAATTGAAGATAATAAATTAAACGATGAATTAAATAATTAATGGGTCATTAAGGTTAATTAATTAAGTTAATTAATTAAGGAATTATAAATTAATGAAGGTGATTAAGGAAAGATAATAAATTAAGGACTAATTAATCAATGTGATTAATTAAGGACAATTAATTTAAGAATAATTTATTAATTATTAATGGTTAGTTAATAAATGATTTAAAGGATAATTAATTATATTGGTTTGTAATTAATTAACAATTAATTAACCCGGATTAGAAATTCATAAGTAATTAATCAAATTTGAATAAATCAGATAATTAACTGACCTTACTTATGAATATTTGGATTTGATTGGATGATTGAATTGTTTGATATTTCCTGATCTGTGATGCTTTGTGATATATTCTGATTTGTGTGTAATCTTTACTGTAGTTTATTTATCTGAAATTTATATATATCTGTGATCTGTGAGTAAAAGATAAGCGATATAGTTTATATCGTTTATCAACTATATTTCTGTATTCTGATATGTGATGATTCATTGTGTTGCACTATTGTGTGAAACCCCTGGACTACACTTTTACACACACAAATATGGATTTCACGTGGAAATCGATTAAGTCACAGATGATTTAAATTTAATATTTTTGAAATTGAAATTTTAAATTTCAATTGATTTTGAAAATGGATTTGGGTTAAATGTTAAAGCTTTTAAAAAGGAGTTTTTAAGTTAAAAGTTATTCTAAATAACTTAATTTAATTTCCAATTCAAATAATTCAATTTGAATTTGAATTCAAGAATTGGGATTGAATTTCATAATTGGAAATTATGGTTAAAGATGTTATAAATGTGTTTATATGAATTCGAACCATTTTAAAATATTAGTTTGAGAATTTGAATTTAACCCAAAGATTTTAACTCGTATGAATGAATCAGATTTTCCGAAATGAAACTATTTGTTTTCAAATGATAAAAGCTTTTATATAAGAAATGAAATTCCAGTTTAATTAAAGGAATTTCAAGATTGAATTGAAAATGGTTTTCCAAGTTATGAATGAATTCTTTTTGAAAGCTATGAATTAAATCGGTTTATTTTTAACAGATTTAAAATGATGTTTTGTTTAAACCATTTGAAATGGAATTATTTTGAAAGCTATAAGTTAAATCTTTGATTTAAAGATTTAACGAGTTAAACTGAAATGGAAATTGATTTAGAAAATCTGTGAATGAATCTTTTATTTAAAAGATTTTAATGTGGAAATTGTTTAAACCGTTGAAGGTTGTTTAAAATAAATCTTTTTGTTGAAAAGACTTGAAATGGTAATCGATGGAAACCATTTAAAAAGAAGTTGAATTATTAAGTTGTGACTAAATTGAAATCCCATATCCATATATTTTTAAATATTTCTCTCACTATTCGGGTTAGCCGGGAAAGGACCTTTGGGTCGTATAACCCATTCCGAATATGTGATACGTCGTATATGGATGGCATTTGATGACCGGTGTTGAAGACCTGATATTTTTGAAAATGGAAGGATTACCGTCGAGTAACTCTGCATCGGCTGATCCCCGATATAGAGGTTTTATCACCCTTAGTGACGGGAAGTCCGGACGTGATTGGGAATTATCCGGATTTGCAAGGGCTTCGTGAGAAGTGCCTTCGGTTCTGTTCGAACCGGGAACAGACTTGTATGGATACATGTCTGACATTACATTTTGAGATATAAAGCCGATTTCTTTCAAATACATTTCTGTTTGGTGGCGGAGAATTTATTCTCTTAGCTTAACACCCTTCTCTGAGACGTACGAGCTCAGAGGTTATGTAGTTGAAGTTATCAGCGATATATTCCCAATTTGGTAATGTGACATGCTGAGTGTTGCTGTGAAATGATCGTTGATTGATCATTTGCGATATGATCATTTGTTTGATCTTATATCTTTGTGATCATCTCTTTGATCATTTGTTTGACCCAAAGCATGGCTTTGTGACAAAGCGTAGCTTTGTGGACGAGACTTCGTCGAACCTCACACCCCGGAAATGGTTAAAACAGGAAGGATGCAGCAAGGTTCTAGAGAGTAGCGCCCCTTAGTGTATGTCATTCCTTCTGGATAGAGATGGTGTCATGGTATGGAGCCCAGATATTTAACCTATGTGGTTACTGCATTATTATTATTATGTGGTTGTTGGAAATCAAGGATCCTCGGGAAGATCGGTTACGATCGGGGGATGGCATACGCGTGTCAGTAGTTACCTATTTTTGTAGAGGTAACCTGGCCTTGTGTTGGTAGAGATCCGGTTAGGTTCTCGGGACGTCATTCCAGAGGCGTTTCCATGTGGCAATGGGAAGTTCCTTAGCCTGACCATTTGTTGGAAATCCATCTTCCAATACGAACTTTGTACGGTATTAGTTGTAGAACCTACCATTTACGTACGGTGGTCACCACTGTTTAGATGGTAGCTATAGTAGGCATACGATACTGGTCGTATGTTGGCTAAGATTGATATTCTATTTTCGAAATACTTTTTCCACTATGCACTAATAATAATATCAAAAATGATTTGATTTTACGTAGTAAGCATCTTTGACTATCATAAGAAGAAATCTCCTCCAATTCTGCGTTTGCATTGTGTGTGTGGCGGGAGGTCTTATGGTAGTTTCATTTTCTAAAAGCATTGCAAATTGACTTTAAAATTCTCTGCTATTTGTTTTAAAGATAAACTATTTTTGTTGCTCACACCAGTCCCACGACTGACTCGGAGTTATTGTTCCCTTCCTAAACTCTGGGTGCCCACCATTTTCCACACGGGCAGTCTAGAGTTGGGTTTCTCAGATATTCAGGTTGAGTAGATTATCTAGAGCTAGTCAGTCCTTGGACGACTGACCTTGCTTTTCGCTAGCTATGGATTGGAGCATTCTATTGGAGATATTCTTTCCGTTGCTGATGTTATCTTTTCTTTCCGCTGCTATTTCTTGTGTCATATCTCTGATGTATATTGATATTCATTGTATCACTCTGTTGTATCAGAAATTGTATCTGTGTTGTATATCAATATATTATTCATTTATTCCGCTGTGTTATTTACTTAATGGTGTTATAAGCTCCGGCGACTCGGATTTGAACGGTCGAATCTATGGCATTCAAGTACGATGTAAAGTATGGATGTCGATTTTCGAGCGGGAAAAATTCCCAGCCTTTACAGTGTTTGAAGGTGGTGAAGTCTAGGTACACTAGTTGGTGAGGCAAGGGCTAACAACACAAGGCAAAAGCATGGATTTTCTATGCCACTTATGGTTTGGCCAAGGCTATGGAGGGCATGGCCACTTCAGGTGGGGTCAGTAGGGGGTGTGCAGAGGTGTGTCAGGTCGGAATCAGGCCAGTGGTGGTGGTGTATGGTCAGCCTAAGTGGTGGAGAGAGGTGGTGATAGGTGATGTGCTCGGCTAGACATTATATGGTTGATGTTGGTCAAAACTATGGTGGAGTTTCTTCATTATGGCTCAAGGAAATGGGATGGGGAGGGGCTGGAGAAGGTGTTGGTCAGAGGGGATGGTGGTGGAGGCGGCTAAGGTGGTGGATGAGGGCAGGCCGATCCAAAGAAGGGGATGAAGGCAAGTGCAAATCAATGTAAAACGAAGAAGAAAAACAAAGAAACATGAGAAAGAAAAGGAGATTTTTACCAAATTTTTGCAAGATGGAGGCCGTATGAATTTTTGTGGTTAGAGGAATGTTAGAGTACGTGAAAAATGAGGAAGATGTGGCTGGAAAAGAAAAGAAAAGCACGGCAAAAAAATCATTAAGGTGGAGGTTGAGAAAATGAAAGGTCGGAAGATTAAAGGACCTTAAGCAACTAAAGAGACATAAACTTTTCAAATTTCCTTTTATTTATTTTGTAATTTGTAAATACATATAAAACTGATAAATAAAGATAAAAACTCAGAAAATAAAATAAATATATTTTAATTAAATAGAATTAAATAAGGAAAATAGCTTAAAAATGTAAAGTAGGCTTTAAAATTTGGAAATAACTTCAATATACTTTGGAAAAATCTATTTTAATTTAAATACATGTAAAATGAATATAAATAAAGTAAAACACAGCAAATAAAAGCGAATGCATGAAATAAATAAATAAATTTTAATTATATAACTAAATTAAGAAAATAGCAAAGAAATGGAAACTAGGTTTCAGAAATTGAAATAAATTCAATTAAACTTTAGAAAAAGTATACTATCACTTTAAAATTATTAAAAGATAAAAATATACATAAAATAACATATTAACACATATTAAAATAAAATATGACAAAGAAAATATAATTTATACAATTTAAAATAACAAAATTGCAGAATAAAACAAATTGCACTCAATATTGAAATACACATAACTTTTACAGTTTAACTCCGTTTTCAACGAAACAAAAAGCAGTGTTCAAGTTATTACATCTATTTTCATAATAATAGATAAAATTTAAGATTTTATATTATTTATATTTGGAGTTTAAAAGTCAAAGATTGAACAGTTTGACCAGAATTTCACTTTTCAGTAAAATATTCAATTTATATCAATTTGAAACTATAACTCACATAATAATCAACATTTATATTTAAAAATGAAATGTTTGAAATGAAACAAGTTTAAAAATAATTTCAAAATAAAAATCAAATCAAAATTGAAAATAAATGAAAAATATAGGGTTGTTACACTCTCCCCCACTCAAAACTATTCATCCCCGAAAAGGATTGAGGTACGGGAAACACAGGGAAAATAAAATTGAGATGAGATTAAGACAAGATGACAAAAGATTGAAATTATACCTGATAACTATGGTTATAGGTAAGTTTAACAAGGTGGAGATGGTCTTCCTAAGATTCTCCAGAATCAGAAACACAAGTACGAAAAGATCCTTTAGAATCTGATTCACCCTTTCCGCTTGACTGACGGTCTATGGATGGCAAGAAGTGCTTGTATTCAAAATGGGTACCAAATATCATCAAAGATTAAAGAAAGATTTCTAAACAGAAAGGTCCTAGAAAGACACCTATACCAGTCTGTTTCAAGATAAGAAAAAAATAAGAACAACCAAAAGATAGTTTGAAAAACAAAATTAGGTAATAAGTTTGAAAAACAAAATAAGGTAATAGGTTTGAAATTTATATGGTTAAGCTTAAACCGATAATTAATTTTACACAAGTTAAATAAATCTTAACTACCTCTAATTACATTATCTTATCATCCAATTTTCTTAAACTAACAATTTCAGAAATCATGGATTGGAAAAATCATTATTTATACTCATAATGTACTTAATAAATTTATTTCCTCTTTATTCCTAATTAAAATTGAATTTTATCCTTCTCAATAAATTTTATCACTCATGTTAAATATACTTACACTTATTATAACTGCTTTCTTTTATCCTTAGTTCTTTTAACATTATTTTATTGTAAGTTATTCAATTAACCTTTTAGTCTATTTATCTCTGTTAATCTTTTATAACTAAAATTTAAGTGTATAATATTTATTATAACCACTCAAATTTTATTTATAAAATCTTTTTATATTGTATATTATCCAATTACATTGTTAACTTCTAAAATTTAAGGTAAGTTATATTTGAATGCAATTGAGTATTATACAAATAAAACTTTCTAAAATTAATATACACTATAAACATTCTAATTCAATCATTTCAAGCTTGAATATTTATTCAAGATTTTGATTTTTCTACTTGAAGTTATTATTTAAGATAGGATTTAAGAGTAAAATTTCTGATTCCTTTCAAACCATTTAGAGATAAATAAATGTATGTACATATTTTGTCAAATCAAAGTTAAATCAATATCTATATATATAATAAATCAAATCATCTTTTAGAAATTCAAATCAATCAAATTTCCCAAAACAAAGCTGTAGCAAAACTACAGAATGGTTTCTTCACTTCGAAACTCGAAAATGAACGTCGATGATGCTGCAGTCATCACCGAAATTATTTTCCAGTGACAAAGAGAAGAGCACTGATTTTTAAACTTTAAAATTCTTTGGAAACAATTTCTATTCAAAAATAATTTAAATAATATATCCTTTTAAAACTTTAAACACAAGGTCTGAAACCATCAGAAATTAAATTCTCAAATTCTTGATTTAAATTCATTTCAGTTCCCAAATCAAATTTATAAACAACTATTTATAAATTCATTTATAGAATGATAAATCAAGTATTATCATTTCAAATAATCAATTTAAATCAATTTATTAAGTTCCATAATATTTACTTATTTCAAAATTTATTTCATTAACCAAATTTTAAAATAATATTGTGTCAGTTTGTTCTGTCAAAGTGTTTTAGAAATCCTATCGATAGCGTTGATCAAACGAATCGATCGGAAGCCCAAATCAACATCAACAACTCAAACAACACAATATATAAAACAAACATAGATTTACAAGTACAATTCAAAATGTTTGGAGATATTTTGGAAACAAAAACAAGATGATTAATTAACAAAATATGAATATGGATAAGCTTAGATAAATCGCAAGAAACCTTAACCGGGTCAACCGTGACTTAATGAATAAGATCAAATGTGTATTTTTTTTAGGGTAAATCTACATCCGATCTCAAGAGATAGAGTTTGGAATAACAAAAGATATTAACATTTAAACCAAGGAGAGATATAAATCTCTGGTGAATCAATGCTAATTTGTAAAGGAGTTTTCCCCATTTTACAAGTCATTAGAGTATTGGCGAGAACGCCAATTCACTATAAAGCTCATTCGAAGTGGAGTTATGTCATACTCCAAAATCAAAAGAAGATGAATAGTGAGGGACAAGAATGAATTTTGGAACCGCAGGGAACATTCCAAAAATTCAAAGGAAATTCGAATCAAGAGGAAAAGATTCAAACTCGAATGAAAGTGATTCTGTAAATAAATCTACTCCATATGCTGAGTTTTGCCTCAAAGCCAAAGCTCTGATACCAACTGTAACGACCCGATATTTTCAACCATTCGCATCCATTATAAGTGTATAGGTAGACACTCATGCCGGAATTGAATTGCTCAAAACACCGCGTTGTAAATAAAAATTTGGCAAATCTCTGAATATACAGTAAATAAAATCACAAATCACAGACACAGAGTAATAATAATGCAGCGGAAGTAAAAGAGATAGTAGTTCATGAAGCTACTATATAAATATATCAGAGTTACATAAGATACAATAGGAGAAAATAAAGTACAACAGAAATCTCAGGATGACAACCAAGTACAAGCTGGATAGAACAACAGAACTGGAATAGGTAAGACTAGATAAGCAGATAATCTCCAGCGATTCCAATCTCCAGAAAGTGGAATCCAAATCTGTGAATACTCAGGCTGACCCAAGCGTAAATAAACATACAAACACTCGAGTCAGGACATACATACTTATACAATATAAACCAACTCAAGTGAACTATAATAAAGTTACAAGCAGGCTTTTAAATCTCCCCGAGATGACCGAGATAAAAAATCCGAGATATCAGCCAAAATCCGAGATTTGGCAGCCTATTTAGTTATAAGTGTTTTAAATATCGCCCGAGATAGCCGAGATATTTTCCCGAGATATTGGCCAAAATCCGAGATTTAAAACACTGGGTACAAGTAACTCAGAAGATGCTTGGGACCGCCCATCCTCTAAGGATCCGTTAAACTATTTACTATATAGTAATATACGCTATATACAGTAGTGTCTAATCAGTAAAGTATAATCATATAGAAAATAGTGTTAAGGGGATGGTGAACCTTAACGCGGTCGGTTCTTTAAACCAAAATCGTAGTGGGTTCGATATGGTAGGTGACACAGCACACAAGGCAATGCCATGGTAGATATACCGATTACGCACACGGACTGATGGAAATGCATAGCAGCCACTACCGCTCCACCTCGAACAACACTCCCAAATCGAGGGTGGCCACCAAAAATCACAAAGTAATAGAATAGTATCGAAGAAGTGTGTCCGATAAGAGGTGCTACCTCACTGGTTCGAGATCGCTCCTGTTTTAGCCACCTTATGCCAACTCGCGGGAGTTGGGTCCACGTATATACCTTAGGATCGTCACCACCATCGTACTTCATTCTGGAAACTCCACCGCGTACACAGTTGTCAAAGTGGTTTTCGGTATCGACAGAGAGTATGTCCATATCCGATCTCGGTCTCTTTAACAACCAATCGTTATTATAACCCGTGGTTAAAATTTAAAAACAGTTTATAATTCAAAATAGAATATCATTTCAAATCCAAATCTTTATCAAAATAAATATTAAATCAATTCCAAACATTTCAATATATTTAAAGTATCATATCATTTCAAAACTTCATTTCAAATCATTTCAATATATCAAAATATCATATCTTTCCAAAACTTCTTTTCAAATCATTTTAATATATCAAAATATCAAATCTTTCCAAAACTTCATTTCAAATCATTTTAATATATCAAAATATCATTTGAGTTCAAATCTAAATATTCAACTTTAAATACTTTTTAAATTTAAAGATATCATTCATTTACTATGATTTCAAGTCACCTTTTAAATAGTTTATATTCCAACAAATTAATTCATTTAAACCATTTAAAAGTGTAATTATTATACTTTCAAATCAAGAATTAAAATTTCCAAAGTTTCAATTCAATTCAATCATTTATTTCAATTAAATTTCCATAGACCATTTCAAATCTTATAAATTTCAAATATAGATTTAATCCACAAAATAACTATTCCAATTTATAAAATAAATTCCAAAGCTTTATTATACTATATTTCATAAGTCTAATATCTTTAAATAGATTCAAATTAAAAGTAAACCAAATATTTTTCATACTAATATAAATTTTAATTATTTATTCCAAGATTTAATATCATTTCCAATTCATTTCAAAATATCAAAATATCATTTCAAAACATCATCTATTTAATTTAAATTTAAATACCATTTAACCATATTTCAAAATAGTTGTATTTCCCAAATCAATTATTCCATTTAAATCATTTAAAGTCAATTCATTATATTTAATAATTAAATATTTAATTTCCAAAATTTAATCTTTTTCAAAGATCATTTATTCATTTGAATTTATTAAACAAAGAAAATTCAACTTTCGCAGCACTTAGAAAATGCTACGAAATGTTATGTGTAAAAACAGTTCATTAACAAAAGGCGGCATTTAAAAATGCTGTAATATCTTAATTTTATTTTCAATTGAAATTTTAGTTAAATTTAACAACTATAGCACTAACAAAGTTCTATAATAACCGTTAGTTCAAATTTGCTATTAGGTTCATTTTAAACAACTACAGCATTTTCCAATGTTGTAATGTCTTTACATTACATTTCAAAAATGCTGTCAAATCAAATTCAGAGTTTTATTTACAATTTCACACATAATTAACTTTTAATATAAATCATTTTAACTTATAAAATCATATATTTTCACATTTAAAACAATCATTTAAATACCTTTATTTCTATGATTTTATAAAGTCAAATTTCCATACAAAAATCAAATTAAATAACAATTAAATTTTCATTTCTTTAATTAAATTCTTAACTTAACAACTAAGTTTAAAATTCCCAAAATATAACTTACTTCCATTTATTTTACTTAATTAAAAATTCACTTTTAAACAAATTTCACAAAATTCCATTTAAGTTATATTTCAAAATTCAGCTTAAATATTCATTTATTTCATATTTTAATTTATACAAAATCATTACCACTTTTAAAAATTATTATTACTTAATAAATATCATTAAATTCATTTCAAATCAAAATTTGTCATATATTCATACTTTACATAAACTCCATTTATAAACAAAATCATAAATTTCAAAATTAACTTATATTTCAAATTCTACTTCACCATTTACTTAATTTACTTATTTAATTTGTAGAAAATCACTAATATTTTATAGAAATCATTTTAATAAAATTTAGATCAAAATATCATAATATTTACATTTTTAAAATATTTTAAAATTTTTAGAAAAATGTATAAACCACGGGTCTGTATATAATTTTCTAGCCTAGGTCAAGTGATACGGATATGTATCATTTCAATCCGCAGTTTACAAAGAAAAACCGGGTTTTATTATTTCAAACCCGCAATCCCAAGTTAAATAAAATAAATAAAAAGTCGCTCAGGCTTATCATTTCAGCCCATAATGATCTTTCCCTATTCTAAAGTCCGTTCAGGTATGTATCATTTCAACCCATAGTGAACCTAATCTACAGGGAACTTGCATTGTGATAAACTGATAAAAATGAACAGTATACAATATATAACAGTAACAGATGATATAACATGTGTATAAACAGGGGTGAACATTATATGATCATAATATAATAGTTATAACAGGATGATATAAATTTACAGATTCAAAAGATGTCAGTTTACTAGTTATATAAGTACACATCGTCTGGTGAGAATTACTCACTTGTATAAGCTGGAGATGACGACCACGAACACACAACAAGGATCTTTGAAGGCACGAGAGCACGAATATGATTTGATATTGGAAGAGCCAAAGCTAATTGCCTTGTCATATTCAAACCAAACAATTACAAACAACATAAGATTTCAACCCAAAAATTCAATAAACAATGCTAGAAACGATTGTATAAAACCAATCCAAATCATTGCACTTGCTTTCAACCTCCTATACTTCAGCTATAGGTCTGAAATGTACTGTCAAGGGTTGAGTTTGGATCTGGTCTTGGGTCCATAGGGTCGGCCTAGCATGGTGTTTGAAGGTGGTGAAGTCTAGGTGCACTAGTTGGTGAGGCAAGGGCTAACAACACAAGGCAAAAGCATGGATTTTCTATGCCACTTATGGTTCGGCCAAGGCTATGGAGGGCGTGGCCACTTCAGGTGGCATCAGTAGGGGGTGTGCAGAGGTGTGTCAGGTCGGAATCAGGCCAGTGGTGGTGGTGTATGGTCAGCCTAAGTGGTGGAGAGAGGTGGTGATAGGTGATGTGCTCGGCTAGACATTATATGGTTGATGTTGGTCAAAACTTTGGTGGAGTTTCTTCATTATGGCTCAAGGAAATGGGATGGGGAGGGGCTGGAGAAGGTGTTGGTCAGAGGGGATGGTGGTGGAGGCGGCTAAGGTGGTGGATGAGGGCAGGCCGATCCAAAGAAGGGGATGAAGGCAAGTGCAAATCAATGTAAAACGAAGAAGAAAAACAAAGAAACATGAGAAAGAAAAGGAGTTTTTTTACCAAAATTTTGCAAGATGGAGGCCGTATGAATTTTTTTGGTTAGAGGAATGTTAGAGTACATGAAAAATGAGGAAGATGTGGCTGGAAAAGAAAAGAAAAGCACGGCAAAAAAAATCATTAAGGTGGAGGTTGAGAAAATGAAAGGTCGGAAGATTAAAGGACCTTAAGCAACTAAAGAGACATAAACTTTTCAAATTTCCTTTTATTTATTTTGTAATTTGTAAATACATATAAAACTGATAAATAAAGATAAAAACTCAGAAAATAAAATAAATATATAAAATAAATAAATATATTTTAATTAAATAGAATTAAATAAGGAAAATAGCTTAAAAATGTAAAGTAGGCTTTAAAATTTGGAAATAACTTCAATATACTTTGGAAAAATCTATTTTATATTAAACACATGTAAAATGAATATAAATAAAGTAAAACACAGCAAATAAAAGTGAATGCATGAAATAAATAAATAAATTTTAATTATATAACTAAATTAAGAAAATAGGAAAGAAATGGAAACTAGGTTTCATAAATTGAAATAAATTCAATTAAACTTTAGAAAAATTATACTATCACTTTAAAATTATTAAAAGATAAAAATATACATAAAATAACATATTAACACATATTAAAATAAAATATGACAAAGAAAATATAATTTATACAATTTAAAATAACAAAATTGCAGAATAAAACAAATTGCACTCAATATTGAAATACACATAACTTTTACAGTTTAACTCCGTTTTCAATGAAACAAAAAGTAGTGTTCAATTTATTACATCTATTTTCATAATAAAAGATAAAATTTAAGATTTTATATTATTTAAATTTGGAGTTTAAAAGTCAAAGATTGAACAGTTTGACCAGAATTTCACTTTTCAGTAAAATATTCAATTTATATCAATTTGAAACTATAACTCACATAATAATCAACATTTATATTTAAAAATGAAATGTTTGAAATGAAACAAGTTTAAAAATAATTTCAAAATAAAAATCAAATCAAAATTTAAATTATATGAAAAATCTAGGGTTGTTACACAGTTAAGGTTTCCCGCGATTTATACAAAATAAAAATCAAATCGAGCCTATCTTCTAGTTGAATTCTCTTTGATTTGGGTCCCTCTAATCCGAATCTCTATTCTTGTTTGAAATCCATTCTTGTATTGTCAAGTGAGGAGTGTTTGTAATTTATATTAAAATATTTTATATATTGTGTTGTTTGAGTTATTGATGTTGATTTGGGTCTTCGATCGATTCGTTTGATCAGCGATATCGATAGGATTTCCAAAACACTTGAACAGAGCAAACTGACACAATATTATTTTCAAATTTGGTAAATGAAATAAATTTGTATGATTATATTATAGGAATATAATAAAAATTTTCTGGAATTTAATATGTGAATTAAAATGGTTGTTTGAAATGATAATATTTGATTATCATTTATTGTTCTAAATGAATTTATAAATATGGTTTATAAATTGATTTGGAATTTGAAATGAATTTAATTCACAAATTTGAGAATTTAGTTTCTGGTGATTTCGAACTTTGGTTTTAAATTTTTAAAGTATATATTATTGAAAGTATTTTTGAATAGAAATCATTTTCAAAGAATTTTAAAATGTTGAAATCAGTGCTCTTCTCTTCGTCGCTGGAAAATAATTTCGGTGATGGCGGCCGCATCATCGACATTCATTTTCGAGTTTCGAAGTGGAGAGACTATTCTGTAGCTTTGCTACGGTTTTGTTTTGAAAGAAAAATATTTTGATTTGAATTTCTTCAGTATAATTTGATTTATAGATATATAGGTATTTTATTTTAAAATTTAATTTGATTTGATATAAATATATTATATATATCTCTAAATTGTTTGAAGTAAATCGGATATTTAAATTCTTAAATTTTAGGTTAAAGATGGTTTCAATTATAAACTGAAGTCAAAATTCTTGGATAAATATTTAACTGGGAATAACTGAATTGTAAAATCTTATTTGTATAATACCCAATTTCATTCTAGTATAACTTACCAAAATTATTCAGAAGTTGAATATGTAATTGGATAATATACAGTATAAAATGTTTTATTGATAAAATTTGAGTGTTATAATAAATGTTATACACTTAAATTTTATTATAAAGATGTTAATAGAGATAAATAAAATAATAAGTTAATTGAATGAGATAAATAGAATAAATTTTGTTCTGAAAGAGTTAATTAATTTAAATTAGATCAACTTATGGAAATACCTTGAATTTAAAATCAATTATTGAATATAAATTAATTTAAATTGAAATTTATATGGTTTAAATTAATTTATATGGGTCAATTTAATTTATATAGTTTAAATAGACATGATAAGATATATTAAGTGAAATAAACTTAATAAAAGAATTAAATTTGTTGAATAAAATATGAGTACAATAAAAGATTATACAAATTGATGATCTAGAAATTGTTAATTGAGGATGACTAGATAATAAGATAATGAATTTAGAAATAGATAGATTGATTTAACTTAGGTGAACTCAAAGGGATTTAACCAAAATGTTAGATATTAATTAGTTTAATTTGAATTTTATATAGTTTTTTAAAAATTAGTTGTTTATTTTGTTTTCTAAGCTATTTTTCTTTTTGGTTGTTTCTATTCTCCTACCTCCTTCCTTTTCGGGGATGAAAAGTTTTGAGTGGGGGAGAGTGTAACGACCCGTAAATTTTATATAATTTTATTTGTGTATTTATATATTTAATTGAAATTTTGTGAAACTTTAAACAGTAAAATTTTGAAATTTAAATTTGATATTTGAAATGCGTCTGTTTTAACATAGCAACTAGTAAATTTTCATCAGATAATTCGGAAGTTTATTTTCTAGTGTAATTTTATTCCAATTCCAATCAGTTAAAAATTTGATGATAATAGAATGTTTTCCAAACTTGAATATTTTTATATGGAAAAATTGTAAATCGTCTTCTGAGTGAGACGTTATAACGACCCCGGATTTTATATATATTTAGATTGATAATTAAATTAATTTTTGAATAAATATTGTGAAATTAATTAATAAAGTGATGCGAGTTTCCCCGAACTCAAATAAATTTTGTATAAATCATATAAATTTAAAATATTGTATATATATGTGAATGTGTGTGTATATATATATATTTGGGCATATATGAGTAAATTTGAAATTTTATATATATAGATATATATTTGATTTGAATTTAAATCGTAAATAAATGGTTTAAAAATACAAAGTATATAAGGTATAATAGATAAATCCAAATAACATGTTGATAAACTTTGTAAAAATATAAAGTGAATACATTAGAGAAATTATAACAACATATTAAAAGTAGAATTCAATTTTGTTACAAAGCAACAAGACTAAAGACTAGGAATAAAAATATAAAGCGAATACAAAAGATAAAAATATAGTCAAGTATGTACACTTGCAAAATGAAGACAATAAGATAAATTAAAATATAAAGTAAACACATAAATAAATTTAAACAACATATTACAATAGAACTTCATTTATATTATAAAGAAAATAAAATGTATTCAAGTAATGAAACAAACAAAAAAGAAAAGAAGCAAACAAAATGTATATTCATGTACACTTAGCTAAAGAAAGAAACAAAATATATATCTATAAGCAAGCAAATAAAGTATAAGTATGAACAAACAATGGATAAGTATCCATAAGCCGAAATGAAGAAAAGCAAATAAATATATTGTACAACATCAATTAATGCAGCCTCCCAGCAAAACCAAAGCAAAGAAAAAAAGCATCTGCCTATTGTACAAACAAAACAAAATATCTTCAAGTATGAAACCAGACAATAAAGGGAAATTTGTATGTGAATAGCTTGCAAAGGAAGATATGGCAAGTAGATAAATATATGTATTTTGTACAAGTCAATTAATGCTCAGCCTAAAGAAGAAATGTAACGACCCGTATTTTTACGGATCGAAAAGTTCGTTAAAATCTGGAATTTTCAGCATTTTTAAGTCGTCTCAGATTTTGGCAGATTTTGTTAAGTCCTAAGTCGGTTTGGATGAGTTAAGAAGTTAAGTCGTGGTAGCTTAGGTCGTAGGGTGTTGAGCGATCTAAAGTCGTGACCGAGTTAAGAGATAGGTCGTAGGCGAGTTAAGGAGGTTATACGACCTAAGGAAGTTGGGGTAGCAGTGAGCGACTTAGTATCCTGGAGCGACCTATAGGCTGGCGACCTAAGAGGGTTAGCGTGTTAGCGACTTAAGGAGTTACGTCATAACCCAGTTAGGTCGCGTGAGTAGTTTTGTAGTGTAAGTTGTTAGGTCGCAAGGATAGCTTAAGTGTTAGGTCGTGTGATTGTTAAGTCGTAAGTCGCGCACTTGCTAAGTTGTTAAGTCGTAAGTTTGTTAGGTCGCGAGGTAGTGTACCTGTTAAGTCGTTGGGTTGCTGTAGCATGTGTTTTGGTTTAAGTCGTAGGTCGCAGGACTACTAAGTCGTAAGTCGTAATATGTTTTAGGTCGCGTGAAGACTTAAGGTGTTAGGTCGCTGGGTTTTTGCCTAAGTGTTAGGTCGTGAGCGACTTAGTAGTTGTTAAGTCGCGAGTGACTTAAGAGTTGATCTGCTAAGTCGTAGAAGCATAGATATGTTAAGTCGTAGCCTACCTGTTAAGTCGCGAAGCACTAAGCCGTAGATAGGTAGTTCTGTTAAGTCGTAAGTCGCTGTGGCTTAGGTTGTTAAGTCGTAGTCCTTAGGTCGGAGGGGTCTTAGGTCGTAAGTCGGAGACGACTTATGGAGATAGCCGAGTTACGACTTAGAGAGATTTCAGCTATAAATAGGAAGGGTTTTTCTCACTTTTTGGGATCCGGATTTCGAAGCGACGAAGTGCTGCCATTTTGAGAACTCAACTTCTACACTTCTTCACTTCTTTTCTCCACTCTAATCTAGTGCTTCCTTTCATCCAAATCAAAGATAAAGATCCAAGATCCAAGAGCTAAAGTTGAAGATCTTCATCCATTGAAGTGAGATTTCTTCGTTTAAAGCGAATTTGTGATAGATCAAGCTTGATCCTTCGCTATCCAGATCTGAAGCGTGTTGATTTGAGGTTGTTTAGGTGATTTGGTGAGTGGTGATTATCTCTCACACGGATCCAAAGGAATATATCGGATTGTTGGCTCGATTTGGTGTTAAAATAGTGATTTTCATGCATTTTCTTCATCCTAAGTGTAGATCCATGTAGACCCATTGTTCATGATGATTTGACAACCATTTTACTAAGTGTTAATCTATGCAAGTTCATTCATCAAGATTGTAGAGATATTTCTCATGATTTCATGATTGTTAGACTTTCAACTCGTTAATTACGAGATTGCCATTATTGTGATAATTGTCTACTTAGATCATATTTGAATGCCTGATTGTTTGGATTAATGTTTGACTTGATTGATTGCTATGAATTAGATGATTGATGATTTGATTTAGACCGAAGACGATTCAAAAGCTAAGGGAAAGGCTCTTGAATTGGGAAAGCTGCTCGTGGCATATGTAGCGGGATGATGAAGCTCTTATGCATAGGTTTGATGATGTGATGTTGAGATGAGGCTTTGCGAGGATGTAATGAAGTGAGGCATCATGTGATGAAGACTTGGTCTAGTCCAGACGGGATCATTCCAAGCACGTTGGTAACTCGGTGATATGATTCGAGTTAAGGGTAATGGATGCTTGAGAGGCGCTTGAGCTAGTATGGAAATAGTCGTCGAGGAGGATGACTAGGAGGCTTGGATAGCATCGTTGTTGAAGGTTCTAGCATGCTCTAAGCAAGAGTACGTTTGGGCAGATTCGATAGTCCCAACGACTAAATGTTGATGGTCGAGTACTCTGGGCAGATTCGATAGTCCTAGGCACGGGCTGCGACGACGTGCGGGAGTTATGTCTAGAACCGGGGTTCCCATTAGCCCTTGACGGACGGCTGAAAGAATGTGCCGGTCATTCAATTAACGGTGATATCGAAGCAATGATAACAGTGATAGCCAGAGTCATGGATGTTTGGTTGTATCGTCATTCGGTCTCAAGAGCAGTGCTTTCCGGGTGCTTATCTGATCTTGGTTTAGGCCTTGGGGGTTTGTGCTTGGAAAACATCGCCCTTGACTCGAGTGATAATTACTTTACTTTAAATTGTATGCTCTGCTATGTTTGCTTCTGCTTAGTGGGTGTCTGGGGGCTATCACTGTAGAATGAGGTTGGAGTGCGAGGGTTGTATTCCTATTCCTTTTCCTTTATGCTCTTCTGGTATGTTGATTGTTAATTTACTGCTCACTAAGACTGTTGTCTGACTCAAGGCTTTATGTTTTAATTCTTATTGCCTTGGGCTGTTCGTCCATTTTGGGACGGGCAGACTAGGTAGCAGGTGACAGGTGTTGTTCTTGCTTCTCACGATGCTGATATCGAAGACGAGCTAGAGGGTTGCATATTATCTTCTTACTATATGTACTGGGTGTTCCGCTGTATGTATATTCTCTGAGTGTTGTGTAGTGAGGCTTGATGTATTGACTATTTGGATGCTTGTATTCAACTATTATGAAGTTTTATATGATGTCACTTTATTCTGTAAAGCTTCACTATATATATGTTCTATTGTATTTGGTCCATGCGCTGTGAGTAATACGATAGATTCTGTTGTTTTTAATTTACCCTGACAATCGTCCATGGTCGCCTGGCACACCTTACAGCACACTTTCTCTAGATTCGGTGCAGGGGTCATGGGCGGTCGTCACATTTGGTATCAGAGCATTGGTTAATCGATTTTACCCAACGCTCGCTGACGTAACTACGTATGAGAGACGTAATTGTATTTTGATGGATGATTACTATATATAATATAGTAGCTTAGTAGAGTTTTTGTCCTTTATGCAGTTGTTTCTCTAGATGTTCTGATCATTCCTTTTTATAGATATTGAGAATGAGTCGAAGAGGGAGACCAGCTGCTAGGGAATGCCGTGCTACTGAGGGAACTGCTGATTATGCAGCTATGTTCGAAGCTATGATGACTTCGATCATGAGAAGGATACCAGTTCCGGGAACAGCAGTTGATGTTGGAGTTCAAGTCCAAACTCCGAAACCAGTGGATTTTGCTAAGTTGTGCAAGGACTATACTGCTCTTGGAGGGAAGGTTTTCTTGGGAACAGAATCAACTATTGAAGTCCAAAGATGGATAGATGCTTGTAGAAGGATCTTTGGTGATTTGGGAATTGAGGATGCAACTAAGAGGAAGTTAGCATCAAGACAGCTTCAAGGGAGAGCTTCTGATTGGTGGAACTCTATTACCATCAATACTCCGGAGGAAGAGATTACTTGGGAGCAATTCCAAGTCAGATTTGAGGCCAAGTTCATTTCTACAGCTCAGAAGTCAGTTCTGTTCAAGAGGTTTGTGGAGCTCAAGCAAGGTGGGAGACCAGTTCTTGAGTATGTTTCTGAGTTTGAGGCTTTGTCCAAGTATGCCCGGTCATATATTGAATCTGCTTATCAGAAGAATGAGAAGTTTGTGACAGGCTTGGACAGTTATCTTGGGAGACAGTTGGTGGATCATTTGGACGATTCATTTGAGAAGCTTGTGGAGAAAGCTCTCAGGCATGAGAGTCTGTTTCCTAAGGAAGGATCTGTTGTTGCTGTGACCAGGGAAGAGTCTAAACCACAGCAAGGTGGAAACAAGAAGAGGAAGCAGTAGCAGCAGAAGGGTAAGGATGGCCAGAAGAAGCCGAAAGGCGAAGTGACTTGCTACAATTGTTAGCAGAAGGGCCATTTCTCGAAGGATTGTAATAATCCGAAGGCACCGATGAAGTGTCACAACTGTGACAAGCCGGGGCATTTCAGGAAGAATTGTCCAGAACCGAGGAGGGACAAGCAGATTGTGCAAGCTTATGCTTTGGGAGCTGTTCCGTCGTCTTCGAAAGCTCATACCGCTGAAGAGAAGGGAAAGAGTGTGGTGGTTCAAGGTACTCTTTTCCTATGTGGTGTTTCAGTTAGAGTTCTGTTTGATACTGGAGCGTCGCATTCGTTTGTTTGTAGTGAACTCGTACGCCGGTTAGGTTTGGAACCGGATATTGTTGATAGGCCATTGGTTGTGACTAATCCAGTTGGGGGTTCGTCTTGTTTATGTATGTTATGCCGTGGTCTGATTGTATCGAGTCATGGTTGCTCTTTTGTTTGTGATTGCTTTGTTCTGAACTTTGTGGGGTTCGGAATTATTTTGGGAATGGACTGGCTTAGGAAGTATGCGGCGAAGGTTGATTGCGAGAGGTTGGAAGTGACAGTCAAGAATGTGGAGGGGCGAAAGGTTGTGATACGATGTAAGCATGAAGACGGCGTCTTCATGAGCTTCATGTATTCGCTAGTTGTTCCACGGAATGGACTGTCATTAGTGCCAATCGCGAATGGATTCGAGGATGTCTTTGACGAAGTCAAAGGGTTGCCGCCGCATAGAGAGATCGAGTTCCGTATAGATCTAGTTGAAGGAGCCAGACCTGTTGTGATGCCTCTTAGGCGGATGGCGCCTAGGGAACAGCAAGAGTTGAGGGTGCAAGTTGATGATCTTTTGCATAAAGGATTCATTCGGCGTAGTGTGTCCGAGTGGGGTGCACCAGTTGTGTTTGCAACCAAGGCAGATGGGTCGTTGAGACTGTGTGTGGATTATCGTGAGCTGAATAAGGTGACTAAGAAGAACAAGTATCCATTGCCAAGAATAGATGACTTGTTTGATCAGCTTCACGAAGCCAAGGTGTTTTCTCAGATGGATTTGGCAACGGGATTTCACCAGTTGAGAGTGGCTATGGATAGTGTGCCGAAGACTGCTTTTCGAACACCATCCGGTTTCTTTGAGTGGCTGGTAATGCCGTTTGGATTGACTAACGCGCCAGCCTATTTTGTGGATCTTATGAATAGAGTGTTCAGAGGTCAGTTGAACAAGTTCGTACTTGTGTTCGTGGATGATATTCTGATTTGTTCCAGAACTGAAGAAGAGCACAAGACGCACTTGCGTATTGTTTTCGAAATCTTACGGAAACATCAGCTGAAGGCTAAGTTTTCGAAGTGTCACTTCTGGAAGAGTGAAGTGAGGTTCTTAGGCCATGTTATTTCTGGAAATGGAATAGCGGTTGATCCTGCTAAGGTGGCAGCAATCCAGGATTGGGTTAGACCTAAGAATGCATCTGATGTGAGAAGCTTTCTTGGATTAGCAGGATATTATCGTCGGTTTATCAAAGACTTTTCCAAGGTGGCTGCACCGTTAACAGGATTGACGAAGAAGAACCTAGTGTTCAGATTGGATGATAAGTGTGAGCAAGCTTTTGGAATCCTGAAAGAGCGATTGACGAGTGCTCCTGTTTTGACTATTCCAAGTGGGAATGATGAGATGGTGGTTTACACCGACGCATGTGGTACTGGACTTGGAGCAGTGCTGATGCAGAGAGATAAAGTTGTTGCGTATGCAAGTCGACAACTGAAGCCGCATGAAAGGAATTATCCGACTCATGATTTGGAGTTGGCGGCGATTGTTTTTGCTCTGAAGATGTGGAGACATTATCTACTGGGGATTCGATTCGAGTTGTTTACAGATCATAAGTCGTTGAAGTATCTTTTCTCCCAAAAGGATTTAAATCTTCGGCAGCAACGTTGGCTAGAGTTTTTGGCATCATATGATTTTGGTATAGCTTATACTCCGGGAAAAGGTAACGCAGTGGCAGATGCGTTAAGTCGAAGACATGCAGGATTGGGAGCCATGTTTTCAGAAAGGAAGAGTCTCGAGTATTTAGCTGGATTTGACTTCAGGCCTAGATGTGAATTGGAACCTGAGGTGTTGGCAAACTTATCGATAAGACCTTCTCTTGTGGAAAGGATTGGCGAGAGCCAAAAGCGAGATGATAAGCTTGTCAAGATTATCCGTGATTTGGAATCTGGATCGGATCCAGAAAAGGATAAGGGATTCGAGGTCGATCGAGAGGGTTGGCTTCGGAAGCAAGGACGACTGGTTGTTCCCGATATAGATGAATTGAGAGATGAAGTTCTGAAGGAAAGTCATCACTCGAAGTTGACAATTCACCCAGGTGGAAATAAGATGTATCGGGATATGAAGAGAACCTACTACTGGGAATGTATGAAGAAGGATGTTGGAAATTTTATTTCCAAGTGTATGAACTGCCAGTTGGTAAAAGCCGAACAAAAGAAGCCAAGTGGATTGCTTCAGCCATTAGAAGTTCCTACATGGAAGTGGGAACAGGTATCGATGGATTTTATTGATGGACTACCTAGAACCAGAACGGGAAATGAAGGGATTTGGGTCATTGTGGATCGTCTGACTAAGAGCGCAAGATTCATTCCTGTTCGATTGACTAGGACTGCATCAAAATTGGCTGAGTTGTATGTTAAGTGGATAGTTCGATTCCATGGTATTCCGAAGAGTATAGTGAGCGATCGAGATCCATTGTTCACTAGTGGATTTTGGAAGAGCTTCCAGGAAGTTTTGGGAACCGAGTTGTGTTTGAGTACAGCTTATCACCCTCAAACGGATGGTCAGACCGAGAGAGTCAACTGAGTTTTGGAAGATCTTCTTAGAGCTTGTGTTTTGGATTTTGGAGGATCATGGGAAGATCACCTTCATTTGGTGGAGTTTGCATACAACAACAGTTACCAGTCAAGCATTGGTATGGCACCGTATGAGGCATTGTATGGGAGACCGTGTAACTCTCCGACATGTTGGTTAGAAACAGGAGAAAAGATGATGCTTGGGCCAGAGATGATTCGACAGACTTCGGATTGTATAGAGATCATTCGGCAACGAATGAAGGCAGCCCAAGACCGTCAGAAGAGTTATGCCGATAAGCGTCGAAAGGATTTGGAATTCGACGTAGGAGATATGGTTTTCGTGAAGATTTCTCCACTGAAGAATGTTATTCGATTCGAGAAGAAAGGAAAATTGACTCCGAGATTTGTTGGACCATTCCCGATTACCGAGCGAATTGGAAAGCTCGCTTATAGATTGGAATTACCGGAGAAGATGTCGAGTGTGCACAATGTTTTTCATGTATCGTATCTACGGAAGTATGTGCACGACTCGAATACAGTGGTTTCTGCTGATAGCCGTGAAGATTTCGAAGTTGATCCAGTTGATAGAAGACCTCGTAAGCCGCTTCGTGTTGTTGAAACCGACACGAAACAGCTTAGGAGGAAGGTAGTTAAGTTGCTCAAGGTACAATGGAGTGATGATGATAACGACTGTACGTGGGAGGTGGAAGAGAGGATGAAGGCAGCTCATCCTGAACTCTTCAAGGTATGGCCCTAAGGTGTCGTGTCATCTCACGAAATTGTAACTTGTTCTAGTTTTAGAATTCTGCATGCTAAGCTAGAATTGGATGCATGGTTTGTTGATTGCTATGGATGGTAGGCGTGCAGAATAGTTTTTGATTGCTTTGTTTGCATTGGAATTTCGGGGACGAAATTCCTAAGGGGGAGAGAATGTAACGACCCGTATTTTTACGGATCGAAAAGTTCGTTAAAATCTGGAATTTTCAGCATTTTTAAGTCGTCTCAGATTTTGGCAGATTTTGTTAAGTCCTAAGTCGGTTTGGACGAGTTAAGAAGTTAAGTCGTGGTAGCTTAGGTCATAGGGTGTTGGAGCGATCTAAAGTCGTGACCGAGTTAAGAGATAGGTCGTAGGCGAGTTAAGGAGGTTATACGACCTAAGGAAGTTGGGGTAGCAGTGAGCGACTTAGTATCCTGGAGCGACCTATAGGTTAGCGACCTAAGAGGGTTAGCGTGTTAGCGACTTAAGGAGTTAAGTCATAACCCAGTTAGGTCGCGTGAGTAGTTTTGTAGTGTAAGTTGTTAGGTCGCAAGGATAGCTTAAGTGTTAGGTCGCGTGATTGTTAAGTCGTAAGTCGCGCACTTGCTAAGTTGTTAAGTCGTAAGTTTGTTAGGTCGTGAGGTAGTGTACCTGTTAAGTCGTTGGGTTGCTGTAGCATGTGTTTTGGTTTAAGTCATAGGTCGCAGGACTACTAAGTCGTAAGTCGTAATATGTTTTAGGTCGCATGAAGACTTAAGGTGTTAGGTCGCTGGGTTTTTGCCTAAGTGTTAGGTCGTGAGCGACTTAGTAGTTGTTAAGTCGCGAGCGACTTAAGAGTTGATCTGCTAAGTCGTGAAGCATAGATATGTTAAGTCATAGCCTACCTGTTAAGTCGCGAAGCACTAAGCCGTAGATAGGTAGTTCTGTTAAGTCGTAAGTCACTGTGGCTTAGGTTGTTAAGTCGTAGTCCTTAGGTCGGAGGGGTCTTAGGTCGTAAGTCGGAGACGACTTATGGAGATAGCCGAGTTACGACTTAGAGAGATTTCAGCTATAAATAGGAAGGGTTTTTCTCACTTTTTGGGATCCGGATTTCGAAGCGACGAAGTGCTGCCATTTTGAGAGCTCAACTTCTACACTTCTTCACTTCTTTTCTCCACTCTAATCTAGTGCTTCCTTTCATCCAAATCAAAGATCAAGATCGAAGATCCAAGAGTTAAAGTTGAAGATCTTCATCCATTGAAGTGAGATTTCTTCGTTTGAAGCGGATTTGTGATAGATCAAGCTTGATCCTTCGCTGTCCAGATCTGAAGCGTGTTGATTTGAGGTTGTTTAGGTGATTTGGTGAGTGGTGATTATCTCTCACATGGATCCAAAGGAGTATATCGGATTGTTGGCTCGATTTGGTGTTAAAATAGTGATTTTCATGCATTTTCTTCATCCTAAGTGTAGATCCATGTAGACCCATTGTTCATGATGATTTGACAACCATTTTACTAAGTGTTAATCTATGCAAGTTCATTCATCAAGATTGTAGAGATATTTCTCATGATTTCATGATTGTTAGACTTTCAACTCGTTAATTACGAGATTGCCATTATTGTGATAATTGTCTACTTAGATCATATTTGAATGCCTGATTGTTTGGATTAATGTTTGACTTGATTGATTGCTATGAATTAGATGATTGATGATTTGATTTAGACCGAAGACGATTCAAAAGCTAAGGGAAAGGCTCTTGAATTGGGAAAGCTGCTCGTGGCATATGTAGCGGGATGATGAAGCTCTTATGCATAGGTTTGATGATGTGATGTTGAGATGAGGCTTTGCGAGGATGTAATGAAGCGAGGCATCATGTGATGAAGACTTGGTCTAATCCAGACGGGATCATTCCAAGCACGTTGGTAACTCGGTGATATGATTCGAGTTAAGGGTAATGGATGCTTGAGAGGCGCTTGAGCTAGTATGGAAATAGTCGTCGAGGAGGATGACTAGGAGGCTTGGATAGAATCGTTGTTGAAGGTTCTAGCATGCTCTAAGCAAGAGTACGTTTGGGCAGATTCGATAGTCCCAACGACTAACTGTTGATGGTCGAGTACTCTTGGCAGATTCGATAGTCCTAGGCACGGGCTGCGACGACGTGCGGGAGTTATGTCTAGAACCAGGGTTCCCATTAGCCCTTGACGGACGGCTGAAAGAATGTGCCGGTCATTCAATTAACGGTGATATCGAAGCAATGATAACAGTGATAGCCAGAGTCATGGATGTTTGGTTGTATCGTCATTCGGTCTCAAGAGCAGTGCTTTCCGGGTGCTTATCTGATCTTGGTTTAGGCCTTGGGGTTTGTGCTTGGAAAACATCGCCCTTGACTCGAGTGATAATTACTTTACTTTAAATTGTATGCTCTGCTATGTTTGCTTCTGCTTAGTGGGTGTCTGGGGGCTATCACTGTAGAATGAGGTTGGAGTGGGAGGGTTGTATTCCTATTCCTTTTCCTTTATGCTCTTCTGGTATGTTGATTGTTAATTTACTGCTCACTAAGACTGTTGTCTGACTCAAGGCTTTATGTTTTAATTCTTATTGCCTTGGGCTGTTCGTCCATTTTGGGACGGGCAGACTAGGTAGCAGGTGACAGGTGCTGTTCTTGCTTCTCACGATGCTGATATCGAAGACGAGCTAGAGGGTTGCATATTATCTTCTTACTATATGTACTGGGTGTTCCGCTGTATGTATATTCTCTAAGTGTTGTGTAGTGAGGCTTGATGTATTGACTATTTGGATGCTTGTATTCAACTATTATGAAGTTTTATATGATGGCATTTTATTCTGTAAAGCTTCACTATATATATGTTCTATTGTATTTGGTCCATGCGCTATGAGTAATACGATAGATTCTGTTGTTTTTAATTTACCCTGACAATCGTCCATGGTCGCCTGGCACACCTTACAGCACACTTTCTCTAGATTCGGTGCAGGGGTCATGGGCGGTCGTCACAAGAAACCATATAAATATAAATTTGTACAAGGCAATTAATGCCAAATCTTAGCACGCATAAGTATTATCATCTCAGCCTCCAATTGAAGAAAATATCACTGATCAAATTTGAACAAACAAATATATTACCCTGTACAATTTTTTATCACCCAGTAAACTCTTCTCTTCTATATCTCCATCATCTTCATCAGTTCGATCATTTTGAAACTAAAGTAAATATCATCAAAACTCAAACAAAATATAACTTAAAACAACTATTTAATTTATACAAATAAGAGATCAACAAAAGGAAAAGAAATATTTTAGCTTGCAAATGTTCAAGTCTGGTTCTTCATCAACTCTGTTCTTCTTCTCTGGAAAACAATGTGAGCAAACCATCTCTTAAAAGCTTAATTTTGTTGATACGTTGTGATGTTGTGATTGATGTTCGATTGTGTGATGGTGAAATGCTTGAATGGATGCAAATATGTTTGTATATATGCAAGAGTTGAATTTGCATGCATGAATATACATGTTCAGGTCCCTGTTTTTGGTTTTCAGAGTTTCAAATTTAAGTCTAAAATTCAAGTTCTCTTTGTGAAATCAATATTAGGCTAAGAACTTTGAAAAGAAAATGATGATAACCGCACAATTTCATTTTTAAAAATAACTGTGAGCAACTTCATTTTTTTAAACTATTCTCTTGGTTCTAAGGTCTCTGATGAAGATGCATTGGAAAATAATAAATGCATGTGTATATATACACATATATATCTGCAGGTATCTATACATAGTTCTGTACATGTCTGGAAACTAGGAAATGAAGCTTCTGTTCACAGTTTTACAGGCTTTTGAATTAATCCAAGAAAACCCAGGTTTTCTTTAATCAATCTCTAATAACCTTTAGTATTTGAATGAATCATGTTGTTGAAATATAAACTAAGATCTAAGAATAGTTATAGTATGTTTGTTATAAATTATATGGAAAATTTAGAAAAAAAAGACATTAAAATTTTAAACTATATCAAAATCTCAACCTGAATAATTCATTGATTCAGGTATATAAATTGATTTGTTATCAAATTTTGTGAATTTTAGAATTGTATTCATGATTTTTAAGCCTATAATCATTGAGATATCTTATGTTGAACGGAAAAGCTAAATGCGTTGATTTCTGATAATCGCGCAATCGAAAAATCTTGGAATTGTTTCTGGAGGAAGATCATAGGTTGGTGATTAAAGGAAAAATGGCCGTTGGGTTACTCGTGGGCTGTGGTGGCCGTACATTGACGATCTAGGGTTCAAACTGAAATTTATGGTTGATATCAGAATCTGGGTGCTGTTGCTTCATGGGTGCATCGAACTTGATGGCACCCGGGGGGAAAGATGCGTAAGGAGGTGACGCGACTATGGGTAGGCTGGCGAGTTTCCAGATGGTCGATCGTGGCAGTGCAAGGCTTTCTAAGTTGATCATATTTGGTTTCAGTTCTTTGAATTTGCTCAATTTCAATCTCTTATATGTATCGACGATCGGGGTTATTGAGATCGTTGGCGAAATCATCAGTGACTTGTCAAAAGCGGCGGGGTTAACTGGAGTTGGCCGGAGCCCTTGTGCACGTACACGTGCATATTTCTTTGGTCTGGGTTGTTGGTGGAACGGGGAAGAAAAAGAGTGCTCGGGGTTGAACACGAGGAATCGGGGGAGCGACTCGAAGTGAAGTATTGACCTGTGGAACCCGAAGCCTTGCTCGAAAAAAATAAGGGTTGTCTCTGGTTTTCTGGAATAAATGTCTTAGCAGATTTCACGTTAGACCAGATTTTAAAGTTTAGTGGAATAAATAAGTTTTTTTTTCAAAGCTTGTAAACCAGATTTTCCAAAGTAAAGATTATTAAACAAGATTTCAAACGAGTTCAACTTTTAGATATTTGAAGTTAAGTGTTTTTAAATATAAATTGTTTTGGTATTCAATTAATTAACTAACAAATGTTTTGGAATGATTTAGTATTAAATTTTAATTAATCAATGTTCTTGTATAGAAATGATTCCAAGTATTTAAATTAAATAGATTCAAATGATAAAACTAAGTAATTGGATAAGATATGTGGTATATCTTAAATAATGTTTTAATTACCAAATAATCTTAAAGATAATTACTTGATGAAAATAATTAAGAATGGATAATTGAAGAATAATGATTGGTTAATCAAAATGTTAAAGGTTAATTAATTTGAAATTAAAGGGTAATTAATTTTGTAATTAACTCAAAGTTAATCTACTTATGTGACTAATGAATTAACGTAATTAATTTGAGAATAATTGATTCATTAAAGAGTAATGAATGATTAAAGAATAATTAATCAAAATGGTTTGTAATTAATTAATATTAATTAACCAGGATTAGTACTTCATAAATCTGATTGAAATAAATCAGACAATTAAGTTAATCCAACTTATGGATGTTTGGATTATATTGGATGATTGTTTTGTTTGATATCCCTAATTGTGATGCTCTGTGTAACAACCCGCATATTTGTCGATTTTATATTTAAATATTTTATTTAAATATTTTATCGTTAGTCGGTTGTTAGTCCGAAAAGCTACTTTTTGCATACGGTCAAATTAGGACTCGAGACCACTTCCATTGAGTTCAAAATGACGTTTGCGATCTTTTTGAGTGTAAACTTCGATATGTTTGGAGTAGGTGGAATTTTCGTCACTTTTTCCCGCCTTTGACTTGAGTTGGACTGCACCTTCTAACTCAGCTCCAACCCACCTCCTCTTCCTCACTTTATCAAACACTTCAAGCTTCATCAAGAATGGTGGTGGGAAAGGGAAATTAAAATTCCAAACTCAAATTCAATTGCAAACCCAACTTTCAACTCCGAATTCAAGTAGAAGATAGTGGATTCAAGCTTCGGATTACTTCTCCTTGCATTCAATCTCCATCTTCATCCATTTTAGTGAAAAGGTGAGATTTTTATCTCACATTCTTGTCTATAACTATCTTGGATGTTTGGAAATGAATTCCTATCACTATAGCATGTACATTTGCATTTGGTTTGGATTGGATTGGCGAAAAACTACAAATTTTGGTGTTTTGGTGATTTTCTGGCATTAGGTCGTTCTGGCCATCGCTAGGTCATACGCGAGTTAGGGCTTTAGGTCGCACGCGTTGAAAAGTCACCGCCTTCGTATTTCTTTTTGCCTGCGCTAAGTCGTTCGCCAGTTAAGTGTTAAGTCGTCCGCGAGTTAAGGGCTAAGTCGTCCGCGAGTTAAGAGCTAAGTCATTCTCGAGTTAAGCGCTAGGTCGACAGGGGCTTAAGTCGTAGGTCGTCCCCGACCTAACTTCACTAGGTCGGCCAGCCTTAAGTCATAGGTCGTCCCCGACCTAACTTCACTAGGTCGGCCAACTTTAAGTCGTAGGTCGTCCCCGACCTAACACCCTTCCCCACTTAGGTCGCGTACCTTAACCATTAAGTCGTAGGTCGGGTGTTCCCTAGGTCGCGCACATCTATAAGTCGCTCGGTCGATTTACTCGTTAGGTCGCGAGCACTTTAAGTCGTAGGTCGCTCGACCTTGGTAAGGTCGCGAGTTCCTTAGGTCACTCGCCTCCCTTAAGTCGCTCGTCTCACATAGGTCGCGTACCTTAACCATTAAGTCGTAGGTCGGGTGTTCCCTAGGTCGCGCACATCTATAAGTCGCTCGGCCGATTTACTCGTTAGGTCGCGAGCACTTTAAGTCGTAGGTCGCTCGACCTTGGTAAGGTCGCGAGTTCCTTAGGTCGTTCGCCTCCCTTAAGTCGCTCGTCTCTCTTAGGTCGCTCATCTAGTTGAGTCGCACCACCCCCTTAGCTCGGCCATGCAACCACTCGACCGTTTGTCTTCATTAGGTCATACCGTTTTGACGGGGCGCTGCCCCGCACCCCCCTTCGTAGGGGATCTTATCTGAAAAACATTCAACAGAATTTCCACTATGATGGTTTTGGGATTGATTTCTTTGGACTTTACTCACGTCTTTGAACGTGAATTGATGTGATTCGATTTGTTTCAACAATCGTTTTGTGACTTGTCACTTTAAAGATATGAAGGTTTCAATACTAGTAGTAAATATCAAAGCTCTTTCATCAAAACGATTTCAACTCTATTTTATTACAAAGCTCTTTTTCTCAAACCGTTTTCCAATCTACTAGTATATACAAGCCTTTACTTCACTCGGATGAGAAATTGACTTAAACGACTTAGTAAAACCAGTGGTATGAAATGCTTGCGTTCACTTCGTCGGTTAGCTCTTGGACTTGTTCGATTGAACCCTTTTTGTGACAATTTCCTAGTAAAGATTTACAGCTTGTTCGTAAATATTTAAGTTAAGCAAATGGTTATGGGACATGAAGCTAAACTCATATATTTACTAGCTTGGTGTGATTGACACTTCCTGTTGATCATGACGATCATTCTTATGATTTAGACTAGCAATTGTGCGATGTCTCTTTGTTTGCAAGGTTAGACTAGTCCTCATTGGTGTGATTCCGACTCACACATATCTATTTGCCTGCGAGGTTAGTCTAGACAGCACTTGTGTGATTCCACTCACACATACCTTTTTGTTTGCAAGGTTAGACTAGACACCACTTGTGTGATTCCACTCACACATACCTTTTTGCTTTTTGGTTAGTCTAGACCTCAATCTGTGTGATTCCGACTCACACATATGGGGTAGCTCCCAATGGTCTTCGGACCATCATGTGATAGGCCTCTTTCTCTTTTCTTTTTTTATGATTTCTGGATTTCTTGCTTTGCTTCTGGATTTTTTTTATGTCATTGACTTGTTATGAGTACAAGTTTAGGGTATGATGCCCTCTTTGGATCTTTGAGAAGATTCTTGTGATATTGATCATTTCTCATCGGTTGATCTCCTGTTGATCATCATTTGCATACTTATAGTAGTATGTCAGTATGGATATTTTATGTTTATGCCATATCTTTTATTTTATATCATGTCATCTGATATTTATAGCTAGACTGATCCATTTATTATTTTCTTAAATAATACTCGGGTTAGACCGAGATGTTACAGGTGCTTCTGCTTGACTTCCTCCCGGGATTTGCTACTTTGACTTTTGGCTAACTATTTAGTTTAGCAGTTTTTGTTGTATACACTTGAGATATGGACTCATAGTTGTATTCTTTTGGTATAGCACGTGTTGCTATTCTTTTGTATTATTGTGGATCTTTTTGACCACTACTTTGATGTACACTTTCATGTGTTAGTTATATATTCATATCTTCTTCCGCCTTTGTGATATGGATGTCTGTGACTGATTTGTGTTATGTTTATTTCTATGTTTGTTTCCGAAGATTATTTTATAGCCTCCGTGTGATAAGCAATTACATGGATGGTCGCTCCTCGACAGCCTTATTCTCCGTGCTAGTTGACAGCACTACATCGTAGTGTTCTTGGCTAGCGTGGGTATTGAGGTGGGGCGTTACACTCTGTTTTGATTTAAGCTGTGTAATTTATTATCTGCGATATATATCTGTAATCTATGAATAAAGGATAAGCATTATGGTTTATACCGCTTATCAAATATATATATTGCCATATTGAATCTGTGCTGATTGATGATGTTGCACTTCTATTGTGTGAAACCCCTAGACTACACCATACACACACAAATATGGATTTCACGTGGAAATCGGTTAAGTCACAGAAGATTTAAATTTAATGTTTTTGAAATTGAAATTTTAATTTCAATTGATTTTGAAATTGGAAATTGGGATTTAATATGAAAAGCTTTTGAAAGGAGTTTTAAAGATATTTTGGATATCATGAAATTTAAATAATTTTTAAAATTGAATTCAAGTTTGAAATTGAATTCTATGATTTGAAACTAGGGATTAAAGATGTTGTACAAGTTATATATGGGTGAAACCATTTTAAAGGTATTGATTTAGGAATTTGAATTTAATTCAAGGGTTTTAACTCGTGTAAATATAACTGCATTTTTCCGAAACGAAAACTACTTATTTTCAAATAATAATAGCTTTCATTTTAAGAAAGGATTTCCAAATTGTGTTAAAAGGTTTCAAGTTTGAAATGGAATTGAAATGTTGATGCAGCGGAATAATCAAAAACGGATACAACGATGAAAGTAGTAATCGGTGGATTGAAAAATACCAAAAGGCCCAAATCCGTTGATCCAAAGATACCGGATTCTAGCTATCTCAAACACATTGATCGCGCACGATACCGTGTTTCAAGATCTACGATTCTTCGACGTTGATCAAGCGCACTTGATTCCGTGAATCGGCTTCAACAATCATTGATTCGAGCGCACTCGAATATCGAAGGTGGAGATAGGAGATCACACTCAACTACCAATTTAAGAAGAGGCACAAAGCACTCAAACAAAAGTTTTATTCAAAATCAACTTAATTTACAAATGACACCACCATCCCTATTTATAGGGTTACAACTCACACTAGGTCGTGAACGACCTAAACAAACTCAACGAACGACCTAGTACATACAACACAAACCAGCCACGACCTAACACATTACAACATACGACCGACCTAACATAGTACACGACCTAACACAGTACACAACCTAACATTGGTCGTGACCTACGACTTATATACAAAGCGACATAAGAAAACACGTTACAACACACATCAAGCGACTCAATATATACAACACACAACATATTACAACATAACGACCTAAAACTACAACACCACGCGGCATAAGCTTCAGCGACATGAGAAGAATCAGCTTCAGGAATGACTTATGCGACCTATAGGTCGAGCGACATAAGGAGTTGAGCGACCTAAAACTGAAGCGGCAAAGGGTCGAGCGACTTAAGCGAGGCGGCTTATCAATACAACATATCGACCTAAGAAGACTGTACAGCAACATGAACGGCTTGAGCGACCTAACATGAAGTGGCATATGTGAGCGACCTAGCATAGGTCGTAGCTCGCTCGTACATCCTGAGCAACTTAATGCTTCTCGCGACCTAGGATTCTGCACTTTAAGAACTGGCTTCTTGAATGACTCGCTAGGTCGTAGCCCTTTAGGTCGTAGTTCGCTGCTGTATTCCAGAGAATTCACTAGGTCGCTTGAGTTACCTATCAACCCGATATGTCGTTCGCGACTTAAAGAACCAGAACGACCTAAGGTTTTAGGGCATCTTGACTCGTTATGCGCTGCATCGTTAGGTCGTTCGCGACCTAGGGGTAACTCGTCATCTTGTCTTGAGCGACTTAAGGTCTTCGAGCGACTTAAGTCAGGCTGGGCTGCATCATCCTCCCCCTGTTGAAAGAAATTCGTCCTCGAATTTACAGTTTCCTTTTCTCCGACCAGTTTATTCTCGTGAAATGGCACCAAGTGTTTGACATTGACAATGTTAGCAATAGGAAAATGTTCCGGTAAACTCAATTTATAAACATTCTCATTAATTCCCTTCACGACTTCTAAATGACCATTCCTCCTAGCTTCTAGCTTGTTGTAAGTTCCAAAAAGAAATCGATCATTGGTAAACACTGCATACATAAAATCTCCTCCCTTGCATTCAACGCTTCGTCGCTTAATCTCTGCTGATTGCTTATATTTCTCAGTTGCCTTAAGAAATCGTTCCTATACAACTTTGTAGCCTCCTTGCAACTCATTCACCAAAACATTAGCCCGTTTAATCACCCTTCTCTGCAGTGACACTGTTGATAAATCTAACGGTCCTTTAGGGATTGTTGAATAAACAGCCTGTAATGGACTGAACCCAGTGCTACGATTAACTGCGTGGTTGTGTGCAAACGCAAATGCCCAAATGCTACGATTAACTGTATGATTGTGTGCAAACTCCGCTTGACATAACTTCGAATCCCAACTTTTCAAATTATCATCCATGAGGCTCGCAATAGATTACCTAGGGTCCTGTTCACAACTTCAGCTTGTTTAATCGTCTGTGTATGATTAGCGCTACTAGATTTCAACTTAGTACCAACCATTCTCCATGGACTCATCCAAATATGGCTCAGACAACGAGTATCTCTCTCCGAAACAATAGATTCAGGTAATCCATGAAATCGATAGATCTTTCTGGAGTATAACTGAACGATATTAACGGTCTTTGCAGTCTTCTTATAGGCAATGAAATGTACCAATTTTGAAAACCGGTAAACCATCACATAAATAGAATCATTGCTATGTTGCGTTGGCGGTAATCCCAAAACAAAGTCCACACTAACCTCTTCCCGTAATTTAGCATGTATATGCAACGACATACATAAACTTGCATTTGTCGTGGTCTTCTTTGAAACTTGTCGATTATGGCTCCTCTGAACAAACCTTTCAAGTTCCTTCCTCAGTGACGACCCAAAATAAGACTTTGAGATTAGCTGCATAGTACGATCACAACTCAAGTGTCTTCCTACATGTAAGTCTTTGATAAATTTCATTTGCCAACTGCAATTTGTAGTAGATAACTGACTTCCTTCGACTAGCAACCCATCAACCAGTTTTCTCAACTCTTCTTGCTCTGTTGGACACATATGATATCATGGTCTATGCGGTACAATAGCACTTGACACTATATCAGTATGATGTTGCATGTCCCTCAGTGGCGGTACTTCCTTGGGCAACTCTGTAGGGAGTACATCTTAGAATTCATTTACCACTAGCTCATCCTCCTAAGGAGTCTCGAGGTCTTTACTGGTTTCATTCCCATTCAACATAAACACTTCCGCTCTATCCTCCACCTTGTTAACAAACTCTTTTGTAGACAATAGACTAGTCGAATCCTCCTTCTTCACTGATAAATTACCCCCTTCATCTCCTGACACATTTCCTTCATCCTCATCAAACCTCGCTGGCTGTGAATTTTCAACTTCATGTTCATCAAACTTTGTTGGTTGAAAATCATCAACTTCCTTTTTATCAAACTTTGCTGGTTGTGAATTTTCAACCTCATGTTCGTCAAACTTTGTTGGTTGAAAAACATCAACTTCATCTGTATCTAACTTCGCGGATTGTGAGTAATTAACTTTATGGTCATCAAACTTCGAGGGTTGAAAAGAATCTACCTTATCTTCCACTTCAACACTACCTTTCACTTCTTCAACAAATTCTTTCGAAGATATTAAATTAGTTGTTTCCACCTTCTTCTCTGATTTGCAGTCACTTTGTTCACGCTTCTTAAGAACTAAGGTAATTTTGGTTCCTTCGAACATGAAACTGTAGCTGTTGGCGTGACTATTATGTTGTACGGCTCTATCATACTGCCATGGTCTTCCCAATAGTAGGTGACACACATCCATATTAACCACATCACACCATATATCATCTTTGTACTTCTTCCCAATAGAAAATGTAACCAATGTTCGTCTTCCCACCGTCACTTCTTCCCCTTCTTTTATCCATGCCAGTTTATACGGTCTAGGGTGTTTTTCAGTCTTCAACCCTAACTTCTTAACAGCTTCTTCAGAGATAAGGTTATCGCAACTTTCCGCATCAATAACGAATTTACAAACCTTTCCCTAGATAGTACAGGTAGACTGAAAAATATTGTTCCTTAGCCAAATAGAATCATTCTCATGCTTTGGCAAATTACACCCTTCGTCTCTATGACCACGTATGTCTCTATGATCATGCAAATCCCTTTTACTCGATCTTTTGACATCACGACATGGTTCATTGTCAAACCCATGTTGACTTCTTCTCTCTTCCCCATGGTGATCTCGTCTAATTGAAATTGATGATTCCCTTTTATCTTGATAAGTTTGTGGCGACACCCTCCTCGCTTCCGTAACCGATGGCGAAACTCTGTTTCCTCCATAGTTCGAGACTGGCAACCTTCCTCTTTGACTTTGATTTAAATCCATCATCAACTTCTCCAACTTTCCAAAACCTTTATTGAACTTCTCTTCGAGGTTATCACTAATTCGTTACTCTATTGCCTCAGCATCTTCTCTTCTATACGAATCTTTAACAATCTGAAATCGATTAACTCTTCTCGGAGGCATTGTTGAATCTTCAAACACACACTTCAATACTTAGCTTTGAAAAGGATTTGGTTCGGCTCCAACTAACTCAAACTCGATCTTGATCTTCAAAATGATGCACGGCTTGAACTCTTCAATAGGAATTGACTCGGTTAAAATTGAATCAAACTCTCTCCTTGGCTCGGCTGAAATTGAACAAACACTTCTCCTTGGTCCAACAGGCTCATCTTAGCTATGATTGGCTAAGTCTTGCTCTGATACCAAATGATGCAGCGGAATAATCAAAACGAATACAATGATGAAAGTAGTAATCGGTGGATTGAAAAATACCAAAAGGCCCAATTCCGTTGATCCAAAGAAACCGGATTCTAGCTATCTCAAACACGTTGATCGTGCACGATACCGTGTTTAAAGATCTACGATTCTTCAACGTTGATCAAGCGCACTTGATTCCTTGAACCGGCTTCAACAATCGTTGATTCGACCACACTCGAATACCGAAGGTGGAGATAGGAGATCACACTCAACAACCAATTTAAGAAGAGGCACAAAGCACTCAAACAAAATTTTTATTCAAAATCAACTTAATTGACAAATGACACCACCATCTCTATTTATAGGGTTACAACTCACACTAGGTCGTGAATGACCTAAACAAACTCAATGAACGACCTAGTACATACAACACAAACTAGCCACGACCTAACACATTACAACATACGACCGACCTAACATAGTACACGACCTAACACAGTACACGACCTAACATTGGTCGCGACCTACGACTTATATACAAAGCGACATAAGAAAACACGTTACAACACACATCAAGCGACTCAATATAAACAACACACACCATATTACAACATAACGACCTAAAACTACAACACCACGCGGCATAAGCTTCAGCGACATGAGAAGAATCAGCTTCAGGAATGACTTATGCGACCTATAGGTCGAGCGACATAAGGAGTTGAGCGACCTAGGCTTGAGCGACCTAAAACTGAAGCGGCAAAGGGTCGAGCGACTTAAGCGAGGCGGCTTATCAATACAACATATCGACCTAAGAAGACTATACAACAACATGAACGGCTTGAGCGACCTAACATGAAGTGGCATATGTGAGCGACCTAGCATAGGTCGTAGCTTGCTCGTACGTCCTGAGCGACTTAATGCTTCTCGCGACCTAGGATTCTGCGCTTTAAGAACTGGCTTCTGGAATGACTCGCTAGGTCGTAGCCCTTTAGGTCGTAGTTCGCTGCTGCATTCCAGAGAATTCACTAGGTCGCTTGAGTTACCTATCAACCCGATATGTCGTTCGCGACTTAAAGAACCAGAACGACATAAGGTTTTAGGGCATCTTGACTCGTTATGCGCTGAATCGTTAGGTCGTTCGCGACTTAGGGGTAACTCGTCATCTTGTCTTGAGCGACTTAAGGTCTTCGAGCGACTTAAGTCAGGCTGGGCTGCATCAAATGTTTTGAAAGCTATGAAATGAGTCTTTGATTCAAAGACCGGATGAGTTAATCCAACTTGAAATAGAATTGTTTTGAAAGGCTATGAATTAAATCTTTGATTTAAAGATTTACTGAGTTAATCAATTTGAAATGGGAATTGATTTGGAAAATCTATCTTTGTGAAACTGGGTGAACTTTGTGAATTGGATCTTTTTATTTAAAAGATTAAAAGTATGGAAATTTGTTTAAACCATTAAAGGTTGTTGATATGAATCTTTTTGTTTAAAAGATTGGGAATGGTAATTTGTTTTAACAATTCGAATGAAAAATTTTGTGCTTTAAGCCGTGATTTATCTAAGACCCCAGTATCCATATGATTTTTAATTGCGCTTGTTATTGGGTTTAGCCGAGAAAGGACCTTTATGTCATATAACCCATTCCGAATAATGATACGTCATATATGGATTGCATTTGGAGACCGGTGGTGAATACCAGATATTTTCGAAAACGGAAGGACAACTCATCGAATGTCTCTGCACCGACTGGTCCCTAGTATAGAGATTTTATCACCCTTTGTGATGGGAAGTCCGGACGTGATTAGAAATTATCCAGATTTGCAAGGGCTTCTTTGGAAGTGCCTTCGGTTCCGTTCGATCCTGAAACGGACTTGTATGGATGTGTGTCTGACGTTACACTTTGAGATGTAAAGCTGGTTTCCATCAAATACATTTCTGTTGGTGGTAGAGAATTTATTCTCTTAGCTCAACACCCTTCTCTGAGACGTACGAGCTCAGAGGTTATGTAGTTGATGGTTACTAGTGATACATTCCCAATTTGGTAATGTGACATACAAAGTGCTGTTGATCATTTGTTGATCAAAGCATGGCTTTGTGAAAAAGCGTGGCTTTGTGAAAAAGCGTGGCTTTGTGAAAGAGCGTAGCTTTGTGGACGAGACTTCATCGAGCCTCATAGACCGGAAATGGTCGAAACAGGAATGTTGCGGCAAAGGTTTTTAAGGGTCGCGCCCCTAGGGTATGCCATTTTCTTCTAGCTAAAGGGTGGTATCTTGGTATGGAGCCTAGATACTTAACTCGTGTGGACACTGTAAATTTATTACTGTGTGATGTTGCTTTGTGATCGAGACGTCTCGGATAAAGGTCGTAACGACCGGGGGATGGCATACTTGTGTGTTAGTTACCTAGTTACATCTGTACAGCGTGAGGTAGCGTCAGTGTGTTAGTTACCTAGTTACAGCTGTACAGCGTGAGGTAGCGTCGGCCTTGTGTTTGCAGAGATACGGTTAGGTTCTCGGGGCGTCTTTCCAGAGGCATTTCTATTTCGGTGTAAGGAAGTTCCTTTTCCTGACCATTTGTTGGAAATCCAAAGAAATAATACGAACCTTGTACGGTTTTAGTTGTATTACCTGCTATGGAATGTGGTGGTAACCTGCTATTGAACATGGTAGCTATAGTAGGCATATAATAATGGTTGTATGCTGGCTAAGATTAATATTGTATTTTCGAAATGTTTTCCACTATGCACTAGTAATAATATCAAAAGAGTTTTTTTCTTGCGTAGTAAGCATGTTTGACTATCATAAGGAGAAATCTCCTCCAATTCTGCGTTTGTATTGTGTGTGTGGCGGGAGGCCTTATGGTAGTTTCATTTTCCAAAAAGCATTGCGGATTTCAATGTTTAAAATTCTTTTGATGTTTGTTTTTAAAGATAAACTGTTTTGTTTGCTCATACTAGTCCCATGACTGACCTGGAGTTTATTGTTCCCTTCCTAAACTCTGGATGCCCACAATTTTCCACACGGGCAGTCTAGAGTTGGGTTTCTCAGATATTCAGGTTTAGTAGATTATCTAGAGCTAGTTCAGTGTTCGGAGTTCAGTAGATTGTACTTGCTTAGCTATGTGCATCGTGATGTTGGTTCAAGCTAGCTATTGATTGGAGCATTCTATTGGAGATATTCTATCCACTGCTGGTGTTATCTATTTTCTTTCCGGTGGTATTTCTTGTATCATATCTCTGATGTATATTGATATCTGTTGTATCATTCTGTTGTATCATATTGTATCAGATTTTGTATCTGTCATTGTATCAATGTTATACATATTGATATCATCTATTTCTTTCTTTTGTTGTGTTGTTATACTTAATGGTGTTATAAGCTCCGGCAAACCAGATTCGACGTTTGAATCTACGGCATTTTGAGTACAAGTGAAGTACGGGTGCCGATTTTCGAAGGCCAAGTTTTTGGAATGTTAGAATTGGTATCAGAGCTAAGGTTGAACTTTAGCTCAGGAGTATAACACATTAAGTAGTTCATTAGAGATAGGGTGAAGTATACCCTAGAATGAGTATCTCTAAGATATCCGTTCGTATGCCTCAGTAAATTCTCTTGCTATCCATTGATAGTAAGTATGAGTGTAAGAAGAGGATGAGATAGGGGACAGGGGAATACGACTTTAAATGGTCAATACCCTGTAACAACAAGGAAACGATCTTTTCTCTATCAATCTCTTTTGTTCAGCATCTTTTCTCAATTCTTCGATGGTTCTAGGAAGAAGATTCGATATATTTGTATGGGACATAAACTCCGGAATGGCCAAAATTGTTTGCTTGAATGAATTGGTTGCTTTGGTTGCTATGGTTGATAAATATACTTTAGTTTTAAACTAAAAAGTTTTGAAATTGTATCCATATATCTATCTATTCTTTGGGTCCCGATATGTTCTACGAATGGTTAGTTATCCCTTTGAACTAACCGATGCCATTGTATACTTCGTAGACCTGGATAACCCGAATATCGTGTGAAAGAATTCAATAGATTCGTTCTTGTATCTATTATTGATATTCTGATTTGGTAAGCCAAATGCAGAATAGATTTTCAGTTGATTTGATGAAACATTCTTCATCTATCTTCGTGTCTCCTTAGCAATTTCGAGGATGAAATTCTTTTAAGGGGGGAAGTTTATAACGACCTCGGATTTTATATATATTTAGATTGATAATTAAATTAATTTTTGAATAAATATTGTGAAATTAATTAATAAAGTGATGCGAGTTTCCCCAAACTCAAATAAATTTTGTATAAATCATTTAAATTTAAAATATTGTATATATATGTGAATGTATATATATATATATATATATATTTAGGCATATATGAGTAAATTTGAAATTTTATATATATAGATATATATTTGATTTGAATTTAAATCGTAAATAAATGGTTTAAAAATACAAAGTATATATGGTATAATAGATAAATCTAAATAACATGTTAATAAACTTTGTAAAAATATAAAGTGAATACATTAGAGAAATTATAACAACATATTAAAAGTAGAATTCAATTTTGTTACAAAGCAACAAGACTAAAGACCAGAAACAAAAATAAAAAGCGAATACAAAAGATAAAAATACAGTCAAGTATGTACACTTGCAAAATGAAGATAATAAGATAAATTAAAATATAAAGTAAACACATAAATAAATTTAAACAACATATTACAATAGAACTTCATTTATATTATAAAGAAAATAAAATATATTCAAGTAATGAAACAAACAAAAAAGAAAAGAAGCAAACAAAATGTATATTCATGTACACTTAGCTAAAGAAAGAAACAAAATATATATCTATAAGCAAGCAAATAAAGGATAAGTATGAATAAACAGTGGATAAGTATCCATAAGCCGAAATGAAGAAAAGCAAATAAATATATTGTACAACATCAATTAATGCAGCCTCCCAGCAAAACCAAAGCAAAGAAAAAATCATCTGCCTATTGTACTGTGACGACCGCCCATGACCCCTGCACTGAACAAGGAAAATAGTGCGCTGTAAGGTGTGCCAGGCAGCCATGGACGATCGCCAAGGTAAGTTAAAATAGCAGAATCTATCGTATTACTCACAGCGCATGGATAAAAATACAATAGAGAATATATATAGTGAAGCTTCACAAAATAGAATCTCATCAATTAAGCTTCATAATAGTTGAATACAAACATCTGAATAGTCAATACATCAAGCCTCACTACATATCACTCAGAGAATATACAAGCAGCGGAACATCCAGTACATATAGTTAGAAAGTAATATCCAAGCCTCCAGCTCGTCTTCGTCATCAGCATCGTTGGAAACTAAGAACAACACATGTCACCTGCTACCTAGTCTGCCCATCCCAAAATGGATGAACAGCCCAAGGTAATAAGAGTTGAACATAAAACCTTGAGTCAGACAACAATCTTAGTGAGCGGTAAATTAACTAACAACATACAAAAAGAGCATAAAGGTAAAAGGAATAGGAATCCAACCCTCCCACTCCACCTCTTTCTACAGTGATAGCCCCCAGACACACTAAGCAGAAGTAAACATAGTAAAGCACACATTTAAAGTAAAGCAATTATCACTCGAGTCAAGGGCGATGGTTTCCAAGTACAAACCCCCAAGGCCTAAACCAAGATCAGATAAGCACCCAGAAAATACCGCTCTTGAGACCGAATGACGGTACAACCAAACATCCATGACTCTGGCTATCACTGTTATCATTGCTTCAATACCACCGTTAATTGAATGACCGGCACATTCTTTCAGCCGTCCGTCAAGGGCCAATGGTAACCCCGGTTCTAGACAGAACTCCGCACGTCGTCGCAGCCCGTGCCTAGGACTATCGAATCTGCCCAGAGTACTCGACCACCAACTATAGTCTTTTGGGACTATCGAATCTGCCCAGCGTACTCTTGCTTTGAGCCTGCTAGAACCTTCAACAACGATGAAATGTTAGCCTCCTAGTCATCCTCCTTGACGACTATTCTCATACTAGCTCAAGCGCCTCTCGAGCCAACCATTATCCTCAAACTCGAACCCTTTCACCGAGTCATCAACATGCTTGGAATGATCCCGCCTGGATTAAACCAAGGCTATCTCACATCATGCCTCGCTTCATCTCATCATAGCAAAGCCACATCTCATCATCGTCATCAAATCTATCCATATGAGCTTTATCATCTGCGTCATATGCCACAAGCAGCTTTTCCAATTCAAGAGCCTTTCCCATAGCTTTTGAATCATCTTCGACCATCTTGTCTAAATCAAATCATCAATCAACTAATTTATAACAATCAATCAAGTCAATCATTAATCCAAGTAATCAAGCATTCAAACATGATCTAATAAACACTTATAACAATAATGGCAATCTTGTAAATAAAGAGTCCAAATCTGACAAGCATGGAACATGAGCAATATCTCTACAACTTGATGAATGAACTTGCATAGATTAACATGTAGTAAAATGGATGTCAAATCATCATGAACAATGAATCTATACTTAAGTTTACAAAAATGCATGAAATCACTATTTTAACACATAATCAAGCCATCGATCTGATATACTCCTTTGGATCCGTGTGAGAGATAACCACCACTCACCGAATCACCTAAACACCTCAAAAGAAACACACTTCAGATCTGGACAGCGAAGGATGAAACTTGATCCGCCAAAATTCCGCTTTAAACGAAGAAATCTCTCTTCGATGGTTGAAGATCTTCAATCTAAGCTCTTAGATCTTCGATTTGATCTTCGATTTGGATGGAAGGAATCACAAGATTAGAGTGGAGAAAAGAAGTGAAGAAGTGCAGCACTCGAGCTCTCAAAATGGCAGGACTTCGTCGCTTCAAAATCCAGATCCCAAAAAGTGAAGAAAAACCCCGTATTTATAGGCTGGAAATTCCTTAAGTCGTCCGCCCCTTTAAGTCGTCCACGACCTAAAAATCCCCGACCTACGACTTAACAAGCCTCACGACCTTCGACTTAACCATCCCCTTCGACCTACGACTCAACAGCATTGCCGACCTCACACGTGCGCGACTTAGCACATACGCACGATCTAACACTTAGGCACGACCTAAGACTCAACGACTTAACGACTCAACGACTTAACGACTTATCAAATCCCACGACTTAACTTCATAAGCCCTCACGCGATCTACGACCTAACACACATATGCGACTTAGCGACTTAATGCTACACGACCTAACTGAGATGCCGACCTAACGACTAAAGCACCCACGCGACCTAACATAAGTCGTCTACGACCTATCCCATAATCCTTAAGTCGCTCGAACGACCTAGCTTCCTTAAGTCGTCCACGACCTAACTTTCTTAGGTCGTTAACTCGCCCAGTTTCCTAAGTCGCTACTCCTATGCCGCTAACCCTTAAGTCGCCAACTCTCTTAAGTCGCCAACTCTCTTAAGTCGCTCCATTCCTTAGGTCGTCTACCCTTCTTAAGTCGATCAATTCCTTAAGTCGTCTACTTCCTTAGACCGCCAACTCCCCTTAGGTCGCCAACTTCCTTAGGTCGCTCCACAACTTAATCTTCCACACGGCCTAAGCTACTACTCGACCCAACTCCTACATGACTTAAACTCTGGTCGACTTAACAACACTAACGACCTAATGACAACAGTTCCATAATCTTTCGATCCGTAAAAATACGGGTCGTTACATTCTCTCCCCCTTAGGAATTTCGCCCCCGAAATTCTAAACAAACAAGAGGGATCAAAAATTATTCCGCATGCCTACCATCCATAGCAATCAACAAACCATGCGTCCAATTCTAGCCTAGCATGCAGAATTCTAAAACTAGAACAAGTTACAATGTCGTGAGATGACACGACACCTTATGGCCATACCTTGAAGTGTTCAGGATGAGCTGCCTTCATCCTCTCTTCCACCTCCCATGTACAGTCGTTAACATCATCACTCCATTGTATCTTGAGCAACCTAACTACCTTCCTCCTAAGTTGTTTCGTGTCAGTTTCCACAACACGAAGCGGCTTACGAGGTCTCTTATCGACTGGATCAACCTCAAAATCTTCACAGCTATCTGTAGAAACTACTGTATTCGAGTCGTGCACATACTTCCGTAGATACGATACATGAAAAACATTGTGCACACCCGCCATCTTTTCTGGTAACTCTAATTTGTAGGCGAGCTTTCCAATTCGCTTGATAATCGGGAATGGTCCAACAAATCTCGGAGTCAATTTCCCTTTCTTCCCGAATCGAATGACATTCTTCAGTGGAGAAATCTTCACAAAAACCATATCACCTACGTCGAATTCCAAATCCTTACGACGCTTATCTGAATAACTTTTCTGACGGTCTTGGGCTGCCTTCACTCGTTGCATAATGATTTCTATGCAATCTGAAGTCTGTCGAATCATTTCTGGCCCAAGTATCAACTTTTCCCCTGTTTCCAACCAACACGTCGGAGAGTTACACGGTCTTCCATACAATGCCTCATACGGTGCCATACCAATGCTTGACTGGTTACTGTTATTATACGAAAATTCCACTAAATGAAGGTGATCTTCCCATGATCCTCCGAAATCTAAAACACAAGCTCTAAGGAGATCTTCCAAAACTCGATTGACTCTCTCAGTCTGACCATATGTTTGGGGATGATATGCTGTACTCAAACACAACTGGGTTCCCAAAACTTCCTGAAAGCTCTTCCAAAATCCACTAGTGAACAATGGGTCTCGATCGCTCACTATACTCTTCGGAATACCATGGAATCGAACTATCCACTTAACATACAGCTCAGCCAACTTTGATGCAGTCCTGGTCGATCGAACAGGAATAAATCTTACACTCTTAGTCAGACGATCTATGATGACCCAAATCCCTTCATTTCCCGTTCTTGTTCTAGGTAGTCCATCGATAAAATCCATCGATATTTGCTCCCACTTCCATGTAGGAACTTCTAATGGCTGAAGCAATCCACTGGGCTTCTTTTGCTCAGCTTTTACCAACTGGGAGTGAAAGCGTGTACGCTTGTGCACACTAATTATGGATCGTGTAATATGGACTAACAATATATGCGGAATGTTATTTACAATTGCTATACAAGTAAATATTCAATAAACTAACTATATAGCAATTCACAGATATAGAATAGTAAATGCAGTAAACTGTAAAAATCACACCATGGATTTTTATACTGGTTCGGACCTCCCGTCCTACGTCCAGTCCCAGACCTCTATCTGGATTTTCACTACCAACTACCTCGCTTCACCCGGAGGAACAGGTTTACAACACCCGAACAGCCGAACGGGATTTCGTGCCTCTTACAACATTGAGGACTTCAACAAAAACAAATACAATTGCTGTTGACAACTTGTGCTCTTGATAACACGGATTTGTCACTTGTAGTACACCCTTCCTATAATCTTATTCTCAAAATATGTGAATGATGTTTGTGAAGATTGAAGAAGGTATATTACTTATTGAATCAAAAGATATGAAATAATTTCAATGATTCAATAAGCAATTGAAATGTTTGAGAGCTCAAGACAGAGATCAATAGAATAGAGATTAGAATAATAGAGTTAGTTGTTTGGAATAATGATTTCATGATGTTTATATAAGAAATAAACAGTTGTAACCCTTTGTGAAAAGGTACACACAAAGGTCATGATCACTGGTGAAGAGAAAGAGAAGCAACCGTTGAAGAAAAGGAAGTGTCTATACGAAAGGTTGCTCTCTGTTTGAAAATGGTCGACAGGTCAAAAATGGCTGGTAGATAGGATTTCAAATATATAGACGTTATGTGCATGTGTGCACGTTCATTGTGCAACTTGGACAGGAACGGTCGACCGCCCAAAAACTTACCGGTCGACCGGTCACTGATAACTTGCACATTGAATGTGCAATGCATATTATAACGTATATATTTCGATTATATTGAGATGCATGATTATTTGAGGATAGATTTTAACAAGTATAATACTATTACAACATCAAATAATCAATCTATGATCTATAGTACCATATGAGCTCTTTTGTGCCTCTTTATAGCCATGATGTCTTCTTTTTGTCGATCGCCTTTATTTCTTTGTCAGAAATCAAAACTTCATAGAATCTGTGACTCAACAGGGAGTTCATGCACTTGGAAATAAAATTTCCAACATCCCTCTTCATACCTTCCCAGTAATAGGTTCTCTTCATATCCCGATACATCTTATTTCCACACGGATGAATTGTCAACTTCGAGTGATGACTTTCCTTCAGAACTTCATTTCTCAATTCATCTATATCGGGAACAACTAGTCGTCCTTGCTTCCGAAGCCAACCCTCTCGATCGACCTCGAATCCTTTATCCTTCTCTGGGCCCAATCCAGATTCCAAATCACGGATAATCTTGACAAGCTTATCGTCTCTCTTTTGGCTCTCGCCAATTCTTTCCACAAGAGTCGGTCTTATCGATAAGTTTGCCAACATCTCAGGTTCCAATTCACATCTGGGCCTGAAGTCAAATCCAGCTAAATACTCGAGACTCTTCCATTCTGAAAACATGGCTCCCATTCCTGCATGTCTTCGACTTAATGCATCTGCCACTGCGTTACCCTTTCCCGGAGTATAGGCTATACTAAAATCATATGATGCCAAAAACTCTAGCCATCGTTGCTGCCGAAGATTCAAATCCTTTTGGGAGAAAAGATACTTCAATGACTTATGATCTATAAACAACTCGAATCGAACTCCCAATAGATAATGTCTCCACATCTTCAGAGCAAATACAATCGCTGCCAACTCCAAATCATGAGTCGGATAATTCCTTTCATGTGGCTTTAGTTGTCGACTTGCATACGCAATAACTTTACTCTTCTGCATCAGCACTGCTCCAAGTCCAGTACCACATGCGTCGGTGTAAACCAACATCTCATCATTTCCACTTGGAATAGTCAAAACAAGAGCACTTGTCAATCGCTCTTTCAGGATTCCGAAAGCTTGCTCACACTTAGCATCCCATCTGAATACTTGGTTCTTTTTTGTCAATCATGTTAATGGTGCAGCCACCTTGGAAAAGTCTTTGATAAATCGACGATAGTATCCTGCTAATCCAAGAAAACTTCTCACATCAGATGCATTCTTAGGTCTAACCCAATCCTGAATTGCTGCTATCTTGGCGGGATCAACCGCTATTCCATTTCCAGAGATAATATGGCCTAAGAACCTCACTTCAATCTTCCAGAAGTGACACTTCGAAAACTTAGCCTTCAGTTGATGTTTCCGTAAGATTTCCAAAACAATACGCAAGTGCGTCTTGTGCTCTTCTTCGGTTCTAGAATAAATCAAAATATCATCCACGAACACTAGTACGAACTTGTTCAACTGATCTCTGAACACTCTATTCATAAGATCCACAAAATATGATGGTGCATTGGTCAGTCCAAACGGCATTACCAGCCACTCAAAGAAACCGGATGGTGTCCTGAAAGCAGTCTTCGGCACACTATCCTTAGCCACTCTTAACTGGTGAAATCCCATTGCCAAATCCATCTGAGAAAACACTTTGGCTTCGTGAAGCTGATCAAACAAATCATCTATCCTCGGCAATGGATACTTGTTCTTCTTAGTCACTTTATTCAGCTCACGATAATCCACACACAGCCTCAACGATCCATCCGCTTTGGTTACAAACACAACTGGTGCACCCCATTCGGAAACACTACGCCGAATGAATCCTTTCTGTAAAAGATCATCAACTTGCACCCTCAACTCTTGCTGTTCTCTAGGCGCCATCCGCCTAAGAGGCATCACAACAGGTCTGGCTCCTTCAACTAAATCGATACAAAACTCGATCTCTCTATGCGGCGGTAACCCTTTGACCTCATCAAAGACATCCTCAAATCCATTAGCGATTGGCACCGATGACAGTCCATCCCGTGGAACAACCAGCGAATACATGAAGCTCATGAAGACGCCTTCCTCATGCTTACATCGTATCACAACCTTTCGCCCTTCCACATTCTCGACTGTCACCTCCAACCTTTCACAATCAACCTTTGCCGCATACTTCTTAAGCCAATCCATACCCAAAATAATTCCGAACCCGCAAAGTTCAGAACAAAACAATCACAAACAAAAGAGCAATCATGACTCGATACAATCAGACCACGGCATAACATACACAGACAAGACGAACCCCCAACTGGATTAGTCACAACCAATGGCCTATCAACGATATCCGGTTCTAAACCCAACTGGCCTACAAGTTCATTACAAACAAAAGAATGTGACGCCCCAGTATCGAATAACACTCTAACTAGAACACCACATAGGGAAAGAGTACCTTGAACCACTACACTCTTTCCTTTCTCTTCAGCGGTAGGAGCTTTTGAAGATGATGGAACAGCCCCCAAAGCATAAGCTTGCATAATCTGCTTGTCCTTTCGCGGTTCTGGATAATTCTTCTTAATATGCCCCGGTTTGTCACAGTTGTGGCACTTCACCGGCACCTTTGGATTCTTGCAATCTCTGAAAAATGGCCCTTCTGCTGACAATTGTAGCAGGTCACTTCACCCTTCGGCTTCTTCTGACCATCCTTACCCTTTTGCTGCTGCTGCTTCCTCTTCTTGTTTCCACCCTGCTGTGGTTTAGACTCTTCCTTGGTCACAGCAACAACAGATCCTCCTTTAGGAAACAGATTCTCATGCCTGAGAGCTTTCTCCACAAGCTTCTCAAATGGATCGTCCAGATGATCCACCAACTGCCTCCCAAGATAAATGTCCAAGCCTATCACAAACTTCTCGTTCTTCTGATAAGGAGATTCAATATACGACCGGGCATACTTGGACAAAGCTTCAAACTCAGAAACATACTCAAGAACTGGTCTTCCATCTTGCTTGAGCTCAACAAACTTCTTAAACAGAACAGATTTCTGAGCTGTAGAAATGAACTTAGCTTCAAATCTGGCTTGGTATTGCTCCCAAGTAATTTCTTCCTCCGGAGTATCAATGGTGATAGAGTTCCACCAATCAGAAGCTCTTCCTTGAAGCTGTCTTGATGCAAGCTTCCTTTTGGTTGCATCCTCGATTCCTAAGTCACCAAAGATCCTTCTACAAGCAACTATCCATCTCTGGACTTCAATGGTTGACTCTGTTCCCAAGAAAACCTTTCCTCCAAGAGCAGTATAGTCTTTACACAGCTTAGCAAAATCCACCGGTCTTGGAGCTTGAACTTGAATTCCAACGTCAACTGCTGGCCCCGGAGCTGGCATCCTCCTCATGATTGAAGTCATCATAGCCTCGAACATAGCAGCATAATCAGCAGCCCCCTCAGCAGTACGGCCTTCCCTAGCAGCTGGTCTCCCTCTTCGACTCATTCTTAATATCTATAAAAGAAATGATTAATACACCTTGAGAAACAACTGCATAAAGAACTCCAGTTCTTCTAAGCTACTATATTATATATAGTAATCATCCATCAAAATACAATTACGTCTCTCATACGTAGTTACGTCAGCAAGCGTTGGGTAAAATCGATTAACCAAGGCTCTGATACCAAATGTGACGACCGCCCATGACCCCTGCACTGAACAAGGAAAATAGTGTGCTGTAAGGTGTGCCAGGCAGCCATGGACGATCGCCAAGGTAAGTTAAAACAGCAGAATCTATCGTATTACTCACAGCGCATGGATAAAAATACAATAGAGAATATATATAGTGAAGCTTCACAAAATAGAATCTCATCAATTAAGCTTCATAATAGTTGAATACAAACATCTGAATAGTCAATACATCAAGCCTTACTACATATCACTCAGAGAATATACAAGCAACGGAACATCCAGTACATATAGTAAGAAAGTAATATGCAAGCCTCCAGCTCGTCTTCGTCATCAGCATCGTTGGAAACTAAGAACAGCACCTGTCACCTGCTACCTAGTCTGCCCATCCCAAAATGGATGAACAGTCCAAGGTAATAAGAGTTGAACATAAAACCTTGAGTCAGACAACAGTCTTAGTGAGCGGTAAATTAACTAACAACATACCAAAAGAACATAAAGGTAAAAGGAGTAGGAATCCAACCCTCCCACTCCACCTCTTTCTACAGTGATAGCCCCCAGACACACTAAGCAGAAGTAAACATAGTAAAGCACACATTTAAAGTAAAGCAATTATCACTCGAGTCAAGGGCGATGGTTTCCAAGTACAAACCCCCAAGGCCTAAACCAAGATCAGATAAGCACCCAGAAAATACCGCTCTTGAGACCGAATGACGATACAACCAAACATCCATGACTCTGGCTATCACTGTTATCATTGCTTCAATACCACCGTTAATTGAATGACCGGCACATTCTTTCAGCCATCCGTCAAGGGCCAATGGTAACCCCGGTTCTAGACAGAACTCCGCACGTCGTCGCAGCCCGTGCCTAGGACTATCGAATCTACCCAGAGTACTCGATCACCAACTGTAGTCTTTTGGGACTATCGAATCTGCCCAGCGTACTCTTGCTTTGAGCCTGCTAGAACCTTCAACAATGATGAAATCTTAGCCTCCTAGTCATCCTCCTTGACGACTATTCTCATACTAGCTCAAGCGCCTCTCGAGCCAACCATTATCCTCAAACTCGAACCCTTTCACCGAGTCATCAACATGCTTGGAATGATCCCGCCTGGATTAAACCAAGGCTATCTCACATCATGCCTCGCTTCATCTCATCATAGCAAAGCCACATCTCAACATCGTCATCAAATCTATCCATATGGGCTTTATCATCCACGTCATATGCCACGAGCAGCTTTTCCAATTCAAGAGCCTTTCCCTTAGCTTTTGAATCATCTTCGACCATCTTGTCTAAATCAAATCATCAATCAACTAATTTATAACAATCAATCAAGTCAATCATTAATCCAAGTAATCAAGCATTCAAACATGATCTAATAAACACTTATAACAATAATGGCAATCTTGTAAATAAAGAGTCCAAATCTGACAAGCATGGAACATGAGCAATATCTCTACAACTTGATGAATGAACTTGCATAGATTAACATGTAGTAAAATGGATGTCAAATCATCATGAACAATGAATCTATACTTAAGTTTACGAAAATGCATGAAATCACTATTTTAACACATAATCAAGCCATCGATCCGATATACTCCTTTGGATCTGTGTGAGAGATAACCACCACTCACCGAATCACCTAAACACCTCAAAAGCAACACACTTCAGATCTGGACAGCGAAGGAACAAACTTGATCCACCAAAATTCCGCTTTAAATGAAGAAATCTCTCTTCGATGGTTGAAGATCTTCAATCTAAGCTCTTGGATCTTCGATTTGGATGGAAGGAATCACAAGATTAGAGTGGAGAAAAGAAGTGATGAAGTGCAGCACTCGAGCTCTCAAAATGGCAGGACTTCGTCGCTTCAAAATCCGGATCCCAAAAAGTGAAGAAAAACCCCATATTTATAGGCTGGAAATTCCTTAAGTCGTCCGCCCCTTTAAGTCGTCCACGACCTAAAAATCCCCGACCTACGACTTAACAAGCCTCATGACCTTCGACTTAACCATCCCCTTCGACCTACGACTCAACAGCATTGCCGACCTAACATGTGCACGGCTTAACACATACGCACGATTTAACACTTAGGCACGACCTAAGACTCAACAACTTAACGACTCAACGACTTAACGACTTATCAAATCCCACGACTTAACTTCATAAGCCCTCACGCGATCTACGACCTAACACACATATGCGACTTAGCGACTTAACGCTACACGACCTAACTGAGATGCCGACCTAATGACTTAAGCACCCACACGACCTAACATAAGTCGTCTACGACCTATCCCATAATCCTTAAGTCGCTCGAACGACCTAGCTTCCTTAAGTCGTCCACAACCTAACTTTCTTAGGTCGTTAACTCGCCCAGTTTCCTAAGTCGCTACTCCTATGCCACTAACCCTTAAGTCGCCAACTCTCTTAAGTCGCCAACTCTCTTAATTCGCTCCATTCCTTAGGTCATCTACCCTTCTTAAGTCGGTCAATTCCTTAAGTCGTCTACTTCCTTAGACCGCCAACTCCCCTTAGGTCGCCAACTTCCTTAGGTCGATCCACAACTTAATCTTCCACACGACCTAAGCTACTACTCGACCCAACTCCTACACGACTTAAACTCTGGTCGACTTAACAACACTAACGACCTAATGACAACAGTTCCATAATCTTTCGATCCGTAAAAATACGGGTCGTTACATGTACAAACAAAACAAAATATCTTCAAGTATGAAACTAGACAATAAAGGGAAATTTGTATGTGAATAGCTTGCAAAGGAAGATATGGCAAGTAGATAAATATATGTATTTTGTACAAGTCAATTAATGCTCAGCCTAAAGAAGAAACCATATAAATATAAATTTGTACAAGGCAATTAATGCCAAATCTTAGCACGCATAAGTATTATCATCTCAGCCTCCAATTGAAGAAAATATCACTGATCAAATTTGTACAAACAAATATATTACCCTGTACAATTTTCTATCACCCAGTAAACTCTTCTCTTCTATATTTCCATCATCTTCATCAGTTCGATCATTTTGAAACTGAAGTAAATATCATCAAAACTCAAACAAAATATAACTTAAAACAACTATTTAATTTATACAAATCAGAGATCAACAAAAGGAAAAGAAAGATTTCAGCTTGCAAATGTTCAAGTCTAGTTCTTCATCAACTCTGTTCTTCTTCTCTGGAAAACAATGTGAGCAAACCATCTCTTTAAAGCTTAGTTTTGTTGATACGTTGTGATGTTGTGATTGATGTTCGATTGTGTGATGGTGAAATGCTTGAATGGATGCAAATATGTTTGTATATATGCAAGAGTTGAATTTGCATGCATGAATATACATGTTCAGGTCCCTGTTTTTGGTTTTCAAAGTTTCAAATTTAAGTCTAAAATTCAAATTCTCTTTGTGAAATCAATATTAGGCTAAGAACTTTGAAAAGAAAATGATGATAACCGCACAATTTCATTTTAAAAAATAATTGTGAGCAACTTCATTTTTTTAAACTATTCTCTTGGTTCTAAGGTCTGTGATGAATATGCCTTGGAAAATAATAAATGCATGTGTATATATACACATATATATCTGCAGGTATGTATACATAATTCTGTACATGTCTGGAAACTAGGAAATGAAGCTTCTATTCACAGTTTTACAGGCTTTTGAATTAATCCAAGAAAACCCAGGTTTTCTTTAATCAATCTCTAATAACCTTTAGTATTTGAATGAATCATGTTGTTGAAATATAAACTAAGATCTAAGAATAGTTAAAGTATGTTTGTTATAAATTATCTGGAAAATTTAGAAAAAAAAGACAGTAAAATTTTAAACTATATCAAAATCTCAACCTGAATAATTCGTTGATTCAGGTATATAAATTGATTTGTTATCAAAATTTGTGAATTTTAGAATTATATTCATGATTTTTAAGCCTATAATCATTGAGATATCTTATGTTGAACGGAAAAGCTAAATACGTTGATTTCTGATAATCGCGCAATCGAAAAATCTTGGAATTGTTTCTGGAGGAAGATCATAGGTTGGTGATTAAAGGAAAAATGGCCGTTGGGTTACTCGTGGGCTGTGGTGGCCGTACATTGACGATCTAGGGTTCAAATTGAAATTTATGGTTGATATCAGAATCTGGGTGTTGTAGCTTCATGGGTGCATCGGACTTGATGGCACCAGGGGGGAAAGATGCGTAAGGAGGTGACGCGACTATGGGTAGGCTGGCGAGTTTCCAGATGGTCGATCGTGGCGGTGCAAGGAATTCTAAGTCGATCATTTTTGGTTAGTTCGTTGAATTTGCTCAATTTCAATCTCTTATATGTATCGACGATCGGAGTAATGAGATCATCGGCGAAATCATCGGTGACTTGTCAAAAGCGGCGGGGTTAACTGGAGTTGTCCGGAGCCCTTTTGCACGTACACGTGCATATTTCTTTGGTCTTGGTTGTTGGTGGAATGGGGAAGAAGAAGAGTGCTCGGGGTTGAACACGAGGAATCGGGGGAGCGACTCGAAGTGAAGTATTGACCCGTGGAACCCGAAGCCTTGCTCGAAAAAAATAAGGGTTGTCTCGGGTTTTCTGGAATCTATGTCTTAGCAGATTTCACGTTAGACCAGATTTTAAAGTTTAGTGGAATAAATAAGTTTTTTTTTCAAAGCTTGTAAACCAGATTTTCCAAAGTAAAGATTATTAAACAAGATTTCAAACGAGTTCAACTTTTAGATATTTAAAGTTAAGTGTTTTTAAATATAAATTGTTTTGGTATTCAGTTAAATAACTAACAAATGTTTTGGAATGATTTAGTATTAAATTTTAATTAATCAATGTTCTTGTATAGAAATGATTCCAAGTATTTAAATTAAATAGATTCAAGTGATAAAACTAAGTAATTGGATAAGATATGTGGTATATCTTAAATAATGTTTTAATACCAAATAATCTTAAAGATAATTACTTGATGAAAATAATTAAGAATGGATAATTGAAGAATAATGATTGGTTAATCAAAATGTTAAAGGTTAATTAATTTGAAATTAAAGGGTAATTAATTTTGTAATTAACTCAAAGTTAATCTATTTATGTGACTAATGAATTAACGTAATTAATTTGAGAATAATTGATTCATTAAAGAGTAATGAATGATTAAAGAATAATTAATCAAAATGGTTTGTAATTAATTAATATTAATTAACCAGGATTAGTAATTCATAAATCTGATTGAAATAAATCAGACAATTAAGTTGATCCTACTTATGGATGTTTGGATTATATTGGATGATTGTTTTGTTTTATATCCCTGATTGTGATGCTCTGTTTTGATTTAAGCTGTGTAATTTATTATCTGCGATATATATCTATAATCTGTGAATAAAGGATAAGCTTTATGGTTTATACCGCTTATCAAATATATATATTACCATATTGAATCTGTGCTGATTGATGATGTTGCACTTCTATTGTGTGAAACCCCTGGACTATACCATACACACACAAATATGGATTTCACGTGGAAATCGGTTAAGTCATAAATGATTTAAATTTAATGTTTTTGAAATTAAAATTTTAATTTCAATTGATTTTGAAATTGGAAATTAGGGTTTAATATGAAAAGCTTTTGAAAGGAGTTTTAAAGATATTTTGGATACCATGAAATTTAAATAATTTGATTTAAAATTGAATTCTATGATTTGAAACTAGGGATTAAAGATGATGTACAAGTTATATATGGGTGAAACCATTTTAAAGGTATTGATTTAGGAATTTGAATTTAATTCAAGGGTTTTAACTCGTGTAAATATAACTGGATTTTCCGAAACGAAAACTACTTGTTTTCAAATAATAATAGCTTTCATTTTAAGAAAGGATTTCCAAATTGTGTTGAAAGGTTTCAAGTTTGAAATGGAATTGAAATGTTTTGAAAGCTATGAAATGAGTCTTTGATTCAAAGACCGGATGAGTTAATCCAACTTGAAATAGAATTGTTTTGAAAGGCTATGAATTAAATCTTTGATTTACTGAGTTAACCAAATTAAAATGGGAATTGATTTGGAAAATCTATCTTTGTGAAACTGGGTGAACTTTGTGAATTGGATCTTTTTATTTAAAAAATTAAAAGTACGGAAATTTTTTTAAACCATTAAAGGTTGTTGAAATGAATCTTTTTGTTTAAAATATTGGGAATGGTAATTTGTTTTAACCATTCGAATGAAAAGTTTTGTGCTTTAAGCTGTGATTTAACTAAGACCCCAGTATCCATATGATTTTTAATTGCGCTCGTTATTCGATTTAGCCGGGAAAGGACCTTTGTGTCATATAACCCATTCCGAATAATGATACGTCGTATATGGATTGCATTTGGAGACCGGTGGTGAAGACTGGATATTTTCGAAAACGGAAGGACAACTCGTCGAATGTCTCTGCACCGACTGGTTCCCGGTATAGAGATTTTATCACCCTTTGTGATGGGAAGTCCGGACGTGATTAGAAATTATTCGGATTTGCAAGGGCTTCTTTGGAAGTGCCTTTGGTTCCGTTCGATCCTGGAACGGACTTGTATGGATGTGTGTCTGACGTTACACTTTGAGATTTAAAGCTGATTTCTATCAAATACATTTCTGTTGGCGGCGGAGAATTTATTCTCTTAGCTTAACACACTTCTCTGAGACGTACGAGCTCATAGGTTATGCAGTTGATGGTTACTAGTGATACATTCCCAATTTGGTAATGTGGCATACAAAGTGCTGTTGATCATTTGTTGATCAAAGCGTGGCTTTGTGAAAAAGCGTGGCTTTGTGAAAAAGCGTGGCTTTGTGAAAGAGCATAGCTTTGTGGACGAGACTTCGTCGAGCCTCATAGACCGAAAATGGTCGAAACAGGAATGTTGTGGCAAAGGTTTTTAGGGGTCGCGCCACTAGGGTATGCCATTTTCTTCTGGATAAAGGGTGGTATCATGGTATGGAGCCCAGATACTTAACTCGTGTGGACACTGTAAATTTATTACTATGTGATGTTGCTTTGTGATCGAGACGTCTCGGATAAAGGTCGGTAACGACCGGGGGATGGCATACTTGTGTGTTAGTTACCTAGTTACAGCTGTACAGCGTGAGGTAGCGTCAGTGTGTTAGTTACCTAGTTACAGCTGTACAGCCTGAGGTAGCGTCGGCCTTGTGTTTGCAGAGATCCGGTTAGGTTCTCGGGGCGTCTTTCAAGAGGCGTTTCTATTTCGGTGTAAGGAAGTTCCTTTTGCCTGACCATTTGTTGGAAATCCAAAGAAACAATACGAACCTTGTACGGTTTTAGTTGTATTACCTGCTATGGAATGTGGCGGTAACCTGCTATTGAACATGGTAGCTATATTAGGCATACAATAATGGTTGTATGCTGGCTAAGATTAATATTGTATTTTCGAAATGTTTTCCACTATGCACTATTAATAATATCAAAAGAGTTTTTTTCTTGCGTAGTAAGCATGTTTGACTATCATAAGGAGAAATCTCCTCCAATTCTGCGTTTGCATTGTGTGTGTGGCGGGAGGCCTTATGGTAGTTTCATTTTCCAAAAAGCATTGCGGATTTCAATGTTTAAAATTATTTTGATGTTTGTTTTTAAAGATAAACTGTTTTGTTTGCTCATACCAGTCCCATGACTGACCTGGAGTTTATTGTTCCATTCCTAAACTCTGGGTGCCCACAATTTTCCACACGGGCAGTCTAGAGTTGGGTTTCTCAGATATTCAGGTTTAGTAGATTATCTAGAGCTAGTTCAGTGTTCGGAGTTCAGTAGATTGCACTTGCTTAGCTGTGTGCATCATGATGTTGGTTTGAGCTAGCTATGGATTGGAGCATTCTATTGGAGATATTTTATTCGCTGCTGGTGTTATCTATTTTCTTTCTGCTGCTATTTCTTGTATCATATCTCTGATGTATATTGATATCTGTTGTATCATTCTGTTGTATCATATTGTATCAGATTTTGTATCTGTCATTGTATCAATGTTATACATATTGATATCATCAATTTCTTTCTTCCACTGTGTTGTTATACTTAATGGTGTTATAAGCTCCGGCAAACCAGATTCGGCGTTTGAATCTATGGGATTTTGAGTACAAGTGAAGTACGGGTGCCGATTTTCGAAGGCCAAGTTTTTGGAATGTTAGAATTGGTATCAGAGCTAAGGTTGAACTTTAGCTCAGGAGTATAACACATTAAGTAGCTCATTAGAGATAGGGTGAAGTATACCCTAGAATGAGTATCTCTAAGATATCCGTCCGTATGCCTTAGTTATTGCTCCATCGATCTTATTTTCGACGAAATAATAGCATTTTCGTACCATATCGACTTTTGATCGGATGATCGTACCATCGATATTTGTATACCGTTTTGATCGTCTCGTCATGCTGATCTCTGCGGTATATTCAATTGTAAATTTCGAAGTCGGGAAGACAACGAAATCTACGGAACGGTTTCTGTACCAGTTCCGTATTTTAGAACCTTTTGAATTCTTTGTTGATTCGTTATCCACCGGTAAACCAATAGTCAATAGCCACTTACTTTATTATTCTCTGAATTTAGAATTCGTGACTTTCACTTTTCCCATTTTTCAAGCGTTACACTTTTCATTTTCTTTCAACAGCTGGTTCATTCTTTTGCATCTTTGAAATGAATATTTGCAAAGCCTGCAGATATCATGCATGCCCATAACCTTCACCCCACTTCTCACTCTCTCTTTCTTCCATCCCTTTCCCAAGCTCTCCGCCCACTTCGGCCATCAACACAAAGTCTTCCCGACCAAAGCCTCTCCTCACCAACCTCTCCATCCTGTACCCTTTAACTCCGCCCTCCTAACCACCATAGACCGAAGCCCCTCCAAATCCTCCTAGCGACAGCCGCCTTCCCATCTTGCCGCTATCTCCACTGTCCCTCTTCCTTTTGCCGAGCCCAAGCCGAACCACCTTAGCTTTCCACTACCGACACCTTCCCACGACAGCCAGTGGCAACAATTGATTGCTGGAAACCTTCATCTCGGCCGAGCTCTTTCCCCTCCTTCACTGTCGTATTACTGTAAGTTGATATATATGTATATGTTTAACTATTTGTTTATATATATAGTCACAGTTTCATACATTAGCTACGGTCTGCATTATATATATAAGTTTACACCGTTTATATGTTTTATTTTAACAGTTTCTATATATGTATACAATGTTTTGTGTATGTTTTAAACTATATATTACAGTGATTATACTGGAAGTAATGTAACTTATATGTTTAATATATATGCTTATGGTATATATAACACAGTATGGGGATGGTATGTTATGTTTTACAGTGCATATATGTATGAATATATATACGTATATAAAGTCGTTTATAAGCTTATATGATGTGCTGAGTTCGTGTAGATAGGTTAAGTTATATTGATTTTTATAAAATTTTGTTTTTAATTATATGTAAGCATTTTTTCATTTTTATAGGTATATATATTTGTAATCTTGTTAATGTATTCAGGTTATGTTCAAGTTAATACATGTTTACATATTAAAGATTGCTAGTTATATAGTCGCATGTTGAGTTATTTATATATGTTTGCAGTATGCTATGTTAAAGTTTACAATATGTATATTAAAGTGTTATATATGGGTTTGTTTAGATATATAGGTTTTGGCTGTTGTTTTGTAAAAGTGGTTTGTGCGTTCCTATATATCTATTTATAGCTGATACTTTTACAGCATGTATATATGATAGTAATATATATATATTAGCAAATACAAGTGGTCTGCATAGTTAAAGCTTGCATAGTTGTTAATCTAACTTTATATATATATGTGGTTATGTTGAAATGAAGTTAATCATTTTGGGCCATCCGTGCCAAGTTGTATACAGTATAGGTCATGAGTTAAAAACATTTATATCGCATGCCTCATACTTTGTGTTTTAAACGATATTCAAGGTTTGATATTATATGTTAAGGTACATATATATTAGTTAAATAATATGTATACATGATATTTTGAACGAAGCTAAATTTATAAAATTGATACGTATATATATACCTTTATTTTAATATAAGTTTTAAATTTGCAAATTCTATTATTTATGTGTGTATATATAGATGTATATATTAGTTTATGTTTTGTTTTATATATGGATATATAATGTAGTTATGTTTAAGTACCTATATATTTATAAGTAAGTTTAAATATATGTATAGATAGCTTATATATGTCTGTTTTGTTATGTATTCTCAGTTAAGTTATATATTTAAAGTATATATTAGTTTACTATTCTATCAAAATAAATTCTAATCGTTTCATCGATGCCTTATCTATCAGCTCTATCCATCAAATTCGTGCCAATTTAGCGTTGCTTTGGAATTCGTGCTTCGATTCGTAACTCGTTTTATTTGTCGAACCTATCTAGCCTCGAAAGGTGAGCAATCACTCTGATTAACGTTCTTATATTTATTAAATTTGATTTCAATTGAAACGTCAATTGAAATATGCTGCTATTAGTTATTTACATTGTTATATATATGTCATTATCTGTATCCGCTCACCTGTGACATCTGACACCATTATCTGTTATTTATATTGATGATATATGCCTGTTACTGTTGTTATTTTATTATCATATATGTTATCACTCTGCACGTTCCCTGTTAGTATAGAATCACTATGGGTTGAAATGATACATACCCGAACGATCTGTAGAATAGGAGAAAATCGTTATGGGTTGAAATGATAAACCCAAGCGATTTTCAATTAATTGAATTTGGGATTGCGGGTTGAAAAGATATATACCCGTATATATTTAAATTGCGGATTGAAATGATAAATATCCGTACCACTTGACCATAGGGTAGAAAATTATATACAGACACCATTGGTCTATATATAAATATTTTGGAAATGATTTATATTGTTTTGAAAAGAAATATATGGTTTTAATAAATGTTGATTTTAAAGATTTATTAAAGTTGATTTAACAAAGTTGATAAAATATGTTTATGTATTTATTCAATATCTATATTTTCAAATATAGAGTTGATAATAATTTGAAATTGATTTGGAATTTTAATTATTTAAGAATTATACTTAAATAATTTTGATTGGAAATTTATTTGAATTCGCAATTTAAGATATGTTTTATAACTTGAAATTGATTAAAGGTGACTTAAATGAATATTTCAAACTTATATAAATTTAAATGCGATATTTTGTTTGTTTAAATTTGTAAATTGAAGTTGTATTGAAATGATATTGAAATGATTAAGTAAATATTTCAAAACTAAATAATAGTAAAATGAATTTGATATATATATATATATATATATATATATAATTATCGAATTTAGTTTTGAAAATGTGGAATATTTAAACTTTGAAATATATTGAAATTAAATGGTTTATTTTGTAGTTCAAATCTGTATTTGAAATTGATAAATTGAAATGGTTTATTGGGAAACTGAATCGAATTGAAATTGATGATTTGAGATTTGATTAAATTTGAATTTTTGGAATTCGAGTTGATTTGAATCGATTTGTGAAATTTGAGGAAAATATTTTATTTTATAAAGTAATTTTAAATTATATTTAAACTAATGTTATTTTACTTTATAAATTAGTTTAATATAAAATATTTTAATATAAATCATTTTTAATATAAATTATTTTATTTTAAAATATTTTAACTTATAACTATTTATATAAACTATTTTATTATATATACTAATTTTAATATCTAAACTGTTTAAAAGGAAAGTGTTATGATTTCCAAAATACTATAATTTCAAAGTGTTATGATTTCCAAAATGCTATGATTTCAATGCTGTAATTTCCAAAGTGTTTTGATTTTTAAGGACTATGATTTCGAAAGCGTTATAACTTTGGAAAGTGATATGATTTTGGAAATGGATATATTTGAAATGGAAATGATATCGTATTGATTTGGTTTTGAAATGAAAATGATATTTTGGGTTTTTGAAGTATGAACTATTTTGAAATGACCACGGTGTTATAATAATGAAGTGACCCAATTTTCTTCTACTATATTTTTGTGATTTTTAGTTGAGTTTTTTTTTAAAACAAGAGATCACTTCTTTATTGCCTCTTTCATTTCTTTTAATTAATTTCCCAAGATCCAGAATTTACTAATATAAAAATATCAGTATTTTAATCAAGTCATATCATATACATATATGAAGATATATAAATATTTCTTTGCCTATCAGAGTGTTAAAGTAGCAAAGGAATTTAATCACACAATATTTTCCATAATTTGGAAGGTTTTGTGTCACATAGCTATTTCTACACTTTACTCTTTTATTTGACTCAAGATTGACTAATACATGATTCAGGTGTTACCACCTTAAAATGACTCAGGATTAACTAATACATTTTCAGGTATTTTCATCTTGAGATGACTCAAGATTGACTAATACATTTTCAAGTATTAGCATTTATTTTCTCTTCTTCATTTTCCAGATTATTTTATAAACCAGATTGATTAATTTGTGGACTCATAACTCATGTATTTGATCTTTGGAATTCAGGGATTTATATAGGTTGCTTTAGGATGATAAAACATATTAAAACTTGATTTGATCAATGGATCACTAATTAGTCTATCCCATATTCAGGATTCAGACATACATATGCACAAAACATGCACAAACATGCACAAGCAAATCAGGTTAAGCAAAATGCACATATCTAGGTTCATGAAGCATGTGATGTTCATGTGAGTAACAAGATTGTAAACTGATCTAAAGGTCATAATTCTGATATATAGACTGGAAATGGTGTTGAATATGATTTAAAAAGGTCTATGCACATTCCTGGCTAAAAGCTTACAAAATGTGGTGTTCTGGATTCCTTTTTTTTAATCACTTACAAATTACTCTACATTCTTGTTGAGTCTATATTTGTCAATCCCAATTTCTGGCTTGCTAATTTAGTTTCATATTGAAGTCAGTTCAAGATTTTACCAATTCCAATTCCTAAGTCCTTATATACTTATGATTTTCAGGTTCTATAGTATCATAATCCTACCCTTGTTCTAGACCTACCATAGGATTAAGTTGCATTTCAAATTAGCTTACACTATGGTCTAGTTTGCTTCAGAAATATGAAGACTATGGCTTCAAACTTTTGCATGTACTTGTATCAGTTACAAGACATGTACAAGCCTTACTGGTTAGCCAAGACCATGTTCAACCCATCCACTTAATACTTCAGCATATGTTTATTTTAAAACTACTTAAACTTTATAGTTGAACATAACAAGCATGCCAAGGAGAATATATCCACATATCAGATTATATGGTATGCTCTCCTTCATCATAACCCTCTGGCTTATTTCCAGAGTTTGCTACATAAATCAACAACTCACAAGCACATATAATACTTAAGCTTTCTTTACATGTTCTTTTCAAGAAAACAAAGCAAGTTTCAATCCTGGAAATACATAAGACATAAGAGAGTTTGCCTAGATTATTTATTACAATTTAAATTCTACTTCTCTAAAGCATATTAAAACCAGCAAGTTCTTCAAACATCCATACAAGCAAGCTACTCAAGCATCTTTCCCTGCAGCAACACTTTGAACTGCCTTAGTGAAAATGAGACACCCTAAAGATTGCAAAGGAAACAAATAGGGTCAGAAAATATATTCTGGTGTGAGTGAAATCATAGTTTATAAATAACTTGTAATTACTAAACACTGTGCAGAGATTCATATTGTAACGACCACGACTTTCTCTCCATAGAAAGTCGTATCGCTAATAAGAAAGAAAGGGATAGAAAAGAGAAAAGAAGAGAAAGAAAGAACTAAACAATATCAGAATCTCACAGCGGAACGAAACAAAATATAATATATCACATAACTATTACATAGTATCATATACAACACTTATCAGAGTTACACAGATTACATCTCATATACTAGACAGTTATAAACATCTGTCTAGTTATTACATCTCAATACAAAACAAAGATCTAAACAAGATCAACACAGCGGAAACTACTATCTATATCTACAACGCTGAAGCCTCCTGCTCCATTGCTCCTCCACAATTCGTCAAGGCTAACCTGAATCCCTTGGCTACTCGTAAAAATTTGAGTACCCAAGAGTTTATAAAACAGAAATAAACAACTTGGGTCAGACATGGGTCTGGTGTGAGTAACAGGTTAAACTTGTTTAACTTCAAAAACTTTTGAAAGAAAAGGTATCACGTAAGACTTCCCACAAATAAACATGGGTAAGTTTTTACCTTACGCTAACCAAAACATTTGATAGGAAATTCGATTGTATTATAATAGGGTCTAGGGTTTTCAAGTAAAATACAGAAATAGCTGAAATGCTTACATCTCACATTCCAACATAGTTGGGCACAACTAATACGTACGGCACTTATTGGAGTTTGGATTCCATACAATGGCAGGGCTACCGGGGTACCGCCCGTCACAGTACGTGGCCTAGATCACCGTACCGAGGATCACTCCCAATCCCCTGCAACACAAGGTCGGAACATCCCTTACTGGATAATTCCCGCACAAGATACCTCACGGTTGGGATCAGCAACCGCACCACTAAGTCGAAAATAGAAAGGGACATCTAGACAGAGGTAATCTTGTCCTACTTGGGTGCTACCCACTAACCTTGCTGCACCTCCCCTGTTTTAGCCATTCCCGGTTTGTGAGGCTTGAGGTCACGATTACCTTAGAAAAGAACACATCACTTAGAATGCTCATCGTCCACCTGACGATGTTCTGAAAGCATTCAATCCATACAAGTTCGTTCCGGGTTCGAACGAAACCGAAGGCATTATCTCGTTACACTCGTTTTGGAATCACCCTCAGAGTTAACGACAATAACCCTTGCACTCTGAATCTTCATCTTCACTTGATTCACGACCTATCGTAAATTTGGATCGATGTGGTATTCGGGTCTCCAGACCTGGAAATCCGGTATACGGAAACCCGATCCCGGTCTCATCGAAATCCAAAGCGTATCTTTTAAGGCCAAGTTGTTTTAAAGGTTAAAACAATCCAATTTATTATCTTTATACACATAGAAAGATAATTCACAACAGATAATCAACATTATCAGATAATCCATACAATTCAACTAACATCCATATCACACAGCATATATCTCATCGGAGATATCAATCAAAGTCAAGTATCCAATACTAACACCCATTCATAAGTAATGATTTATATCATCTTAATTTAAATTGAATTAAATTAATTACTTCATTTTATAAATCCTTCTTACTTAACCATTAATTAATTACAATCAATTAATTAATTATCCTCTAATAATTCATTTCAATTAATCATCTTGATTAATTATCTTTTGATTACATTCAAGTAATTTATTCTCAATTAATTACTTAAATTAATTATCCTTAACCACTTATTGTAATTAACCTTTAATTACATCATTAATTAATTAACTAAAATTATTTAACTTAATCAACTATAATTAATTACATTAATCCTTAATTAATTACATTGATTAATTACTTCATTTATTAATTATTACTTAATTAACCAATCTTAATTACATCATTAATTATATTAATTAATGATCCTTAATTACAACTTAATTATTAATTACTTAATTAAATTAATTACATTAAGTAATTAATCTTTAATTAAACAACATTTATTAATCACTCTTGATTAATCTTTAATCAGTAATTAACTACCCTTAATTACTTTCACTAACTAAATTAATTACTTCCTTAATTAATTTCTTAATTAATCCCTTGATTAATTATTCAAAGTAATTAACTCAAATTACTTTTATTAATAAAATCATTATTCAACTAATTACTTCCAGTAATTATCATATTATTTACTTCCCTAAATAATCTTATTTTAATAATTACATTAAGTAATTATTATCAAATCATCTCTTGATTATCCTAAATTAATTAAACTTAATTAATTAATTTAACTAAATCAAATTAACTTCAATTAATTACAATAAGTAATTAATTCTTAATTACTTCCAATAAGTAATTACATTTAAACAAATTCTATAATTGATTATCTTTAAATTAATTAATCTAATTAACTATTAAAATTAATTACATTAATTAATTATTTAATAATCCATAGTTAATGACCTTCATTAACTATTTACAACTCTTTAATTACTTTTCTTAAGTAATTAACTTAGATTAATTATTATTAATTTCAAATTAATAAATCTTTATAACCAATTAATTAATCTTTGATTATTTAATTAATTAAGTGTTAACCATAACTTAATTAATATTTAATTACTTTACTAATTAATTCTTAATCATTAATTAATATTCTAATTTATAATCCTTAATTTTAAATTAATTATCCTATTTAATTAATCTTAAACCTTAATTAATTTATATTTTTAATTACAATTTAATTAATACCAAACCTTTAATTAATTGAATTAATAAATTATCCATATTAATTCACCTTATAAATTTAATTCATCACAATTCATTAAGTCTTAAGAAAACATTTCATTATTAATGATATTTATCATTCAAAACATATTTGAAAACATTTAACTTTCAAATTACTTTTAAATTCCATTTTAAATATGAGATTTAAAATGAATAAAAATTTAACCTTAACAAACCTTAAAATCCATTTAAAACTCTTAAAATCATATGGTGAAGAAATACTAATTTTGTAAAAGAACTTAAGAATTTACATCAATTTACTTTTAAATTCTACCCTTTTAATATCCATTTTGACAATTAAAGTTATTAAACAATTTTAATTTAAAAACCCTCTTTTATTTCAAAACTGAAATACAGATTTAATTCTAATTCCAGATAAAACTTAGATTAAACTTACTTGCAAATTTAAAACTTCATCTTTTTAAATTCAACTATCTAATCATTTTAAAGGTTGCTAAATATTCTAAATTTCAACAACTTATTATATTTTTGAACTGAGATTCAAATTTAACTTAAATCAGTTTTAAACTTAGACTTAAGACTTGTTTAAAACTTTTACTTAACCATTTAAATTTTGTTTTAAATTTTTAAACAGTTTAGTTTTAAAATCTGGAACCCAGACTTTTACCCGAGACACCTCAAAATACTTCGAGTCGCCCCTCCAAAACACTCAAGCCACTCACCTGAACAACTCGAGTACGAACTCGAGAATGCCTTCTTCCCCAACGCTTTAACATTCCAGAAATTTACCCAGATACACTCACAATCTCGTGCACGTGCACGTACACCCACGAATCAACACCTTCCGACTCTTCCCCTGATCGTTGATCAACCAGCGTTAGCCTCGCCGTCTCTCACGTGAACCCAGGTCACCATATCCACCAACGAATCGAAATTCGATCACCTCCCAGGCCTGGAAACCATCAGTTCGAATTCGCCAAAGCCTGTCATCACCCAAAGCTCGCCGTTCCGATCATCTGCAGGTCAACCCTTCCGGCCGCGACACCGTCTACGTGACTACTACTCATTCCCAAAAACTCGACGAACTCGATCCACTACAGGGATCACGACGATCGATTCTTCCAAGCTTCATTTTCTAGGGTTAAAAAAATCAAATTCTAAATCATTTCTTCCTCAATGTTTTAATTCGATTTCTAATAATTTTCTCTATATCCTTGATCATCCCACTACCCTTATTGAAGAATACAACATCCCAATTTCACTGAGATAATCAAAATTACCAAAAACTCATTTTTAACTTAAGTCAGAACTGCACCTATAATACTAAACTAAAAACTATGATATTAATACTAAAAATCATATTATCATTTATGTTTTCCATTTATAAATCTGGATTTATAAATTACAGAGTTCAAATTTTCACTTTATAAAACATGTCTCTGTTGTTTTAGATTACAGGGGCAACCAGGTATGAATTTTGACTTAACTAGGCTTTTTAAACCTTAGTATATGATAATTAAACAATACTTACTTATAAGTTAAATCCTAATAAAAACTAAATCAAGTAGAAAGAGATTTAAAGAAGAATTCTGGAGTCTGGCAATAAACAGATCAGAGAACAATATCATACATGCACACTTATATACATTCATGTATATACAAAATCATCAACAAACATTCACATCCAAACAATATTTATCACCGGGTTAAACATGCATCATGATTTCCTAATTTAATTTAAGTAAAAATGTTACTCACCAGGTTTATATAAACAGAGGTAGAGCCTTATTTTGAAAAGCTTTTTGAAACTGGGAATCTTAAACTGGAATGCCTCATTGATTTGAAAGCTTGAATTGTTGGCTACTGAATCTTGCATGTTGCTTCCAGTTTGAAAAATGAATGCAAGCAGTTTTTGAGTTGCTTTCCAGATTGAAAAGAAATGCAGACAGACAGATTTTTGAAGATGATATAGACTGGCTTTAGAATGATTCCAGAATTTCTTCCAGATTAAAGAACATGCAGGCTGAACTTTGATTTGGATTTTGGAAAATTGTTTTCAGAGATTTGATTCTTGATAATCTCTGATTTGAGGAATTTTCCAGATTTGAATATGCACATACATTTGCTTAAGAGATAATTACTGATTTTTAGATTTAGAGGAAGACTTTGAAAATTGGTATGAGAATTATTGATTTCCAAACTGATTGTATAAAGTCTGATCTGAAGATATATATTGAATTTCAGATTTTAGTTTTTAGAGAAAGATTTAAGTTTCTCTTGGCTTTTGAAAGAAAATGAGAAGATTAGAAAAAAATGAATTGAAGAAATGCAAATGTTAATATACATGTATATTTTGGTTTATAAAATAAAAGAAAATGAAAATAAATAAGGACACTTGTCCTATACATTTGCTTATTTAATTACACATGTTTTACAAAGGGTTTAGATAAATGACACATGTCTTATAAGTAATTACTCATATTTCTATTTATTTTAAAAGTTATTTAAAAAGCCTTTTTCTTATTTATTTAAACACTTATCTATATATATTACTTTGAAAAGAGAAACAAAAGCTAATTATATTTATAAATAAAAGTTTATACAAATATTTTAAAATCCAAAACAATTTAAATATTTATTCTTTTGAATTTCAAAACTTAAATTCAAATTCAAATTAAATTAAATCTAAATTTCCAATTTGCCCAAAGCTTCTATTTACAATATATACAAATAAATATGTATATATCCAAATAGAAAATATCTTATTAACTTTTTAAAAGATAAAATCATCAATTAATACTAATTTAATCAGATTATTAAATTAATTTCAAATCTTATTATCAAAGATCATCAATATCAATTTAATTGTTTAACAGATTATTAAATTGATATTGTTAAAATTTCCGGGATATTACATTCCTTCCCCCTTAAAATAATTTCGTCCCCGAAATTTAAACAAAGGTAATTTAATAATCTTATTAAAGATTTTAAATTCAAAACACAAGCATATACTATCATCCATATGCTAACAACCATAACAACCAATTCATCCAATCAAACAATTCTAACTATCTAGACTAAATTCTAGATAAAATTCCTCGAGTTTCCCCAAGTATATATATATACCGGGATACTCGCTCTACAAATAATCTAAACAACTAAGCTATAGATCTCCTACTCATCTAGATCTACAGAACTAAACAGAATATCAGACTACAGACGAGTCTGACTCAACTACCAAACTTCCCAAACTGCAGATTCTAAAACCAGAGATAGATCAAATACGTACTCCCTCAGAGATACGTAAAATACAATGAATTCCAGTTATCCAAGCTGACAATTCAATTCAGAAGTCCAAATACTTATCCAAATCAGAACACAGAAGAGATCCAAAACACAACTCTTCATCACAACTATCAGTAGATTCCAAACTTACTCCTCCTATCAGAGATACACTCCAAACTACTTTCGCTGCTCAACTCTGATCTGAGGTAGGACACAAGCACAGACTGGACAACTCATTCCAGAAATAAGGTTCACTGATCCATAAATAAAACTTAGATACTCCAGCAAAACTTGAGTTGCTTCGCCAACTCCATCTCTAGGAAACATCCTTCCACTTAGACTGAACCACCGGTATCACTCCTGGAATCCAATCGATAAGAAAACTCAACTTCCAGATGCGGACAAATCTCTAACTTCTCTGAAGACATCCAGAAAAATTCTAACAACCCAAGAGAACACTCAGACAATCGCAAGTCACTTTTGCGATCAACCCATCCTAATTCCAAACAGACTGTTCTCTCTTTACCAATCAGAACAGCTTACACTTATTTATCCAATTTATCGAAGAAATGGATCCACTCCGCTGCTTCTGAACTTCACTTCCAGAAAAACTGCTCATCCAGAAAACTTCCTGCCATCACAGAATACTCCGAGCTGCATTGCTGACACTGATGCCAAGGACTTCCTATTCCAAAGATCTTCGAGAAACTTGGACTCCAAACCAAACAGAAACACCGTGCTGAACTCAGCGACAACACCGAAACATTCACACTTCCTTAATCTTATTCCAAAGAAAACATCTTCGGGAACATCCATCGTCACTGTATCTCATCATACAGCTACTATTACCTGAGGTATCAAGGTACCATCACTCTCTTCTGTTCAACCGACAGATCCAACTTTACTCATCCAAACTTCAAAGATAAACTCCGAACCATTACAGTTTCCTTCGGAGATCGATGAAATCCTTCACCACAGCAAAGCTTACTCGAGATGGTATTGGGTTTACAGTCTCGATATATACTTCCAACCTCAAACATTCAAACTCCAACTATTGGTAATTGTGTTACACACACTACCACCTTATCTACCTTTATAACTTATATTGGAAAACCCGAACAGGTAACCCAATAAATAGGTAGAAATACATAAATATATTTAAAATGATACTTTTTATATAGAAATTATTTATGGGTAAAATTATTTCATTTACCTCTTTAAAACAATATTGTGTCCGTTGGCCTGGTTCAAGTGTTTAGAGATCCCTATCAATAACGTTAGCCACTCGTATTGACCAGAATCCATATACCACTCAACCGATCAATTAACACAATATAAAATCATTTTTATATAACTAACAATTACGCGCTCTCAAGATAGACACCACTTCAGAGCCTAGGTATTCACTCAACCTAATGCTCTGATACCACGTGTGACGACCCGACTTTCCACTCCCGGAAAATTGCATCGACAGTAAGAAAGAAAGGGATAGAAAAGAGAAAAGAAGAGAAAGAAAGAACTAAACAATATCAGAATCTCACAGCGGAACGAAACAAAATATAATATATCACATAACTATTACATAGTATCATATACAACACTTATCAGAGTTACACAGATTACATCTCATATACTAGACAGTTATAAACATCTGTCTAGTTATTACATCTCAATACAAAACAAAGATCTAAACAAGATCAACACAGCGGAAACTACTATCTATATCTACAACGCTGAAGCCTCCTGCTCCATTGCTCCTCCACAATTCGTCAAGGCTAACCTGAATCCCTTGGCTACTCGTAAAAATTTGAGTACCCAAGAGTTTATAAAACAGAAATAAACAACTTGGGTCAGACATGGGTCTGGTGTGAGTAACAGGTTAAACTTGTTTAACTTCAAAAACTTTTGAAAGAAAAGGTATCACGTAAGACTTCCCACAAATAAACATGGGTAAGTTTTTACCTTACGCTAACCAAAACATTTGATAGGAAATTCGATTGTATTATAATAGGGTCTAGGGTTTTCAAGTAAAATACAGAAATAGCTGAAATGCTTACATCTCACATTCCAACATAGTTGGGCACAACTAATACGTACGGCACTTATTGGAGTTTGGATTCCATACAATGGCAGGGCTACCGGGGTACCGCCCGTCACAGTACGTGGTCTAGATCACCGTACCGAGGATCACTCCCAATCCCCTGCAACACAAGGTCGGAACATCCCTTACTGGATAATTCCCGCACAAGATACCTCACGGTTGGGATCAGCAACCGCACCACTAAGTCGAAAATAGAAAGGGACATCTAGACAGAGGTAATCTTGTCCTACTTGGGTGCTACCCACTAACCTTGCTGCACCTCCCCTGTTTTAGCCATTCCCGGTTTGTGAGGCTTGAGGTCACGATTACCTTAGAAAAGAACACATCACTTAGAATGCTCATCGTCCACCTGACGATGTTCTGAAAGCATTCAATCCATACAAGTTCGTTCCGGGTTCGAACGAAACCGAAGGCATTATCTCGTTACACTCGTTTTGGAATCACCCTCAGAGTTAACGACAATAACCCTTGCACTCTGAATCTTCATCTTCACTTGATTCACGACCTATCGTAAATTTGGATCGATGTGGTATTCGGGTCTCCAGACCTGGAAATCCGGTATACGGAAACCCGATCCCGGTCTCATCGAAATCCAAAGCGTATCTTTTAAGGCCAAGTTGTTTTAAAGGTTAAAACAATCCAATTTATTATCTTTATACACATAGAAAGATAATTCACAACAGATAATCAACATTATCAGATAATCCATACAATTCAACTAACATCCATATCACACAGCATATATCTCATCAGAGATATCAATCAAAGTCAAGTATCCAATACTAACACCCATTCATAAGTAATGATTTATATCATCTTAATTTAAATTGAATTAAATTAATTACTTCATTTTATAAATCCTTCTTACTTAACCATTAATTAATTACAATCAATTAATTAATTATCCTCTAATAATTCATTTCAGTTAATCATCTTGATTAATTATCTTTTGATTACATTCAAGTAATTTATTCTCAATTAATTACTTAAATTAATTATCCTTAACCACTTATTGTAATTAACCTTTAATTACATCATTAATTAATTAACTAAAATTAATTAACTTAATCAACTATAATTAATTACATTAATCCTTAATTAATTACATTGATTAATTACTTCATTTATTAATTATTACTTAATTAACCAATCTTAATTACATCATTAATTATATTAATTAATGATCCTTAATTACAACTTAATTATTAATTACTTAATTAAATTAATTACATTAAGTAATTAATCTTTAATTAAACAACATTTATTAATCACTCTTGATTAATCTTTAATCAGTAATTAACTACCCTTAATTACTTTCACTAACTAAATTAATTACTTCCTTAATTAATTTCTTAATTAATCCCTTGATTAATTATTCAAAGTAATTAACTCAAATTACTTTTATTAATAAAATCATTATTCAACTAATTACTTCCAGTAATTATCATATTATTTACTTCCCTAAATAATCTTATTTTAATAATTACATTAAGTAATTATTATCAAATCATCTCTTGATTATCCTAAATTAATTAAACTTAATTAATTAATTTAACTAAATCAAATTAACTTCAATTAATTACAATAAGTAATTAATTCTTAATTACTTCCAATAAGTAATTACATTTAAACAAATTCTATAATTGATTATCTTTAAATTAATTAATCTAATTAACTATTAAAATTAATTACATTAATTAATTATTTAATAATCCATAGTTAATGACCTTCATTAACTATTTACAACTCTTTAATTACTTTTCTTAAGTAATTAACTTAGATTAATTATTATTAATTTCAAATTAATAAATCTTTATAACCAATTAATTAATCTTTGATTATTTAATTAATTAAGTGTTAACCATAACTTAATTAATATTTAATTACTTTACTAATTAATTCTTAATCATTAATTAATATTCTAATTTATAATCCTTAATTTTAAATTAATTATCCTATTTAATTAATCTTAAACCTTAATTAATTTATATTTTTAATTACAATTTAATTAATACCAAACCTTTAATTAATTGAATTAATAAATTATCCATATTAATTCACCTTATAAATTTAATTCATCACAATTCATTAAGTCTTAAGAAAACATTTCATTATTAATGATATTTATCATTCAAAACATATTTGAAAACATTTAACTTTCAAATTACTTTTAAATTCCATTTTAAATATGAGATTTAAAATGAATAAAAATTTAACCTTAACAAACCTTAAAATCCATTTAAAACTCTTAAAATCATATGGTGAAGAAATACTAATTTTGTAAAAGAACTTAAGAATTTACATCAATTTACTTTTAAATTCTACCCTTTTAATATCCATTTTGACAATTAAAGTTATTAAACAATTTTAATTTAAAAACCCTCTTTTATTTCAAAACTGAAATACAGATTTAATTCTAATTCCAGATAAAACTTAGATTAAACTTACTTGCAAATTTAAAACTTCATCTTTTTAAATTCAACTATCTAATCATTTTAAAGGTTGCTAAATATTCTAAATTTCAACAACTTATTATATTTTTGAACTGAGATTCAAATTTAACTTAAATCAGTTTTAAACTTAGACTTAAGACTTGTTTAAAACTTTTACTTAACCATTTAAATTTTGTTTTAAATTTTTAAACAGTTTAGTTTTAAAATCTGGAACCCAGACTTTTACCCGAGACACCTCAAAATACTTCGAGTCGCCCCTCCAAAACACTCGAGCCACTCACCTGAACAACTCGAGTACGAACTCGAGAATGCCTTCTTCCCCAACGCTTTAACATTCCAGAAATTTACCCAGATACACTCACAATCTCGTGCACGTGCACGTACACCCACGAATCAACACCTTCCGACTCTTCCCCTGATCGTTGATCAACCAGCGTTAGCCTCGCCGTCTCTCACGTGAACCCAGGTCACCATATCCACCAACGAATCGAAATTCGATCACCTCCCAGGCCTGGAAACCATCAGTTCGAATTCGCCAAAGCCTGTCATCACCCAAAGCTCGCCGTTCCGATCATCTGCAGGTCAACCCTTCCGGCCGCGACACCGTCTACGTGACTACTACTCATTCCTAAAAACTCAACGAACTCGATCCACTACAGGGATCACGACGATCGATTCTTCCAAGCTTCATTTTCTAGGGTTAAAAAAATCAAATTCTAAATCATTTCTTCCTCAATGTTTTAATTCGATTTCTAATAATTTTCTCTATATCCTTGATCATCCCACTACCCTTATTGAAGAATACAACATCCCAATTTCACTGAGATAATCAAAATTACCAAAAACTCATTTTTAACTTAAGTCAGAACTGCACCTATAATACTAAACTAAAAACTATGATATTAATACTAAAAATCATATTATCATTTATGTTTTCCATTTATAAATCTGGATTTATAAATTACAGAGTTCAAATTTTCACTTTATAAAACATGTCTCTGTTGTTTTAGATTACAGGGGCAACCAGGTATGAATTTTGACTTAACTAGGCTTTTTAAACCTTAGTATATGATAATTAAACAATACTTACTTATAAGTTAAATCCTAATAAAAACTAAATCAAGTAGAAAGAGATTTAAAGAAGAATTCTGGAGTCTGGCAATAAACAGATCAGAGAACAATATCATACATGCACACTTATATACATTCATGTATATACAAAATCATCAACAAACATTCACATCCAAACAATATTTATCACCGGGTTAAACATGCATCATGATTTCCTAATTTAATTTAAGTAAAAATGTTACTCACCAGGTTTATATAAACAGAGGCAGAGCCTTATTTTGAAAAGCTTTTTGAAACTGGGAATCTTAAACTGGAATGCCTCATTGATTTGAAAGCTTGAATTGTTGGCTACTGAATCTTGCATGTTGCTTCCAGTTTGAAAAATGAATGCAAGCAGTTTTTGAGTTGCTTTCCAGATTGAAAAGAAATGCAGACAGACAGATTTTTGAAGATGATATAGATTGGCTTTAGAATGATTCTAGAATTTCTTCCAGATTAAAGAACATGCAGGCTGAACTTTGATTTGGATTTTGGAAAATTGTTTTCAGAGATTTGATTCTTGATAATCTCTGATTTGAGGAATTTTCCAGATTTGAATATGCACATACATTTGCTTAAGAGATAATTACTGATTTTTAGATTTAGAGGAAGACTTTGAAAAGTGGTATGAGAATTATTGATTTCCAAACTGATTGTATAAAGTCTGATCTGAAGATATATATTGAATTTCAGATTTTAGTTTTTAGAGAAAGATTTAAGTTTCTCTTGGCTTTTGAAAGAAAATGAGAAGATTAGAAAAAAATGAATTGAAGAAATGCAAATGTTAATATACATGTATATTTTGGTTTATAAAATAAAAGAAAATGAAAATAAATAAGGACACTTGTCCTATACATTTGCTTATTTAATTACACATGTTTTACAAAGGGTTTAGATAAATGACACATGTCTTATAAGTAATTACTCATATTTCTATTTATTTTAAAAGTTATTTAAAAAGCCTTTTTCTTATTTATTTAAACACTTATCTATATATATTACTTTGAAAAGAGAAACAAAAGCTAATTATATTTATAAATAAAAGTTTATACAAATATTTTAAAATCCAAAACAATTTAAATATTTATTCTTTTGAATTTCAAAACTTAAATTCAAATTCAAATTAAATTAAATCTAAATTTCCAATTTGCCCAAAGCTTCTATTTACAATATATACAAATAAATATGTATATATCCAAATAGAAAATATCTTATTAACTTTTTAAAAGATAAAATCATCAATTAATACTAATTTAATCAGATTATTAAATTAATTTCAAATCTTATTATCAAAGATCATCAATATCAATTTAATTGTTTAACAGATTATTAAATTGATATTGTTAAAATTTCCGGGATATTACACATATGTTTGATGCTTATTTAAATTCATACTAAAATCTGAGTATATATATATATATATATACATATAAGCTCATACTAACATACATGCACACAAGCATTCATTCATCAACACAATTCAGTTATATGTACATATACTCCTATGGATTGACTCCCTTAATTCCATAGCTCAATCTTTCAATCCCCATTTACCATTTATTTGGTCTTAACTCTTGCCATTGAACACCATGTGTGCATTGCAAAGTGGCTCAATTCTGTTAACCCTTTACACAGAGGCCTACAGGACTTAAACAAGTCAAGCACATACCCATCATCCACCTAATGATGAATAGATCAAGGCACTACTCCTAGATTAGCTTTATAATCTAGAGACCATTCTCATTTTTCTTTCAGGAGAATTTTATTAATTCTTGAAATGCTCCCTATTCTTTTCTTCTTTTCATAAATCAGAGAGCATTAAACCCATTCAGGGATTTCAGCCAGACATACTAAGTATCCATGTAAAACACCACATCCCATTTTAAGGTTATTTTTATTCAATCATATTTTCTAAGGCTTGCATAAATTTATTTCCATAAATATTCCCATTTCTTACCTAAATCTGGTGAAGTCATATAAAACATTACATTTATTTTACTGTGAACATAGGGTAAGGTTTTTGAGAAAAACCCATAAAAACATATTAACTTGTGATTTGAACAAATCAGCACATATATATATATAATATTGCATTGTTCATACCATTTTTTAAAATGAACTAGACATAAGCATGAATCTCCTTATTCACACTGCATATTTCATTCTTCATTAGTACCCTATTTCTCAGTAAAAATGTTTAACTCACTCCCGTATAAAAATTGGATTATAAGTTATAGAATTCCTTTTCTATGATCAGGGTGTTTGTCTTTTCAAAGCATTAATCAAAACAATCAAAACATATCAAAACATCAACCAAATACTCAGCCAAGACACCAACCATGATCAACATTCATTTATTCAGAGAATAGAATTAAACAAAAACATGATATGATTTTATATAAGTAATATGGCTGCCCTTAACTTGGGTCTTAATGCCTTTAATCTCATAAAATGATTAATCACTCACCTTCCTACTTCTTTCCCCGAGAATGCTTTAACTTGAAAACAGTGTGAGTTTGCTCTTCTTTTTCTTTCTTAAAATATCTTTCTGTTTTCCAAAAACAAACTACTGCTTATCCTTTGATTTTTAAAACATTCAGCTAGGGTTTTAGTGGAGTAAAAACCTCATTTTATCCCCACACAAATAAGAGAATTTTGTATATGTTTTTATGGCTAAATATGCCATTTTCTTTTTGATTCTATTTCAGGTATTTCAGTTGCTTTTCTTCTTTTCTGTGTACATGCCATTTGCATGTTTCACCTACACACTATTTTCATGTGACTTGTCTACATTATTTTTATTTTCTTAAGGCAAATCTGAAATGTCCACATGTATATCTTTTTATCAATTAATTTTTTGCTAATGTTTCAAGCCATTTATTTTCTCTTGATTATAAAATGTATTTATACCTATATAATATTAATCTAGTTTCATATATTTTAATATTCATAAGAGTTTATTTTATCACTCTATACTCCTCTGGCTACTTATATGCAATATATATATATATATATATGAGATATGTGAATATAAAACTTATTCACACTTAGTTATTTTCCTTCTCATTATTATTTATTGAAGTTATTTTCTCCTCATTATCATTTACTGAAAACAACTATCCTCTTCCTCATTTATTTCACTTATTCTTGATATTTATTTTTAATTTATTTTATTCTTTGAATATTTTCCATTAACTGATTTTTATAAAAATTATTTTTATCTCAATAATTTGGGTCTTCACATACTCTCCTCCTAAAAGGAATTGTGTCCCACAATTATTTTTCTCATACATTTCCATCCAAATGTATACAAAGCATAAATTCATTTCAGAAATTTCAGAAACTCATGCATTCAAAACCAATCAAACATACATAAGCAATGTTTAAGTTTAACATAATTTTAGGCATACCTTTAAGCAGAAAATAGATTAGGATATTTATCTTTCATTTTATCTTCAGTCTCCCATGTACAATCACTCTCATCTAAACTCCACTGAATTTTAACCAATTTAATTATTTTATTTCTCAATTACTTTTCTTCTCTAGCCACAATGCCCACTGATTCCTTCTTATAAACCAGATTTTCTTGAATTTCAACTTGTGTAGGAGATTTCAGAATGGTCTCCTTATCATGCACCCATCTTCTTAATTGAGATACATGAAATACATCATGTATATTACTCAATTCCTCTGGCAATTTCAACTTATAAGCCAAAGTTCCTACTCTTTGAATAATTTCGTATGGCCCTATATATCTTGGTGACAATTTTCCTGCCTTGCCAAACCTCAATATTTTTCTCATTGGGGAAACTTTGAGAAATACATAATTTCCCACTTCAAATTCCATTGGCCTTCTCCCTTTATCTGCATAAGCTTTTTGTCTCTCTTGTGCTGCTCTCATTCTCTGCCTTATAAGTTCAATCCTTTCAGAGGTCTCTTTCACATGTTCTGGTCCAAGCAACACTCTTTCACCTGCCTCCATCCAGCATGCAGGAGATACACAAGGCTTCCCATACAAAGCCTCAAATGGAGCCATACCTATAGTGGATTGATAGCTATTGTTATAAGCAAATTCAGCTAAATAGAGCTGATCTTCCCAGTTGCCTCCAAAATCAAGTATACATGTCCTAAGCAAATCCTCTAAAGTCTTGTTAACAATCTCAGTTTGCCCATCTGTTTGTGGGTGGTATGTTGTGCTCAAGCTTAATTCTGCCCCCGTAGCCTTTTGAAAGCTACCCCAGAACCTTGAGGTAAACAAGGTATCTCTATCACTAATGATAGTCTTGGGTATTCCATGTAATCTCACTATCTCCTTCACAAATAATTGAGCTAATTCGTGAGCATTTCTATTTGAATTCACTGGAATGAAGTGATCTGTTTTTGTGAGTCTATCAACCACAACCCAAATACTATCATTGCCTCTTCTTGTTCTTGGCAAACCATCCACAAAATCCATTGAAATGCTTTCCCATTTCCAGGTAGGCACTTCCAGAGGTTGTAGTAAGCCTGAAGGTCTTTGATAATCTGCCTTGACTTGTTGACATGTTAAACACTTTGCTACATATCTTGCCACTGCCCCTTTCATTCCTGGCCACCAATAGTTTCTTTTAAGGTCATGGTACATTTTTGTACCACCTGGATGTATAGTGTACTTTGTCTTGTGATGCTCATCCATAACCTCTTGCTTCAGTTCTTCTATGTTGGGTATGCAGAGTTTCCCTTTCTTTCTCAAGTAACCTCTATCATCAACTTCATAACTTTCCACCGACATGCCTTGTGATAGCATGTCCTTCTTTTCTTTTAAATTAGTGTCTTGATTCGGCATACTTCCTTTTTTATCAACCAAAATTGATCTTAAGGAGATGAGACTTAATTTTCCATATTCAATCATGTCACTATGTACATTGTCTGATGCACCAATTTCTTTCTTCATTTCTACTTCACTAAGGATTGTTAATGTGATATCCCGGAATTTTGAGCAATATCAATTTAATAATCTATACTGAAAATTAAATTGATTTGATATATCATTATTAATAAAATATGAATTGGTTTAATAATTTTCTTTTAAATAAATATTTAACTGATAATTTATCTTTTAAAAGCTAATAAATTGTTTTCTATTTATATATATATATATTTGTATATATTGTAAATAGTCAAGGTCTATTTTAAATTTTAATAAATAAGGATATGTTTTCAAACCCTAATCTTTTTGGTAATTTGGAAATTTGATTAAATTCAATATTAAATAAATAACCATTTGGCTTTAAAATATACTCAAGATTAAAGTTAAAATTGTTTAAATGATTTTAGCTTAAATTTAAATTAAACAAAAGGTTTGTTGTTCTTTTTAAAGTATAGCTTGATAAAACAAGTATAAAATAAAATAACAATATGTAATTAAATATTTGATAATTTAATTTTTAAAATAAGAATAAATACACTTAAGTTAGGAGTAGAATTAAATACTTAGGTTAAAATTTATAACTAATAACTATGACAACTTTAAATTTAACATTTGGGATATAATCTTTAGAAAAATATGTTGCAGGCTAGAGAGAAATCTCATAAGTACCTGGTAATAAGGTAAGGCAGGAAAAATCATATCAGTATATACGAATAAAATAGGGTAAGTATGCTAAGCTTCAAGTCGAACAAAAATAAACATATGTAAGTTTTGTACCTAAAAGAATAAAGAATGGCTTGTGTAAACTTGATAAGGAGCAAGGCATTAAATGTCATCACCACAAGTACACGAAATATTTCATTTCAGCTTCCTTTTAGAAAAAAATCTCTAAATTATTGTGTACCTGAACAATAAACAATTTTGTATACTTGTTTTATTTATCAACTTATCTCATTTCATTCGGTTACAAAAGACTTAGCAATTCCAGTTTCTAAAAGTTTTAAACAAGACAAAGTTTCAACCAAAACAACAATTTTATCAAATCTTCAACTTAACCAAGTAAGCGATGTAAAGATCCAAGCTTTCAAGTTTCCAGTTCAAACATTTCAGTTTTAATGTTTCAAGCTGTTCAAGTTTCTGGAATCAAAACAACAAAGATATGCAAAGTTTTCAAATTCCAGTTTCAAGCCTTCCTATTTCAAAAGATTAAGCTCTTTGTTTTAATGTTAGGTGAGTAAACTTTTAAAACTAAAACTTAAATAATCTGGAAATTTATGTGTTAATGATTTGTTTTACATGTATATGTATGTGCAAGTTTCTTTGTGAATCTATGATGTGTGCATATCTGTTGTTTTTAAACTTCCCTGATCTTAATTCAAGTCTCTGACTTGAAATTGTAAACATGAGACACCTTTAGTTTTTGATGCATATGACTATGGATGAAGTAAACCTGAGATGTATGTTTGAAATGTGTTGGTATGATGGTTTTTAAGACTCTGGAAACATATGAGAAGGTCTAAATAATTACAGTATTCATCTCTGTTTTAAACTTCAGAGATTTAAACTTAGTTTTAACTTCAAATCCTTCCCACTCAAATTTCCTTTAGGCTTAAATATTTTAAACAAAGTTTGTTGTTAGAAACTAAACTAAGCTTTAAAAATATTTGTAAGAATAATAGACAAGAATATTATCTGGAAACATTGAAAACATAGAGGAGTTTGAGATAAGTTAAAAATCAAACGTTGGAATTGGTTGATTCAATTATATATCTGAAATCATCTATGAAAGATAGGATTTTTAAAACCAAATTTACAATTTTAATGGAATATTGAATGTGTTACTTTGTAATGTCTGGAAATTGGGTTTTCGAGTTTCTCTGGTGATCTAGTTGATCTGGAGTGTTGTAGTTCTTTCTGGAGATGGAGGGGTGATCGGGGACTTCGCCAAAATTGTCTGATGATGGTTCATGTCAGTGGGCAAGCGGTGGTTGTTAGTTGAAGTCTAGAACCCAAGTTATACTAAGCTAAGTAAAATCGATCACCACGGTCCCTATTGTTGATCGAGTTCAACAAGGGTTTGGGAAATGGAAGTTGACGTGAAGAGGAAGTCGAGGCCGAAGTTGCAGACCTTCAGGTGGTTGGAGAATTGGAAATGAGGCGTTGCCAGGTTGGGGGTTGGGGTGTTTTACATTTCCAGGTTTGGGTTTTGTTCTCGAATATGAATTCGAGGATCGAGAGATGATCTGGTGATCGTGGAAGGCTGCTGGAGTTTTGATCGACGTGGGGTGATCGACGACGGTGGCCAGCAACGACCAGCGGCACCGTGCATGTGCACGGTGCACTGCAAATTCTAGTGGAGATTGTTTTTGTTATTTTCGAGTTGATGATGTAGTTGACTCGAAGTAGCTAAACGTTTAGCCCGGGAAAGTAGGGCTTTGGACTCGAAGCACTTTACTATTTGTCTCGGGTTGAGTTTGTTTGTTACAGGTTTTATAAAAACCTGTCTGTAGTTTAAAATTTAAAGCAAATTTAAATAAATTTAAGTTGTAAGCTAGTTGTAAACAAAAGTTAAACCTAGTATGAAATTAGATTCAAATGAAGCTTTGAATCTTAAAGTTTTAAAAAGAAATTTGGATTTTCAAAACAAAGTTTAAAACCAAAAATTTAAGATAGGATTCAAAATTACTTTTGTATCCTAGATTAAATAAATATAAGTTTTATAAAAATAAAATGTTTTAACAACTTTAAAATGTTTAAAGTATATTTTAAAAAAAGTGTGTTAAATTTTGCTAAGTTGAATTTGTGATTATTTTGAATCTAAATTTGAAATGGAATGTAAAAGTAAATTTAAAAGTAAAATGTTTAAAATGCATTTGTAAATGAGAATTTGATCATTTATAAGAAAATGTTTTATCCTTTAAATAATAAAGATTTAAGGATTTGTAATTATTAAGTTAATTAAAATGAATAATTAACTAATTTAATTAATTAATGATTTGGATTAATAAATTTAGTAATTAAGAGTTTAAATTAGTTAATTAAGGTTTAAGATAATTAATTTAGGATTAATAAATGGGTAATTAAGGATCATTAATTAAATAAGATTTGAATTTTAATTAATGATTAGTAATTAATTAATTAAATAATTGAGGATTAATTAATGAGTTATTAAGATAAAATTTAATTGTGATCAATAATAAATCTTAATTAATTACTTTGGAAAAGTAATTAAAGAAGTGTTAATAGTTAATGAAGGTCATTAACTAGGATTGTTAAATAATGAATTAATATGATTAATTTTGATAATTAATTAGATTTATTAATTTAAGATAATCAATTGTGAATTATTTAAGTATAATTACTTATGAAATTAATTAAGAAATAAATTTCTCATTGTAATTAATTAAGTTTAATATGAATTGTTTAAATTAATTAATTAAGTTTAATTAATTTAAATAACCATTTGATGATGTGATAAGTATAATTACTTAAGGAAGTAATTAATTGTGGATGATTTAATATTGAAAGTAATTTTGAGTATAATTACTTTGTATAATTAATTAAGGGATTAATTAGAGATAATTATGGAGTAATTAAATTATTAAATGAAGTAATTAAGGGTAGTTAATTACTCAATGGAGTTAATCAAGGTTATTAACAGTTGGGTTTAATTGAAGATAAATTGCTAAATGTAATAGATGTAATTAGAGATCATTAATTATTATAATCAATGATGTAATTTAAAATGGATTTATTTGGAAATAATTAATAAATGAAGGAATTCATTAATGTAATTAATTAAGAAGTAATGTAATTAATTTTAGTAATTTAAAAGGTTACTTTCTATATTTGGTATAAGTTAATTAATTTGTAAAAATAATTAAAGTATAATTACTTAAATGTAATTAAAAGATAATTAATCAAGGATGATTAATTAAGATGGAAAGTAGAGAATGATTAATTAATTGACTTGTAATTAATTAATGGTTATGTAAGCAAGATTTATAATGATGAAGTAATTAATTTAATTTACTTAAAATTAATTAGAGATAGATGTAATTAATTTAATTCATTTTAAATTAATTATAGATTGTGAATAATAAATCATCGCTTATGGATGAATGATATTGATATTCCATTGATTGATTATGATCTTAGATATGAGATGAATAATATCTATTGTGATATGGATGCTTGTTTTAAGTATGATAACATTGATTATCTGTTTGAGTTGATAATTTGGATTATCTGTTTATGATGATAATGTGATTATCCATTGTTATATTGTGATTTATCTATCTGTATGTATATAGATAATTGAATTAAATTGTTTTAACTTTAAAACAACTTGGACCTAAAAGATGGCGATTTGGATTTTGATGAGACCGGGATCGGGTTTCCAGATTTGGATATCCGAAAACCACATCGATCCAAATTAACGATAAGTCGTGAATCTCTAGTGAAGATGAAGATTCAGAATGCAAGGGTTATTGTCGTTAACTCTGAGGGTGATTCCAAAATGAGTGTAACGAGATAATGCCTTCGGTTTCGTTCGAACCCGGAACGAACTTGTATGGATTGAATGCTTTCAGAACATCGTCAGGTGGACGATGAGCATTCTAAGAGATGTGTTCTCTTTAGGTAATCGTAGCCTCAAGCCTCATCAACCGGGAATGGCTAAAACAGGGGAGGTGCAGCAAGGCTTCGTGGGTAGCACCCACTTGAGAGCGAGATATACCCCTGTCTAGATGTCCCTTATTATTCCGGCTTAGTGTGCGGTTGGTCATGACAACCGTGGGGTTGTTTCGTTTGGGACTGTCCAGTAAGGGATGGTTCCGACCTTGTGTTGCAAGGGAGCAGGCGTACTCCTCGGTACGCTGATCTAGGCCAGGTACTATGACGGGCGGTACCCCAGTAGCCCTGCCATTGTATGGAATCCAATCTCCAATAAGTGCCGTACGTATTGGTTGTGGCCAACTATGTTGGAACGTGAGATGTAAGCATTCCAGCTATTTCTGTATTTTACTTGAAAACCCTAGACACTATTATAATATAACTGGATTTCCTATCAAATGTTTGGTTAGCGTAAGGTAAAAACTTACCCATGTTTATGTGTGGGGAGTCTTACGTGATACCTTTGTTTCAAAGGTTTTTAAAAGATAAGCAGCTTTAACCGTTTACTCATACCAGACCCATGTCTGACCCGAAGTTTATTTCTGTTTTTCTTAAACTCTCGGGTACTCAAATTTTTACAAGTAGCCAAGGGTATCAGGTTAGCTTTGACAAATTCTGGAGGAGCAATGGAGCAGGAGGCTTCAGTGTATAGATATATATTGGTTCCACTGTGTTAGTGTTTATCTGTATTTCCGCTATGTTGTATCTCTATGTTGTATTGAGTTGTATCGAGTTGTATTAACTAGACATGTGTTTATAACTGTCTAGTATGTGTTGTATTATCTGTGTAACTCTGATGTATATGATATTATGTAATCTCTTATGTGATATATTATATTTCATTCGTTCCGCTGTTGAGATTCTGATGTTGTTTTCTTCTTTCTTCTCTATCTTTTCTATTTCTCACCCTTTCTTTCTTAAAGATAATGCGACTTTCTGGTGGTAGAAAGTTGGGTCGTTTACAGTGGTATCAAAGCGTTAGGTTGAGTGAATACCCAGGCTGTAACGACCCGTATTTTTACGGATCGAAACATCGTAAAACAGTTGTTATTAGATTGTTAGTATTGTTAAGTCGTCCAGAGTTTAGGTCGACTAGAGCTTAAGTCGTGTAGAAGTTAGGTTGTCTAGAAGTTAAGCCATGTTGTAGCTTAAGTCGTTTGGAAGTTGAGTCGTGAGGTAGCTTAGGTCGTGGGGTAGGTTAGGTCGAGTGAACGACCTAAAGGATTGGAGCAACCTACAGGATTTGACCGACTTAAGGGGTAGACGACTTAGGAGTTAACGACTTAAGTTAGTAGGCGACTTATAGGATTTGGCGACTTAAGATAGTGGCGACTTAGGAGTTAGCGGCATAGGGATATCGGCTTAGGAAACTGGGGCGAGTTAACGACTTAAGGAGATAGGTCGGAGACAGTTAAGTCGTTGAGTCGCTATAGCATGATTAGTTAGGTCGTGAGGTGTTACGTCGTGACCCAGCTAAGTCGTAAAGATCATTAGGTTGTATCCCAGTTAGGTCGCGACTTATGTTAGGTCGCGTGGATGCTTAAGGGGTTAGGTCGTGTAGAGTTAAGTCGCTAAGTCGTATCTCGTTGAGTCGAATAAGTTGATAGGTCGTTAAGTCGTACCTTAGTTAAGTCGCTAGGTCGTGCGCATGTGTGTTAGGTTAGGTCGTGCGAAGGCTTAGGTCGTTGAACTGTTGAGTCGTAAGTCGTGGTATTTATGAGTCGTAGGTCGTGGATTTTCTTAAGTCGTGGATGACTTAAAAGCGAGCATACGACTTAGAGGATTTCAGCATATAAATACCCGGGTTTTCTTCACCTTTTGGGATTCGGATTTTAAAGCGACGAAGTGCTGCTATTTTGAGAGCTCGAGTTCTACACTTCTTCACTTCTTTCCTCCACTTTAATCTTGTGACTCCTTCCATCCAAATCGAAGATCAAGATCGAAGATCCAAGAGCTAGAGTTGAAGATCTACATCCATCGAAGAGAGATTTCATTGGTTGAAGCGGGATTTTAGAGGATCGAGTTAGATCCTTCGCTATCCAGATCTGAAGTGTGTTGCTTTTAAGGTGTTTAGGTGATTCGGTGAGTGGTGATTATCTCTCACACGGATCCAAAGGAGTATATCGGATTGATGGCTTGATTATGTGTAAAATAGTGATTTCCATGCATTTTCTTAACCTTAAGTATAGATCCATTATTCATGATGATTTGACAACCATTTTACTACATGATTAACCTATGAAAGTTCATTCATCACATTGTAGAGATATTGCTCATGATTCATACTTGTTAGATTTAGACTCCTTATTTACAGAATTGCCATTATTGTTATAATTGTTTATTTGATCATATTTGAATGCTTGATTGCTTGGATTCATGATTGACTTGATTGATTGTTGTAAATTAGTTGATTGATGATTTGATTTAGACAAGATGGTCGAAGATGATTCAAAAGCTAAGGGAAAGGCTCTTGAATTGGGAAAAGCTGCTCGTGGCATATGTAGCGGATGATGAAGCTCATATGGATAGATTCGATGATGATGATGTTGAGATGAGGCTTTGCTATGATGAGATAAGGCGAGGCATGATATGAGATAGCCTTGGTTTAATCCAGACGGGATCACTCCAAGCATGTTGATGACTCGGTGAAATGGTTCGAGTTAGAGGATAATGGTTTGCTCGAGAGGCGCTTGAGCTAGTATGGAAATAGTCGTCGAGGAGGATGACTAGAAGGCTGAGGTTTCATCGTTGTTGAAGGTTCTAGCATGCTCAAAGCAAGAGTACGTTGGGCAGATTCGATAGTCCCTGAAGACTATGATTGTAGTCGAGTACTCTGGGCAGATTCGATAGTCCTAGGCACGGGCTGCGACGACGTGCGGAGTTATGTCTAGAACCGGGGTTGTCATTAACCCTTGACGGACGTCTGAAAGAATGTGTCGGTCATTCAATTAACGGTGGTATCAAAGCAATGATAACAGTGATAGCCAGAGTTATGGATGTTTGGTTGTATCGTCATTCGGTCTCAAGAGCAGTGTTTTCTGGGTGCTTATCTGATCTTGGTTTAGGCCTTGGGGGTTTGTACTTGGAAAACATCGCCCTTGACTCGAGTGATAATTGCTTTACTTTAAATGTCTGTTTTGCTATGTTTACTTCTGCTTAGTGTGTGTCTAGGGGCTATCACTGTAGAAAGAGGTGGAGTGGGAGGGTTGGATTCCTATTCCTTTTACCTTTATGCTCTTTTGGTATGTTGTTAGTTAATTTACTACTCACTAAGACTGTTGTCTGACTCAAGGCTTTATGTTTAACTCTTATTGCCTTGGGCTGTTCATCCGCTTTGGGATGGGCAGACTAGGTAGCAGGTGACAGGTGCTGTTCTTAGTTTCCGACGATGCTGATGACGAAGACGAGCTGGAGGCTTGCATATTATTTTCTTACTATATGTACTGGATGTTCCGCTGCTTTGTATATTCTCTGAGTGTTATGTAGTGAGGCTTGTTGTATTGACTATTCAGATGCTTGTATTCAACTATTATGAAGTTTAATTGATGAGATTCTTTTCTGTGAAGCTTCACTATATATATTCTCTATTGTATTTTATCCATGCGCTGTGAGTAATACGATAGATTCTGCTGTTTTAACTTAACCCTGATGATCGTCCTGGCTGCCTGGCACGCTTTACAGCGCACTTTGTCTAGGTTCAGTGCAGGGGTCGTGGGCGGTCGTTACATAGGCTCTAGAGTGGTGTCTATCTTGAGAGAGCGTACTTGTATTTTAGATATATATATATATATATATTTCTACCTATTTGTTGGGTTACCTGTTTGGGTTTTCCAATATAAGTTATAAAGGTAGATGGGGTAGTGGTGTGTGTAACACCACTATCCATGGTTGGAAGTGTATCTGTCGAGACTGTAGACCTAATACCGTCTCGAGTGAACTTTGGGTGGTGTAAAGGATTTCATTGATCTCTGAAGGTAACCTGTTAAGGTTCAGAGTTTATCTTTGAAGTGTAAGTTGGATGAGCTAGAGTTTGGATATGTCGGTTGAACAGAAGCTAGACATGATATCTTGATACATCAGGATGTAGTAGCTGTGTGATGAGACACGGTGACTATGGATGTTTCCAAAGATATTTCTTTGGGACAAGTTAAGGAAGTGTGTCTGCTTCGGTGATGTGGCTGAGTGAAGTAGGGTGTTTCTGTTTGGTTTGAGGTTCAAGTTTCTCGAGAGCTTCTGGATTTGTAGTCTTTGGGCATTGGTGTCAGCAGTGTAGCTCAGAATGTTCTGTGTATTGGCAAGGAAGCTTTCTAGCTTAGCAGTGGAGTTCAGAAGCAGCAGAGTGGTTTCGTTTCTTCGTTGGATTGGCTAGTTAAGCGTAAGCTGTTCTGTTTGGTAAAGAGAGAGCAGTTTTCTTTGGAATTAAGCTGGATTGATCGCAAAAGTGACTTGCGATAACGGAGTGTTCTCTTAGGTTGTCAGAGATTTTTCTGGATGTCTTCAGGAAGTCAGAGTTTTGTTAGCATCTGGAGAGTGAGTTTGGTATCGACTGGATTCCAGGAGTGGTACCGATGGTTCAGCTTAGTAGTAGGATGATTTTTGGAGGAAGATTGTAGTGAAGCAGCTCAGGTTTTGGAGGAACTTCTGAGTTTTATTTTTGGATCTGTTGAACCATATTTTTGGAAAGTGTTTTTCCAGTCTTTGCTTGTGTTCGTCATCAGCATTTTCATCTGCTCAGTCAGGGTTGCGCAGTGGAAGCATGATGGCAGCTGTTTTAGTGTGGGACCATTGGGATGTTGCAGTGTTTGGATTAGAGAGTTTCTACAGGAAATTTTCATGATCTTAAGGCCAGTTTGGCAGGTGCACCTGTTTTATCTCTTCTGGATGTGAGAAGTCAGATCTGTCCTCTGATTTTGGAGTAGAGTGGAGTTCTGAGTTTTGGTTGATCTTGGAAACATCATTATGTTAGATTGTTTTGGTTCAGTATTGTTCTAAGGGCATCAGCGAAGGATAAGCTGATCAGGAAGGATGTAGGCGGCCCAGGATCGTCCGAAGAGTTTTGTGATTAAGAGATGGAGGAATTTGGATTCCAGAATTGGAGATTTGATTTTGGATAAGTGTTTGATCTTCAGGAGGGAATTGTCAGTTTGGATAACTGGGATTCGTTGTTTTCACGTATCTCTGAGGGAGTACGTATAAGATTCTATCTCTGGTTTTAGAACCAGCAGTTCAGGGAGTTTTGGTTGTTGAGTCAGACTTGTCTGTAGTCTGATATCCTATTTTGTTTTGTAGATCTAGATGTGTGTAGCTTAGTAGTATTGATTATTTGGATTCTATAGAGCGAGTAACCCGGTATTTATACCTAGGAAACTCTAGATAATTCTATCCAGTATTTTGTCTGGATAGTTGGATTTATTATTTGGATGATTGATTGCTATGGTTGTTAGCATATATTGATATATATGCTTGTGTTTTTAAAATTAAATCATTAATGAGATTATTAAATTACCTTTGTTTTAAATTTCGGGGACGAAATTCTTTTAAGAGGGGAGGAATGTGATACCCTGGAATTTTGAGCAATATCAATTTAATAATCTATATTAAAAATTAAATTGATTTGATATATCATTGTTAATAAAATATGAATTGATTTAATAATTTTCTTTTAAATAAATATTTAACTGATAATTTATCTTTTAAAAGCTAATAAATTGTTTTCTATTTATTTATATATATATTTGTATATATTGTAAATAGTCAAGGTCTGTTTTAAATTTTAATAAATAAGGATATGTTTTCTAAATCTAATCTTTTTGGTAATTTGGAAATTTGATTAAATTTAATATTAAATAAATAACCATTTGGCTTTAAAATATACTCAAGATTAAAGTTAAAAAATTTTAAATGATTTTAGCTTAAATTTAAATTAAACAAAATGTTTGTTGTTCTTTTTAAAGTATAGCTTGATAAAAATAAGTATAAAATAATATAATAATAATAAGTAATTAAATGTTTGATAGTTTAAGTTTTAAAATAAGAATAAATACACTTATGTTATGAGTAGAATTAAATACTTAGGTTAAAATTTATAACTAATAACTATGACAACTTTAAATTTATTATTTGGGATATAATCTTTAGAAAAATATGTTGTAGGCTAGAGAGAAATCTCATAACTACCTTGTAATAAGGTAAGGTAGGAAAAATCATATCAGTATATACGAATAAAATAGGGTAAGTATGCTAAGCTTCAAGTCAAACAAAAATAAACATATGTAAGTTTTGTACCTAAAAGAATAAAGAATGGCTTGTGAAAACTTGATAAGGAGCAAGGCATTAAATGCCATCACCACAAGTAAACGAAATATTTCATTTCAGCTTCCTTTTAGAAAAAAATCTCTGCATTATTGTGTACCTGAACAATAAACAATTTTGTATACTTGTTTTATTTATCAACTTATCTCATTTCATTCGTTTACAAAAGACTTAGCAATTCCAGTTTCTAAAAGTTTTAAACAAGACAAAGTTTCAACCAAAACAACAATTTTATCAAATCTTCAACTTAACCAAGTAAGCAATGTAAAGATCCAAGCTTTCAAGTTTCCAGTACAAACATTTCAGTTTTAATATTTCAAGCTGTTCAAGTTTCTGGAATCAAAACAACAAAGATATGCAAAATTTTCAAATTCCAGTTTCAAGCCTTCCTGTTTCAAAAGATTAAGCTCTTTGTTTTAATGTCAGGTGAGTAAACTTTTAAAACTAAAACTTCAATAATCTGGAAATTTCTGTGTTAATGATTTGTTTTACATGTATATGTATGTGCAAGTTTCTTTATGAATCTATGATGTGTGCATATCTGTTGTTTTTAAACTTCCCTGATCTTAATTCAAGTCTCTGACTTGAAACTGTAAACATGAGACACCTTTAGTTTTTGATGCATATGACTATGGATGAAGTAAACTTGAGATGTATGTTTGAAATGTGTTGGTATGATGGTTTTTAAGACTCTGGAAACATGTGAGAAGGTCTAAATAATTACAGTATTCATCTCTGTTTTAAACTTTAGGGATTTAAACTTAGTTTTAACATCAAATCCTTCCCACTCAAATTTCCTTTAGGCTTAAGTATTTTAAACAAAGTTTGTTGTTAGAAACTAAACTAAGCTTTAAAAATATTTGTAAGAATAATAGACAGGAATATTATCTGGAAACATTGAAAACACGGAGGAGTTTGAGATAAGTTAAAAATCAAACGTTGGAATTGGTTGATTCAATTATATATCTGAAATCATCTATGAAAGATAGGATTTTTAAAACCAAATTTACAATTTTTAATGGAATATTGAATGTGTTACTTTGTGATGTCTGGAAATTGGGTTTTTGAGTTTCTCTGGTGATCTAGTTGATCTAGAGAGTTGTAGTTCTTTCTGGAGATGGAGGGGTGATCGGGTGTAACAACCCGGTACTTTGCATCAATTGATTTTCGTAATTCAATGATTAATTGATTTTTAATTTCTATTGAATATTTTAAATCAGCTGAAATTCTTTTGAAAATTGGTTAAGTGTATTCGGGCTTTGCAAATTTGAATCTCGGCCATCCATTTTGATGCCGTATTGTTAGAAGTATACCCGTTCCACTTTTCATTGGCATTCATTCGAACCCGTCCCCCTTTATCATTTTCACAACCTTAAAAATCGAATCGAGAGAGGGAAATAAAAATGGCGTCCACGATTTCTTTTCTTCGTTTGCTCGTCTCTGTGATGCTCGGCCGCTTCCATTGGGTCGTGTTCGTCGCCGCTTCGAAGCAAGGTGAGTAATTTCATTAGTCACATCTAGCTCAGCCTCAAGTGTTGGGGTTTTGATTCTGTGATTTCGTTCGTTTTCAATTGTGCGAGTGTCGATTCATTTTGTTTTGGGGCCAATTTTAGTCGTGCCCGATTATTGTGAGATGTTGTTTCCATGGATAATCACTGTTTCGAGTTGAGTTTGACGTAGTGATTTTGTCTCTGTGATTTTAAGTTGTTGCTTGATTTTCTCGACTTTGATTTCGTTGTTGTTGAACTTCGAATTTCTGAAGATTTCGATTATGCTTTTGTGAATTTCATCCTGGTTCTAGTATACGTATGTACTGCACTTGTATTCGTCTCTGGCCAATTTTGTTCTTCCCTGTAGTTTAGATTGATTAAGCTTCAGGTTAGACTTGTTCTTTCTGTTCGATTGTTACCTTGCCTTTAATCATGCTTGTTGACTTCGGCATTGCCACTGCTAGTTTGGAATCCCCAGTCTTTGTCGAAAATGCTATGACTTATATTGCTTTAGGAAAACTCTCTGGGTATTTGTACACATGTGTGACCTAGTGCAAATGTTGTTTCATTTGTTACCTGACTGATGAGGCAGTGCCATTGACATTTGAGCCTTCTTTTGATAGATGTATTTACCTTGAATTCCATGTGGACTTCACCTTGAACCCTTTTTGTAGTCGATGTCTTCTTGTATGCATCTTCATTGTGTTGTTGACTCATCGATGTATGCGTAGCTTGGTTGCATATATATTTCGACCTGTAGCCTGCATTATCACTTGCACTTCATTTTTCATTGATTGATAAACCAGTGGTCTGCATTAGCTTGTACTTTGTGTCTGTTCCTTTTTCACTGTGGCATTTGTTAGTGTGATATGCACTTACATACTCATTGTAACAGTTCTATAAGACTGTCTCTAGCCATTCTTGTTCTACCTGAATGAGTCTGGAATTATTGTACACTTGTGGCTTTCAGTCGGCATATTTAGCTTGGCTGTCTTGATTTTGTGCAGTGAGTTGTTCATACATTGCAGTTAGTTGAAAGTGGGGTCTGCACATATGTTCTCGAGTCTTATCATTCGTGTACATACATATATATAGGTTGGTGGGCATGCAGATATAGTCTGTTTTGTACTGAGCTTGAGCTATTGGTTTACTTTGTTAAGACCTGTTGTCGTTGTTCATGTGCCTCTTCACTTGTATCAGTTCTCGGCCAGATTTGAGTTTGAGTTATGCTCCTGTATTCAAGTGTAGGCTGAAATTTTAATCTTGTATGAATTTTTTCCTTAGTTGACTTTGGCCAGTATTGTATTTAGTCTTGGTTGTGATAACTGCACTTGATCTTTTGAGTGTTTGCAGTAGTATTGACTTCATTTTGAAGTCTTACTCTTGTTTGGTTTGGGGTTCCACTGTGGTACCCTTGGTTCTGTTAAATCTCTATGTGGTCGCTGCCCTTGTTGGTTCAGGCCTGTAGCATACGCGTGCCATTCCTTGGTGCAGTTGCATATATTTGTTATATTCATTTCACAGTTGCATGATTATATGCCTTTCTTTGGTATGTTAACCTTTGGGTTGTAAATTCTGATCCAGTTGAGTTGCAGTAGTGTCGAGTCACGATTGTCGTGACTTGACCTCTATTGTTTCGTTTTGATGATTTACATTTGGTGATGTGATGATTTTATATTCTGTTGTGGCGAGGCAGTACACGCGTGCGTGTACTGCAGCCACACAGTTTTAACATTTTAATGTGGTGAGGCAGTACACGCGAGAGTGTACTGCAGCCCAATCTGATTTGACAATTTAAATTGTTATTTCAATTGTTTGAATTAATTTGGTTTAATTTGACGATTCTGTTGTTAATTGCCGTTTTTGGCAATTCGGATGTTTTCTAAATTATCTTTATAGATAATCATTTCATCTATCTTTGTTGGTATTTCGAATCTACTGATTTGCTGTTTAACCCTGATATCTGTTATATTTATCGATATCCAATTCTCTTATTGAAGAGTTGGATATACGAGACTTCTGGGACTGTCATCTATTTGATATTTGATTATTATTGCTTCTGTGCATTAATAACTGAGTTTGAATTAGACTGACCCGTGTATTATTTTCTTTTGAATTTAATACTCGAGTCAGACCGAGTATTCACAGGTTGTAGATTTTTAGCTTTGGGTTGCTGCTAGAGCTATGAAGACTTTTCACATCTTCTGAAGTTGTCTTTGTCTTTTTGTAGTAATTAGTGTATTGATTAGGATGACATGTATTCATGTACATTAGTTGATAATGTATTTGTGTATATAACTTCCAGAGTCGACAGTTATAGTTGTATCATATGTATTGTGTCAAATGTATTGTAACTGACATCAGTTATTATATATATATGAGATTTTTTTTGTTCCATCTGTATTCCGCATTTATGTTATCTGTGTTATTTTTACATTTATTGTCCTAAACTATTATAGCCACTGTGTAGTAGCTTTGAGTTTGTATCGGTATGTCGGATTTCCTCCTGTAATAAAAATGCATGTTATTCCATCTGACATATCGGTGCTCGCACAAAGCAATTACATGGATGGTCGCTCCTCAACAGCCTTATTCTCCGTGCTAGTTGACAGCACTACCTAGTAGTGTTCTTGGCTTGCGCGGGTATAGAGGTGGGGCGTCACAGCTTGGTATCAGAGCCTGGGGTTTAGGACAATTATTAAACATAACTAAGATGGAGCATGTGTTACAACTATTTGTCGATGTTTTATCTCTCATCTTTACATATGATTATTTTTTACTGTTAGGTATGAATTCCTAACGCTTATTCATGTGCATTTGATTTTGATTTCGTGAAAGTATTTTGGCTTCTGCCCCCGTTTGCTTTGCGAATTCAAGTTGGATTTTTGATGATGAGAAATTTTGTTCTTGTGTTTTCGGCTTTGAATTGATTTAGCCGATGTTGATTTTGTTTTAATTTGGCAAATTAAAGCCATTTTGACTTTTGGACTTTGTTCCACTTTTGTGCTATGCTATGAGTGTCATTGTGTACTTGTTACACTGTGATGAAAAATAGCTTGACCAGTTGCAAATTAAGTGATTTTGGTTTTTCATTTATATCTAGTTTGAATCTCCGTGATTTTGAACTTGATATTTTGTGTTTTCCTCAGCTTGAATTCCATTAGACTTCGACTAGTTTGCATCTGCATTGAATCTAAACTTGTTTACCTCTTTGTTTTATTTGCTGTTTCTCTGTAATTCTGTTTTTGAGAAATTGATGATTTCTTGATTTCCAAGATTCTGATTTTCGTTTGCCGTTGGGTTCTTCGATGATAATGATTGATTCATTTTGCACTCGGCTACGACCATTAATTGTTGACTTCGACATTGACTTTGATTTTTATTTTTTGTTGAAGTCATTTCTGCAATTATGCTCGTTTTGCTTTGTTTTTCCAATTGATAATCGATTCTTCTTTTCTAATTAGTTGTTATCACCTTTGTCGATTTTGATAACTTCTATTTCTGGAATTTTTGGGTATTCCTACTTTGATGAATTTGGAATCGAATTCTTTGGATTCTATTCACATCTTTGTATGTGAATTCTTGTGATTGATTGTTTCTACAATCAATTTTTGTGATTTGTCACTTTAAAAATATAAAGGTTTTCTACACTAGTAGTAAATATTAAAATACTTTTCTACAAACAATTTCAAAACTATTTTATTATAAAACTCTTTCTCTTAAACGGTTTTCCAATCTATTAGTATATACAAGCCTTTATTTCACTCGTATGAGAAATTGAATTAAACGGCTTAGTAAAACAAGTGGTATGAAACGCTTGCGTTTACTTCGTCGGTTAACTCCTGGACTTGTTCGATTGAACCTTTTGTGACAATTTTCTAGTGAAGATTTACAGTTTGTTCGTAAATATTTGAGTTAAGCTAGTGGTTATGGGACATGAAGCTAAACTCTTATATTCACTAACTTAATGTAATTGACACTTCTTAATGATCATGACGATCATTTTTATGAGTTAGACTAGACCTCATCGGTGTGATTTCATCTCACACATATCTCTTGAGCTTTGAGGATTGTCTAGACACCATTGTGTGATTTCGTCTCACACATATTGCACGGTTAGACTAGACCTCATCGGTGTGATTTCGTCTCACACATATCTCTTGAGCTTTGAGGATTGTCTAGACACCATTTGTGTGATTTCATCTCACACATATTTCTTTGTTGTACGGTTAGACTAGGCCTCATCGGTGTGATTTCGTCTCACACATATCTCTTGGGCTTTGAGGATTGTCTAGACACCATTGTGTGATTTCGTTTCACACATATTGCACGGTTAGACTAGACCTCATCGGTGTGATTTCGTCTCACACATATCTCTTGGGCTTTGAGGATTGTCTAGACACCATTTGTGTGATTCCATTCACACATACCTTTTTGTTTGCGAGGTTAGACTAGACACCACTTGTGCGATTCCACTCACATATACCTTTTTGCTTTTTGATTAGTCTAGACCTCAATCTGTGTGATTCCGACTCACACATATGGGGTAGCTCCCCATGGTCTTCGGACTGTCATGTGATAGGCCTCTTTCTTTCCCTTTTTATGGTTTCTGAATTTCCTGTATGGATTTCTGGAATTTTATGTCAATAACTTGCTATGAGTACAAGTTTAGGGTATGATACCCTATTTTATCTTTGAAAAGATTCATGGGATACCAGTCGGTGAGTTTTCATGCTCCCATTTTGTGATAGTCCTTTCCCCCTTTTTATAATTTAGACTAGCGATTGAGCGATGTCTCTTAGTCTGCGAGGGAGACTATACCCCGTTTATGTGATGTTTCGCCATCACATATGTAGGGTAGCACTCTACGGTCTTCGGGCCATTCCTGTGTGAAAATTTAATGGATAACTTCCATGAGATAGCTTCTCGTTCTTGTGATACCGGTGTTTTGGAGTTTTCATACTCCCGTTTTCTGTTAGGCTTTCCCCTCTTTGTGTTTTCTGGATTTCTTGTGATGATTTCTAGAATTTGTGCTTCACCGATTTTCATGTTTTCTATTGACAAGTTTTGTCAATTTTTGTGCATTGGTGAATTCGTATGTCATTGACTTGTTATGAATACAGGTTTAGGGTATGACACCCCTTTCTATCTTTGAGAAGATTCTTGTGACATTTTTGGTGAATGAAAATTCATTGGTATCATATTTGGATGCCAGTTGTTTTGATGAGATTTTGACGTGTTAACTTCAGTAACCGTCAATTTTGAAATGGATTTACAAGCGGTTCTCCCGCAATACTGATATTACTAATATAATCACATGTTTTCAAAATTCTTTATTTTTAAAAGTTGTTTCAAAATATAAATTAAAATTGTTTTAAAAAATTTTACAGTTTGCATTTTCAAAAGAATGAGGAAGCGATTTAAACGTTTCAGCAAAATCGAGGACTATGACCCCTTTCTTTTACTGATTCGCTTAATTCCGGACTTGTCCGTTTGAGAATGTGAAATGTTATTTTTAAAACACACAATTTTGCACTTTCAAGGAAATGATAAAGAGATTTAAACGATTTAGCAAAAGTACGGAGTATGGAACCATACTTTTACTACTTCGGTTAATTCCGGACTCGTTAATTGAATATTTATGATTTCTGATTATCGTTTTTGATAATCGGATATTTGTGTTTCTGATTATCGTTTTTGATAACCAGATATTTGTGAAATTTGATTATCATTAGTGATAATTAAATATTTTTCGAATTAATTATCGTTTGAGATAATTAAATATTTTTCGATTTGATTAATTGAATATTTATGATTTCTGATTATCGTTTTTGATAATCGGATATTTGTGTTTCTGATTATCATTTTTGATAACCAGATATTTGTGAAATTTGATTATCATTAGTGATAATTAAATATTTTTCGAATTAATTATCGTTTGAGGTAATTAAATATTTTTCGATTTGATTAATTGAATATTTATGATTTCTGATTATCGTTTTTGATAATCGTATATTTGTGTTTCTGATTATCGTTTTTGATAACCAGATATTTGTGAAATTTGATTATCATTAGTGATAATTAAATATTTTTTGAATTAATTATCGTTTGAGATAATTAAATATTTTTCGATTTGATTAATCGAATATTTGTGATTTCTGATTATCGTTGTTGATAATCGGATAATTGTGATTTCTGATTATCGTTTTTGATAATCAGATATTTGTGATTTCTGATTATCGTTTTTGATAATCAGATATTTGTGATTTCTGATTATCGTTTGAGATAATTAGATGTTTGATTTGTTTTCTGATTATCGTTTGAGATAATTAGATGTTTGATTTGTTTTCTGATTATCGTTTGAGATAATTAGATGTTTGATTTGTTTTCTGATTATCGTTTGAGATAATTAGATATTTGATTTGTCTTCTGATTATCGTTTGAGATAATTAGATATTTGATTTGTCTTCTGATTGTCGTTTGAGATAAGTAAATATTTGCGATTTGAAAATTCAATTATCGTTTTTGATGATTGAATATTTGCGATTTTGAGATTTGAGCTTCGTCTTTTTCCCTGGCAATTCAGGTGAGTAATTTGATTTACTCACATTCAATTCGTGCTCAGTATGTGATTTCTGCTATGTTTTCTTTTTCTTTTAATTGCTGGAACTCGATTGTTCCTGCTTTTGATTAGTCGATGTTGATTCTTTTGATTTGAAGCAGTCGAACCTTTTGATTTTGTATCTTATACTTCCCTGCTGACATTTGCTTTGCTTATGCATTCGATATTGCCATGCTCTTTTGGTTGTTACCTTTTGTCCATTTATTCCTTATGATTGCGAGGATGCAATTTCTTTATGGAGGGGAGTCTGTAACAACCCGGTACTTTGCATCAATTGATTTTCGTAATTCAATGATTAATTGATTTTTAATTTCTATTGAATATTTTAAATCAGCTGAAATTCTTTTGAAAATTGGTTAAGTGTATTCGGGCTTTGCAAATTTGAATCTCGGCCATCCATTTTGATGCCGTATTGTTAGAAGTATACCCGTTCCACTTTTCATTGGCATTCATTCGAACCCATCCCCCTTTATCGTTTTCACAACCCTAAAAATCGAATCGGAGAGGGAAATAAAAATGGCGTCCACGATTTCTTTTCTTCGTTCGCTCGTCTCTGTGATGCTCGGCCGCTTCCATTGGGTCGTGTTCGTCGTCGCTTCGAAGCAAGGTGAGTAATTTCATTACTCACATCTAGCTTAGCCTCAAGTGTTGGGGTTTTGATTCTGTGATTTCGTTCGTTTTCAATTGTGCGAGTGTCGATTCATTTTGTTTTGGGGCCAATTTTAGTCGTGCCCGATTATTGTGAGATGTTGTTTCCATGGATAATCACTGTTTCGAGTTGAGTTTAACATAGTGATTTTGTCTCTGTGATTTTAAGTTGTTGCTTGATTTTCTCGACTTTGATTTCGTTGTTGTTGAACTTTGAATTTATGAAGATTTCGATTATGCTTTTGTGAATTTCATCTTGGTTCTAGTATACGTATGTACTACACTTGTATTCGTCTCTGGCCAATTTTGTTCTTCCCTGTAGTTTAGATTGATTAAGCTTCAGGGTAGACTTGTTCTTTCTGTTCGATTGTTACCTTGCCTTTAATCATGCTTGTTGACTTCGGCATTGCCACTGCTAGTTTGGAATCCCCAGTCTTTGTCGAAAATGCTATGACTTATATTGCTTTAGGAAAACTCTCTGGGTATTTGTACACATGTGTGACCTGATGCAAATGTTGTTTCATTTGTTACCTGACTGATGAGGCAGTGCCATTGACATTTGAGCCTTCTTTTGATAGATGTATTTACCTTGAATTCCATGTGGACTTCACCTTGAACCCTTTTTGTAGTCGATGTCTTCTTGTATGCATCTTCATTGTGTTGTTGACTCATCGATGTATGCGTAGCTTGGTTGCATATATATTTCGACCTGTAGCCTGCATTATCACTTGCACTTCATTTTTCATTGATTGATAAACCAGTGGTCTGCATTAGCTTGTACTTTGTGTCTGTTCCTTTTTCACTGTGGCATTTGTTAAGTGATATGCACTTACATACTCATTGTAACAGTTCTATAAGACTGTCTCTAGCCATTCTTGTTCTACCTGAATGAGTCTGGAATTATTGTACACTTGTGGCTTTCAGTCGGCATATTTAGCTTGGCTGTCTTGATTTTGTGCAGTGAGTTGTTCATACATTGCAGTTAGTTGAAAGTGGGGTCTGCACATATGTTCTCGAGTCTTATCATTCGTGTACATACATACATATATATATAGGTTGGTGGGCATGCAGATATAGTCTGTTTTGTACTGAGCTTGAGCTATTGGTTTACTTTGTTAAGACCTGTTGTCGTTGTTCATGTGCCTCTTTACTTGTATCAGTTCTCGGCCAGATTTGAGTTTGAGTTATGCTCCTGTATTCAAGTGTAGGCTGAAATTTTATTCTTGTATGAATTTTTGCCTTAGTTGACTTTGGCCAGTATTGTATTTAGTCTTGGTTGTGATAACTGCACTTGATCTTTTGAGTGTTTGTAGTAGTATTGACTTCAATTTGAAGTCTTACTCTTGTTTGGTTTGGGATTCCACTGTGGTACCCTTGGTTCTGTTAAATCTCTATGTGGTCACTACCCTTGTTGGTTCAGGCCTGTAGCATACGCGTTCCATTCCTTGGTGCAGTTGCATATATTTGTTATATTCATTTCACAGTTGCATGATTATATGCCTTTCTTTGGTATGTTAACCTTTGGGTTGTAAATTCTGATCCATTTGAGTTGCAGTAGTGTTGAGTCACGATTGTCGTGACTTGACCTCTATTGTTTCGTTTTGATGATTTACATTTGGTGATGTGATGATTTTATATTCTGTTGTGGCGAGGCAGTACACGCGTGCATGTACTGCAGCCACACAGTTTTAACATTTTAATGTGGCGAGGCAGTACACGCGAGAGTGTACTGCAGCCCAATCTGATTTGACAATTTAAATTGTTATTTCAATTGTTTGAATTAATTTGGTTTAATTTGATGATTCTGTTGTTAATTGCCGTTTTTGGCAATTCAGATGTTTTCTAAATTATCTTTATAGATAATCATTTCATCTATCTTTGTTGGTATTTCGAATCTACTGATTTGCTGTTTAACCCTGATATCTGTTATATTTATCGATATCCAATTCTCTTATTGAAGAGTTGGATATACGAGACTTTTGGGACTGTCATCTATTTGATATTTGATTATTATTGCTTCTATGCATTAATAACTGAGTTTGAATTAGACTGACCCGTGTATTATTTTCTTTTGAATTTAATACTCGGGTCAGACCGAGTATCCACAGGTTGTAGATTTTTAGCTTTGGGTTGCTGCTAGAGCTATGAAGACTTTTCACATCTTCTGAAGTTGTCTTTGTCTTTTTGTAGTAATCAGTGTATTGATTAGGATGACATGTATTCATGTACATTAGTTGATAATGTATTTGTGTATATAACTTCCAGAGTCGACAGTTATAGTTGTATCATATGTATTGTGTCAAATGTATTGTAACTGACATCAGTTATTATATATATATGAGATTTTTTTTGTTCCATCTGTATTCCGCATTTATGTTATCTGTGTTATTTTTACATTTATTGTCCTAAACTATTATAGCCACTGTGTAGTAGCTTTGAGTTTGTATCGGTATGTCGGATTTCCTCCTGTAATAAAAATGCATGTTATTCCATCTGACATATCGGTGCTCGCACAAAGCAATTACATGGATGGTCGCTCCTCAACAGCCTTATTCTCCGTGCTAGTTGACAGCACTACCTAGTAGTGTTCTTGGCTAGCGCGGGTATAGAGGTGGTGCGTCACATCGGGGACTTCGCCAAAATTGTCTGATGATGGTTCATGTCAGTGGGCAAGTGGTGGTTGTTAGTTGAAGTCTAGAACCCTAGTTATACTAAGCTAAGTAAAATCAATCACCACGGTCCCTATTGTTGATCGAGTTCAACAAGGGTTTGGGAAATGGAAGTTGACGTGAAGAGGAAGTCAAGGCCGAAGTTGCAGACCTTCAGGTGGTCGGAGAATTGGAAACGAGGCATTGCCAGGTTGGGGGTTGGGGTGTTTTACGTTTCCAGGTTTGGGTTTGGTTCTCGAATACGAATTCGAGGATCGAGAGACGATCTGGTGATCGTGGAAGGCTGCTGGAGTTTTGATCGACGTGGGGTGATCGACGACGGTGGCCAGCAAAGACCAGCGGCACCGTGCATGTGCACGGTGCACTGCAAATTCTAGTGGAGATTGTTTTTGTTTTTTCTAGTTGATGATGTAGTTGACTCGAAGTAGCTAAACGTTTAGCCTGGGAAAGTAGGACTTTGGACTCGAAGCACTTTGCTATTTGTCTCGGGTTGAGTTTGTTTGTTACAGGTTTTGTAAAAACCTGTCTGTAGTTTAAAATTTAAAGCAAATTTAAATAAATTTAAGTTGTAAGCTAGTTGTAAACAAAAGTTAAACCTAGTATGAAGTTAGATTCAAATGAAGCTTTGAATCTTAAAGTTTTAAAAAGAAATTTGGATTTTCAAAACAAAGTTTAAAACCAAAAATTTAAGATAGGATTCAAATTTACTTTTGTATCCTAGTTTTAAATAAATATAAGTTTTATAAAAATAAAATGTTTTAACAACTTTAAAATGTTTAAAGTATATTTTAAAAAAGTGTGTTAAATTTTGCTAAGTTGAATTTGTGATTATTTTGAATCTAAATTTGAAATGGAATGTAAAAGTAAATTTAAAAGTAAAATGTTTAAAATGCATTTGTAAATGAGAATTTGATCATTTATAAGAAAATTTTTTATCCTTTAAATAATGAAGATTTAAGGATTTGTAATTATTAAGTTAATTAAAATGAATAATTAACTAATTTAATTAATTAATGATTTGGATTAATAAATTTAGTAATTAAGAGTTTAAATTAGTTAATTAAGGTTTAAGATAATTAATTTAGGATTAATAAATGGGTAATTAAGGATCATTAATTAAATAAGATTTGAATTTGAATTAATGATTAATAATTAATTAATTAAATAATTGAGGATTAATTAATGAGTTATTAAGATAAAATTTAATTGTGATCAATAATAAATCTTAATTAATTACTTTGGGAAAGTAATTAAAGAAGTGTTAATAGTTAATGAAGGTCATTAACTAGGATTATTAAATAATGAATTAATATGATTAATTTTGATAATTAATTAGATTTATTAATTTAAGATAATCAATTGTGAATTATTTAAGTATAATTACTTATGAAAGTAATTAAGAAATAAATTTCTCATTGTAATTAATTAAGTTTAATATGAATTGTTTAAATTAATTAATTAAGTTTAATTAATTTAAATAACCATTTGATGATGTGATAAGTATAATTACTTAAGGAAGTAATTAATTGTAGATGATTTAATAATGAAAGTAATTTTGAGTATAATTACTTTGTATATTTCATCAAGGGATTAATTAGAGATAATTAATTATGGAGTAATTAAATTATTAAATGAAGCAATTAAGGGCAGTTAATTACTCAATGGAGTTAATCAAGGTGATTAACAGTTGGGTTTAATTGAAGATAAATTGCTAAATGTAATAGATGTAATTAGAGATCATTAATTATTATAATCAATGATGTAATTTAAAATGGATTTATTTGGAAATAATTAATAAATGAAGGAATTCATTAATGTAATTAATTAAGAAGTAATGTAATTAATTTTAGTAATTTAAAAGGTTACTTTCTATATTTGGTATAAGATAATTAATTTGTAAAAATAATTAAAGGATAATTACTTAAATGTAATTAAAAGATAATTAATCAAGGATGATTAATTAAGATGGAAAGTAGAGAATGATTAATTGATTGACTTGTAATTAATTAATGGTTATGTAAGCAAGATTTATAATGATGAAGTAATTAATTTAATTTACTTTAAATTAATTAGAGATAAATGTAATTAATTTAATTCATTTTAAATTAATTATAGATTGTGAATAATAAATCATCGCTTATGGATGAATGATATTGATATTCCATTGATTGATTGTGATCTCAGATATGAGATGAATAATATCTATTATGATATGGATGCTTGTTTTAAGTATGATAACATTGATTATCTATTTGAGTTGATAATTTGGATTATTTGTTTATGATGATTATGTGATTATCCATTGTTATATTGTGATTTATCTATCTGTATGTATGTAGATAATTGAATTAAATTGTTTTAACTTTAAAACAACTTGGACCTAAAAGATTGCGATTTGGATTTCGATGAGACCGGGATCGGGTTTCCAGATTTGGATATCCGAAATCAACATCGATCCAAATTAACGATAGGTCGTGAATCTCAAGTGAAGATGAAGATTCAGAATGCAAGGGTTATTGTCGTTAACTCTGAGGGTGATTCCACAATGAGTGTAACGAGATAATGCCTTCGGTTTCGTTCGAACCCGGAACGAACTTGTATGGATTGAATGCTTTCAGAACATCGTCAGGTGGATGATGAGCATTCTAAGAGATGTGTTCTCTTAAGGTAATCGTAGCCTCAAGCCTCATCAACCGGGAATGGCTAAAACAGGGGAGGTGCAGCAAGGCTTCATGGGTAGCACCCACTTGAGAGCGAGATATACCCCTGTCTAGATGTCCCTTATTATTCCGGCTTAGTGTGCGGTTGGTCATGACAACCGTGGGGTTGTTTCATTTGGGACTGTCCAGTAAGAGATGGTTTCGGCCTTGTGTTGCAGGGGAGCAGGCGTACTCCTCGGTACGCTGATCTAGGCCAGGTACTATGACGGGCGGTACCCCAGTAGCCCTGCCATTGTATGGAATCCAATCTCCAATAAGTGCCGTACGTATTGGTTGTGCCCAACTATGTTGGAACGTGAGATGTAAGCATTCCAGCTATTTCTGTATTTTACTTGAAAACCCTAGACACTATTATAATATAACTGGATTTCCTATCAAATGTTTGGTTCGCGTAGGTAAAAACTTACCCATGTTTATGTGCGGGGAGTCTTACGTGATACCTTTGTTTCAAAGGTTTTTAAAAGTTAAGCAGCTTTAACCGTTTACTCATACCAGACCCATGTCTGACCCGGAGTTTATTTCTGTTTTTCTTAAACTCTCGGGTACTCAAAATTTTACGAGTAGCCAAGGGTATCAGGTTAGCTTTGACAAATTCTGGAGGATCAATGGAGCAGGAGGCTTCAGCGTATAGATATATATTGGTTCCACTATGTTAGTGTTTATCTGTATTTCCGCTGTGTTGTATCTCTGTGTTGTATTGAGTTATATCGAGTTGTATTAACTAGACAGGTGTTTATAACTGTACAGTATGTGTTGTATTATCTATGTAACTCTGATGTATATGATATTATGTAATCTCTTATGTGATATATTAAATTTCATTCGTTGCGCTGTTGAGATTCTAATGTTGTTTTCTTCTTTCTTCTCTATCTTTTCTATTTCTCACCCCTTCTTTCTTAAAGATGATGCGACTTTCTGGTGGTAGAAAGTCGGGTCATTACAGTTAAATCCGGGAATTCAGTCATCATTAAGCTTGCCAATCTTGCTTGATGTCTACTCAAAGCATCTGCTACTTTGTTAGCTTTTCCAGGGGTATATAATATATCAAGATCATAGGCAGCTAAAAACTCTACCCACCTATGTTGTCTCATATTCAAGTCTTTTTGAGAAAACAAATACTTAAGTGATTTATGGTCTGTAAACAATTCAAATTTTGTACCTAACAAGTAGTGTCTCCATAGCTTCAATGCATAAACAATGGCAGCAAGTTCCAGATCATGAGTGGCATATCTGGTTTCATTTGGCTTGAGTTGCCTTGATGCATATGCTATGACTCTTCCATGTTGCATGAGTACTGCCCCTAACCCAGACCCACTAGCATCAGTATAAACCACTAATCCCTCATTTCCCTCTGGAACTTGTAAGACTGGAGCTTCCATCAATGCCTTCTTCAATGATTCAAAAGCTTGTTCACATTTTTCTGTCCACACATATGGTTGCTCTTTTCTGGTTAGCTTGGTTAATGGAATGGCTATCCTTGCAAAGTCTTTTATAAACCTTCTATAGTAGCCTGCCATTCCTAAAAATGACCTCACCTCAGTCACTGATTTGGGTCTACTCCATGATTGCACTGTCATGACTTTGTTTGGGTCTACACAAATCCCTTGTTGAGATATAATATGTCCCAAAAATTTAACTTCATTCTGCCAAAATGTACACTTAGTAAATTTTTCCTTTAAATCATGTGCTCTTTAATCTTGACAAAACCAGATGCAAGTGCCTTGCATGCTCCTCTTCTGATTTTGAATACACCAATATATCATCAATGAAAACAACTACAAATTTATCTAGAAAATCTCTGAATGTCCTATTCATTAAATCTACAAAATAGGATGGTGCATTTGTCAATCCAAAAGACATTACTAAAAATTCATATAGCCCATATCTTGTGTTGAATGAAGTGTACTTAATACTTTCCTCCTCAACCTTCATTTGATGGAATCCAGAGGCTAAGTCTAGCCTTGAAAAGATTCTTGCTCCATTTAATTGATCAAATAAATCATCAATTCTGGGGAGTGGATATTTATTCTTGATGGTAACTTTGTTTAATTCCCTGTAATCAATACACATTCTCATTGTACCATCATGTTTCTTTACAAATACCACTGGAGAATCCCAGTTTGAACTACTAGGCCTTATGAAGCCCTTCTGCTCCAATTCTTCCAATTGTTGTTTCAATTCCACTAATTCTTTAGGACCCATTCTGGTAGGCTTCTTGATGATAGGACTTGCTCCTAGGATTAATCTTATCTGAAATTCAACTTGCCTATTTTCTGGAACTCCTATAACCTCTCCAAAGACATCTGGGTATTCATTTATTACTTTTATGTCTTCTAGAATTAATTCTTTTTCAGTCATGCTCCACATTTGATTAAGGCAATTTGTTTTGGCTATTTCACTCATAACTATAATATTTTTACCATTTTCTTTTTTCAAAGAAATAGTAAAATTTTCCAAGTTCAAATTTGCTTTGAATTTACTCAACCAATCTACTCCTAGAATAATTCCTATTCCAGGATATTTTAACACAAACAAATCAGATTTAAACATATTTCCTCCTATGTTTAATTTTACTCCCAAACATTTAATTCCTAGCATGCAAGAACTACCTAGGGGACTCTGAATAAACAAAGGTTCATCAACTAAATTGCATTTGAGAGCCAATTTATATACTATGTCTTGTGATATTAAGGAATATGTAGCCCTAGTGTCATATATAACTGAGATTGGATAATCTTTAATTGGGAGTATACCTTCCAATTGTCCAGAATTTCCCACTGCATCTGCTTTTGCTTTGCCTTCCAATGCTCCTACCTTTGCTCCTTTCTTGAACTCTGGGCAATTCCTTTTGATATGACCTTCTTTCCCACAATTATAGCAACTGAATGGTGTTTTCCTAGCTGCTTGGCACCTATTACTCATGTGTCCTTCCTTGCCACAGTTGTAGCAAGTAATTTTCTTCTTAACTTCCCCACTGGTTTCTCCTTCAACCTTCTTGTCTGAATTCTTCTTGTCATAAGGATGTGCTCTATTTTTCCCATTCTTGTTGTTGTTATTAGCTCTCATGTTCCTGAATTTCTCCCTTGCATTATCATGTTGTTCAAAAGAAAGAGTGAGATCTATGACTTGATCAAATGTTTTGTCTTTGTATGGTAGCATTGCTCTACTTAAACCAGCATTAAGTCCTTGAATAAATCTTGAATTCTTTGATTCCTCATTCCCTATGAGCATGGTTCCATACTTAGACAAGCTCTCAAACTTTTGAGTGTATTCAGTCACACTCATTGATCCTTGTCTCAATCTTATGAACTCCTCAAGAAATGTTGCCTTAGCTGTTGCTGGGACAAACCTAGCCTCAAGCATATCCTTGAACTGATCCCATGTTATCTCATTTTCTGGTCTTCCTGTGATGATTACCTCCCACCAATCCAGTGCTGCTCTTTTGATCCATCTGGAAGCTATTTGCCTCTTCCTTTGGTCATTGATTTGCATGTCTGCAAATATCCTTTCCAAAGTTCTTAGCCATGTTTGCACACCCATGACTCCTTCAGTGCCTTCAAAATCCTTGCCTCCTAAATTTGAGAATGTTTTCAGCAGCTAGGATAACTCCTCATGAGGATTTTCTTCCCTCTGCACTGCTCCTTCCCTAAATGCCCTCACCAAATCTTGCAAATTGACCAATGGTGTTGCACTAGAGGATCCTGCTCCAGAGTTTGGTAGTCTTCCTACCATGATTTGCTATATAATTTACATAGCTAGTTAGTCTTGTTTTTGATTTAATTGTATCAGTAATTTATTCCTACTGAAAATATTTTTATGTGGTTTGTTCCTTAGGATTTTATCCATATGAGAAAGTTAGACATATATATATATATATATATATATATTGCTATGCTTTTGGTAACATAGCTCTGATACCAATTGAAGTGACCCAATTTTCTTCTACTATATCTTTGTGTTTTTTAGTTGAGTTTTTTTTAAAACAAGAAATCACTTCTTTATTGCCTCTTTCATTTCTTTTAATTAATTTCCCAAGATCCAGAATTTACTAATATAAAAATATCATTATTTTAATCAAGTCGTATCATTTATATATATGAAGATATATAAATGTTTCTTTTCCTATCAGAGTGTTAAAGTAGCAAAGAAATTTAATTACACAATATTTTCCATAATTTGGAAGATTTTGTGTCACATAGCTATTTCTACACTTTACTCTTTTATTTGACTCAAGATTGACTAATACATGATTCAGGTGTTACCACCTTAAAATGACTCAGGATTAACTAATACATTTTCAGGTATTTTCATCTTGAGATGACTCGAGATTGACTAATACATTTTCAAGTATTAGCATTTATTTTCTCTTCTTCATTTTCCAGATTATTCTATAAACCAGATTGATTAATTTGTGGACTCATAACTCATGTATTTGATATTTGGAATTCAGGGATTTATATAGGTTGCTTTAGGATGATAAAACATATTAAAACTTGATTTGATCAATGGATCACTAATTAGTCTATCCCAGATTCAGGATTCAGATATACATATGCACAAAACATGCACAAACATGCACAAGCAAATCAGGTCAAGCAAAATGCACATATCTAGGTTCATGAAGCATGTGACGTTCATGTGAGTAACAAGATTGTAAACTGATCTAAAGGTCATACAGATTCTGATATATAGACCGGAAATGGTGTTGAATATGATTTCAAAAGGTCTATGCACATTCCTGGCTAAAAGCCTACAAAATGTGGTGTTCTGGATTCCTTATTTTTAATCACTTACAAAATTACTCTACATTCTTGTTGAGTCTATATTTGTCTATCCCAATTTCTGGCCTGCTAATTTAGTTTCATATTGAAGTCAGTTCAAGATTTTACCAATTCCAATTCATAAGTCCTTGTATACTTATGATTTTCAGGTTCTATGGTTTCATAATCCTACCCTTGTTCTAGACCTACCATAGGATTAAGTTGCATTTCAAATTAGCTTACACTATGGTCTGGTTTGCTTCAGAAATCTGAAGACTATGGCTTCAAACTTTTGCATGTACTTGTATCAGTTACAAGACATGTACAAGCCTTACTGGTTAGCCAAGACCATGTTCAACCCATCCACTTAATACTTCAGCATATGTTTATTTTAAAACTACTTAAACATTATAGCTGAACATAACAAGCATGCCAAGGAGAATATATCCACATATCAGATTATATGGTATGCTCACCTTCGTCATAATCCTCTGGCTTATTTCCAGAGTTTTCTACATAAATCAACAACTCACAAGCACATATAATACTTGAGCTTTCTTTACATGTTCTTTTCAAGAAAACAAAGCAAGTTTCAATCCTGGAAATACACAAGACATAAGAGAGTTTGCCTAGATTATTTATTACAATTTAACTTCTACTTCTCTAAAGCATATTAAAACTAGCAAGTTCTTCAAACATCCATAAAGCAAGCTACTCAAGCATCTTTCCCTGCAGCAACACTTTGAACTGCCTCAGTGAAAATGAGACACCCCAAAGATTGCAAAGGCAACAAATAGGGTCAGAAAATATATTATGGTGTGAGTGAAATCATAGTTTATAAATAACTTGTAATTACTAAACACTATGCAGAGATTCATATGTTTGATGCTTATTTAAATTCATACTAAAATCTGAGTACATATATATATACATATAAACTCATACTAACATACATGCACACAAGCATTCATTCATCAACGCAATTCAGTTATATGTACATATACTCCTATGGATTGACTCCCTTAATTCCATAGCTCAATCTTTTAATCCCCATTTATCATTTATTTGGTCTTAACTCTTGCCATTGAACACCATGTGTGCATTGCAAAGGGGCTCAATTCTATTAACCCTTTACACAGAGGCCTATAGGACTTAAAAAAGTCATGCACATACCCATCATCCACCTAATGATGAATAGATCAAGGCACTACTCCTAGATTGGCTTTATAATCTAGAGACCATTCTCATTTTTCTTTCAGGAGATTTTATTAATTCTTGAAATGCATCCTATTATTTTCTTCTTTTCATAAATCAGAGAGCGTTAAACCCATTCAGGGATTTCAGCTAGACATACTAAGTATCCATGTAAAACACCACATCCCATTTTAAGGTTATTTTTATTCAATCATATTTTCTAAGGCTTGCATAAATTTATTTCCAAAAATATTCCCATTTCTTACCTAAATCTGGTGAAGTCATATAAAACATTACATTTATTTTACTGTGAACATAGGGTAAGGTTTTTGAGAAAAACCCATAAAAACATATTAACTTGTGATTTCAACAAATCAGCACATATATATATATATATATATAATATTGCATTGTTCATATCATTTTCTAAAATGAACTAGACATAAGCATGAATCTCCTTATTCACACTGCCTATTTCATTCTTCATTAGTACCCTATTTCTCAGTAAAAATGTTTAACTCACTCCCATATAAAAATTGGATTATAAGTTATAGAATTTCTTTTCTATGATCAGGGTGTTTGTCTTTTCAAAGCATTAATCAAAACAATCAAAACAGATCAAAACATCAACCAAAACTCAGCCAAGACACCAACCATGATCAACATTCATTTATTCAGAGAATAGAATTAAACAAAAACATGATATGATTTTATATAAGTAATATGGCTGCCCTTAACTTGGGTCTTAATACCTTAAATCTCATAAAATAATTAATCACTCACCTTCCTTCTTCTTTCCCCGAGAATGCTTTAACTTGAAAACAGTGTGAGTTTGCTCTTCTTTTTCTTTCTTAAAATATCTTTCTTAAATCCAAATACAAACTGCTGCTTATCCTTTGATTTTTAAAACATTCAGCTAGGGTTTTACTGGAGTAAAAACCCCATTTTATCCCCCACACAAATAAGAGAATTTTGTATATGTTTTTTATGGCTAAATATGCCATTTTCTTTTTGATTCTATTTCAGGTATTTCAGTTGCTTTTCTTCTTTTATGTGTACATGCCATTTGCATGTTTCACCTACACACTATTTTCATGTGACTTGTCTACATTATTTTTATTTTCTTAAGGCAAATCTGAAATGTCCATATGTATATCTTTTTATCAATTAATTTTTTGCTAATGTTTCAAGCCATTTGTTTTCTCTTGTGATTATAAAATGTATTTATACATATATAATATTAATCTGGTTTCATATATTTTAATATTCATAAGAGTTTATTTTATCACTCTACACTCCTCTGGCTACTTATATGCAATATATATATATATATATATATATATGAGATATGTGAATATAAAACTTATTCACACTTAGTTATTTTCCTTCTCATTATTATTTATTGAAGTTATTTTCTCCTCATTATCATTTACTGAAAACAACTATCCTCTTCCTTATTTATTTCACTTATTCTTGATATTTATTTTCAATTTATTTTATTCTTTGAATATTTTCCATTAACTGATTTTTATAAAAATTATTTTTATATCTATAATTTAGGTCTTCACAAATAACGATTGGTTGTTAAAGAGACCGAGATCGAATATGGACATACTCTCTATCGATACCGAAAACCACTTTGACAACTATGTACGCGGTGGAGTTTCCAGAACGAAGTAGGATGGCGGTGACGATCCTAAGGTATATACTTAGACCCAACTCCCATGAGTTGGCATAAGGTGGCTAAAACAGGAGCGATCTCGGACCAGTGAGGTCGCATCTCTTATCGGACGCACTTCTTCGATACCATTCTATTACTTTGTGATTGTTTGGGTGCACCCCTTGATTTGGGAGTGTTGTTCGAGGTGGAGCGGTAGTGGCTGCTATGTGTTTCCATCAGTCCGTGTGCGTGATTGGTATATCTACCCTGGCATTGCCTTGTGTGTCGTGTCACCTACCATATCCGTAACGACCCTAGATTTTTATTTAATTTAAGTTAATAATTAAATAAATTTTTGGATAAAAATAGTAAAATAAATCAATAAAATGGAGTGAGTTTCCCCGGATTCAAGTATATTCTATATAAATCATTTAAAATTAAAATATTGTATACATGTGTATATATAAGAATATATATATCTGTATTTGAACATATCTGACTAAATTTGAAATAATATAATATATATTTGATTTGAATTTAAATCGTAAATAAATGGTTTAATAATAATTTGAGTTTATGAAATATATATATATATGATAAGTACCCACTTGGTGTACTAGTGCTAAAACATAACATACAAGTGTCAATGTTATTTTTTCTTTTGAAATTTAATTTTACAAAACAATGAATTAAAGAAGTATAACCAGATTTATCATTTCAAAACTTAAACTGGAAATAAGAATTTGGGAGTGGATTAAGTCTGGGAATCAAAACTATAAAAACCAAAATGTCTTCATACAAAAGATCAAAGGACTTAAGTAATAAATGGAAATGTCCTTAGTACACAATGTAATATCATCAGCCACCATAGTACCATTTTAGCCACCGAAGGAAAATGTATGTAGCCTCTAAGTAATGCAAGACACAATGTAAAAAAAATATAATATGAAACATAAAGTACACAATGTAATACTTACCAGCCACCAAAATGGATCCAGCCTCCATACGCAAGAGAAAGATCTCTGAATGATTGTTCAAAGAAAAAATATGTATCATCACTTGTACAAACAATATATATATTCACCTGTTAACTCAAATGCATTTATATCAGCCTTCTACTCTTAATTCGTCCATAAAAGCTAAGGAAAAAATCTAAAGTAAATATCATCTTAAAACTTCAACTTAAAACAAAGATTCAACATGAACTACAATACCATCAATTGAAACCAAAGATTAAAATCAAAACAAGGCAAAGTCTTCAGCCTGCAAATTCACAACCTGTTTCAACTGGAAGCAAGCTCTGTTCTCCAGGAATTTGTGAGCAACCTTCTCTTTTAAGCCTAATTTTGTTGATACATTGTGATGCTATGATGAATGTTTGATTTTGTGTGATGATGGAATATTTGAATGAATACAAATAGGCATGTATATATGTAGATATGGATGAGTGCATGTCGAGGTACAAAGCACATAGCTCTGTTCCTAGTTAGTATGTTTTTAAACTTAAGCCAAAAATTCAAATACTCTTTGTAAAGATCAATTTTAGGCTAAGAAACTTGAAAAGGAAATGATGATAACCATATACTTTCCCTTTTAAAAAGAACTGCAAGCAGAAATACTAGGTAAATATCTCGAAAATAAAAGATTACAGTAAAATAAATCAAAGACTCTAAATCTGATGTTCGCAAATTCTTGTTTTGAATTCATATCCTGATTCGAGTTGCAAATTTATGAATTTTAATGATGATATCATGATTTTTAACTTTGGAAATCGCTTGGAAATTAGAGTTGAACTGAATTATGAGAAACATCAATTTCCGATGATCTAGGTGAAATCGAACTTCGAGATCGATTCCAATGGGAGATGACGTGATGTAGATTGTAGGAAAAATGATCGTAGATTTTCTTATTTATTATGGTGGTTGTAATTGATTGGGGTAGGGTTTGAAACAGTGTTTGGTAGACGAAGTTGTCTGGGTCCATACGGCGACGGTGGTGCATCAGTATAGATCGCATAGGGGGAAAGGCTTCGGTGGTTCAATGGGCGTCTATGGTCGTAGCAGTTTGGGCGCAGGTGGTATGGTTTGTCGTCGGCCGATGGTTTTGCCGTTTGTGTTCACCTCAGTTTCAATCGAGATATTGATTTTGGGTTTGATTTCGAATTTCGATGTTTTGCTTCGTCGAGGTGCTTGTTAGGATCGATTGTGGGTTGGTGGGAGCCGGAGAGTTGAACGGCGTCGAGGTTTCTGGTCGTGCACGTGCACGGCGACCATGGTACTGAGCTTTCTGGGTTTGGAGATGAAGACGTTGACTCGAAGTAGTTCGAGTTCCTCTCGTGTTCGAGCTCGGGGATGAAAACGAAATTCTACGTGGGTTAGCTTAAGGATTTGATGTGTTGGCCTGGGTTTTTAAACATAGCAGTTTTGTGCTCAGATTTTTAATTGAGGAAAGGGGTACCAGGTTTTAAAGTTTAAAGTTTTAAGTTTAGTTAAAATAAACTTTGAATCTTAAAGAATTGAAATGGAATTTGGATTTTCAATTAAAATTTTGAATAGAGTTTAGTAAAGCTAAATGTTAAATAAGTAAAGCATAGTTTAAATATGTGAAATTAAAAAGAGATTTGATCTAACTCTTTTAAATTCCTTTAAAACAAAAGTATTATTTAACATGTGATTTTAAAGGTTTCAAAAATGAATTATATTAAATTAACTAATGATTTTGATTGATTAACTACTGATTAGAGATTTATGAATATTAATTAAAATTAATTAATGTTTAATTACTACGAAGGGTTAAGGATAATTAATATAAGTAATTTAAAGTAATTAATTACTTAAAGATAATTTCTTAATTAAAAGAAATTAAATAAATGATTAAATTGATTAATTAAATAATTAAAGGATTAATTAATGTAATTAATCAAGGACAATTAATAAAATGGTAATTAATTAATAAAAGGTTAATTTATTAATTGAGGATAATTAATTAAATAGTGAATTAGATAATTAAAGGTTAATTATTTCATAATTAAAGGTTGATGAATTTTAATTAAAGGTTAATTAATTATAATCGTTTTGGGATTAAAGAATAATTTATCAAAACGATTTGTAATTTATTAATAATTGATTAACCAGGATTAGAAATTTTTCATAAGAATATAATCTAATTTGAATTAATCAGATATTAACTGACCTTACTTATGAATGTTGGATTCTATTGATTTAACTGTTTGATATTTCCTGATATATGATGCTTTGTGATACACCCTGATTTATGTTGTGATATGTGATTTATTATCTGTGAAATTTATATATCTGTGGTCTGTGCATGAATGATAAGCGTTTTAGTTTATATCGCTTATAAACTATATTTCTATATTCTGATATGTGATGATTCATTGTGTTGCACTATTGTGTGTGAAACCCCTGGACTACACTTTTACACACACAAATATGGATTTCACGTGGAAATCGGTTAAGTCACAGATAATTTAAATTTGATGTTTTTGAAATGGAAATTTTAATTTCAATTGATTTTGAAATTGGAAATTTGGGTTTGAAGTGAAAAGCTATTGAAATAGAATTTCAAAGATAAAGGTTATTTTGAATAACTTAATCGAGTTTTGAAAATTTAAATAATTTGATTTAAATTTGAATTCAATTTTGAAATTGAATCCAACGATTTGAAACTAGGGATTGAAAATGTTATAAATGTGTTTATCTAAATTTAAACCATTTAAAAATGTAATTTTGAGAATTTGGATTTAACCCAAAGACTTTAACTCGTATGAATGAATCAGATTTTCTGAAATGAAACTGTTGTTTTAAAAGAATAAAAGCTTTCAGATAAGAAATGAAATTCCAGTTTAATTCAAGGAATTTCAAGATTGAATTGAAAAATGGTTTTCCAAGTTATGAATGAATTCTTTTTGAAAGCTATGAATTAAATCGGTTTATTTTTAACAGATTTAAAATAATGATTTATCTAAACCATTCGAAATGAAATTGTTTTGAAAGCTATAAGTTAAATCTTTGATTTAAAGATTTAGCGGGTTAAACTGAAATGGAAATTGATTTAGAAAATCTGCGAATGAATCTTTTATTTAAAAGATTTAAATGTGGAAATTGTTTAAACCGTTGAAGGTTGTTTAAAATAAATCTTTTTGTTGAAAAGACTTGAAATGGTAATCGATGGAAACCATTTAAAAAAGAAGTTGAATTATTAAGTTGTGACTTAATTGAAATCCCATATCCATATGTTTTAAATATTTCGCTCACTATTCGGGTTAACCGGGAAAGGACCTTTGGGTCGTATAACCCATTCCGAATATGTGATACGTCGTTATGGATGGCATTTGATGACCGGTGTTGAAGACCGGATATTTTTGAAAACGAAAGGATTACCGTCGAGTTACTCTGCATCGGCTGATCCCCGATATAGAGGTTTTATCACCCTCAGTGACGGGAAGTCCGGACGTGATTGGAAATTATCCGGATTTGCAAGGGCTTCGTGAGAAGTGCCTTCGGTTCTGTTCGAACCCGGAACAGACTTGTATGGATACATGTCTGACATTACATTTTGAGATATAAAGCCGATTTCTTTCAAATACATCTCTGTTGGTGGCGGAGAATTTATTCTCTTAGCTTAACACCCTTCTCTGAGACGTACGAGCTCAGAGGTTATGTAGTTGAAATTTATCAGCGATATATCCCAATTTGTTAATGTGGCATGCTGAGTGTTGCTGTGTGATGATCAGTGTTTGATCATTTGTGATATGATCATTTGTTTGATCATTTATCTTTGTGATCATAGGTTGATCATCTGTTGACCCAAAGCATGGCTTTGTGACAAAGCGTAGCTTTGTGGACGAGACTTCGTCGGACCTCACACCCCGGAAATGGTAAAAACAGGAAGGATGCGGCAAGGTTCTAGGGAGTAGCGCCCCTTAGTGTATGTCATTCCTTCTGGATAAAGGTGGTATCATGGTATGGAGCCCAGATACTTAACCTATGTGGTTACTGCATTATTATTATTATGTGGTTGTTGGAAATCGAGGATCCTCGGGAAGATCGGTGACGATCGGGGGATGGCATACGCGTGTCAGTATTTACCTATTTTTGCAGAGGTAACCCGACCTTGTGTTGGCAGATATCCGGTTAGGTTCTCGGGACGTCATTCCAGAGGCGTTTCCATGTGGCAATGGAAAGTTCCTTGGCCTGACCATTTGTTGGAAATCCAATTCCCAATACGAACTTTGTACGGTTTTAGTTGTAGAACCTGCCATCTAATATGGTAGCTATAATAGGCATACTATAATGGTACGTATGTTGGCTAAGATTGATATTATACTTTCGAAATATTTTCCACTATGCACTAATAATAATATCAAATGATTTGATTTTGCGTAGTAAGCATCTTTGACTATCATAAGGAGAAATCTCCTCCAATTCCGCGTTTGCATTGTGTGTGTGGCGGGAGGCCTTATGGTAGTTTCATTTTCCAAAAGCATTGCGAATTGACTTTAAATTCTCTGCTATTTGTTTTTAAAGATAAACTGTTTTTGTTGCTCACACCAGTCCCACGACTGACTCGGAGTTTATTGTTCCCTTCCTAAACTCTAGGTGCCCACCATTTTCCACACGGGCAGTCTAGAGTTGGGTTTCTCAGATATTCAGGTTGAGTAGATTATCTGGAGCTAGTCAGTCCTTAGACGATTGACCTTGCTTTTCGCTAGCTATGGATTGGAGCATTCTATTGGAGATATTCTATCCGTTGTTGATGTTATTGTTTTCTGTCCGCTGCTATTTGTTGTATCATATCCCTGATGTATATTGATATTCATTGTATCATTCTGTTGTATCAGATATTGTATATCATTGTATTATTCTTTTCTTCCGCTGTGTTATTTACTTAACTGTGTTATAAGCTCCGGCGACTCGGATTTGAACGGTCGAATCTACGGCATTCGAGTACGATGTAAAGTATGGATGTTGATTTTCGAGCGGGCAAAATCCGTCTCGTTACATTTGGTATCAGAGCTAAGGTTGAACTTTAGCGCAGGAGTATAACACGTTAAGTAGCTCATTAGAGATAGAGTGAAGTAAACTCTAGAATGAGTGTCCTCAGATATCTGTTCGAATGCCTCAGTAAATTCTCTTACTATCCATAGATAGTGAGTATGAGTGCAAGAAGAGGATTGGATAGGGGATAGAGAAATCCGACTAGAAATGGTCAATACTCTGTAACAACAAGGAAGTAATCTTTTCTCTATCAATCTCTTTTGTTCAGCATTTTTTCTCAATTCTTCGATAATTTCTAGTAGGTCCAGGAATAAATTCAATATATTAAAATGGGATATAAACTCCGGATGGACCAAAATTGTTTGTATGGATGAATTGGTTGCTTTGTTTGCTATGGTTGATAGGTATAATTTAGTTTCTAAACTAAAAGTAAATTTTTTTTAGGAATGGTATCCATATATCTATCTATTCTTTGGGTCCCGATATGTTCTACGAATGGTTAGTTATCCTTTCGAACTAACCGATGCCACTACATACTTCGTAGATCTGGATAACCCGAGTATTTTGTTGATTGTTAAACAGATTCGTTCTCGTACTTGATTTTGATATTATGATTTGGTAAGCCAAATGCAGAATAGATATTCAGTTTGATTTGATGAAACATTCTTCATCTGTCTTTGTTTTCGTGCCTGTGAATTTCGAGGACGAAATTCTTTTAAGGGGGGAAGTTTGTAACGACCCTAGATTTTTATTTAATTTAAGTTAATAATTAAATAAATTTTTGGATAAAAATAGTAAAATAAATCGATAAAATGGAGTGAGTTTCCCCGAATTCAAGTATATTCTATATAAATCATTTAAAATTAAAATATTGTATACATGTGTATATATGAGAATATATATATCTGTATTTGAACATATCTGACTAAATTTGAAATAATATAATATATATTTGATTTGAATTTAAATCGTAAATAAATGGTTTAATAATAATTTGAGTTTATGAAATATATATATATGATAAGTAACCACTTGGTGTACTAGTGCTAAAACATAATATACAAGTGTCAATGTTATTTTTTCTTTTGAAATTTAATTTACAAAACAATGAATTAAAGAAGTATAACCAGATTTATCATTTCAAAACTTAAACTGGAAATAAGAATTTGGGAGTGGATTAAGTCTGGGAATCAAAACTATAAAAACCAAAATGTCTTCATACAAAAGATCAAAGGACTTAAGTAATAAATGGAAATGTCCTTAGTACACAATGTAATATCATCAGCCACCATAGTACCATCTTAGCCACCGAAGGAAAATATATGTAGCCTCTAAGTAATGCAAGACACAATGTAAAAAAATATAATATGAAACATAAAGTACACAATGTAATACTTACCAGCCACCAAAATGTTTCCAGCCTCCATACGCAAGAGAAAGATCTCTGAATGATTGTACAAAGAAAAAATATGTATCATCACTTGTACAAACAATATATATATTAACCTGTTAACTCAAATGCATTTATATCAGCCTTCTACTCTTAATTCGTCCATAAAAGCTAAGGCAAAAATCTAAAGTAAATATCATCTTAAAACTTCAACTTAAAACAAAGATTCAACATGAACTACAATACCATCAATTGAAACCAAAGATTAAAATCAAAACAAGGCAAAGTCTTCAGCCTGCAAATTCACAACCTGTTTCAACTGGAAGCAAGCTCTGTTCTCCAGGAATTTGTGAGAAACCTTCTCTTTTAAGCCTAATTTTGTTGATACATTGTGATGCTATGATGAATGTTTGATTTTGTGTGATGATGGAATATCTGAATGAATACAAATAGGCATGTATATATGTAGATATGGATGAGTGCATGTCGGGGTACAAAGCACATAGCTCTGTTCCTAGTTAGTATGTTTTCAAACTTAAGCCAAAAATTCAAATACTCTTAGTAAAGATCAATATTAGGCTAAGAAACTTGAAAAGGAAATGATGATAACCATATACTTTCCCTTTTAAAAAGAACTGCAAGTAGAAATACTAGGTAAATATCTCGAAAATAAAAGATTACAGTAAAATAAATCAAAGACTCTAAATCTGATGTTCGCAAATTCTTGTTTTGAATTCATATCCTGATTCGAGTTGCAAATTTATGAATTTTAATGATGATATCATGATTTTTAACTTTGGAAATCGCTTGGAAATTAGAGTTGAACTGAATTATGAGAAACATCAATTTTCGATGATCTAGGTGAAATCGAACTTCGAGATCGATTCCAATGGGAGATGACGTGATGTAGATTGTAGGAAAAATGATCGTAGATTTTCTTATTTATTATGGTGGTCGTAATTGATCGAGGTAGGGTTTGAAACAGTGTTTGGTAGACGAAGTTGTATGGGTCCATACGGCGACGGTGGCGCATCGGTATAGATCGCATAGGGGGGAAAGGCTTCGGTGGTTCAATGGGCGTCTGTGGTCGTAGCAGTTTGGGCGCAGGTGGTATGGTTTGTTGTCGGCCGATGGTTTTGCCGTTTGTGTTCACCTTAGTTTCGATCGAGATATTGATTTTGGGTTTGATTTCGAATTTCGCTGTTTTGCTTCGTCGAGGTGCTTGTTAGGATCGATTGTGGGTTGGTGGGAGCCGGAGAGTTGAACGGCATCGAGGTTTCTGGTCGTGCACGTGCACGGCGACCATGGTACTGAGCTTTCTGGGTTTGGAGATGAAGACGTTGACTCGAAGTAGTTCGAGTTCCTCTCGTGTTCGAGCTCGGGGATGAAAACGAAATTTTACGTGGGTTAGGTTGAGGATTTGATGTGTTGGCCTGGGTTTTTAAACATAGCAGTTTTGTGCTCAGATTTTTAATTGAGGAAAGGGGTACCAGGTTTTAAAGTTTAAAGTTTTAAGTTTAGTTAAAATAAACTTTGAATCTTAAAGAATTGAAATGGAATTTGGATTTTTAATTAAAATTTTAAATAGAGTTTTGTAAAACTAAATGTTAAATAAGTAAAGCATAGTTTAAATATGTGAAATTAAAAAGAGATTTGATCTAACTCTTTTAAATTCCTTTAAAACAAAAGTATTATTTAACATGTGATTTTAAAGGTTTCAAAAATGAATTATATTAAATTAACTAATGATTTTGATTAATTAACTACTGATTAGAGATTTATGAATATTAATTAAAAGTAATTAATGTTTAATTACTATGAAGGGTTAAGGATAATTAATATAAGTAATTTAAAGTAATTAATTACTTAAAGATAATTTCTTAATTAAAAGAAATTAAATAAATGATTAAATTGATTAATTAAATAATTAAAGGATTAATTAATGTAATTAATCAAGGACAATTAATAAAATGGTAATTAATTAATAAAAGGTTAATTTATTAATTGAGGATAATTAATTAAATAGTGAATTAGATAATTAAAGGTTAATTATTTCATAATTAAAGGTTGATGAATTTTAATTAAAGGTTAATTAATTATAATCGTTTTGGGATTAAAGAATAATTTATCAAAACGATTTGTAATTTATTAATAATTGATTAACCAGGATTAGAAATTTTTCATAAGAAATTAATCTAATTTGAATTAATCAGATATTAACTGACCTTACTTATGAATGTTGGATTCTATTGATTTAACTGTTTGATATTTCCTGATATATGATGCTTTGTGATACACCCTGATTTATGCTGTGATATGTGATTTATTATCTGTGATATTTATATATCTATGGTCTGTGCATGAATGATAAGCGTTTTAGTTTATATCGCTTATAAACTATATTTCTATATTCTGATATGTGATGATTCATTGTGTTGCACTATTGTGTGTGAAACCCCTGGACTACACTTTTACACACACAAATATGGATTTCACGTGGAAATCGGTTAAGTCACAGATAATTTAAATTTGATGTTTTTGAAATGGAAATTTTAATTTCAATTGATTTTGAAATTGGAAATTTGGGTTTGAAGTGAAAAGCTTTTGAAATAGAATTTCAAAGATAAAGGTTATTTTGAATAACTTAATCGAAAATTTAAATAATTTGATTTAAATTTGAATTCAATTTTGAAATTGAATCCTATGATTTGAAACTAGGGATTGAAAATGTTATAAATGTGTTTATCTAAATTTAAACCATTTAAAAATGTAATTTTGAGAATTTGGATTTAACCCAAAGACTTTAACTCGTATGAATGAATCAGATTTTCTGAAATGAAACTGTTGTTTTAAAAGAATAAAAGCTTTCAGATAAGAAATGAAATTCCAGTTTAATTAAAGGAATTTCAAGATTGAATTGAAAAATGGTTTTCCAAGTTATGAATGAATTCTTTTTGAAAGCTATGAATTAAATCGGTTTATTTTTAACAGATTTAAAATAATGATTTATCTAAACCATTCGAAATGAAATTGTTTTGAAAGCTATAAGTTAAATATTTGATTTAAAGATTTAACGGGTTAAACTGAAATGGAAATTGATTTAGAAAATCTGTGAATGAATCTTTTATTTAAAAGATTTAAATGTGGAAATTGTTTAAACCGTTGAAGGTTGTTTAAAATAAATCTTTTTGTTGAAAAGACTTGAAATGGTAATCGATGGAAACCATTTAAAAAAGAAGTTGAATTATTAAGTTGTGACTTAATTGAAATCCCATATCCATATGTTTTAAATATTTCGCTCACTATTCGGGTTAACCGGGAAAGGACCTTTGGGTCGTATAACCCATTCCGAATATGTGATACGTCGTTATGGATGGCATTTGATGACCGGTGTTGTAGACCGGATATTTTTGAAAACGGAAGGATTACCGTCGAGTTACTCTGCATCGGCTGATCCCCGATATAGAGGTTTTATCACCCTTAGTGACGGGAAGTCCGGACGTGATTGGAAATTATTCGGATTTGCAAGGGCTTCGTGAGAAGTGCCTTCGGTTCTGTAAGAACCCGGAACATACTTGTATGGATACAAGTCTGACATTACATTTTGAGATATAAAGCCGATTTCTTTCAAATACATCTCTGTTGGTGGCGGAGAATTTATTCTCTTAGCTTAACACCATTCTCTGAGACGTACGAGCTCAGAGGTTATGTAGTTGAAATTTATCAGCGATATATCCCAATTTGGTAATGTGGCATGCTGAGTGTTGCTGTGTGATGATCAGTGTTTGATCATTTGTGATATGATCATTTATCTTTGTGATCATAGGTTGATCATCTGTTGACCCAAAGCATGGCTTTGTGACAAAGCGTAGCTTTGTGGACGAGACTTCGTCGGACCTCACACCCCGGAAATGGTCAAAACAGGAAGGATGCGGCAAGGTTCTAGGGAGTAGCGCCCCTTAGTGTATGTCATTCCTTCTGGATAAAGGTGGTATCATGGTATGGAGCCCAGATACTTAACCTATGTGGTTACTGCATTATTATTATTATGTGGTTGTTGGAAATCGAGGATCCTCGGGAAGATCGGTGACGATCGGGGGATGGCATACGCGTGTCAGTAGTTACCTATTTTTGCAGAGGTAACCCGACCTTGTGTTGGCAGAGATCCGGTTAGGTTCTCGGGACGTCATTCCAGAGGCGTTTCCATGTGGCAATGGGAAGTTCCTTGGCCTGACCATTTGTTGGAAATCCAATTCCCAATACGAACTTTGTACGGTTTTAGTTGTAGAACCTGCCATCTAATATAGTAGCTATAGTAGGCATACTATAATGGTACGTATGTTGGCTAAGATTGATATTATACTTTCGAAATATTTTCCACTATGCACTAATAATAATATCAAATGATTTGATTTTGCGTAGTAAGCATCTTTGACTATCATAAGGAGAAATCTCCTCCAATTCTGCGTTTGCATTGTGTGTGTGGCGGGAGGCCTTATGGTAGTTTCATTTTCCAAAAGCATTGCGAATTGACTTTAAATTCTCTGCTATATGTTTTTAAAGATAAACTGTTTTTGTTGCTCACACCAGTCCCACGACTGACTCGGAGTTTATTGTTCCCTTCCTTTACTCTAGGTGCCCACCATTTTCCACATGAGCAGTCTAGAGTTGGGTTTCTCAGATATTCAGGTTGAGTAGATTATCTGGAGCTAGTCAGTCCTTAGACGACTGACCTTGCTTTTCGCTAGCTATGGATTAGAGCATTCTATTAGAGATATTCTATCCGTTGCTGATGTTATTGTTTTCTGTCCGCTGCTATTTGTTGTATCATATCCCTGATGTATATTGATATTCATTGTATCATTCTGTTGTATCAGATATTGTATATCAATGTATTATTCTTTTCTTCCGCTGTGTTATTTACTTAACTGTGTTATAAGCTCCGGCGACCCGGATTTGAACGGTCGAATCTACGGCATTCGAGTATGATGTAAAGTATGGATGTCGATTTTTGAGCGGGCAAAATCCGTCTCGTTACAATATCGAGCTTTACTACGAGTTATGATTTCTCCAATAGCCTGTGGAGTATCGAGGGTAGCCCCCATTTTGGGAGTACGCTAATACTGGATATGATGCAGCATGGAAAGAAGTCTTAGGTCGCTCACGACCTAAGAAGGAGATTAACGAGTTAGCATGTCATGAAAAATTGTGGAAAGGTCAAGTTTTAGGTCGCAACCGACCTAACAAAGCTTTTAAGTCGTATCAACGACTTAGTGAAGATCGGCAACGACCTAGTGGGAAGGTGCGAGCTAACGAGGTGCTGGAACGACCTAACATGTTCTTAGGTCGCGTACGACCTAACGAGCTAAGGCATAAGTCGTGGGAACGACCTATCAGGTCACCAGGGAAAGAGCTACGACCTAACATGCTTTTAGGTCACGTACGACCTAGCGAGATAGGAAAGAGGGTGCTCGCACGTGCTAGAAGAATACGACCTAAGTTAGGTCGCGGAGTTTTGATTCGACCTATGTTAGGTCGCACGAGAAGGTCACAACCTGTGATAGGTCGCTGGGTAATCTGGGAAGATAAGTCGCGAAGTCTTAAGTCGCAAGGCTTAGGTCGCGAAGTTTCTGAAGCCACTATTTTTAGGTCGCAAAGCTACGGATGTCGTCCATTCTTTAAGTCGCTGAAGTATAAGGACCGTTGATCTCTTTAAGACGATGATTTGGGATGCCGCAAAGTTTTTAAGTCGCTGAAGCTCTGGATGCCGTAGATTCTTATGCCGAGTTAATCTAAACCGTTAAAGCTTAAGTCGCTGGAAGATAACTGCTAAGTCGCTCTTGGAGTATGTGAGTTGTATTCTCAAGTCGTAAGTCGCAGTATGTTTTTAGGTCGTGTACGACCTATGTAAGACGTTGTAAGGTGTTGTCTTTTCTTATGTTGTAATATTTTAGGTCGCTGTCGACCTATACTAAGTCGTGTCTGTTAAGCCGCATGTATAATGGGTCTTGTGATGTAACTATGTTAAGTCGCGTAAGTTTTTAGGTCGCGTGAGCTTAGGTCGTAGGTCGCACGCGACCTAAGAGTTGTCATTTTTCTGTTGTAATTGTTGTAGCCTATAAATAGGCAAGTGGAGTCATTTTGTAAGGTTGTTGATTTTTGAATAAAATTCTCTTTTGATTGCTGTGTGCTTTCATCTAAATTGGTAGTTGAGTGTAATCTCCTATCTCCTCTTTCGGATAATCGAGTGCGCTCGATTCAACGATTGTAGAAGCCGATTCGCGGAATCTAGTGCGCTAGATCAACGCTCGAAGAATTGAAGATCTTTGAACCCGGTATCGTGCGCGATCAACGAGTTCGGGATAGCTAGAGTTCGGTATCTTCGGATCAACGAATTTGGGCAATTCAGTATCTTCCAACCCATCGATTACTACTTTCACCGATTGAAGTTTGTTTTGAATAATCCGCTGCGTTAGTTTTTGGTATCAGAGCCTGTTCTAACCAATCATAGTTAGATCGAGACTTGGAGCCTAATCATTTTGAAGTTGAAGTTGTTTGGCCGAGAAGTTTGAAGTTTGAGCCGTGACCAAAAGGAAGAAGTGATCATCATTGTTCGAAGTTGTTTGATCGGATTTGTATTGGAGGCCGAAACTTTGTCCATCGTGTTCATCGCGATTTGCTACAAAGTGGAAGTTTTCGATCCGTTTCATTTTGGATCAAAGTCCGAAAAGTGTTTGAATTTTGAAGTGTAGAAGTGTTTGTAAAGATTTCAAGTATGCCGCCAAGAAGAGCTAATCGCCACCAAAACGTAGAAGCTTTGTATCGAAGAGAAGAGGCTGATGAGATGGAGCAAAGAATCAATGAAAACTTTAGTGAAAAGCTTAACGAAGGAATTGGCCGGTTAGAGAAGCTTATGACGGAAATGAATCAAAATCGGAGAAGGGTTTCACCTGAATCTAACCATGGGGGTAGTAGAGTCTCGCCACATTCCAATCGAGACAGAAGTGTTGAAAATGATCAAGGGCGTGGGAGGAACGTGAATGATCGTGAACGGAGGAATGTAGATAGGAGGGATGATGGTGGTAGACGTAATGGTAGTAGAGATGTGGGTGGACAAGATAGACAACGATATACATCTGATTTTGAAGAGGAGTATGATGATGGTAGTGTTCGAGGACAAGGAAGAAATTACTCTGAGTATGATCACAAGTGGGAGTCGGGGATGAAGACTGAAATTCCTGAATTCAAAGGTGGTATGCAAGCGGAGGAATTTCTAGATTGGATAGCTAATGTTGAAGAGATTTTTGACTTCAAGGAAGTTCCAGAACATCGTAGAGTGAAGTTGGTTGCTACAAGGTTAAGGGGTAGAGCTTTGGCATGGTGGTAGCAAACCAAACTTACACGTGAACGAATGGGAAAGTCAAAAGTTGAATCTTGGGAGAAGATGAAGAAATTGATGAAAGCAACGTTCTTACCTTACAATTATCAATCTTTGATGTATCAACGTTTGCAGAACTTGAGACAAGGGACGAAATCTGTGAATGACTATGCTGATGAATTCTATCAACTTATTGCAAGGAATGATATTATGGAAGCGGAAGAGCAGCTGACATCTAGATTCATTGGGGGATTGAGAATGCAGATTCATGATATGGTTAATATGTTCGATCCAAGATCTGTGGCAGAAGCACATCAGAAAGCGTTGGCTTGGGAAAAGCAAGGGAGACGAGGAGGTGGTGTGTTTACTAACTCTAACAATCAAGCGAAGGGTGTTGGTGGAAGTTCTAATGTTTCTAAACCTATCAGTAGACCAGTGGTGAAGGAGGTTGAGAAGGCAAGGGTTAACAATGGTTTCAAATGTTACAATTGTCAGGAATTGGGTCATAAAAGCAGTGAGTGTCCAAAGCCGAAGAAACGAACCATGATTGTAGAAGTTGAAGAGGAGGATGTTGATGGGGATTGTTCTAGTCCAGTTGAGGAAGATGAACAGGATATTGCGTCAGGAGATGAAGGTTGTAATCTAATGCTGAGAAGATCATGTTTGACACCGAAGCAGGAGGAGGCTAGTTGGTTGAGGAGTAATATCTTTCAGTCGACATGCACTATACTGGGGAAGGTGTGTAAATTTGTGATTGACGCAGGAAGCTGTGATAATATTATCTCAACCGAGGCTGTGACAAAATTGAAGTTAAAGACAGAGAAGCATCCTAATCCATACAAGTTAGCATGGTTGAGAAAAGGAGGAGAAGTGAAAGTGGATAGACGAGTTCGTGTTCCATTCTCTATTGGGAAGAAATACAAAGATGAAATATGGTGTGATGTAGTAGAGATGGATGTTTGCCACTTGCTTTTGGGAAGACCATGGCAGTATGATCGAGCAGTACAACATGACGGTCGGACCAATAGCTACAGCTTTATGTTTGAAGGCACGAAGATTATCTTAGTTCCAAAGAAGAGACAACCAGGGGAAAGAAAGTCAGAAGAGATTGAAGAACTGAAGACTTTGCTATCTTTGAAAGAGTTTGTTAAGGAGGTTGAGGAAGAGCCGGAAGTATTCTTGTTGATTGGGCGAGAGAACAGTGAAGAGGTTGAAATACCAGAAGAAGCAAAGCCAGTTTTGAAAGAATTTGAGGATGTATTTCCAGATGAGTTACCAAAGGAGTTACCGCCTTTGAGAGACATACAACATCAAATCGATCTTGTTCCGGGAGCAGTTTTGCCACACAGACCACATTATCGAATGAGTCTGAAGGAACATGAAGAGTTGCGGAGGCATGTAGAGGAATTGCTTGAGCAGGGGCGTGTGCAGGAGAGTTTAAGTCCTTGTGCTGTACCAGCTTTATTGGTACCCAAAAAGGATGGAACGTGGAGGATGTGCACCGACAGTAGAGCATTGAATAAGATCACAATCAGATACAAATTTCCAATGCCGAGGCTTGATGATTTGTTGGATCAGATCAGTGGGTCCGTAATCTTTTATAAGATTGACTTGAAGAGCGGTTATCATCAGATTCGCATTAGACCAAGGGATGAATGGAAGACTGCTTTTAAAACCAGGGAAGGTCTATACGAATGGTTGGTAATGCCGTTTGGCTTATCAAATGCACCGAGTACATTTATGAGGGTGATGAATCAAATTTTCCGACCGTACATTGGAAAATTTGTGGTGGTTTACTTCGATGACATTCTAATCTACAGTGCTAGTAAAGAAGAGCATGTTCAACATTTGAAGAAAGTGTTAATTATTCTTCGTGAAGAACAATTCTATGCTGCTACAAAGAAGTGTGTCTTTATGGCGAGGAGTGTTCTATTTTTGGGATATGTTGTGTCGGAAGAAGGAATACAGGTTGACCAAAGTAAAATCGAAGCTATTAGAGATTGGCCGCAGCCCAAAACGATAACGGAAGTTCCTAGTTTTTACGGGTTGGCTTCATTTTATCGAAGGTTTATTCCACACTTTAGTAGTTTGATGGCGCATGTTACGGATTGTATGAAGGGTAAACAGTTTGCATGGACAGAGGAAGCAGGGAATGCTTTTGGGAAGATCAAGGAGTTGCTGACATCTGCACCAATTCTTGTATTACCTGATTTTCAGTTGTTGTTTGAGCTACACACTGATGCGTCGAAGGTTGGAATTGGAGGAGTGTTGAGTTAGAGGGGACGTCCTATAGCCTATTTCAGTGAGAAGTTGTCAGGAGCAAAGATGCGATACAGTACATATGATGTGGAGTTTTATGCTGTTGTGCAAGCTATTAAACACTGGAGGCATTATCTATTTCAGAAAGAGTTTGTTCTGTATACTGATCATGAAGCGTTGAAGCATTTGCAAGGGCAAGATAAGATTTCAGCGAGACATGCATCGTGGATTTCATATCTGCAACAGTTTACTTTCGTTGTGAAGCACAAATCAGGAGTGACGAATCGAGTGGCTGATGCTTTAAGTAGGAGGAGTCATTTTTTGACAACGATGAAAGTTGAAGTGACTGGTTTTGAATTATTGCCGGAGCAGATTGCAGAAGACTCTTATTTTAAGAAATTTGTTGAAAGGGACAATGAAGGAAAGACTAATGAGTTTATGATGATTAATGGTTTTCTTTTTAAAGGAAATCGATTGTGCATACCGGAGGGTAGTCTGAGAATGAAGATTATCAAGGAGTTACACGAAGAAGGACACGTGGGTAGAGACCGTACATTACAGTTGATTTCACAATCTTACTTTTGGCCATCAATGAGGAAAGAGGTGGAGAGGTTTGTGGAACGATGTCATATTTGTCAGGTTTCGAAAGGAACTGCGACTAATGCTGGTTTATATATGCCGTTACCGGTACCGACTAAACCATGGATTGATGTGAGTATGGATTTTGTGTTGGGGCTGCCAAGAACACAGCGAGGAAACGATTCCATCTATGTGGTAGTGGATCGATTTTCGAAGATGGCACATTTTATTGCTTGTAAAAAGACGGTAGATGCTGTTCATGTTGCTCAATTGTTTTTCAAGGAGATCTATCGACTTCATGGATTGCCATAATCTATTGTGTCGGATAGAGATACTCGGTTTCTGAGTCACTTTTGGTTGAGTTTGTGGAAAATGGTGGGAACGAAGCTGAGGTTTAGTAGTGCTTATCACCCGCAAACAGATGGACAGACCGAGGTTGTGAACAGATCATTGGGAAACTAGTTGAGGTGTCTTGTTCAAGATAATCTGAAGAGTTGGGATATGAAGTTATGCCAGGCAGAGTTTGCCCATAATCATGTTGTGAATCGAAGTACTGGGTTCAGTCCATTCCAGATTGTTTATTCGAGCTTACCGAAAGGGCCGTTGGATTTAACGGTGATACCACACTCAAAGGGGACAATTAAGAAAGCTGCTGATTTTGTTGAAGGGCTGACGGAATGTCATAAAATCGTTCAAGAACGATTAGAGAAAGCAAATGAGAAGTATAAACAATCTGCAGATTTGAAACGAAGGAATGTTGAATTTCATGAAGGTGATCTGGTTTATGCAGTATTAACGAAAGATTGTTTTCCAGTAGGCGCGTATAACAAATTGAAAGCCAGAAAAATTGGTCCGGTAGAAATCGTAAAACGAATTAATGAAAATGCTTATAAATTGAAGCTGCCAGATGATGTGTATACGTCTGACATGTTCAATGTTAAACATCTCGTACCATATCATAGAGATGAACGAGCTGAGGTGGCAGAAGTTACAAATTCGAGGACGAATTTCTCTCAACCTGGGGAGGATGATGCAGCATGGAAAGAAGACTTAGGTCGCTCACGACCTAAGAAGGAGATTAACGAGTTAGCATGTCATGAAAAATTGTGGAAAGGTCAAGTTTTAGGTCGCAACCGATCTAACAAAGCTTTTAAGTCGTATCAACGACTTAGTGAAGATCGGCAACGACCTAGTGGGAAGGTGCGAGCTAACGAGGTGCTGGAACGACCTAACATGTTCTTAGGTCGCGTACGACCTAACGAGCTAAGGCATAAGTCGTGGGAACGACCTATCAGGTCACCAGGGAAAGAGCTACGACCTAACATGCTTTTAGGTCGCGTACGACCTAGCGAGATAGGAAAGAGGGTGCTCGCACGTGCTAGAAGAATACGACCTAAGTTAGGTCGCGGAGTTTTGATTCGACCTATGTTAGGTCGCACGAGAAGATCACAACCTGTGATAGGTCGCTGGGTAATCTGGGAAGATAAGTCGCGAAGTCTTAAGTCGCAAGGCTTAGGTCGCGAAGTTTTTGAAGCCACTATTTTTAGTTCGCAAAGCTACGGATGTCGTCCATTCTTTAAGTCGCTGAAGTATGAGGACCGTTGATCTCTTTAAGACGATGATTTGGGATGCCGCAAAGTTTTTAAGTCGCTGAAGCTCTAGATGCCGTAGATTCTTATGCCGAGTTAATCTAAACCGTTAAAGCTTAAGTCGTTGGAAGATAACTGCTAAGTCGCTCCTGGAGTATGTGAGTTGTATTCTCAAGTCGTAAGTCGCAGTATGTTTTTAGGTCGTGTACGACCTATGTAAGACGTTGTAAGGTGTTGTCTTTTCTTATGTTGTAATATTTTAGGTCGCTGTCGACCTATACTAAGTCGTGTCTGTTAAGCCGCATGTATAATAGGTCTTGTGATGTAACTATGTTAAGTCGCGTAAGTTTTTAGGTCGCGTGAGCTTAGGTCGTAGGTCGCACGCGACCTAAGAGTTGTCATTTTTCTGTTGTAATTGTTGTAGCCTATAAATAGGCAAGTGGAGTCATTTTGTAAGGTTGTTGATTTTTGAATAAAATTCTCTTTTGATTGCTGTGTGCTTTCATCTAAATTGGTAGTTGAGTGTAATCTCCTATCTCCTCTTTCGGATAATCGAGTGCGCTCGATTCAACGATTGTAGAAGCCGATTCGTGGAATCTAGTGCGCTAGATCAACGCTCGAAGAATTGAAGATCTTTGAACCCGGTATCGTGCGCGATGAACGAGTTCGGGATAGCTAGAGTTCGGTATCTTCGGATCAACGAATTCGGGCAATTCAGTATCTTCCAACCCATCGATTACTACTTTCACCGATTGAAGTTTGTTTTGAATAATCCGCTGCGTCAGGATAGACTACTAGGACTATTACGTGTTAAGGTGGAAAATGTAAAGCCTTAATGCTATTTAAAAGTATGTTTATTTTATATTAGACATTATTATAATAGCGAATATTATTACATATTAGATAGTTTAACGGATCCTTAGAGGATGGTTATCCCAAACATCCTTTGAGTTACTCGTATTTCAGTTGATATTTCACTTGAGTTGGATTTATTGATATAAGAATGTTAATCCTGACTCGAGTGTTTTGTGTTTTGCTTTACGCTCGGGTTAGACTGAGTGATACAGTATTCGAGACTCACCTTTGGAGTTGGAGCTTCTCTTGGAGATCCAGCTATCTATCCTGCTTTCAGTTATTCAGTCGATTCCAATGATGCATTCAGATCTTGTATTTGATTATTGTATTGAGACATCTATGTACTCATGACTTTTGTTGTATCTTGTTTAACTCTGTTATATATGTATAGTAGCTTCATGAACTACTATTCTTTTGTTTCCGCTGTATTATTGTTATATTACTCTATGTCTGTGATCTGTGATTATTTTATTTACTGTATATGCTGAGTTTTGCCAAATTTTATTTACAATCCATTGTTTTGAATTATTCAAGTCCGGCATGTGTGGATTTATTGTCGATTTGAATGGTCCAAAATACTAGGTAGTTACAATTAACCTTTATTATTTAAATTGATTGAAATTACGTTAACACAGTATAGTAGTCGATTACATTCAATCAATATTAGCAAATTATATGTTAATACGTGTTACCATCTTTTATCTAATTAAAATTAGTTGTTTTAAGATTTATCTTAAGGTCAAAATTTCTAATCTAATAAGATTCAATTTAATAAATCATAAATTTTAATTTCTGACAATATTAAAGTTCAAAACCTTATTAAATTTAATATTTTTAATTATCAAAAATACGGGTTGTTATAGTCTCCCCCACTCAAAACTTTTCGTCCTCGAAAAGGAACAAGAAGGAATCAAGGAATTTGAAATATTTTATTCAAAATAATCAATTTATAAAAAATTTAACTTACATAGTTAAGTTTAATATAAATTTGAAAATAACTCAACTTCGATGAAAAATTTCGGCAGTATCTCCTTTACGCGGTTAGGTCCAAAAAAATAATAATATCGATAATAAACGTAAATATATCATATCTCAAAAATAAATATCTCAAACCATGGGATAACAATAAAATATCGCTATAAAACCGTAATCCAAAAACGTACCTATTTGTTGGGAAAACAACTTTATTTATGAAACCAAACGCTGTAACTATTGCTTCCATATACCTGTATTTCACTTATACAATCCAAAATAGTGAGAATTATGTATTAGAGAGATATTTAAGTTGTTTCAGTTTGAAACAAAAGCAAATCAATATAAAACATAATCAAACAAATAATACAACCATGTATGCAACCAAAGAATCCATCATACATCCATAGCAACCAAAACCAATGGTTTGTTTAGTTCAGAAACTTTTAATCATGTAAGGTGATAAATAAACTATCAAGTGTACCCTATGCTCAACAGCCTTAGATAATTAATTAATAGATTATTCATACAACCTCAACAACTAGAAGTATTCTTTCCCAAACTTCCCATCAGCCAAACAAAAAGAATTATAAATTTATTTAAGTTTATTCGATTGGTTTTTTTTTCATCATTTACCTTTCATTATTTATTTATATAAAGACCAATCACTTACAAAATTTGGTTTCCATTAAAGATTTAAGTCATTAATGAATCATTTCAAAAAAATATTACTTAAGCTTCTACTGCCTTACTTAAGTTTATAACTTAATTCGGTTATTGAATAAAAATTTAAGTTTTTGGTATTCGTCCTTGAAGAGAAAAGAAATATTTCAATATATCTAAAAATTCAATTAAAACATTTAACCTTATTCACTTGGTAAAAATATAAGATATATTTAAAACATCCTCATAGCATTATGCAAAAAAATTCATAAGTCTAAAACAATGTTAGAAATTTATATCAAAACATTATAATAAGCTTTAAAATAAAGTTCCTTAAATCCGATAATTTATTAGACTCGTTATTTTTAAAATAAGTATAAACTCAAGATTATTAAACTGAAACTAATAGTATACTCAAATCTTACATTAAATTTGTGACGACTCGCCCTTCTCAACCCTCGAAAATCGACACAAAATACGCCACAGTATCTATGCCGACGATCGAGTGTCGAAAAAGACAGATGGTTGAGGGAAAATAAAGAAGATAGAAGAAAGAAGGAACTAAACAATATCAGAATCTCATAATCGCAGCGGAACAAAATATAATAGTCAATAACATATCTTTACACAAAATGAAAACTATATCTATTTTATAAAATACATCATCAGAGTATATCACAACAAACAACAATTACCAGCCATGCAATTCCAAACAATCACAGCAGCGGATATAAACAAATACGGATAATACGCCTCGGTCTCCAGCTCCTCTCCTGAGCTCCATAGCAACCTATCCTGTATATATAATACTCGGTCTGACCCGAGCATTATAATGAAATAACACCCGAGTCAGTCTGGAATACCAGTGTCAGAAAAATACATCCAAACTGATTCTTAAAGTTTCAAAATCCTTTGAAATCAAAAGCATCTCGTAAGACCATGCCATAAATAAACATGTCGGGTTTTTACCTTACGATAGCCAAACTCTTTTTATCAAATCCGTCTGATATTATAATAGTGTCTATATACAAATACTTATTCAAATAGCTAAAATTGTTACATGATTAAATTCCAGCATACTAGCCACAAAGTGGGTAATACAAACAAAAACCATAAAGGCACATAGGGAGAATGGATTTCCAACTAATGACTAGGCACTTGGGTACCACCTGTCACAGTACCTGGTCTAGATCAACGTACCGAGGACCATGCCTGATCCCCTGCAACACAAGACCAAAACTACCCCTTACTGGATAATTCCGAGTAATATCACCCCACGGTTGGGATCAGCAACCGCACCACTAAGCCGAAATAAAAGGGACATCTAGACAGGGATGACCTCACCCTAATGGGTGCGACCCACATAGCCTTGCTGCATAACCCCTGATTTTTCAGTCATCCCGGTTGATGAGGCTTGAGGCGAAACGTTACCTTTATAGAACATATCCCTTAGAATGCCCATCATCCACTTGACGATGTTCCGAAAGCATTCATCCATACAAGTCCGTTCCGGGTTCGAACGGAACCGAAGGCACTACTCCTACTACATCCATTTTGGAATCACCCTCAGGATTAGTAGCAACTAGCCCTTGCACTTCACTGCTCCATCTTCGACTTCGAACTTGTTTTCCCCACGAAAACGTACAAACCGAATCGAAGTGGTTTTCGAGAAATCAATCCTGATCCCGATCTCTTCGAAACGATCAGCGCATTGGCCAATATTGATAGTCGGTTATTTAACTATCAATTAACATCCACAAGCATCCATCAAATAATAAATAATTACCCAAATTATTTATTTCCTCAAAATATCTTCGCAAGATATACTTCTATTTTCAACCCTTTGAAAACAGTTTAAACCCACTTCCTTTTACGGAAATAAATTTCCCAAATATTTTCTATTTCCACTGAAATCACCAAGTACAAACACTTAAGATTTAAAATAATTTAAATCACTTTATCAAAAATATATTTTAAGTATATTTAAGGTAAAACCATTTATAAAGTATAAAACTAATTTTAAAATAAAAGTTAAGTCAAACTAAATTTTAAAATAAGAGTTACAAACTTCTATATAAGTTTCAAATAAAACTTTTACCAAACTATCTATAAAATAAATCCATTTTATAAAATATGAATATTAATAATATTCTTTCAAAACATAATACCAATTACCCCTTTAAAATAATTATTACTATAACTAATTTATTAAATATTTACCTTTAAAATTTTCACAACTCAAATAATTTCTTAAAACATTCCTTTAAAAACAATTTCAAACTTCTAACTTCTGCTCAAAAATCTGCTTTAAAAACATACTTGGCTTTTCAGGGAAATACACTCCCATTTCATAATAAACCAAAGAATTCTTTTTATAAATCCCGCTGGATTTATCTCAATTCAAATTTACGTCTCAATCTCGTAAATTTCTTCCACACTTTAAAAATAAAACTCCCTTTTATTTTTAAGCACACTTCCCATTTCCTGGAAATCACTTCCAAAATATATGCTTCAATTATTTAAAATGAGTTCCAAATTCTTTATTCAAAACGTACCTTTGAAAAACTATAAAAGTTTATATTGGGTAACTTAAATCAAAAAATTCTTTTTAATATTAAGTTATTATATCGAATACTTATAATAAAATTTCCTTTAGAAAACATAATACCAATTTACCTTTAAATTAATTAAATACCATAATTACTTAAATAAATATTTACTTGTACTTAAAAAATGATTAAAATAATATTTTCTCTCTAAAATATTCTCAAACACATTTTAAACTACCAATTTATATTTTGAAAGCTCTTCTTTGAAACATACTAAATTTCCAGGAAAGATACACTTTCCATCTTTAAAAATAATCTCACTATCATTTTTTAATCCATTTCACTTCTTATAGAGATTCCTATTGGAAATCTATACTTCAAATTTATTTCCCAATAAAACTCCATTCCATTTATAAACCCAGTTTGTAAATTTCCATTTCTCATTTCTTTTTTAATCATAGTTTCCAAAAACACTTCAATTTCCAATCCAATTTCTGAAATTTAATTTCCTTAAACCATTCCTTAAAAATTCCTTTTCATTCCCCTTTAATCCCAATTTATTTCATTATATTTTAAAATTCCAGATTTTATTTATCCAATCGTAACAAAGCACAATTTAATTTCCAAATTAATCTATCACAGTATATAAATAAAATATATCATCAATTATGAAAATAATTTCTAAATTGTGAGGAATCTAGTTGGATCCCTCCAACCTGTTTCCCTACATCCACAGATTTTAGCCCAACAGCAAATATCAATCCAGACTGATATTAATATTCATATTCAACCAATCACTTAATCATTTAAATATTAACTATTTAAATTAACTAGCATCCAGATGTGAGTGAGATTTACTCACCTTGAATTCAAAACATCGAGCGTTACAATTTCAAATTAAATCGAGCACCTTCGATTTAATCTAAAATTTTCATGAGCTCCAAACACCTCCAGATCTTCATTGCAGTGTAGATCTTGTCGCTGCGATTCCAACGCCACCAGTTTCGTCCGATTTCGACCTCGTATGGGTGAGATATTAGTTTTTAAAAATTTGGAATTAAATTATATAAATTAACTTTTATTTTATATCACAAACCAAATCGTGGCCGTTCAAATGCAAGAGTAGAATCACGGCCGATACAATCTTCTTCTTCCCGCTCGTTTAAAATGCAACTTAACCCAACCGCCGCCACTAGGGTTTTGCCAACGCAACCACCACGGTCCTCACTACTACGATCGAACCCCACCACTTCGAAGGGCGTCTCGAACTCTCCCTACAACAGCAACCCCGAGCCTCTCGGTTCCTCCCTCACCTCGTGATTTTCGCGTGAACGTAAGACGAACGTGCCCTAAATTCGCCACCCACAGGCAACGATTCTCCAGATCCATCGTTGGATGGTGTAACATCCCGTATTTTTAAGCCATTGAATTTGAACATTTAATTCATTTTAAATGTTTAACGTGGATATTTAATTGATTTTGAAATGGAAGGAATCAGATGCAATCAATAAAATAAGCTATAATTTTAATTATAGTGATTCCGTTGAATTTGATTTATGGGGAAATAATAAGTAAATATTCGAAATTGGGATAAAAAGGTGAATTTGGGGTAAATGATTATAAAAGTGGTGTTTAAATGTGTTTCTAAGCTCAATTGGCTATAAATAATATTATTGGATTTTTAGATGGATTTTAAAGTTGATAAATTAATATTTGAAATTTTATATTAATTTAAAATGAATTTAATATTATTAAAATGCAATTTAATCAGATTTTGGTCTAGAATGAGCTAGAATGATTTTTAATGTGTTTATAAATTTTATATGATTTATTGTTAAGTTATTAAAATTTTAAAAATGAAATTTTAAGCGTTTCTGATAATTTCAGAAAATCGCCTGATTAAATAAACGGGTTAAAAATAGCCTTCCGGGGTGCAGTCTCGGAATTCGACGAAACCAGTTCCATTGGATCCGTAATAGTTAGTTATTATCGGATTTCAATTTTCGTAGTGATCGGAGTTGTCGTTTGACCGTGGCAGCTCGAAACGCATCGAAACCGTTTTAACCGATTTAATTTTAAATTGATCGTTTAAATCCGTAACTCGCTCATATGACCGAATTAGTTTACGAAACTTGTTCCATTGTATCCGAAACGCGGAAAAACCCTAGGAACGCCTGTTGGTATGGGAGATTTGGAGTTTGTTTGCATAGGTTGTAAATTTGAAGAACAATATTAAAATAATATTAAATATAAATATATTAACACTTATATCTTTAAACCCTAGCCTAAGATAACGCAGCCGCCACTTATTCACGTTCAATGGCCGAAAATGTGTCGACCTTCTTTCCCTATTATCGATCAATCCACGCAATATCGTCAAGAGGTTTCAACTGCAAAAGTGTAGAGGGGAGAGAGATCTTCGAGATGACCGGCCACGATCGAGTTTAGTGGAACGTAGAGGGCAGGGGGCTGACGCGTTCGTCACGCGTTCGATGGGTTGCCACGTCACTTAGGGACGACCGAGCTTCACCGCATCTGGGGTGGAGGTGGAGGCGGCAAGAGACTTCAGAACGATGAGTCCTGATCGCGTTCAAGTGGATCGTAAGGGGTGCGATTCGAAACCCTAAAGAGGCGACTTTGGGTTCTTTCGTGCGTGTGCTATCTCCTGTATGCGATGATGAAGAAGAACGAATGGGTGCGGCCTTGATTTGTTGAGACAGATCTTACGGCTGTGATTGGTAATTGTAGAAGTAATTGTTTAAATTAAATTCAAACTTTAAAATTTAATATCTCGCTCGTACGTTATCAGATTTTAACGAGGTTTGGGGCGCTGGAATCGCAGAGTCGAGTGCTACGTGATGGTGTAGATCCGGAGTCATTCCGGGCAAGTAGAAATTTGAGTTAAATCGAACGATGTTCGGTTTAATTTAAATTTCGAACGCTCGCCGAAACTCAAAGTGAGTTATTCTCACTCACATCTGGATGCTAGACATTATAAATAATTGATATTTAAATATCTGTGTGGTTGATTGTCTATATTTGTGTTTATCTGTCTGGATTGATATTTATATTGTGATGTGCTAATTATTTGTGATGCAGGGAGAAACAGGTTGGAGGGATCCAACTGGATTCCTCACAATTGTGCAATTATTTTATAATTGTTAGTGAATACCTATTTATATGTTGTGATTGATAAATCTGGAATTTTAAATTGTTCTGTGAAATTGTTGTATAAATTATAATTCCAGAATTAAATTATAAATGGATAGATTGGGGATTTAAAAGAAATTAAAGAAATTGTTAAATAAGGAACTTAAAGGAATATAAAAATTGGATTCTGTTTTGGAATGGAAAATGTAAATTGGTAAAATTGGGATTTTAAATATTGGGGAAAATTTATCAATCGTTAAATGGAAAGTATAGATTTTCTGGAAATGAATTCTATGAAATTATAAATTGAGTAAAATAACAGTGGTTTATTTTAATGATGAATAGTGATATCCGGAAAAGTAAAATATGTTAAAATGAAGCTTTCGAATTTAAATGTACAATTTTAAGTGTTAATAGAATATTTTTAAAATACCGTTTCCCTATTGGAATTTTATTTAAGTAAATTGGAAATCTGGCTTTCATTGAAGAATTCACCAAAATGTTTTATTAAAAATGTTTAAACTATATTTTAAAATGAATTTCCAGAATAGAAGATTGAGTTTGAACTTCGGGTGAAGTTATAGATAAGTAGGGAATTGGGAATTTATGTTGTAAACATAAATTGAATTTGAAATAAATCGTTTGGATTTAGATGAAGGATACTTTGGAATGTTTGAACGGGATAGTGTTTCCCTGGGAAAACCAAGTTAAAGTTTTAAAGGTTTTTATTTAATTAAAAGTTAAAGTTTTAAAGGTTTTTATTTAATTAAAAGTTAAAGTTTTAAATTGTTAAAGAGTATTTTAAGAAAAGTATTACTTTGGAGGAAGAAATTTCAAGTTGTTTTAAAGTTATATGATTAAGTTATTGGTAAAGGCTAGTATTATTCTTTTAAACTCCACTTTTAAATTTAGTAAACTAAACCTTTATTTAAATCGAATTTATATCTTATATTAAATAATAGTATTTAAAATAGTTTTGAAATTTATATTTTTGAGTAAATAGATAGAAGTAATTTACATATTTTAAAGTATATTTCTGTATAAAGTATTCCAACTGTTTTTAAATGCAAAATGTTTTATACTTGGTTATTTCCAGCGGGAATAAAAGGGTAATGGGATTTACCGTGTTAAGGAGAAATATTTGGGAATTCGTTCCAAAATGAGTTTTGAAATGTGAAAATATATCTTTTAAAGATATTAAAGGGAAAGAATAAATAATATGTGATATTATTTATTGTGTGATGGATGTGTATGGATGTTTGTGAACATTAATTGATAGTTAAATCACCGACTATCAATATTGGACAATGCGCTGATCGTTTCGAAGAGACCGGGATCGAGTTTCCGTATACCGGGATTCTAGGTCTGGAGACTCGAAAACCACTTCGATCCGGTTTGTACGTTTCGCGAAAACGATTTCGGAGTCGAAGATGGAGCAGTGAAGTGCAAGGGCTAGTCGCTACTAATCCTGAGGATATTTCCAAAATGGATGTAGTAGGAATAGTGCCTTCGGTTCCGTTCGGACCCGGGACGGACTTATATGGACGAATGCTTTCGTGACATCGTCAGGTGGACGATGGGCATTCAAAGTGAAATGTTCTGTAAAGGTATCGTTTAGCCTCAAGCCTCATCAACCGAGAATGATTGAAAATCAGGGGATATGCAGCAAGGCTTCGTGGGTAGCCCCCACTTGAGAGTAAGGTCATCCCTGTCTAGATGTCCCTTTTATTTCGGCTTAGTGGTGCGGTTGCTGATCCCAACCGTGGGGTGATTTTACTTGGAATTATCCAATAAGGGATGATTCCGGCTTTGTGTTGCAGGGGAGCGGGCGTACTCCTCGGTACTGTGATCTAGGCCACGTACTGTGACAGGTGGTACCCCAGTGCCTAGTCATTCGTTGGAAATCCATTTTCCCTACGTGCCTGTACGGTTTTGATTGTGCCCAACTATTGTTGAAATGTGAGATGCAAGCATTTCAGCTAGATTCTATTTTACTTTCTATAGACACTATTATAATATCAGAGGATTTAATATAAAAGTGTTTTAGCTATCGTAAGGTAAAAACCCGACATGTTTATTTGTGGCGTGGTCTTACGAGATGCTTTTGTTTCAAGGGATTTTTGAAACTTTAAAAATCAGTTTGGATGTATTTATGATGCGCTGGTATTCCAGACTGACTCGGGTGTTATTTTATTATAATGCTCGGGTCAGACCGAGTATTTTACAGGATAGGTTGCTATGGAGCTCAGGAGAAGAGCTGGAGTCCGAGACGTATTTCTCGTACTTGTATTATTCCGCTGCTGTGATTGTTGTATTGACTGATTGACTGGATATTGATGATTGTATTGATATACTCTGATGATGATGTATTGTATATAAACAGATATAGTTTCATTTTGTGTAAAGATCTGTTCTATATATTATATTTTATCCGCTGCGACTGTGAGGTTCTGATTTTGTTTAGTTCTTTCTCCTTCTATCTACTTTCTTATTCTTCTACAATCTGTCTTTCCGGCATTCGATCGTCGGCATATTATACTGTTGAGTATTTTGTGTCGATTTTCGAGGGTCGTGAAGGGCGGGTCGTCACATTTGGTATCAGAGCTTAGGTTGGCGACAACCTAGGCTTTGGTGGGGAAAATTTCTCATTATAAATAGAGTCAGAAGTACTCTATGATGAGTTGAGTGTAATAATAGCTATGAGAGCGTACTTGTTAGTGGATATAAAATTGTTTTTGTACTGTGTTGACTTATCGGTTGAGTGTTTATGAATTCTGGTCGGTGCGGGAAGTACAACCGTATCGATAGGGGTTTCTAAACTCTTAAACAAGATAAACCGACATAGTATTATTTTTAAAGTGGGTAAATGAAATAATTTTACCCAAAATTGTATTTTGATATAAAAAGAAATAATTTTCTAAATTATTATATGTATTGGATGCTTGTTTGGTTGTTTCTTCTATAATCAAATAAGAAATTAAAACATGATCTAAAATTTGAAATGATATATATAAGAAAATAAGAAGTTAAAATATTAAAATGGTTTATAACCAAATGGAATTGATTGAATATGTTTAAATAAGAAGAAGTGAAATTGAAATTTGATTTAAACTAGAATTTTGACCCCGGAAATTTTGGGAAGGGTTTTAAATTGAATTTGATTGAAATTTTGGGAATGTTGAAATGTTTTCCAAAGGTTTTGAAGTTAATGATGGAGCATATTTTGGAAAATATTTTCGAATAGAAATTGATTTGAGGTGAATTTTGGAAGTGGAAAGCATTGAACTCACTTCAGTCGCTGGAAAATAATCCTGATGATGCTGGCCACATCATTAGAATTCATTTTCGAGTTTCTAAAGTGATGGATTGCTACCAAATAGTTGGTTATGACATTGTTGGGCTTGTTTGGGAAACAAGTGATTTTGGAATTTTCAAAGGAAAATTGTTTGGTAAAAGCAGTTTGTTTTGGAATTTGGTATTTGATTTGAATATCAAAAGAGAAATGTGTTGATTTTTATTTCAAATTTGTTTTGAAATAAATCCGGGTAAATTGAATTCTGGAAATCCTGTTTAAACAAAAATGTGGAAGTTGAAATGATTCAACTATATAACTTATAAAGGAAAGTTGATTTAAAGAAGAATTGAGTATATATGGAATGTAAATTTACTTTGAATAAATGAAGGTGAATGGAATATATCTGGATTTAACTTATGATAAGTTAAATAAAATTAAGAATTTGAAATTGAATTAAATCTAAATGAATTGGAATTAAAGGGAAGTTGATATAAAGGTGAAATGTAAATGCTTATGATTGTGCAAATGAATTCATATTCTTAAGTTATTAAGTGTTAAAATTTGACATTGTGATTAAAAAAAAATGTGGATTGGTTTGAGATGAGCAATATAAACTTATAAGTAAATAAGTTGGAGAACTTGAGAATGGAAGATTTGATTTTAACTCAAGTATAATGGAATTATAATCACAAATGGAAATAATAAATGGAATGGTGAATTCGAACAAAATTTTAAATGGAATGCAAGGTAAGGTGAAGCAATTATAAAATATAAAAGAGGTAAGTGAACTGAAGTTAGTAAATAAGTTGAACTTGGATATGGAGAATTAAGATTAAATTGAATTTGGTTTAACTTCGACTAAAATAGAAGTAAGCTGAATATTAAAATTTCTGTTGTGTTATGAATAAGAATGAATGTAATTAAATTCTTATTTAAAGTAGTAAAGGAAATGGTATAAAGTTCAGGTTGGCTAAATAAAATTTAGATGAACTTGAATTAATTCTGGAAAGGAATTAAATTTGAAAATGCATATATAATTTAGTTAACCTTGAATTAAAATGGGATAAGAATTTAGTTTAATGGAAATTTGATTTAGTTGAGGTGATGATGAATGAAGTAAATGTTTACTCAACTAAATCCAAAATGATTGTTTGGAAATAAATCTTGTGTAAGCTAAATTAAATAGAGTTTGTATTGGCATAGATGAAATTTTGATAGTTGTTAGAATTTGGAAAGTAAGAATAAGACTCAGTTCTGGAATGGAATTTAATTTTGGTAACAAATGTTGGAAGTGAGAATGTATAATGGGATTAGATTATAATGGTGATGGTTTGAATTGTAAGTAAATTCAAATGAGAGAAATAATTTAAATGGTCTCTTTGTTGATAAAATAAATCTAAAATGGATTGGATAAATAAACGAAGAGCATTAAACTTTGTAAAGGAATTGAAATTTGATTTGAATGAGAATCAAATGAAAATAAAATAAAATTGATATAAGAAGATGATGAAGATTTTTGTGAAAGAACTTAAGTAACTGGGAAGAGAAACAAATGATTGTGAATGGGCTTATTTAAGTAATTCCGAATGAAATTTGTTAGGAAATAAACTGAAATGCAAGTGAAGTGAGTTTTAAATTAATTAATGTGATGAGTTAAAAATATAAGAGTTGTAAATAACTCAGGAATGAATGATATTAATATAAACTTGAATTTGGTTAATGGAAATAAAGATGTAAGGAAAATGTAATTTAACAATTACATTGGAAAGAGGAAATATTTGGTTTGTGAACCTTGTAATGGAATAAAATTTATATGAATCCAAGTTGAAATTAATTTTGAATGGTGATAAGCTTAAGTGGTAATTATTTTTGCTTGAATGACATGGAAATTTGCATGTATTTGCAATTGAGTGTTTAAAAGCAATTGGAATTGAATTGTGAATAAATTGATATGAATAGGAACCCAATTCAAAGAGTTTTGTATATGAATGCAAGTGAATTGGTTAAGAATAGCAAATGAAATTGATTTTGAATCAATAGGAATGAATTGACCTCTTAATGAGTAATGTTTGCATATGAATGGAAATGGATCATAACTGAAATGCAAATGTTTCAAGTTTAAAATGAAATTTGATTGTAAATCAAATTTGGAATGAAAGTTAAAATTAAAAATGTAAGAAAGGCATATGTTAATCATATTGAGATAGAAATGAATTGGTTATAATTAATATGAATTGTATGTAGTGAACTTGAATTTAAAGCATTCAAGAGAAATAGAATGAAGTTTGGACTTGAATAAGAGATTAAAAGATGATTGAAATCTTTGAATTGTTGATAAAGTATGGTTGACATTGTTAATGATAAAGTTTGCTTGGTTTGGTTATGAAATGGGTATGTTTGGCTTGCGCTTATATTGGAAATGTTGTTAAAATGCTCATATCTTTGAAAACTGATGAGTTTGTTGAGTATAGTACAGGTACGGGAGGCGTTCGAGAGAGTTGGAGCGCGTATATGCGTTATATTAGCCGCTCGCTATTTAAAATTTGCTTAAAAGGTACGCCTACGCAAATATAATTGGGAAATGATATATATATTGTGATATATTTTGGTTTCCGGCCATGTGAGCCGATGTATATATATTTGTGAATCCTGCGATATCGCAGAAGCTCCTCCGTACAAAGGAGACTCCGCCAAAATTTTCCAGAAATTTTGGGAGTTAGAAAATTTTTGGGGTTTTGGGAAAATTTTTAATAACTAGTAAAGTCATTTTGGAAGCGAATGTTTAAATAAAGGCTTTAAGGTAAATAAAGCAAATGGTTATGAAATGGAGCTGAAACTTTTTGGAAAGTGAATATAGCTTTTAACTAAGCAAATGGGATAAGTGAGTTGAGTTGAAGTATATTTTTACCTTAGCAAATTTCGGGGACGAAATTTTTATAAGGGGGGAGGAATGTAACATCCCGTATTTTTAAGCCATTGAATTTGAACATTTAATTCATTTTAAATGTTTAACGTGGATATTTAATTGATTTTGAAATGGAAGGAATCAGATGCAATCAATAAAATAAGCTATAATTTTAATTATAGTGATTCCGTTGAATTTGATTTATGGGGAAATAATAAGTAAATATTCGAAATTGGGATAAAAAGGTGAATTTGGGGTAAATGATTATAAAAGTGGTGTTTAAATGTGTTTCTAAGCTCAATTGGCTATAAATAATATTATTGGATTTTTAGATGGATTTTAAAGTTGATAAATTAATATTTGAAATTTTATATTAATTTAAAATGAATTTAATATTATTAAAATGCAATTTAATCAGATTTTGGTCTAGAATGAGCCAGAATGATTTTTAATGTGTTTATAAATTTTATATGATTTATTGTTAAGTTATTAAAATTTTAAAAATGAAATTTTAAGCGTTTCTGATAATTTCATAAAATCGCCTGATTAAATAAACGGGTTAAAAATAGCCTTCCGGGGTGCAGTCTCGGAATTCGACGAAACCAGTTCCATTGGATCCGTAATAGTTAGTTATTATCGGATTTCAATTTTCGTAGTGATCGGAGTTGTCGTTTGACCGTGGCAGCTCGAAACGCATCGAAACCGTTTTAACCGATTTAATTTTAAATTGATCGTTTAAATCCGTAACTCGCTCATATGACCGAATTAGTTTACGAAACTTGTTCCATTGTATCCGAAACGCGGAAAAACCCTAGGAACGCCTGTTGGTATGGGAGATTTGGAGTTTGTTTGCATAGGTTGTAAATTTGAAGAACAATATTAAAATAATATTAAATATAAATATATTAACACTTATATCTTTAAACCCTAGCCTAAGATAACGCAGCCGCCACTTATTCACGTTCAATGGCCGAAAATGTGTCGACCTTCTTTCCCTATTATCGATCAATCCACGCAATATCGTCAAGAGGTTTCAACTGCAAAAGTGTAGAGGGGAGAGAGATCTTCGAGATGACCGGCCACGATCGAGTTTAGTGGAACGTAGAGGGCAGGGGGCTGACGCGTTCGTCACGCGTTCGATGGGTTGCCACGTCACTTAGGGACGACCGAGCTTCACCGCATCTGGGGTGGAGGTGGAGGCGGCAAGAGACTTCAGAACGATGAGTCCTGATCGCGTTCAAGTGGATCGTAAGGGGTGCGATTCGAAACCCTAAAGAGGCGACTTTGGGTTCTTTCGTGCGTGTGCTATCTCCTGTATGCGATGATGAAGAAGAACGAATGGGTGCGGCCTTGATTTGTTGAGACAGATCTTACGGCTGTGATTGGTAATTGTAGAAGTAATTGTTTAAATTAAATTCAAACTTTAAAATTTAATATCTCGCTCGTACGTTATCAGATTTTAACGAGGTTTGGGGCGCTGGAATCGCAGAGTCGAGTGCTACGTGATGGTGTAGATCCGGAGTCATTCCGGGCAAGTAGAAATTTGAGTTAAATCGAACGATGTTCGGTTTAATTTAAATTTCGAACGCTCGCCGAAACTCAAAGTGAGTTATTCTCACTCACATCTGGATGCTAGACATTATAAATAATTGATATTTAAATATCTGTGTGGTTGATTGTCTATATTTGTGTTTATCTGTCTGGATTGATATTTATATTGTGATGTGCTAATTATTTGTGATGCAGGGAGAAACAGGTTGGAGGGATCCAACTGGATTCCTCACAATTGTGCAATTATTTTATAATTGTTAGTGAATACCTATTTATATGTTGTGATTGATAAATCTGGAATTTTAAATTGTTCTGTGAAATTGTTGTATAAATTATAATTCCAGAATTAAATTATAAATGGATAGATTGGGGATTTAAAAGAAATTAAAGAAATTGTTAAATAAGGAACTTAAAGGAATATAAAAATTGGATTCTGTTTTGGAATGGAAAATGTAAATTGGTAAAATTGGGATTTTAAATATTGGGGAAAATTTATCAATCGTTAAATGGAAAGTATAGATTTTCTGGAAATGAATTCTATGAAATTATAAATTGAGTAAAATAACAGTGGTTTATTTTAATGATGAATAGTGATATCTGGAAAAGTAAAATATGTTAAAATGAAGCTTTCGAATTTAAATGTACAATTTTAAGTGTTAATAGAATATTTTTAAAATACCGTTTCCCTATTGGAATTTTATTTAAGTAAATTGGAAATCTGGCTTTCATTGAAGAATTCACCAAAATGTTTTATTAAAAATGTTTAAACTATATTTTAAAATGAATTTCCAGAATAGAAGATTGAGTTTGAACTTCGGGTGAAGTTATAGATAAGTAGGGAATTGGGAATTTATGTTGTAAACATAAATTGAATTTGAAATAAATCGTTTGGATTTAGATGAAGGATACTTTGGAATGTTTGAACGGGATAGTGTTTCCCTGGGAAAACCAAGTTAAAGTTTTAAAGGTTTTTATTTAATTAAAAGTTAAAGTTTTAAAGGTTTTTATTTAATTAAAAGTTAAAGTTTTAAATTGTTAAAGAGTATTTTAAGAAAAGTATTACTTTGGAGGATGAAATTTCAAGTTGTTTTAAAGTTATATGATTAAGTTATTGGTAAAGGCTAGTATTATTCTTTTAAACTCCACTTTTAAATTTAGTAAACTAAACCTTTATTTAAATCGAATTTATATCTTATATTAAATAATAGTATTTAAAATAGTTTTGAAATTTATATTTTTGAGTAAATAGATAGAAGTAATTTACATATTTTAAAGTATATTTCTGTATAAAGTATTCCAACTGTTTTTAAATGCAAAATGTTTTATACTTGGTTATTTCCAGCGGGAATAAAAGGGTAATGGGATTTACCGTGTTAAGGAGAAATATTTGGGAATTCGTTCCAAAATGAGTTTTGAAATGTGAAAATATATCTTTTAAAGATATTAAAGGGAAAGAATAAATAATATGTGATATTATTTATTGTGTGATGGATGTGTATGGATGTTTGTGAACATTAATTGATAGTTAAATCACCGACTATCAATATTGGACAATGCGCTGATCGTTTCGAAGAGACCGGGATCGAGTTTCCGTATACCGGGATTCTAGGTCTGGAGACTCGAAAACCACTTCGATCCGGTTTGTACGTTTCGCGAAAACGATTTCGGAGTCGAAGATGGAGCAGTGAAGTGCAAGGGCTAGTCGCTACTAATCCTGAGGATATTTCCAAAATGGATGTAGTAGGAATAGTGCCTTCGGTTCCGTTCGGACCCGGGACGGACTTATATGGACGAATGCTTTCGTGACATCGTCAGGTGGACGATGGGCATTCAAAGTGAAATGTTCTGTAAAGGTATCGTTTAGCCTCAAGCCTCATCAACCGAGAATGACTGAAAATCAGGGGATATGCAGCAAGGCTTCGTGGGTAGCCCCCACTTGAGAGTAAGGTCATCCCTGTCTAGATGTCCCTTTTATTTCGGCTTAGTGGTGCGGTTGCTGATCCCAACCGTGGGGTGATTTTACTTGGAATTATCCAGTAAGGGATGATTCCGGCTTTGTGTTGCAGGGGAGCGGGCGTACTCCTCGGTACTGTGATCTAGGCCACGTACTGTGACAGGTGGTACCCCAGTGCCTAGTCATTCGTTGGAAATCCATTTTCCCTACGTGCCTGTACGGTTTTGATTGTGCCCAACTATTGTTGAAATGTGAGATGCAAGCATTTCAGCTAGATTCTATTTTACTTTCTATAGACACTATTATAATATCAGAGGATTTAATATAAAAGTGTTTTAGCTATCGTAAGGTAAAAACCCGACATGTTTATTTGTGGCGTGGTCTTACGAGATGCTTTTGTTTCAAGGGATTTTTGAAACTTTAAAAATCAGTTTGGATGTATTTATGATGCGCTGGTATTCCAGACTGACTCGGGTGTTATTTTATTATAATGCTCGGGTCAGACCGAGTATTTTACAGGATAGGTTGCTATGGAGCTCAGGAGAGGAGCTGGAGTCCGAGACGTATTTCTCGTACTTGTATTATTCCGCTGCTGTGATTGTTGTATTGACTGATTGACTGGATATTGATGATTGTATTGATATACTCTGATGATGATGTATTGTATATAAACAGATATAGTTTCATTTTGTGTAAAGATCTGTTCTATATATTATATTTTATCCGCTGCGACTGTGAGGTTCTGATTTTGTTTAGTTCTTTCTCCTTCTATCTACTTTCTTATTCTTCTACAATCTGTCTTTCCGGCATTCGATCGTCGGCATATTATACTGTTGAGTATTTTGTGTCGATTTTCGAGGGTCGTGAAGGGCGGGTCGTCACAGATGGGTTAAGCTTGGGGAGTTCTCCATCTTTCCAGTTGTAAGAATTTTCTATTACGCGATGGATTGATTAAAAATTGGAGATGACTTTCGATGCTTATCGGCCATTGAAGCTTAATATGCGGCGGCCGAACAAAACTAGGGTTTCAGCCCCTTTTCACGCATATATACGTATATTTATATATATTAATTTAATATTAAATTCAATTTTAACGAACATTTACAAACGAACTTTAAATCCGACGTGCTGCCTGGCGTTTATAAGGTTTTACCCGCATTCCGAACACAATGGAACGTGTTTCGGAGGCTAATTCGATCATGTAAGCGAGTTACGGAAATAAACGATCAATTTTTTTATTAAGTCGATTAAAATAGTTTCTATGCGTTTTGAGCTGCCACAATCAAACGTCAACTCCGATTGCTACGAAAATTGAAATCTGATAATAACTAACTATTACGGATCCAGTGGAACAGGTTTCGTCAAATTTCGAGACTGTGCCCCGGAAGGCTATTTCGACTCGTCGATAAATCGAGCGATTTCCAAAATTGTCGAAATCTTTTAAAATTTCATTTTTAAAACTTTACTAACTTAATTATAAACCATACAGAATTTATATTCACATTAGAAATCATTCTGATTCAATTCGAATCAAAGTCTGATTATTTGCATTATTATATTATTAAATACCAATTTTAAATTAATATAAAATTCCAAATTTGACTTATCGACTTTTTATTCCATCCAAAAGTCAAATACTAAAATTCAAATCAAAATAAACTTAAAATATACCTTAGAAACCCCTTTTCATACCCATTTACATCCAGATTCACAATTTATCCAAATCTCGAATAATAAATTATTATTTATCCAAATTCAATTAAATTGTCGTATTCAAAATTTTAACTAATTTTATTAATTTGACCAAAATCTTCTTATTCCAGATCAAATTATAATTCACATTTAACATTTAAAATGAATTAAATGTTTAAAATCTAACGACCAAAATCCTGGGTCGTTACATTCCTCCAACCCTATAAAAATTTCGTCCCCGAAATTTGCTAAGGTAGGAAAATGCTACTAACTCATTTACTTACCCATACTTGCTTAGTTAAAACTTACATTCACTTCACCAAAACATTTTAGCTAAATTCCAACCATTTGCTAATTTTAACTCAAAAGCTTGTTTTCAATACCATTCCAAAACAACTTTCCAAGTTAACCAAAAATTTCAAAATTTCCAAAAAAATTTCTAACTCCCAAAATTTTTGACAGCGTCTCCTTTGTACGGAGAGCCTTTTACAATATCATGATAGATATAAATATGTATACATCGACCCACACGGTCGGAAAAACAAAAACAGTTCATATTTCCTATTTTTATTGTGTAGGTGTACCTTAGATTAGCATTTTAAAAGCAAGCGGCTAATTTATACTACATATACATTCTCCAACTCTATCAATTGCCTCTCATTCCGATACTTACTCCTACAAGCATATCAGTTCCCAATAATATGAGATTTTTAACAACATTCCATTCATAAATCTCAGCCAACACATCAATTACATAGCATATACAACAAATTTGCATAATCTTACATGTAAACCATATTTTACAAGAAATCTCAAGTTTTCTACGCCATTTAAATTTCCTAACAAATCCAAATTTCATTTTTATTTCACTAGAATGATTTACATTCAAGTTTCCTATGTACCATTCATATTTACCATAAGCAATTCAAATTTACTTCAATATGATAACATATGCTTTACTTTTATCAATTCACTTCAATCCAATTCCAAATTGATTCACAATCAATTTATTTAACTTCTATCAACTCATAGAATTTTAATTACTTCGTTTACATCAAACGACGATTTACTCCATGCAATTTGAAAATATCCATGTGAATAAATAATTACTTAAGTTTTACAACCAATTTAAATTGATGCCAACTCAATTTATATTTAATTCCATTCCATTCTTAAATTTATTCACAATCATTCACTTGAATTTATTCACAATTCAAACCATCACTATTATAATCCCATTAACATATTCAATTAACTAATTTATCCCAAATTATTACACTCCCATCTTACAATTCAATATTTGGTTTTTATCTCATTCTGAAATACCCATTTCAATTTATTCAAACCAAGTTTATTTGCTTCTTTAGGCCAATTAAATTCCGTTTACAACAAAACGGCAAATTTCTATGCAAATTTTAATGTTATTCATGCAAGTAACCATGACTTAAACTTAAAGTCATTTTAAATTAGTTCCAACTTAAATTTATATTATTTTCATTCCATACAGGTTCATTCAAGTCCATTACATAAGCTCGACAACAACTATTTCACAATTTTCTTAAGTCATCACAACTCTATCATATCCCATTTCACTTACGTCAATTTTATTTTTATTTTTATTTTGATCCTCATCTAATCAAATTCCAATCCATTACAATTTTTAATCCAATTAGTTTATTTGCAATCCATTTTAAATTTATATTCACCTTCTCAATCCATTCCTGAATTTACTAATAATATGACCATTCAAATTACTCTATACCAGAACTGGATTTTATTTTGTCTTTTCAAATTTTTAATAAGCTACCAAAATTTTATTCGTCCCATTACCCTTTATTATTTAAATTTAGCTTACGCTAAATTCACCTTCAAACAATTATTTTGAATTTAGTTGAGTGAGAATTTAATTCATTCAATACCATTTCAACTAAATTAAACTTTCTCTCAATTCAATTGTAACGACCCAGAATTTTTGACCATTCGCATCCATTATAAGTGTATAGGTAGACACTCATGCCAGAGTTGAATTGCTCAAAATACCGCGTTGTTAATTTAAATTTGGCAAAATTGAACATATATAGTAAATAAATGAAAAATCACAGATCACAGACACAGAGTAATAAGTGCAGCGGAAATAAAAGAGATAGTAGTTCATGAAGCTACTATATAAATATATGAGTTATATCAGAGTTTACAACAGAAGAGTAATACGATACATCAGAGTTAAACCAGATACAACGGAAGAGTAACCTGATACATCAGATACAAATCAGAATACATCACTGGAATTATCGAATGCTGAAAGCAGAATAGATGGCTGGATCTTCAAGCAAAGCTCCAACTCCAAAGGTGAGCATCGAATACTGGTACACTCAGTCTGACCCGAGCGTAAAGCAAAACACAAGACACTCGAGTCAGGATTAACATTCTTATATTAATAAATCCAACTCAAGTGAAATAGCAATTGAAATACAAGTAACTCAAAGGATGTTTGGAATAACCATCCTTTAAGGATCCGTTAAACTATCTACTATGTAGTAGTGTACGATAAGTAGATAATGTCTATCAGTAATATAAAGATATCAAAATAGCGTTAAGTCATGGCCCATTCCACCCTTAACACATTTTTATTCCCAAAAGCATATACAAGACCGTAGTTTCCCCAAAACCAGAAGTCACCAGAGGGCAATCCATATACTAAAGGTACAAATCAAAATCGTAGTGGTCGCGCATAAATGGAATACAAGTATGACAAGGCACATGAGGCAATGCCCAAGGTAGTGATACTACCGTTCGCCTGATCCGGACTGGTGAGAACGCAACGCCGCAGCGCCCGCAACACCGTGAAACAACACTCCCAAAATCAAGGGTGCACCAATCGACAACAAGTATAAGTAGTTCGAAGAAGTGTGTCCACTTGAGGTAGCTAATCCTCCATTGGCCCGGCACAGCTCCTGTTTTAGTCATTTCCAATTTGACACAAGTGTCAAGGCTATCCATTATCATTCTCTTTCTTCAGTCATCACGTACATCATTCCAACCACTTCATTCTGGATCATCACTACGCGTATAGTTATTAAAGTGGTTTTCGGTTTAGATAGAGAGTATATCCATAACCGAATTTCGGTCTCTTTAATAACTTTCGTAATTATTTCATCGATTGGTCGTTAATATATTTCAAAACCAAATCAATTTCAATTTCAATCAGAGTTTATAAACCAACATTTCATTTGTCTTTCCAAATCAATTTCCATAATTTACGTTTCAAACTTCCAAATTCACAATTTCAAAATCTTAAAATTCAATTTCAATTTCGATTTAAACAATCCAAATATCGATTCAAGTTCGCAAATAAGTTTCCTTCCAAATCATTTGAATTAACTAAATTTAACATTCGAATCAATTTAAACATATTTATCGATTTCATTCAATATTCGTTAAGTTACTTTATCATTCAAAACAATTTCTATTAAATTTCCAATTCATTAAACCCATTATTAAATTCAACTTCATTAAATCAAAACTTACAATTTTGAATTAAATTAAATTCATCAAATCGAATTCTTTAAACTTCAAGTCTTACATTAATTTCAATAAATCGCATTTTATTTCTTGAAAAGAAATTCAATTTCAGTTATTTACTTACTTAAATAAATTTCTAAAACTTAATAAATAAAGAAACCCAATTTCATTTATTAATAAAGTTCAAATTTCACTTATTCAAAAGTCCAATTTCTCTTATCAAAGAATTCAATTTTTATTCAATTATCAAATGATTCAATCTTATTCAATTATTAAATAATTCAAACTTAATTATTAAATAATTTCAAAATTTAATAATTTCAAACTTAATTCAATCATTTCTCAAATTAAACAACCTTCTTTCATCAATTTCTTTATTAATATTTCATTTCAGATTATTAAATATTCACGTTTAAATTTCATTAAATTCAATTTCCAACTTTGTTTCAAAACCATATTATTTATTCGAATAAAATCTTCATTTTATTTTTTAAATCAAATTATTGACCAATCGGGTTTTATTTAATTTCCTATCCTAGGTAAAAATTCAATTTGGGTATTTATCATTTCAACCCGATTCCAATTCAATTCAAAAATCAAAACAAAGCAAAGGGAACTTGCAGTGTGATAACTGGGATGGTGTCAAAGTAAATAAACAAGCAATAACAACAAACAATATCAATCCAATAATCAATTCAAATAATCCCGAAATAACTGTATTAATTCGCATTGTTATTTGTACGAATTAATATAATTATTTCTAGAATCTACACTATCATTTCATGTAGATTAAAGATTATTACATTACGGTTTTTCACTTGTCATCTATTACAATTTCATACATCATCAATTTAACAACATACATCCAGTGTTTCAAAGTGTAATTAACAATTCCTACGTGTCAATAAATTTAACAGTTAAAGGGGTCATAATTGTCATTTAATCAAATTTAACATTTAACTATTCTATATCCATTTAAATTTGCATACCATTTATCATTTTAACATTAACAATTTAACGTCCAATATAAACATCAACAATCAATCAATTATCAGCCAAACTATATTATCATCGCATAAATAATTAACAGGTAATGGTGTCAGATGTCACAGGTGAACTGATACAGGTAATAGCATATATAACAGTGTAATTAACTAACAGCAGTATATTTCAATTGTCGTTTCAATTGAAATCAAATTTAATAAATAAAAGAACGTTAATCGTGAGTGAGTGCTCACCTTTCGAGGCTAGAGAGAACAGGAGATGATACAGATACACACATTGATACAGACACTGAAATTGAGTTACGAATCTAAGCACGGATTTCAAAGCAAAGCACGATGGACTCGAGTTCGACCGACAAGCTGATAAATAGGAATAGACGAGATCAAATCAGAATTGTATCGATGAATAAAATTGGTATAAATGATCTTATATATATAACTATATATGTACATAAAATCAAATTCTAAATTCAAAAATATGTTAAGTTAAATACATAAGCATTTCAAATCCATTGTTTTAAACTAAAACTCAAATATAGAAGCTAAACTTATATATATAATAAATTTTTGAATCAATACATTTAAAATAAATATTAAAATAACATATATATAATTAAAATCATTGTTTTGATTTAAACCCATAGAATAAACAAACATATCCATACATATAACTTAATATGCAATTCATGTATACTAGCATATACAACTTATGTACAAAATATTGTATAGACTAACATATATAAAATTTTAACTGCTAAATGTAAAGTTTACAACACATATATACCTACTTATATACAATAGTATAAACTGAACCATGTATAAGTTACATACTTACAAAACATGTAAACAGACATACTTACATATATAATAACAACTTATATATATAAAACCATTTTTTTAACAACATATATATAACTAACAAGCTATACAAACGACACGTACAAATATAATATTATGTCAATCCTCTGACCTATATCTATAATCACATGCCTACCTTTAAACATATACATATGCAGACCGTATTCACACGCAAAATGTAATATCCATGTATAAGAAACCCATATAGACGCATGTACTACAAAATATGGAAACAACTAAGATGTATATATATGATTTTTCACGCCAAAATACATACGAACAATATATACGTGAGGTTACAGATCAACCAACATATGCAGACAGTAAGTTACCTACCACTTATATATATATTTTTTATTATGTCTCTGTGAATATATATATCATTGCAATTTTCTAAATACTTATATAACTATCATATCTTGAATACAAAACTGCAATTACAATATGTTTTAAACAGTATTATATATATAACTAACCATATAAACTATATATAATACTTATGTCCTCGTCTCTGCTTGAGACATATATCACGCATAACTGCTAATCTATATAAACAATGTAACGTATATGATATTCCTTAGTAGTATCGTATAGCCAATACACTTATATACGGCAACATACGAAATTTATAAACATTTGTATAATATGTAAACCTAAGCTATCAAAAATATATATCATTAACATACTATTGCAACTAATATAAACTACTTCTTTATACATTCCTATATAATACATAAACTAATCTATAACCAGACACATGCAAACTGGATATACATATAAGAAAGTATACATGAAATACCTCCTATGAATACAAGTGAAGTGGAGAAGATAAGTAGAGGTCGGCTTTAGGTATGGTGATGGTTGACTCGGGTTGCAGGGGTGCCGAAGGCTAGTGGCTGGAGACAAAAAAAAGAACGGGTAGGAGGCGGTTCTGCCAGGTGGTGATGAGGCGGAGGCCGAGTATGGGTAGGCCCGCGAGTATGAGCGGAGGAGGAAGAATGAGCTCGACTATGCTTCGCGATGGGTGGCTGAGCTCGCAAGGTCATGGGTGGAGATGCGGGCAAGATGCTGGACAGTGGCGAGGTCGGGGTAGAGGCGGGCTGTTGGGTCAGGTCAAGAGGGGGAAGGGCGGAAGAGAATGCGGAGGTTGGGGTGCTGGAATTGAAGGCCGGGAAGGTGGAGATGTATAAGAAAAATGAAGAACAGAGGAAAGAAATAAAGGAGCAGGTCAAGGAAAGGTGGGAAGAGGAATAGGCAAACTGCAGGGAGACGAAACAATAGAAAGCCTTTACACAGACTTCACATTCTTGAGTAATGCACTCGTTTTTTTTTGTTACCGTTGGATATATAAGAAAAAGAAAGTCACAGATTAAATATAGGAAGGGTGCATGACAGTCATAAAGTTTCGGGAAACTAAATATTAATGGCTATTGAATGATACTGTGAACAGATGACAGATCATAGGAACTCTAAAAGTCCAAAAATTTAAAACGTGCACTAGTACTGTTAATCGATCCACAGATTTCCTCGCGTACCGGATCCTGAAATATACAAACGAATACACTGTTGAGATTAGCACGACGAGACGATCAAAACGGTATGCAGATATTGGCGGTACGATTTAATTTTAAAAATTCCAATTTCCTAATAGTGGAAAATGTAAGAAAAACACTAAAAAATAAGATCGACGGAGCCAAAGATGTCCGAATTTGGAAAAACGACAAACTGACATCTTGCTCAGAAGATGGTTTAGAATTTTTCTATGTAAAAATATTTAGGTTTCGGAAACATTTTATCTTCATAGCTTTTTAACTGATTAAATTGAAGCAAATTTACGCGCGAAATAAACTTTCGTATTTTCAGACGAAAATTTACCAGTTGCTATGTTTAACTAGACGTATTCCAAATATCAAATTTATATTTCAAAATTTTATCGTTTTAAAATTTCACAAAATTTCAACTAATTACGTTATTAAAACAGTTGAAATTTGCGGGTCGTTACACTCTCCCCCACTCAAAACTTTTCGTCCCCGAAAAGGAACGAGGTAGGAGAATAGAAATAACCAGAAAGAAAACAGATTGAAACAAATAAAACAATTAGTTTAAACCGTATAAATTTCAATTTACCTTAATTAATACTCAATATTTGATTTAAAATTCAGGGTATTTCAATAATTTGATTTAATTCTAACTTATTAATATTTGATACCAAAAGATTTCTTCGAAACAAAATTTTATTTTATTTATCTCATTTATTCATTATTTTATTATCCAATCATTCTTTATTAACAATTTCTAAAATCATAAACTTGAATAGCCATTTATTACAATCATATTTTATTCAACAATTTTAATTCTTCTTTATTCCAAATTATTATTTAAATTTATTCTACTTAATATATCTAATCACATATATTTAACCCATATAAATTAATTTAAACCATAAAAGTTTCGATTTAAATAAATTTACATCTATTAATTTCTTTTAAATTAAAGGTATTTTCATATGTTGATCAAATTTCAATTTATTAATTCTTTCAAAATAAATTTATTTTTCAATTGTCTTATTATTCTATTTATCTCTATTGACATTTTATAATTAAAATTTAAGTGTATAACATTTATAATAACCACTCAAATTTTATTTATAAATTCAATTTATCTTATATATTATCCAATTACATATTCAACTTCTGAATGATTTAGGTAAGTTGTTGTGACATCCCGGAATTTCGAGGAATTTAAAATATGATAATCTCTTAATTAAAGTATTTTAAATTTGATTTAGATTGTTATTTTCAAATATAAATAACCAATTAATTAATAATGAGATGTTTTAAAATTGGATTTTAGATTGATTTTTAAATCAGAATAATTAGTCACAGATTTAATCTGTGTTATTGTATTAATGGATTTAAATAGTCCTATATATTCTAATTTAATAAGTGTTATATGGATGTGTATATTTATATGTTTAAAGAAAAATTTTGATTTGGGAATTTAATATAAAAGAGTTCCAATTTAATTATAACAAAATCTATTTTTAACTTAAATAAAATTCCACTTAATTCATTTAGATCTATATATAATAATGTGATGTAATTTTTAGTAATAATGTTTAAATTAAAATAAAATCTTGTCAAATTTAAATATGAATATAAATAAAGTGTTTGGTAAATTAAGTTTAAAATAGGAAAATATACGCTAGTTTAATACATTAGTAAAATAAATAGAAATACAAAATAGTAGTTATGTAAAAATAGAAATAAATTCACAAGCTAACTTAATAAAAATAACTATATCAACTTGAAGTTAAATACTTAAGATAATTCTAGCTTCATTAAAACATAGGCTAGAAAGAAAAACAAATCTGGCTAATAATTCAAACTGTAACCTTATGTATGCAAGTAACAATATATATACACTATCACCTTAAACCTGTAAGTAGTAAGTTAAGCCAAGACAAAGATAAATCCAAGTTGTACATAGTGAAGTAAATGTTTGTACTATAGCCACATTTAGATTCGCAGGCACAAAGGGATAAGTCTCAAACAAAAAATAAAATACATACAAGATTTCAAAGCAAGGTAAATATATGTACTATAGCTATGTAGATAGGCATGGCAAGAAATAACATAAGTACATACGAATTGAATTAAAAAGAGGACATAGGGAAAGATATCTTTATACTTGTTTGTACAGGCCTATGAGTACATACGAAATAAATATGTAGACATGAGGACTAAAGCAATTAATGCTACATCCCTTAGTACACAACATTTTAGCCAATTCAAGATGTTCAAAATCATATCAGCCGTGTATAAGAAAAGATCTCTGATCTAAAATATAATAATCTTGTACCAGCATTACTTAGCCTCTGCATTGTTTCCTTTATATCAAGTTTCCTTTTCTTTTTCTTTTTCGTTCATTTAAACAATGCTAAGAGAAAACAACAAGCCTGTGATTTATTTTCTTTTTCAAAAGCCAAAGCAAAGCATTTCAGTTCTTTCAAGAAAATCAAAGCATTTCTAAGTTTCATTTTCAAATCTTGTTCAAAAGCTTTTCAAGCTCCAGTTTTAAGAGCTTCAGTTTTAAGTAGCAAGCCATTTTTTGTTCTCTGGAAAATAACAAGTATGCAAGCAGTCAAGTTTTCAGTTTTTAAAGAAGACAAAGATTTCTGGAAGTCAAAACAGTAGAAGCATACAAATTTTCAAGAAAATCAAGTTTAAAAGTTTCTGCCTTTTTCTAGTCAGGTGAGTAAACATCACTTTAAAAAGCTAAATTTGTTTTAGTACCCTGTTGCATGTGATAAATCTTTGTAGTTTATGTTGTGAAATATTGCATGGATATATGGATATGCTTGTATGTATGTATAAAGTTAAATGGTGTGCATGTCTGTATCTTGAGTATGTATGATTCTGTTTTTATTTCCAGCAGGGTAAATATGTTCAAAATTCAATTTCACCTTCCCTAGTCTCTTTGAGGTAAGGATCTTTAAAAGAAAAATGTTTGTATTAACTAAATTCAGTTTTAAAAATTGTTCATAGGAATAATTAGTGGTAGTTTAACTGGGGAAAGAAGATATACAGTAAACCCAAAAGCATGTCAAAAATTTGAATGTCATAACTTCTTGTTTCACCTACATCATCAAATTTGTATTAAAGAACTATGATTTTTAAAAATGAAATCAAGATTTTTAACTATGTAATTGGGTAGAATTCTCGGGTTGAACGGGAATTGGGATTTTGGTATTTCTGGCGATCGGAGCGTGATGGAGTCTCGTGTTCATTACTGGAGCATGCTGGAGGGTAGGGGGTCTCGGCAAAAATACTATGGTGATTTATCATGGGTCGAGATGGCCGGAAATTGATGGAGTAGGGTTTTATACCCTGGGTTTGTAGTTTGCGTTCATTTGAATTTCGCGTCGTCGAGTTGTGACCGGAGATGATCGCGAGGGTGGGGACTGGATCATCGGAGCATAGAGTAGCTCCGGGTTCGATCGCGTGACCTATAAGGGTCAGAGGTGGATGAACGTGACGATAACGTGATGATTGTGTTTGGGTTCAGTTTTGATCGAAATCCTTATTTTCGATCTTTAGAGTTTGGCATCGAATCGAGGAGTGATTTCGAGTTTATGGATGATTCGCGACTTGCCGACGTCAGTAGAGTTCGTCGGAGCGGCGGCGAGATACTGTGCACGTGCACGTGCATTTCATTCTGGGTTTTCGTGTGATGGCGATTTCTTGCGTGATCGACTCGAAGCGAGGATCGAGTTTTAGGGTATCAGACTCGGGTTTGTACTCGAGTATGTTGAAGGTGATAGGTCTGTTGTTTTTAAACTGTGAATTTACCTAAGTTTTGAGAAATGGGAAGAAGAGGAACGTACACGAAGGGAGAAGAATGACTCGTGAAAACTGGTGGGAAACTCGAGAGGCAACTCGAGTAAATCTGGGTAATCCTCGGGTTGTTGGTGACTAGGCTAAACTGTTTTTTTTAAATGTAAAAATTTATCTAAGTTTAAGCTTTCTAGAATAAATCACTTTATGAAAATTTTAAGTTGTGTCTTTAACATTGAATATGAACTTTCGAAATTGTTAATTTAAATTTTGGCTAAGTAAAGTTTAAAGTTATTTTAAACTTAGGTTAGAAATGAAATTTAAAGGTCTTTATAAAAGTAAGTCTTTAAATTTAAATCTAAATAGTCTAAAACTAGTACTTGATAATGTTTAAACATTTAGGAAGGAAGTATGTTTTGTTAACTTTAATTTATCAAGTTAATGATTATTTTGTTTCATAACTTAAGTAATAATTTAGTTTAGGATAAGGGATTAATTAAGAGTAATTAATTGATTTAATTAATTTATTAATCAGTAATTAAGCGTTATGGGTTAAATAAATTCAAGATTTATTAATTAAGAAATTAAAGGTTGATTAATTGGAAATTAAGAAGTATTTAGTTTGTAATTGAGTTAATTGATTAATAACTTGGTTTTGTTAATTAATTAATGAATAAGAAATAATTAATCTATAGAGATTAATTAAGAAGTAATTAATTGTTATTAAGTTTTATTAATTGATAATTAAGATTTATTAATTAATAATTAAAGGATAATTAATCTACCGTTAAGATTAATTAATTTGTTTTAAGCTAAATTAAGAATTGAATTACCAATTGTAATGAATCAAATGAATATGATTGATTCAATAAAAATTAATTGTAAATTTATTTAAAGATATTCATGTGATGGTTTATTAAGTATAAATACTTAATGAAATTTAATAGAGTAATTACTTGGAAAAGTAATTAAGATAATAATTACAGGATGTAATTAATTAAAGGAAATTACTTAATGGAAGTAAATTAAAGTAGAATTACATTGTAGAAGTAATTAAAGATTTATTACTTAGTGTAATTAATCAAAGGATTTATATAATTGATTAAGGAGTTAATTAATTAAGATAATAATTACAGGATGAAATTACGGTATATGATTTAGGTTGATTTATGGAAGTGAATAATTAATGGAAGCAATTTATTAAGAATCATTAATTAAAGTAATTAATGAAGCATTTAAATGGATAATTACTGTGAATGGTTAAGGTTAATAAATTTGTGAAATTAATGAAAATTGTAATTACTGGAATGTAATTAAAGGTTAGTTAATCAAAGTGATTAATTAAGATGGAAATTGGAGATTGATTAATTAATTGATTTGAAATTAATTAATAAATTGTAAGCAGGATTTATAAGATGAAGTAATTAATTTAATTCATTTTAAATTAATTAGAGATAAGATAATTAATTTAATTCATTTTAAATTAATTATATATGGTATGATTATTTATCCTTGCTTATGTATGGATGGATGATATTGTTTGCCTTGAATAGTTTGAATCTCGGATACGAGATAAGTAATGCTGTGTGATTTAGATTATCTATTTCTGATGATATATGGATTATCTATCTGTGATGTTGTGAATTATCTATCTCTGTGTATATATAGATAATGAATTGAATTGTTTTAACTTTAAAACAACTTGGCCTTAAAAGACACGGTTTGGATTCGATGAGACCGGAATCGGGTTTCCGTATACCGGGATTCCAGGTCTGGAGACCCGAATACCACATCGATCCAAAATAACGTTAGGTCGTGAAATTCAAATGGAGCAAGTGAAGACTCGAGGTATAAGAACTATTCGTCAGTATAACTCTGTGGGTGATTCCGTAATGAGTTTGACGAAGATAGTACTTATAGATTCGAGATGGTGATTCAGAGTGCAAGGGTTATTGTCGTTAACTCTGAGGGTGATTCCAAAATGAGTGTAACGAGATAATGCCTTCGGTTTCGTTCGAACCCGGAACGAACTTGTATGGATTGAATGCTTTCAGAACATCGTCAGGCGGACGATGAGCATTCTAAGTGATGAGTTCTATTCAGGTAATCGTGACCTCAAGCCTCATCAACCGGGAATGGCTAAAACAGGGGAGGTGCAGCAAGGCTTCGTGGGTAGCACCCACTTGAGAGTAAGGTCATCCCTGTCTAGATGCCCCTTTTTATTTCGGCTTAGTGGTGCGGTTGAATGATCACAACCGTGGGGTGATTTTATTCGGAACTATCCAGTAAGGGATGGGTCCGGCCTTGTGTTGCAGGGGACTTAGGGTGGGTCCTCGGTACGGTGATCTAGGCCACGTACTGTGACGGGCGGTACCCCAGTAGCCCTGCCATTGATGGAAACCCATTTTCCCTACGTGATCTTACGGTTTTGATTTGTATACCTATGTATGCCGGAATTTAATGAATGTAACAATTTCGGCTATTTCTTATTTACTTGAAAACCCTAGACACTATTATAATATCACTGAATTTCCTATCAAAGTTTTGGTTAGCGTAAGGTAAAAACATTTCCATGTTTATGTGTGGGATGTCTTACGTGATACCTTTGTTTTCAAAGGATTTTCAAAGTTAAGCAACTTTAACCGTTTACTCATACCAGACCCATGTCTGACCCGGAGTTTATTTTTGTTTTTCCTAAACTCTCGGGTACCCAAATTTTTACGGGTAGCCAAGGGATTCAGGTTTAGCTTTGACGAATTTTGGAGGAGCAATGGAGCAGGAGGCTTCAGCGTATAGCTATATATTGGTTCTGCTGTGTTAGTGTTATGTGTATTTCCGCTGTGTTGTATCTCTGTGATGTATCGAGTTGTTTCGAGTTGTATTAACTAGACAGGTGTTTATAACTGTCTAGTATGTATTGTATTATCTGTATAACTCTGATGTATATGATACTATGTATTGTCTTAAGTGATATATTATATTTTATTCGTTCCGCTGTTGAGATTCTGATGTTGTTTTCTTTCTTCTTCTCTATCTTTTCTATTTTCTCACCCCTTTCTTTCTTAAAAACGATGTGATTTTCCGGTAGTGGAAGGTCGGGTCGTGACAGTGGTATCAGAGCAATAGGTTGAGCGAATACCTAAGCTCTAGAGTGGTGTCTTTCTTGAGAGAGCGTACTTGTAATTTTTATCTATATATATTTATTTATTTATTCCTACCTATTTGTTGGGTTACCTGTTCGGGTTTTCCAATATAAGTTATAAAGGTAGATAGGGTAGTGGTGTGAGTAAAACGACTACCGATGGTTGGAGTTTATTGAGGTTGGAAGTGTATCTGCCGAGACTGTAGATTTAATACCGTCTCGAGTGAGTTTTGTTTGATGTAAGATTTGGTTGATCTCTGAAGGAAGCCGGTTAAGGATTCGGAGTTCATCGTTGAAGTGCAAGTTTGATCGCACTCGTGTGAGCGGGTTTTTGAGAGTTTGGATTTGTCGGTTAGACAGAAGTAAGTCATGATATCTTGATACCTCAGAATGTTGTAGCTGTGTGATGAGACATAGTGACTATGGATATTTTCCGAAGATGTTTTCTTTGGAACAAGTTAAGGAAGTGGGGTTGTTTCAGTGTTGTGGCTGTGTTCAGCTGGGTGTTTCTGTTGTTTGAGGTCCGAGTTTCTCGAGGAGTTTGGATAGGGAGTCTTTTGGCTGGGCAGTTTTTCTTGAGGTAATTTCAGAAGCATCAGAGTGGTTTCGTTCTTCGACGGATTGGCTTCATAAGCGTAAGCTGTTCTGATTGGTAAAGAGAGAGCAGTTTTTCTTTGGAATTAGGCCGGATTGATCGCAAAAGTGACTTGCGATAGTCTGAGTGTTCTCTTGATTTGTCCGAGATTTTCTGGATGTTCTCAGGAGGTCAGAGTTTTGTCAGCATCTGGAGATTGAGATTGGTATCGATTGGATTCCATAGATGGTACCGGTGGTGCAGCTTAGGAGATTTGGTGGAGCATTTGTGTTTTCTCTTCTGTATCTAGTTTCGAGTTTCTTCTAGCTAAGGGTAGCTGAAGACAGTACCCTTGACTGAGGACTCATCGGTTTCTGTGAGCAGTTCGTCTCCGTTTGTGGTGGATCTGTTATTGTGTGTCCAGGAGGTGTTGGTTGAGTTTTTGGTCGAGTTCGTCGACATTCTTATTTACTTCAGATCAGAGTTGTGCAGCGGAAGCATGGTGGCAGCTGTTCTAGAGTGGAAGCAACCAGGAGTTGCAGTGTTTTGGGATTAGAGAGTTTCTACGGGAATTTTTCTGGATGGAGACCAGATTGGCAGTGTATATGTTTTGTCTTTTCCGGATAGGAGAAGCAAGTTGTAACCTACTGATGATGTTGGAGTAGAGTTGTATTCTAGATATTTGGTAAATCTGGAGAGGATCTTTTTGGTTGCGTTATTCTGATCCAGTTGGTTATTGAAGCATCAGCGAAGTTGGAGACTTCGTGGTTGTTGAGATTTTCTTCGGTAAAGGGAGCAATAAGATTGGGTAAGACTGTGAGATTAGCTCCGGAGTATATTGGATCTTTCTGTATTCTTGTAAGGATAAGTGTTTTGGATTTCAGGAGTGAATTGCCAGTTTGGAGAACTGGAATTCATTGTATTTCACGTCTCTCTAAGGAAGTACGTGTTAGATCTATCACTGGTTTTGGAACCAGCAGTTCGGAGAGTTTTGGTTGTTGAGTCAGACTTGTCTGTAGTCTGATATCCTGTCTTGTTTTATAGATCTAGTTGAGTAGGAGCTCAGTAGCTTAGTAGTGTAGCTAGTCTGGATTCAGTAGAGCGAGTATTCCAATATCTATACCTGGGAAACTCGGAAATTTTTAGGAAGCTTATCCGGATCTGTATCCGAATAGCTAGTGTTGTTTGGTTGATTGAATTGTTTGATGATTGAAATTGTTTGTTTGGTTGTATATGGCTGATATGTATGCTGAATTGGTTTAAAATAAAATAAACTTTGGATTATCTTTTGTTTTAAATTTCGAGGACGAAATTCTTTTAAGGGGGAAGGAATGTGACATCCCGGAATTTCGAGGAATTTAAAATATGATAATCTCTTAATTAAAGTATTTTAAATTTGATTTAGATTGTTATTTTCAAATATAAATAACCAATTAATTAATAATGAGATGTTTTAAAATTGGATTTTAGATTGATTTTTAAATCAGAATAATTAGTCACAGATTTAATCTGTGTTATTGTATTAATGGATTTAAATAGTCCTATATATTCTAATTTAATAAGTGTTATATGGATGTGTATATTTATATGTTTAAAGAAAAATTTTGATTTGGGAATTTAATATAAAAGAGTTCCAATTTAATTATAACAAAATCTATTTTTAACTTAAATAAAATTCCACTTAATTCATTTAGATCTATATATAATAATGTGATGTAATTTTTAGTAATAATGTTTAAATTAAAATAAAATCTTGTCAAATTTAAATATGAATATAAATAAAGTGTTTGGTAAATTAAGTTTAAAATAGGAAAATATACGCTAGTTTAATACATTAGTAAAATAAATAGAAATACAAAATAGTAGTTATGTAAAAATAGAAATAAATTCACAAGCTAACTTAATAAAAATAACTATATCAACTTGAAGTTAAATACTTAAGATAATTCTAGCTTCATTAAAACATAGGCTAGAAAGAAAAACAAATCTGGCTAATAATTCAAACTGTAACCTTATGTATGCAAGTAACAATATATATACACTATCACCTTAAACCTGTAAGTAGTAAGTTAAGCCAAGACAAAGATAAATCCAAGTTGTACATAGTGAAGTAAATGTTTGTACTATAGCCACATTTAGATTCGCAGGCACAAAGGGATAAGTCTCAAACAAAAAATAAAATACATACAAGATTTCAAAGCAAGGTAAATATATGTACTATAGCTATGTAGATAGGCATGGCAAGAAATAACATAAGTACATACGAATTGAATTAAAAAGAGGACATAGGGAAAGATATCTTTATACTTGTTTGTACAGGCCTATGAGTACATACGAAATAAATATGTAGACATGAGGACTAAAGCAATTAATGCTACATCCCTTAGTACACAACATTTTAGCCAATTCAAGATGTTCAAAATCATATCAGCCGTGTATAAGAAAAGATCTCTGATCTAAAATATAATAATCTTGTACCAGCATTACTTAGCCTCTGCATTGTTTCCTTTATATCAAGTTTCCTTTTCTTTTTCTTTTTCGTTCATTTAAACAATGCTAAGAGAAAACAACAAGCCTGGGATTTATTTTCTTTTTCAAAAGCCAAAGCAAAGCATTTCAGTTCTTTCAAGAAAATCAAAGCATTTCTAAGTTTCATTTTCAAATCTTGTTCAAAAGCTTTTCAAGCTCCAGTTTTAAGAGCTTCAGTTTTAAGTAGCAAGCCATTTTTTGTTCTCTGGAAAATAACAAGTATGCAAGCAGTCAAGTTTTCAGTTTTTAAAGAAGACAAAGATTTCTGGAAGTCAAAACAGTAGAAGCATACAAATTTTCAAGAAAATCAAGTTTAAAAGTTTCTGCCTTTTTCTAGTCAGGTGAGTAAACATCACTTTAAAAAGCTAAATTTGTTTTAGTACCCTGTTGCATGTGATAAATCTTTGTAGTTTATGTTGTGAAATATTGCATGGATATATGGATATGCTTGTATGTATGTATAAAGTTAAATGGTGTGCATGTCTGTATCTTGAGTATGTATGATTCTGTTTTTATTTCCAGCAGGGTAAATATGTTCAAAATTCAATTTCACCTTCCCTAGTCTCTTTGAGGTAAGGATCTTTAAAAGAAAAATGTTTGTATTAACTAAATTCAGTTTTAAAAATTGTTCATAGGAATAATTAGTGGTAGTTTAACTGGGGAAAGAAGATATACAGTAAACCCAAAAGCATGTCAAAAATTTGAATGCCATAACTTCTTGTTTCACCTACATCATCAAATTTGTATTAAAGAACTATGATTTTTAAAAATGAAATCAAGATTTTTAACTATGTAATTGGGTAGAATTCTCGGGTTGAACGGGAATTGGGATTTTGGTATTTCTGGCGATCGGAGCGTGATGGAGTCTCGTGTTCATTACTGGAGCATGCTGGAGGGTAGGGGGTCTCGGCAAAAATACTATGGTGATTTATCATGGGTCGAGATGGCTGGAAATTGATGGAGTAGGGTTTTATACCCTGGGTTTGTAGTTTGCGTTCATTTGAATTTCGCGTCGTCGAGTTGTGACCGGAGATGATCGCGAGGGTGGGGACTGGATCATCGGAGCATAGAGTAGCTCCGGGTTCGATCGCGTGACCTATAAGGGTCAGAGGTGGATGAACGTGACGATAACGTGATGATTGTGTTTGGGTTCTGTTTTGATCGAAATCCTTATTTTCGATCTTTAGAGTTTGGCATCGAATCGAGGAGTGATTTCGAGTTTATGGATGATTCGCGACTTGCCGACGTCAGTAGAGTTCGTCGGAGCGGCGGCGAGATATTGTGCACGTGCACGTGCATTTCATTCTGGGTTTTCGTGTGATGGCGATTTCTTGCGTGATCGACTCGAAGCGAGGATCGAGTTTTAGGGTATCAGACTCGGGTTTGTACTCGAGTATGTTGAAGGTGATAGGTCTGTTGTTTTTAAACTGTGAATTTACCTAAGTTTTGAGAAATGGGAAGAAGAGGAACGTACACGAAGGGAGAAGAATGACTCGTGAAAACTGGTGGGAAACTCGAGAGGCAACTCGAGTAAATCTGGGTAATCCTCGGGTTGTTGGTGACTAGGCTAAACTGTTTTTTTTTAAATGTAAAAATTTATCTAAGTTTAAGCTTTCTAGAATAAATCACTTTATGAAAATTTTAAGTTGTGTCTTTAACATTGAATATGAACTTTCGAAATTGTTAATTTAAATTTTGGCTAAGTAAAGTTTAAAGTTATTTTAAACTTAGGTTAGAAATGAAATTTAAAGGTCTTTATAAAAGTAAGTCTTTAAATTTAAATCTAAATAGTCTAAAACTAGTACTTGATAATGTTTAAACATTTAGGAAGGAAGTATGTTTTGTTAACTTTAATTTATCAAGTTAATGATTATTTTGTTTCATAACTTAAGTAATAATTTAGTTTAGGATAAGGGATTAATTAAGAGTAATTAATTGATTTAATTAATTTATTAATCAGTAATTAAGCGTTATGGGTTAAATAAATTCAAGATTTATTAATTAAGAAATTAAAGGTTGATTAATTGGAAATTAAGAAGTATTTAGTTTGTAATTGAGTTAATTGATTAATAACTTGGTTTTGTTAATTAATTAATGAATAAGAAATAATTAATCTATAGAGATTAATTAAGAAGTAATTAATTGTTATTAAGTTTTATTAATTGATAATTAAGATTTATTAATTAATAATTAAAGGATAATTAATCTACCGTTAAGATTAATTAATTTGTTTTAAGCTAAATTAAGAATTGAATTACCAATTGTAATGAATCAAATGAATATGATTGATTCAATAAAAATTAATTGTAAATTTATTTAAAGATATTCATGTGATGGTTTATTAAGTATAAATACTTAATGAAATTTAATAGAGTAATTACTTGGCAAAGTAATTAAGATAATAATTACAGGATGTAATTAATTAAAGGAAATTACTTAATGGAAGTAAATTAAAGTAGAATTACATTGTAGAAGTAATTAAAGATTTATTACTTAGTGTAATTAATCAAAGGATTTATATAATTGATTAAGGAGTTAATTAATTAAGATAATAATTACAGGATGAAATTACGGTATATGATTTAGGTTGATTTATGGAAGTGAATAATTAATGGAAGCAATTTATTAAGAATCATTAATTAAAGTAATTAATGAAGCATTTAAATGGATAATTACTGTGAATGGTTAAGGTTAATAAATTTGTGAAATTAATGAAAATTGTAATTACTGGAATGTAATTAAAGGTTAGTTAATCAAAGTGATTAATTAAGATGGAAATTGGAGATTGATTAATTAATTGATTTGAAATTAATTAATAAATTGTAAGCAGGATTTATAAGATGAAGTAATTAATTTAATTCATTTTAAATTAATTAGAGATAAGATAATTAATTTAATTCATTTTAAATTAATTATATATGGTATGATTATTTATCCTTGCTTATGTATGGATGGATGATATCGTTTGCCTTGAATAGTTTGAATCTCGGATACGAGATAAGTAATGCTGTGTGATTTAGATTATCTATTTCTGATGATATATGGATTATCTATCTGTGATGTTGTGAATTATCTATCTCTGTGTATATATAGATAATGAATTGAATTATTTTAACTTTAAAACAACTTGGCCTTAAAAGACACGGTTTGGATTCGATGAGACCGGAATCGGGTTTCCGTATACCGGGATTCCAGGTCTGGAGACCCGAATACCACATCGATCCAAAATAACGTTAGGTCGTGAAATTCAAATGGAGCAAGTGAAGACTCGAGGTATAAGAACTATTCGTCAGTATAACTCTGTGGGTGATTCCGTAATGAGTTTGACGAAGATAGTACTTATAGATTCGAGATGGTGATTCAGAGTGCAAGGGTTATTGTCGTTAACTCTGAGGGTGATTCCAAAATGAGTGTAACGAGATAATGCCTTCGGTTTCGTTCGAACCCGGAACGAACTTGTATGGATTGAATGCTTTCAGAACATTGTCAGGCGGACAATGAGCATTCTAAGTGATGAGTTCTATTCAGGTAATCGTGACCTCAAGCCTCATCAACCGGGAATGGCTAAAACAGGGGAGGTGCAGCAAGGCTTCGTGGGTAGCACCCACTTGAGAGTAAGGTCATCCCTGTCTAGATGCCCCTTTTTATTTCGGCTTAGTGGTGCGGTTGAATGATCACAACCGTGGGGTGATTTTATTCGGAACTATCCAGTAAGGGATGGGTCCGGCCTTGTGTTGCAGGGGACTTAGGGTGGGTCCTCGGTACGGTGATCTAGGCCACGTACTGTGACGGGCGGTACCCCAGTAGCCCTGCCATTGATGGAAACCCATTTTCCCTACGTGATCTTATGGTTTTGATTTGTATACCTATGTATGCTGGAATTTAATGAATGTAACAATTTCGGCTATTTCTTATTTACTTGAAAACCCTAGACACTATTATAATATCACTGAATTTCCTATCAAAGTTTTGGTTAGCGTAAGGTAAAAACATTTCCATGTTTATGTGTGGGATGTCTTACGTGATACCTTTGTTTTCAAAGGATTTTCAAAGTTAAGCAACTTTAACCGTTTACTCATACCAGACCCATGTCTGACCCGGAGTTTATTTTTGTTTTTCCTAAACTCTCGGGTACCCAAACTTTTACGGGTAGCCAAGGGATTCAGGTTTAGCTTTGACGAATTTTGGAGGAGCAATGGAGCAGGAGGCTTCAGCGTATAGCTATATATTGGTTCTGCTGTGTTAGTGTTATGTGTATTTCCGCTGTGTTGTATCTCTGTGATGTATCGAGTTGTTTCGAGTTGTATTAACTAGACAGGTGTTTATAACTGTCTAGTATGTATTGTATTATCTGTATAACTCTGATGTATATGATACTATGTATTGTCTTAAGTGATATATTATATTTTATTCGTTCCGCTGTTGAGATTCTGATGTTGTTTTCTTTCTTCTTCTCTATCTTTTCTATTTTCTCACCCCTTTCTTTCTTAAAAACGATGTGATTTTCCGGTAGTGGAAGGTCGGGTCGTGACAGTGGTATCAGAGCAATAGGTTGAGCGAATACCTAAGCTCTAGAGTGGTGTCTTTCTTGAGAGAGCGTACTTGTAATTTTTATCTATATATATTTATTTATTTATTCCTACCTATTTGTTGGGTTACCTGTTCGGGTTTTCCAATATAAGTTATAAAGGTAGATAGGGTAGTGGTGTGAGTAAAACGACTACCGATGGTTGGAGTTTATTGAGGTTGGAAGTGTATCTGCCGAGACTGTAGATTTAATACCGTCTCGAGTGAGTTTTGTTTGATGTAAGATTTGGTTGATCTCTGAAGGAAGCCGGTTAAGGATTCGGAGTTCATCGTTGAAGTGCAAGTTTGATCGCACTCGTGTGAGCGGGTTTTTGAGAGTTTGGATTTGTCGGTTAGACAGAAGTAAGTCATGATATCTTGATACCTCAGAATGTTGTAGCTGTGTGATGAGACATAGTGACTATGGATATTTTCCGAAGATGTTTTCTTTGGAACAAGTTAAGGAAGTGGGGTTGTTTCGGTGTTGTGGCTGTGTTCAGCTGGGTGTTTCTGTTGTTTGAGGTCCGAGTTTCTCGAGGAGTTTGGATAGGGAGTCTTTTGGCTGGGCAGTTTTTCTTGAGGTAATTTCAGAAGCATCAGAGTGGTTTCGTTCTTCGACGGATTGGCTTCATAAGCGTAAGCTGTTCTGATTGGTAAAGAGAGAGCAGTTTTTCTTTGGAATTAGGCCGGATTGATCGCAAAAGTGACTTGCGATAGTCTGAGTGTTCTCTTGATTTGTCCGAGATTTTCTGGATGTTCTCAGGAGGTCAGAGTTTTGTCAGCATCTGGAGATTGAGATTGGTATCGATTGGATTCCAGAGATGGTACCGGTGGTGCAGCTTAGGAGATTTGGTGGAGCATTTGTGTTTTCTCTTCTGTATCTAGTTTCGAGTTTCTTCTAGCTAAGGGTAGCTGAAGACAGTACCCTTGACTGAGGACTCATCGGTTTCTGTGAGCAGTTCGTCTCCGTTTGTGGTGGATCTGTTATTGTGTGTCCAGGAGGTGTTGGTTGAGTTTTTGGTCGAGTTCGTCGACATTCTTATTTACTTCAGATCAGAGTTGTGCAGCGGAAGCATGGTGGCAGCTGTTCTAGAGTGGAAGCAACCAGGAGTTGCAGTGTTTTGGGATTAGAGAGTTTCTACGGGAATTTTTCTGGATGGAGACCAGATTGGCAGTGTATATGTTTTGTCTTTTCCGGATAGGAGAAGCAAGTTGTAACCTACTGATGATGTTGGAGTAGAGTTGTATTCTAGATATTTGGTAAATCTGGAGAGGATCTTTTTGGTTGCGTTATTCTGATCCAGTTGGTTATTGAAGCATCAGCGAAGTTGGAGACTTCGTGGTTGTTGAGATTTTCTTCGGTAAAGGGAGCAATAAGATTGGGTAAGACTGTGAGATTAGCTCCGGAGTATATTGGATCTTTCTGTATTCTTGTAAGGATAAGTGTTTTGGATTTCAGGAGTGAATTGCCAGTTTGGAGAACTGGAATTCATTGTATTTCACGTCTCTCTGAGGAAGTACGTGTTAGATCTATCACTGGTTTTGGAACCAGCAGTTCGGAGAGTTTTGGTTGTTGAGTCAGACTTGTCTGTAGTCTGATATCCTGTCTTGTTTTATAGATCTAGTTGAGTAGGAGCTCAGTAGCTTAGTAGTGTAGCTAGTCTGGATTCAGTAGAGCGAGTATTCCAATATCTATACCTGGGAAACTCGGAAATTTTTAGGAAGCTTATCCGGATCTGTATCCGAATAGCTAGTGTTGTTTGGTTGATTGAATTGTTTGATGATTGAAATTGTTTGTTTGGTTGTATATGGCTGATATGTATGCTGAATTGGTTTAAAATAAAATAAACTTTGGATTATCTTTTGTTTTAAATTTCGAGGACGAAATTCTTTTAAGGGGGAAGGAATGTGACATCCCGGAATTTCGAGGAATTTAAAATATGATAATCTCTTAATTAAAGTATTTTAAATTTGATTTAGATTGTTATTTTCAAATATAAATAACCAATTAATTAATAATGAGATGTTTTAAAATTGGATTTTAGATTGATTTTTAAATCAGAATAATTAGTCACAGATTTAATCTGTGTTATTGTATTAATGGATTTAAATAGTCCTATATATTCTAATTTAATAAGTGTTATATGGATGTGTATATTTATATGTTTAAAGAAAAATTTTGATTTGGGAATTTAATATAAAAGAGTTCCAATTTAATTATAACAAAATCTATTTTTAACTTAAATAAAATTCCACTTAATTCATTTAGATCTATATATAATAATGTGATGTAATTTTTAGTAATAATGTTTAAATTAAAATAAAATCTTGTCAAATTTAAATATGAATATAAATAAAGTGTTTGGTAAATTAAGTTTAAAATAGGAAAATATACGCTAGTTTAATACATTAGTAAAATAAATAGAAATACAAAATAGTAGTTATGTAAAAATAGAAATAAATTCACAAGCTAACTTAATAAAAATAACTATATCAACTTGAAGTTAAATACTTAAGATAATTCTAGCTTCATTAAAACATAGGCTAGAAAGAAAAACAAATCTGGCTAATAATTCAAACTGTAACCTTATGTATGCAAGTAACAATATATATACACTATCACCTTAAACCTGTAAGTAGTAAGTTAAGCCAAGACAAAGATAAATCCAAGTTGTACATAGTGAAGTAAATGTTTGTACTATAGCCACATTTAGATTCGCAGGCACAAAGGGATAAGTCTCAAACAAAAAATAAAATACATACAAGATTTCAAAGCAAGGTAAATATATGTACTATAGCTATGTAGATAGGCATGGCAAGAAATAACATAAGTACATACGAATTGAATTAAAAAGAGGACATAGGGAAAGATATCTTTATACTTGTTTGTACAGGCCTATGAGTACATACGAAATAAATATGTAGACATGAGGACTAAAGCAATTAATGCTACATCCCTTAGTACACAACATTTTAGCCAATTCAAGATGTTCAAAATCATATCAGCCGTGTATAAGAAAAGATCTCTGATCTAAAATATAATAATCTTGTACCAGCATTACTTAGCCTCTGCATTGTTTCCTTTATATCAAGTTTCCTTTTCTTTTTCTTTTTCGTTCATTTAAACAATGCTAAGAGAAAACAACAAGCCTGTGATTTATTTTCTTTTTCAAAAGCCAAAGCAAAGCATTTCTAAGTTTCATTTTCAAATCTTGTTCAAAAGCTTTTCAAGCTCCAGTTTTAAGGGTTCAATTTTAAGTAGCAAGCCATTTTTTGTTCTCTGGAAAATAACAAGTATGCAAGCAGTCAGGTTTTCAGTTTTTAAAGAAGACAAAGATTTCTGGAAGTCAAAACAGTAGAAGCATACAAATTTTCAAGAAAATCAAGTTTAAAAGTTTCTGCCTTTTTCTAGTCAGGTGAGTAAACATCACTTTAAAAAGCTAAATTTGTTTTAGTACCCTGTTGCATGTGATAAATCTTTGTAGTTTATGTTGTGAAATATTGCATGGATATATGGATATGCTTGTATGTATGTATAAAGTTAAATGGTGTGCATGTCTGTATCTTGAGTATGTATGATTCTGTTTTTATTTCCAGCAGGGTAAATATGTTCAAAATTCAATTTCACCTTCCCTAGTCTCTTTGAGGTAAGGATCTTTAAAAGAAAAATGTTTGTATTAACTAAATTCAGTTTTAAAAATTGTTCATAGGAATAATTAGTGGTAGTTTAACTGGGGAAAGAAGATATACAGTAAACCCAAAAGCATGTCAAAAATTTGAATGTCATAACTTCTTGTTTCACCTACATCATCAAATTTGTATTAAAGAACTATGATTTTTAAAAATGAAATCAAGATTTTTAACTATGTAATTGGGTAGAATTCTCGGGTTGAACGGGAATTGGGATTTTGGTATTTCTGGCGATCGGAGCGTGATGGAGTCTCGTGTTCATTATTGGAGCATGCTGGAGGGTAGGGGGTCTCGGCAAAAATACTATGGTGATTTATCATGGGTCGAGATGGCCGGAAATTGATGGAGTAGGGTTTTATACCCTGGGTTTGTAGTTTGCGTTCATTTGAATTTCGCGTCGTCGAGTTGTGACCGGAGATGATCGCGAGGGTGGGGACTGGATCATCGGAGCATAGAGTAGCTCCGGGTTCGATCGCGTGACCTATAAGGGTCAGAGGTGGATGAACGTGACGATAACGTGATGATTGTGTTTGGGTTCTGTTTTGATCGAAATCCTTATTTTCGATCTTTAGAGTTTGGCATCGAATCGAGGAGTGATTTCGAGTTTATGGATGATTCGCGACTTGCCGACGTCAGTAGAGTTCGTCGGAGCGGCGGCGAGATACTGTGCACGTGCACGTGCATTTCATTCTGGGTTTTCGTGTGATGGCGATTTCTTGCGTGATCGACTCGAAGCGAGGATCGAGTTTTAGGGTATCAGACTCGGGTTTGTACTCGAGTATGTTGAAGGTGATAGGTCTGTTGTTTTTAAACTGTGAATTTACCTAAGTTTTGAGAAATGGGAAGAAGAGGAACGTACACGAAGGGAGAAGAATGACTCGTGAAAACTGGTGGGAAACTCGAGAGGCAACTCGAGTAAATCTGGGTAATCCTCGGGTTGTTGGTGACTAGGCTAAACTGTTTTTTTTAAATGTAAAAATTTATCTAAGTTTAAGCTTTCTAGAATAAATCACTTTATGAAAATTTTAAGTTGTGTCTTTAACATTGAATATGAACTTTCGAAATTGTTAATTTAAATTTTGGCTAAGTAAAGTTTAAAGTTATTTTAAACTTAGGTTAGAAATGAAATTTAAAGGTCTTTATAAAAGTAAGTCTTTAAATTTAAATCTAAATAGTCTAAAACTAGTACTTGATAATGTTTAAACATTTAGGAAGGAAGTATGTTTTGTTAACTTTAATTTATCAAGTTAATGATTATTTTGTTTCATAACTTAAGTAATAATTTAGTTTAGGATAAGGGATTAATTAAGAGTAATTAATTGATTTAATTAATTTATTAATCAGTAATTAAGCGTTATGGGTTAAATAAATTCAAGATTTATTAATTAAGAAATTAAAGGTTGATTAATTGGAAATTAAGAAGTATTTAGTTTGTAATTGAGTTAATTGATTAATAACTTGGTTTTGTTAATTAATTAATGAATAAGAAATAATTAATCTATAGAGATTAATTAAGAAGTAATTAATTGTTATTAAGTTTTATTAATTGATAATTAAGATTTATTAATTAATAATTAAAGGATAATTAATCTACCGTTAAGATTAATTAATTTGTTTTAAGCTAAATTAAGAATTGAATTACCAATTGTAATGAATCAAATGAATATGATTGATTCAATAAAAATTAATTGTAAATTTATTTAAAGATATTCATGTGATGGTTTATTAAGTATAAATACTTAATGAAATTTAATAGAGTAATTACTTGGCAAAGTAATTAAGATAATAATTACAGGATGTAATTAATTAAAGGAAATTACTTAATGGAAGTAAATTAAAGTAGAATTACATTGTAGAAGTAATTAAAGATTTATTACTTAGTGTAATTAATCAAAGGATTTATATAATTGATTAAGGAGTTAATTAATTAAGATAATAATTACAGGATGAAATTACGGTATATGATTTAGGTTGATTTATGGAAGTGAATAATTAATGGAAGCAATTTATTAAGAATCATTAATTAAAGTAATTAATGAAGCATTTAAATGGATAATTACTGTGAATGGTTAAGGTTAATAAATTTGTGAAATTAATGAAAATTGTAATTACTGGAATGTAATTAAAGGTTAGTTAATCAAAGTGATTAATTAAGATGGAAATTGGAGATTGATTAATTAATTGATTTGAAATTAATTAATAAATTGTAAGCAGGATTTATAAGATGAAGTAATTAATTTAATTCATTTTAAATTAATTAGAGATAAGATAATTAATTTAATTCATTTTAAATTAATTATATATGGTATGATTATTTATCCTTGCTTATGTATGGATGGATGATATTGTTTGCCTTGAATAGTTTGAATCTCGGATACGAGATAAGTAATGCTGTGTGATTTAGATTATCTATTTCTGATGATATATGGATTATCTATCTGTGATGTTGTGAATTATCTATCTCTGTGTATATATAGATAATGAATTGAATTGTTTTAACTTTAAAACAACTTGGCCTTAAAAGACACGGTTTGGATTCGATGAGACCGGAATCGGGTTTCCGTATACCGGGATTCCAGGTCTGGAGACCCGAATACCACATCGATCCAAAATAACGTTAGGTCGTGAAATTCAAATGGAGCAAGTGAAGACTCGAGGTATAAGAACTATTCGTCAGTATAACTCTGTGGGTGATTCCGTAATGAGTTTGACGAAGATAGTACTTATAGATTCGAGATGGTGATTCAGAGTGCAAGGGTTATTGTCGTTAACTCTGAGGGTGATTCCAAAATGAGTGTAACGAGATAATGCCTTCAGTTTCGTTCGAACCCGGAACGAACTTGTATGGATTGAATGCTTTCAGAACATCGTCAGGCGGACGATGAGCATTCTAAGTGATGAGTTCTATTCAGGTAATCGTGACCTCAAGCCTCATCAACCGGGAATGGCTAAAACAGGGGAGGTGCAGCAAGGCTTCGTGGGTAGCACCCACTTGAGAGTAAGGTCATCCCTGTCTAGATGCCCCTTTTTATTTCGGCTTAGTGGTGCGGTTGAATGATCACAACCGTGGGGTGATTTTATTCAGAACTATCCAGTAAGGGATGGGTCCGGCCTTGTGTTGCAGGGGACTTAGGGTGGGTCCTCGGTACGGTGATCTAGGCCACGTACTGTGACGGGCGGTACCCCAGTAGCCCTGCCATTGATGGAAACCCATTTTCCCTACGTGATCTTACGGTTTTGATTTGTATACCTATGTATGCTGGAATTTAATGAATGTAACAATTTCGGCTATTTCTTATTTACTTGAAAACCCTAGACACTATTATAATATCACTGAATTTCCTATCAAAGTTTTGGTTAGCGTAAGGTAAAAACATTTCCATGTTTATGTGTGGGATGTCTTACGTGATACCTTTGTTTTCAAAGGATTTTCAAAGTTAAGCAACTTTAACCGTTTACTCATACCAGACCCATGTCTGACCCGGAGTTTATTTTTGTTTTTCCTAAACTCTCGGGTACCCAAATTTTTACGGGTAGCCAAGGGATTCAGGTTTAGCTTTGACGAATTTTGGAGGAGCAATGGAGCAGGAGGCTTCAGCGTATAGCTATATATTGGTTCTGCTGTGTTAGTGTTATGTGTATTTCCGCTGTGTTGTATCTCTGTGATGTATCGAGTTGTTTCGAGTTGTATTAACTAGACAGGTGTTTATAACTGTCTAGTATGTATTGTATTATCTGTATAACTCTGATGTATATGATACTATGTATTGTCTTAAGTGATATATTATATTTTATTCGTTCCGCTGTTGAGATTCTGATGTTGTTTTCTTTCTTCTTCTCTATCTTTTCTATTTTCTCACCCCTTTCTTTCTTAAAAACGATGTGATTTTCCGGTAGTGGAAGGTCGGGTCGTGACAGTTGTATTAGAATGTAGTTGAACAATATACAAATAAAATTTCCCAATTCAATTATTCAAGTTTAATTGTTTATTCCAAATTTTTGGTTTTATTATAATTAAAATCATCTTTTAACAATATTTAAAGATATATATAATATATTTATATCAAATCAAATTAAATTTTAAAATAAGATACATATATATATGTGAATCAAAATATACCGAAGAAATTCAAATCAAAATATATATTTACTTTTTCCTCAAAACAAAACCGTAGCAAAGCTACAGAATGATTTCTCCACTTCGAAACTCGAAAATGAATGTCGATGATGCGGCCGCCATCACCGAAATTATTTTCCAACGACAAAGAGAAGAGCACTGATTTCAACATTTTAAAAATTCTTTGAAAACGATTTCTTTTCGAAAATACTTCCAATATATATACTTTAAAATTTTAAAAACCAAAGTTCGAAATCACCGGAAACTAATAAATTCTCAAATTTCTGAATTAAATTCATTTCAAATTCCAATCAATTTATAACCAAGTTTATAGATATATTTATTTATATTATGCAATAGTCGATGGTTTACAAAACAATAAATGAAAGTCAAATATTATTATTTCTGACACAAATTTATTAACAATTTAATTTCAGAAAACTTATATTTATATATAATATAATCATACAAAACTTTTATTTTATTTACCAAATTTGAAAACGATATTGTGTCAGTTTGCTCTGCTCAAGTGTTTTGGAAATCCTATCGATAGCGTTGATCAGACGAATCGATCGAAAACCCAAATCAACATCAACAACTCAAACAACACAATATATAAATCATTTTAAAATTAATTTACAAATACACTTCTTTGCTTGACGATACAGGAATGGATTTTCAAAATAAGGATAGGGATTCAAATTTGATGGACTTAAATCAAAGAGAAATTTGATTCGAAGATAGGTTTGAAACCAAGACGAGATAATTAAATAACAAAATAAGGCGATGGATAAATTTATATAAGTCACGGGCAACCTTAACCGGGTCAACCGTGACTTCAAGAATAAGATCATTGCTGGATTCCGAGGTAAATCGACATTCGATCTCAAGAAATGGAATTCAGGTATAGCAGGTAATAGATAGCATCGTAAACCGAGGATACAGAAATCTCCGGTAAATCAATGCCTATTGTAAAGGAGTTTCACCCCTTTTCGAATCATTCGAAGTTTGGCGAGACCGCCGATTCAATTATAGATATCATTCAAATGGAGTTAGGGGTGCTCCAGAATTGAAAGAAGACGAATAGTGAAGGACACGAATGAATTTCGGAACCGAGAGGAACGTTCCAAAATTCAAAAGAATTGAGTCAAAGGAAGAGATTGAAACTCGAATGAGAGTGATTCTGTAAATACATTTACCCTATATGTTGAGTTTTGCCTAGAGCTACCAAAGCTCTGATACCAACTGTAACGACCCAGAATTTTGGACCATTCGCATCCATTATAAGTGTATAGGTAGACACTCAGGCCAGAGTTGAATTGCTCAAAATACCGCGTTGTTAATTTAAATTTGGCAAAATTGAACATATATAGTAAATAAATGAAAAATCACAGATCACAGACACAGAGTAATAAGTGCAGCGGAAATAAAAGAGATAGTAGTTCATGAAGCTACTATATAAATATATGAGTTATATCAGAGTTTACAACAGAAGAGTAATACGATACATCAGAGTTAAACCAGATACAACGGAAGAGTAACCTGATACATCAGATACAAATCAGAATACATCACTGGAATCATCGAATGCTGAAAGCAGAATAGATGGCTGGATCTTCAAGCAAAGCTCCAACTCCAAAGGTGAGCATCGAATACTGGTACACTCAGTCTGACCCGAGCGTAAAGCAAAACACAAGACACTCGAGTCAGGATTAACATTCTTTTATTAATAAATCCAACTCAAGTGAAATAGCAATTGAAATACAAGTAACTCAAAGGATGTTTGGAATAACCATCCTTTAAGGATCCGTTAAACTATCTACTATGTAGTAGTGTACGATAAGTAGATAATGTCTATCAGTAATATAAAGATATCAAAATAGCGTTAAGTCATGGCCCATTCCACCCTTAACACATTTTTATTCCCAAAAGCATATACAAGACCGTAGTTTCCCCAAAACCGGAAGTCACCAGAGGGCAATCCATATACTAAAGGTACAAATCAAAATCGTAGTGGTCGCGCATAAATGGAATACAAGTATGACAAGGCACATGAGGCAATGCCCAAGGTAGTGATACTACCGTTCGCCTGATCCGGACTGGTGAGAACGCAACGCCGCAGCGCCCGCAACACCGTGAAACAACACTCCCAAAATCAAGGGTGCACCAATCGACAACAAGTATAAGTAGTTCGAAGAAGTGTGTCCACTTGAGGTAGCTAATCCTCCATTGGCCCGGCACAGCTCCTGTTTTAGTCATTTCCAATTTGACACAAGTGTCAAGGCTATCCATTATCGTTCTCTTTCTTCAGTCATCACGTACATCATTCCAACCACTTCATTCTGGATCATCACTCCGCGTATAGTTATTAAAGTGGTTTTTGGTTTAGATAGAGAGTATATCCATAACCGAATTCCGGTCTCTATAATAACTTTCGTAATTATTTCACCGATTGGTCGTTAATATATTTCAAAACCAAATCAATTTCAATTTCAATCAGAGTTTATAAACCAACATTTCATTTGTCTTTCCAAATCAATTTCCATAATTTACGTTTCAAACTTCCAAATTCACAATTTCAAAATCTTAAAATTCAATTTCAATTTCGATTTAAACAATCCAAATATCGATTCAAGTTCGCAAATAAGTTTCCTTCCAAATCATTTGAATTAACTAAATTTAACATTCGAATCAATTTAAACTTATTTATCGATTTCATTCAATATTCGTTAAGTTACTTTATCATACAAAACAATTTCTATTAAATTTCCAATTCATTAAACCCATTATTAAATTCAACTTCATTAAATCAAAACTTACAATTTTGAATTAAATTAAATTCATCAAATCGAATTCTTTAAACTTCAAGTCTTACATTAATTTCAATAAATCGCATTTTATTTCTTGTTAAGAAATTCAATTTCAGTTATTTACTTACTTAAATAAATTTCTAAAACTTAATAAATAAAGAAACCCAATTTCATTTATTAATAAAGTTCAAATTTCACTTATTCAAAAGTCCAATTTCTCTTATCAAAGAATTCAATTTTTATTCAATTATCAAATGATTCAATCTTATTCAATTATTAAATAATTCAAACTTAATTATTAAATAATTTCAAAATTTAATAATTTCAAACTTAATTCAATCATTTCTCAAATTAAACAACCTTCTTTCATCAATTTCTTTATTAATATTTCATTTCAGATTATTAAATATTCACGTTTAAATTTCATTAAATTCAATTTCCAACTTCGTTTCAAAACCATATTATTTATTCGAATAAAATCTTCATTTTATTTTTTAAATCAAATTATTGACCAATCGGGTTTTATTTAATTTCCTATCCTAGGTAAAAATTCAATTTGGGTATTTATCATTTCAACCCGATTCCAATTCAATTCAAAAATCAAAACAAAGCAAAGGGAACTTGCAGTGTGATAACTGGGATGGTGTCAAAGTAAATAAACAAGCAATAACAACAAACAATATCAATCCAATAATCAATTCAAATAATCCCGAAATAACTGTATTAATTCGCATTGTTATTTGTACGAATTAATATAATTATTTCTAGAATCTACACTATCATTTCAGGTAGATTAAAGATTATTACATTACGGTTTTTCACTTGTCATCTATTACAATTTCATACATCATCAATTTAACAACATACATCCAGTGTTTCAAAGTGTAATTAACAATTCCTACGTGTCAATAAATTTAACAGTTAAAGGGGTCATAATTGTCATTTAATCAAATTTAACATTTAACTATTCTATATCCATTTAAATTTGCATACCATTTATCATTTTAACATTAACAATTTAACGTCCAATATAAACATCAACAATCAATCAATTATCAGCCAAACTATATTATCATCGCATAAATAATTAACAGGTAATGGTGTCAGATGTCACAGGTGAACTGATACAGGTAATAGCATATATAACAGTGTAATTAACTAACAGCAGTATATTTCAATTGTCGTTTCAATTGAAATCAAATTTAATAAATAAAAGAACGTTAATCGTGAGTGAGTGCTCACCTTTCGAGGCTAGAGAGAACAGGAGATGATACAGATACACACATTGATACAGACACTGAAATTGAGTTACGAATCTAAGCACGGATTTCAAAGCAAAGCACGATGGACTCGAGTTCGACCGACAAGCTGATAAATAGGAATAGACGAGATCAAATCAGAATTGTATCGATGAATAAAATTGGTATAAATGATCTTATATATATAACTATATATGTACATAAAATCAAATTCTAAATTCAAAAATATGTTAAGTTAAATACATAAGCATTTCAAATCCATTGTTTTAAACTAAAACTCAAATATAGAAGCTAAACTTATATATATAATAAATTTTTGAATCAATACATTTAAAATAAATATTAAAATAACATATATATAATTAAAATCATTGTTTTGATTTAAACCCATAGAATAAACAAACATATCCATACATATAACTTAATATGCAATTCATGTATACTAGCATATACAACTTATGTACAAAATATTGTATAGACTAACATATATAAAATTTTAACTGCTAAATGTAAAGTTTACAACACATATATACCTACTTATATACAATAGTATAAACTGAACCATGTATAAGTTACATACTTACAAAACATGTAAACAGACATACTTACATATATAATAACAACTTATATATATAAAACCATTTTTTTAACAACATATATATAACTAACAAGCTATACAAACGACACGTACAAATATAATATTATGTCAATCCTCTGACCTATATCTATAATCACATGCCTACCTTTAAACATATACATATGCAGACCGTATTCACACGCAAAATGTAATATCCATGTATAAGAAACCCATATAGACGCATGTACTACAAAATATGGAAACAACTAAGATGTATATATATGATTTTTCACGCCAAAATACATACGAACAATATATACGTGAGGTTACAGATCAACCAACATATGCAGACAGCAAGTTACCTACCACTTATATATATATTTTTTATTATGTCTCTGTGAATATATATATCATTGCAATTTTCTAAATACTTATATAACTATCATATCTTGAATACAAAACTGCAATTACAATATGTTTTAAACAGTATTATATATATAACTAACCATATAAACTATATATAATACTTATGTCCTCGTCTCTGCTTGAGACATATATCACGCATAACTGCTAATCTATATAAACAATGTAACGTATATGATATTCCTTAGTAGTATCGTATAGCCAATACACTTATATACGGCAACATACGAAATTTATAAACATTTGTATAATATGTAAACCTAAGCTGTCAAAAATATATATCATTAACATACTATTGCAACTAATATAAACTACTTCTTTATACATTCCTATATAATACATAAACTAATCTATAACCAGACACATGCAAACTGGATATACATATAAGAAAGTATACATGAAATACCTCCTATGAATACAAGTGAAGGGGAGAAGATAAGTAGAGGTCGGCTTTAGGTATGGTGATGGTTGACTCGGGTTGCAGGGGTGCCGAAGGCTAGTGGCTGGAGACAAAAAAAAGAACGGGTAGGAGGCGGTTCTGCCAGGTGGTGATGAGGCGGAGGCCGAGTATGGGTAGGCCCGCGAGTATGAGCGGAGGAGGAAGAATGAGCTCGACTATGCTTCGCGATGGGTGGCTGAGCTCGCAAGGTCATGGGTGGAGATGCGGGCAAGATGCTGGACAGTGGCGAGGTCGGGGTAGAGGCGGGCTGTTGGGTCAGGTCAAGAGGGGGAAGGGCGGAAGAGAATGCGGAGGTTGGGGTGCTGGAATTGAAGGCCGGGAAGGTGGAGATGTATAAGAAAAATGAAGAACAGAGGAAAGAAATAAAGGAGCAGGTCAAGGAAAGGTGGGAAGAGGAATAGGCAAACTGCAGGGAGACGAAACAATAGAAAGCCTTTACACAGACTTCACATTCTTGAGTAATGCACTCGTTTTTTTTTGTTACCGTTGGATATATAAGAAAAAGAAAGTCACAGATTAAATATAGGAAGGGTGCATGACAGTCATAAAGATTCGGGAAACTAAATATTAATGGCTATTGAATGATACTGTGAACAGATGACAGATCATAGGAACTCTAAAAGTCCAAAAATTTAAAACGTGCACTAGTACTGTTAATCGATCCACAGATTTCCTCGCGTACCGGATCCTGAAATATACAAACGAATACACTGTTGAGATTAGCGCGACGAGACGATCAAAACGGTATGCAGATATTGGCGGTACGATTTAATTTTAAAAATTCCAATTTCCTAATAGTGGAAAATGCAAGAAAAACACTGAAAAATAAGATCGACGGAGCCAAAGATGTCCGAATTTGGAAAAATGACAAACTGACATCTTGCTCAGAAGATGGTTTAGAATTTTTCTATGTAAAAATATTTAGGTTTCGGAAACATTTTATCTTCATTGCTTTTTAACTGATTAAATTGAAGCAAATTTACGCGCGAAATAAACTTTCGTATTTTCAGACGAAAATTTACCAGTTGCTATGTTTAACTAGACGTATTCCAAATATCAAATTTATATTTCAAAATTTTATCGTTTTAAAATTTCACAAAATTTCAACTAATTACGTTATTAAAACAGTTGAAATTTACGGGTCGTTACATCAATTCTTACCCAAATTTAATTCAAGTCCAACTAAATTTTATTTAGCAAATTTAAATTCATACCATTCCCTTACAAATTTAAGTAAGAATTTTAATCCCCTTCAATACTATTTATAACCCAACTGAATCTTGATTTCAATTCGGTCCAAATTCAACTCAATTACTTTAATTTAAATCAAATCCTATTCGAATAAATTTTATTTCTCCATATATAAGTTCAAAACTTATTCACTAACTTAAGTCCATTCACAATTTATATTTCACTATACCTTATCTCACCTTACATTTCACTTAGGATTTAAATTTGGATTTTCCATAAAATACCAACCATTTTATTTTGGTTTTGCAACTCCATTTCTCTATTCATAAGTTCAACAACTTATTTATTTAAAAGCTTATATTGCTCATTTGAGTCCATTTTAATCTTATAATCACAATTTCAGATTATATATATATCACTTAATAGCTTAAGGGTATAAATTTTCATTTCACAATTATAATAATTTTACACTTCAACTCTATCCAAAACAAATCAATTCCAATTTCAATTTTATTTAACTTATCCTGAGTTAAATTCGAATATATCTTATTCACTTCCATTTACTCAAGTTAAATTTTAATTCTAGGACTAAATTTTTCCTTCCTTATTAATATCAACTTCATTCACAAGTTCAATAGTTGATTCACCTTAACTTTCACATTTTATTTAAATAGAATTTCTAGAATTCCATTGCCTGGATTTATTTCAAAACCAATTTGAAATCATAAATAATACATACCCACTTGGTATATCAAATTAAATCTCCGGATTCCAAAACAACTTGTTTTTACCAAACAAATTTACTTTTGAAATTTCTAAAACATACTTTTTTATCAACAAGTCCAAACAAATATCATAACCAATCACCACGGTAGCAATCCATCACTTTAGAAACTCGAAAATGAATTCTGACGGTGTGGCCATCATCACCAGGATTATTTTCCAGCGATTGAAGTGAGTTCAGTGCTTCCTTACTTCCTCAAAATCCCTTTCAAAACAATTTCCATTCAAAAATATTTCCCTAAAATAATACTCCATTATTTACCTCAAACACTTTGGAAAACATTTCAAACATTCCCAAGATTCCCAACCTTTGTTTAAATTCATTTAAAACACTTTTCAAAATTTTCAGGATTTAAATTCTGGTTTAAATCAAATTTTAGTTATACTTCTATTGTATAAGTCATACTTATAGAATTTTATTTGGTTATAAACCATTATAAATTTTGAGATTCTTATATTTGATTATAATATTAACAACCAAACATCCAAATATATATATATAATAATAATATCAAAAAATTATTTCTTTTATATCAAAATATAATTTTGGGTACAATTATTTCATTTACCCACTTTAAAAACAATACTATGTCGGTTTATCTTGTTTAAGAGTTTAGAAACCCCTATCGATACGGTTGTACTTCCCGTACCGACCAGAATTCATAAACACTCAACCGATAAGTCAATACAGTACAATTTTTTTAATATTCAATAACAAATACGCTCTCATATCTATTATTACACTCAACTCGTTCTAGAGTACTTCTGACTCTATTTCTAATGAGTAATTTTTTCCACCAAAGCTTAGGTTATCGCTAACCTAAGCTCTGATACCAAGTGTGACGACCCGCCCTTCTCAACCCTCGAAAATGGACACCAAATCCGCCACAGTATTCTATGCCGACGATCGAGTGCCGGAAAAGACATATAGTTGAGGGAAAAGAAAGAAGATAGAAGATAGAAGAAAGAAGGAACTAAACAATATCAGAATCTCACAATCGCAGCGGAACAAAATATAATAGTCAATAACATATCTTTACACAAAATGAAAACTATATCTATTTTATAAAATACATCATCAGAGTATATCACAACAAACAACAATTACCAGCCAGGCAATTCCAAACAATCACAGCAGCGGATATAAACAAATACGGATAATACGCCTCGGTCTCCAGCTCCTCTCCTGAGCTCCATAGCAACCTATCCTGTATATATAATACTCGGTCTGACCCGAGCATTATAATGAAATAACACCCGAGTCAGTCTGGAATACCAGCATTAGAAAAATACATCCAAACTGATTCTTAAATTTCAAAATCCTTTGAACTCAAAAGCATCTCGTAAGACCATGCCACAAATAAACATGTCGGGTTTTTACCTTACGATAACCAAACTCTTTTTATCAAATTCGTCTGATATTATAATAGTGTCTATATACAAATACTTATTCAAATAGCTGAAATTGTTACATGATTAAATTCCAGCATACTAGCCACAAAGTGGGTAATACAAACAAAAACCGTAAAGGCACGTAGGGAGAATGGATTTCCAACTAATGACTAGGCACTGGGGTACCACCTGTCACAGTACCCGGTCTAGATCAGCGTACCGAGGACCACGCCCGATCCCTTGCAACACAAGACCGAAACTACCCCTTACTGGATAATTCCGAGTAAGATCACCCCACAGTTGGGATCAACAACCGCACAACTAAGCCGAAATAAAAGGGACATCTAGACAGGGATGACCTCACCCTAATGGGTTCGACCCACATAGCCTTGCTCAATAACCCCTGATTTTTAGTCATTCCCGGTTGATGAGGCTTGAGGCTAAGCGTTACCTATATAGAACATATCCCTTAGAATGCCCATCGTCCACCTGATGATGTTCCAAAAGCATTCATACATACAAGTCCGTTCCGGGTTCGAACGGAACCGAAGGCACTACTCCTACTACATCCATTTTGGAATCACCCTCAGGATTAGTAGCGACTAGCCCTTGCACTTCACTGCTCCATCTTCGACTTCGAACTTGTTTTCCCCATGAAAACGTACAAACCGAATCGAAGTGGTTTTCGAGAAATCAATCCCGATCCCGGTCTCTTTGAAACGATAAGCGCATTGGCCAATATTGATAGTCGATTATTTAACTCACAATTAACATCCACAAGCATCCATCAAACAATAATTAATTCCCCAAATTATTTATTTCCTCAAAATATCTTTGCAAGATATACTTCTATTTTCAACCCTTTGAAAATAGTTTAAACCCACTTCCTTTTACGAAAATAAATTTCCCAAATATTTTCTATTTCCACTGAAATCACCAAGTACAAACACTTAAGATTTAAAATAATTTAAATCACTTTATCCAAAATATATTTTAAGTATATTTAAGGTAAAACCATTTATAAAGTATAAAACTAATTTTAAAATAAAAGTTAAGTTAAACTAAATTTTGAAATAAGAGTTACAAACTTCTATATAAGTTTCAAATAAAAATTTTACCAAACTATCTATAAAATAAATCCATTTTATAAAATGTGAATATTAATAATATTCTTTCAAAACATAATACCAATTACCCCTTTAAAATAATTATTACTATAACTAATTTATTAAATATTTACCTTTAAAATTTTCACAACTCAAATAATTTCTTAAAACATTCCTTTAAAAACCATTTCAAACTTCTAACTTCTGCTCAAAAATCTGCTTTAAAAACATACTCGGCTTTTCAGGGAAATACACTCCCATTTCATAATAAACCAAAGAATTCTTTTTATAGATCCCGCTGGATTTATCTCAATTCAAATTTACGTCTCAATCCCGTAAATTTCTTCCAAACTTTAAAAATAAAACTCCCTTTTATTTTTAAGCACACTTCCCATTTCCTGGAAATCACTTCCAAAATATATGCTTCAATTATTTAAAATGAGTTCCAAATTCTTTATTCAAAACGTACTTTTGAAAAACTATAAAAGTTTATATTGGGTAACTTAAATCAAAAATTTCTTTTTAATATCAAGTTATTATATCGAATACTTATAATAAAATTTCCTTTAGAAAACATAATACCAATTTACCTTTAAATTAATTAAATACCATAATTACTTAAATAAATATTTACTTGTACTTAAAAAATGATTAAAATAATATTTTCTCTCTAAAATATTCTCAAACACATTTTAAACCGCCAATTTATATTTTGAAAGCTCTTCTTTGAAACATACTAAATTTCCAGGAAAGATACACTTTCCATCTTTAAAAATAATCTCACTATTATTTTTAATACATTTCACTTCTTATAGATATTCCCATTGGAAATCTATACTTCAAATTTATTTCCCAATAAAACTCCATTCCATTTATAAATCCAGTTTATAAATTTCCATTTCTTATTTCTTTTTTAATCACAGTTTTCAAAAACACTTCAATTTCCAATCCAATTTCTGAAATTTAATTTCCTTAAACCATTCCTTAAAAATTCCTTTTCATTCCCCTTTAATCCCAATTTATTTCATTATATTTGAAAATTCCAGTATTTATCCAATCATAACATAGCACAATTTCATTTCCAAATTAATCTATCACAGTATATAAATAAAATATATCAACAATTATGAAAATAATTTCTACATTGTGAGGAATCCAGTTGGATCCTGTAACAGCCCTAGATTTTTGTATATATTTTATTTGACTTCATTATATTTTGAAAACTATTTTAAACTTGTTTTATTTCAAACATTTCATTTATAAAAATAAATGTTGATTATTATGTGAATTTTAATTTCAAACTGGTATAAATTGTTTATGTTCCTGTAAAAATGGATTTGTGGTCAAACTGGTCAAACTTTGACTTTTAAACTTCAAATTTAAATATTTTAATTTATAAAATTTTATCTTTTATTATGAAAATAGATTTAGTAACTTGAACACTGCTTTTCGTTTCGTTGAAAATGGAGTTAAATTGTAAAAGTTATGTACATTTCAATTTGGAGTGCAATTTGATTTATTCAGCAATTTTGTTTATTTTAAATTATACAAATTATATTTTCTTTGTCATATTTTATTTTTAATATGTGTTAATATGTTATTTTATGTATATTTTTTTCTTTTAATATTTTTAATATGATAATAAAAATTTTCCAAAATTTATTGCATTTATTTTCTATTTTTAAAGGCTAGTTTCCATTTTTATGCTATTTTCTTCATTAAAATTATAATTAATTAAAATTTATTTATTTATTTTTGTGAATTCACTTTATTTTGTGTTCTTATTTTTATTTATAAATATTTTTCAAGTACATAAAAATTCTCCAAAGTTCATTGCATTTATTTTCATATTTTCAAGACTAGTTTGCAAATTTTGCTGTTTTTATTAATTAAATTATATATAATTAATATTTATCTATTTATTTTTGTTTATTTACTAAATTTTCGTGTTTTTATCTGAATTTATATGCATTTTTCATTTATTTAAAATTGCAAAAAATAATTATGGAAATTTGAAAGGTTTGTGACCCTTTAGTTGCTTAAGTCTCTTGGTTTTCCCACCTTTTCGTTTCTGAACTCTTGCATTCATTGATAGCCTACCCTATCTCATTCTTTCAGCTGCATTCTTATTCATTTTTCACGTATAGAAACACTTCTCCCCTCAAAAATTTCGGTCTCCATCTGAATAAAGAAAATTTGGTAAACTTTCATATTCTTTTTCCATTTTTTTCTACTTGTTGTTTGATTTTTGCACTTGCCTTCTACCTTCCATGGTTCAGCCCTTGCTCCTCCACCACCATAGCCGCCTTCACCATCACCACATCAGGTCACCATCTCCTCCAGCCCACTGACCAAGCCATGCCGTGGTCATCTATGACTAGATCCACCAAAGTTTATGCAAACACTCCACTTGTTCAACCTAGCCGAGTACCAGTCTTGTTCCACCACTCAAATCATCACCTTGGCCGCGACTTGCACCACAATCTCTAGCAAATTCCTAACTTGACACCACTGCCATGTCATCCTACTGACCCCACCAGACCTGGCCGTGACCACTTGCCTTTGGTCGTGGCTTGTTTTGCCTTGAAACCATTGTTTTGTTGCCTTGTAGTGTAGTGTCATGCTCATACCTTTACACATATCTCTCTACTCCTTTATATCCAGGCAATGGCCGACCTATGAACCCAAAACTAGATCTAAATACACCCATTAGCCATACATTTCAGACATGCAGCTGAACCATAGGTGGTTGAAAGAAGTGCAATAGCTTTGGATTTGTTTTATGCAGTCATTTCTAACAATGTTTTATTGAAATTTTTGGTTGAAAACTTATGCTGTTTGTATGGTTTCGTGTAAATGTTATCAAGGCCATTAGCTTTGGCTCTCCACTCTCAAGTCATTTCCGTGTTGTCGTGCCTTCGTTGTGTCAGTATTGTTTGCTTTGGTAGCTATCTCCAGCTCTGAACAGGTGAGTTATTCTCACTAGACAATATGTACATATATAACTAGTGAATTGACCTCTTTTGAATCTGTAAAATGCATTATCATGTTACACCTGCTATGTTATGATTTTATGATTTTCACCCATGCTTAAACACCTATTATATTATATGTTACTGTTATATTATGCTGTTCTATTATTTTTATCAATTTATCACACTATAAGTTCCCTTTAGATTAGAATCACTATGGGTTGAAATGATACATACCCGAACGGACTTTAGAATAGGAGAAAATCGTTATGGGCTGAAATGATAGGCCTGAATGATTTTCAATTATTTTCATTTACTTGGGATTGCGGGTTTGAAATGATCAAACCCGGGTATCTTTCTAAATTACGGGTTGAAATGATAAATTACCCGTATCACTTTACCTTGGCTAGAAAATGAAATACAGACCCGTTGTTAAAATATGTTTTTATAAAATTTTTTTAATTATTTTAGAAATGTAAATATTATAATATTTTGAATTAAACTAAATAAAAATGATTTTTGTAAAGCATTATTGATTTTTTGAAAATTTATAAGTGAAATAAATTAATGGTAAAATTTGAAAATTTGAAATGTAAGTTATTTTGGGAAATTTTAATTTGGTGATAATTGGAATTTAAATTAAATATGAAATGTGACAAATTCATGATAATTTGGATTAAAGTGAATTTAAATGATTATTATATTATATTGATGATTTTGAATAAAGTTAAAATGTGAAATGAATGAATATTTAAGTTGAAATTTTGAAATATAACTAAAATTGGAAATTTGTGAATTTGGCTTAAAAGTGAATTTTAAGTTAAGTAAATAAAAATGGAATTAAGTTATATTTGGAAATTTAAACTTAACTATTAAGCTAAAAATTTAATTATAATGAATTTAAAATTGAATGTTGGAATTTAATAAGTGAATTATTATTAAATATTGATTTTTGAATGGAAATTTAACTTTATAAATCATGAATTTAAGAAAAATTAAATGATGATTATAAAAGTGAATTTATATGATTTTATAAGTTAAAAATGATTTAAATAAAAGTATAATTGTTTGTGAAATTATATTGAATATTTGTAGTTAATTAACTGCATTCCTGAAATGCTATTAATTCAAATGTAAATGATAATACAGCATTTGTAAATGTTGTAGTTGATAATAATGAACTAAAAAGCTAATTTGGATTAAAGGTTATTATAGCATTTCTATAAGTGCTATAATTGTTGAATTTAGCTAAGTTTTCTTTAAAACTAATGTAACCCTATTCCACCATTTTTAAATGCTGTTTTTTGCTAAATTGAACTGTTTTGAATATAACTTTCCGTAGCATTTTCTAAATGCTGCGAAAAGTGAATTTTCACTGTTTTGATAAATTTAAGTGAATAAATGAATTTAGAAAAAGATTAAAATTTTGGAAATTTAATAATTTATTTATTAAATATAATAACTTCATTTTTATGATTTAAAATGAAGTAATTTGTTTCGAAATATAAACTATTTTGAAATATGATATTTTGATAATTTGAAATGGATTTTTGAAGGATATTGAATTTTGAAATGATATTTGATTTCGAAGTATAAAATACCATTTTGAAATTTTAACCACGGGATGTATTTAATTTATAGTTTAACTGATCCTTAAAGGATGGGCAATCCCAAGCATCCTTTGAGTTATTGTGCATTTCTACTACAATTCACTTGAGTTGGTTTACCTTATATAAGTATATATTGTCCTGACTCGAGTGTTTTGTGTTTTACTTTACACTCGGGTTAGCCTGAGTATTTACAGCTTAGATTTGGATTTCTTTTCTGGAGCTAGGAAATGCTGGAGATTCTGCTTGTCTAGTTATCTTTTCCCTTTCAGTTTCAGTTGTTCTATTTCAGCTCTGGTATTTATAAACTTCTATGTATTTGAGATTTCTATTGTATATGTTTTTTCAGACTGATATTATGTATTTTGTTTGAGATTTTGTTATAGTAGCTTCATGAACTACTATGGTATTTTAATTTCTGCTACGAGTTATTCTGATATTCTGCGTCTGTGATTCCGTATTTGATTTTATTTGCTCCAAATTTTATTACAACTGTTATTTTGAATTTTTCAAGTCAGACATGTGTGGATTATTGTCGATTTGAATGGTCCAAAATAGTGGGTCGTTACATTTGGTATCAGAGCTTTGGTTTTAGGCAAACTTTAGCCTTCGGAGCAAAAACTCATTAGAGATAGGGTAGAAATATCCTAGAATGAGTGAAATCTATCTTAGAATCATTTCTTTGTAAGAGAACGTATTTTCGAAAGTATAAAATGATTTTCAAATGATTTTTAAAGGATTTTGAAAGATTATTTTGATATAAAATTTTATTGTTTTGAAAGAAAATTTTCTGGACTTTGTCCCTTTCGTATCCACCTTGGTAGTAATTTCTTTGATTAGGATTTCCTTAAAAATTTCTGAACTTCTATCTTGATTGGGATTTTCTTCGATTAGGATTCCTTTGAATTTTGGAACGCTCCCACTTGCTCTGAAATCCATTCCGGTCTCCCCTAACTGTATTCTTTTGATTTTTGGAGCATTCCATAAATTCACTTTGAATGACCTCTATAAAGATCGGCAGTTCCGCCAATTTTTGAATGATTTGTGAAAGGGTGAAACTCCCTTATAATTGGCATTGATTCACCGGAGATTTATGTATCCTCGGTTTACGATGTTTTCTATCTTCTGCTATATTTAGATTCTATCTCTGGCGATCGAAGGTCGATTTGCCTTAGATTTTCGCATCGATTATATTCCTGAAGTCAAGGTTGACCCTATTAAGGTCGCCCGCGATTTATATAGGCTTATCCATCTTCTATTTGGTAATTTAATGATCTTATCTTCGTTTGTTCTTATCTTTGAATTAGAATTATATTTGATTAGAGTCCCTCTAAACTTGAATCTCTGTTTTTCTTTGAAATCCATCCTTGAATCATACCTTGAAAAATGTGTGGTTGATTGTCTTTTGAAATTGTGTATTCATCGAAGTTGTTATTTTGATAAGGATGACCATATTTTATATATATAAGTGAAATGTTTTCGATAAGGATTATATACCCTTTTAAAATGAGAATTTGAAGTTTCGAAAGGATTTGGAATTTTGAAAATTATATAAGAAATGGTTTCATATAGAATAATTTATAACTGAAGTTTTGAATCTGAATTTGAGTGATTGAACTCCGGCATTTTGGAACTGGTTTAAGATTTTGAAATAATAAATAATATGATTTGAAAGTATTTTCCGAATATGAAATGTTTCAAATGATTTTAATGAGTTTCAAATGATTTTGAAAAAATTTCAAAAGAAGTTTTCGAGAAAAGTGCAGTCCAGAACCCACTTATGTCGCTGGAAAATAATTTCGGTGATGAATGCATGCATCATCGACATTGATTTTCGAGTTTCCGAGTGGGGGAGAGGCCACTTTGGTAGCTTTGTTATGCGATTGATTTGTGAAACCAATTTTTGATTTAAAATTCCGAAGTGTGATGTGATATTCGAAAGATATATGTATGTATATTTGAAATGATTTAAAGTAAGTCGGTGTTCAGTCCCCGAGTTTCGGATTTGAAACCTATCTTTTGAAATTTTATTTACTGATTTGTTATTGATTCCAACTCTTGGATTGAAAATATGATTTCTTCGACTATTTTGAAGGTTCGAGCACTTCCAAATCAAGGTTAACTTTTCAAAGCTAAGAAATTTTGAAAGGTATAAGGTATTTGATAAAGAATATATGTTTAGTTTGTATGTTTCAAGTATGAAATAATATGATTTGTATAAGTTGAAACTGTTTTGTTAAGTAAATAAATAAGACTATTTTGAATTATACTAATATGAAATTTAGTTTTGAAATGTTTTGGATAAAAATTAGTCTTCAAATGTTTGAGAAAAATTTGGTTTTAAATGTTTTAACTTAGTAACATCTTTATGAAACTATTTATTTAACAAGTTGGAATAGATACATAAGTTGTACGTATGCTGTTTTATTCGCATAATTAATTTGATCCAAGTTTGAGTACACAAGTTCGAGGTGAATTACACCATTTCGTGTTAGGATATTTCATTTGATTCTTGATGGCGAATATTTGATATGGATTTTGGGCTTGATTATAGAATTCTCTATCATAGTATATGGCTATGCAAGGAGACTAATGGTTTCTAGTCGAGAAACCATATCGAAATCCGCATTATGGAAGTCGAATGGACAATACTAGTTCGAAAGCGAACTTGTGTGATCAAGCGAGCGATCAAATGTGATTTTGCGGAAGGATGACATATGTACATCTTATATTCTAATATCATTGATATACTTGATGCTGAAATTGGAAGTTGTTGGGTTGGATATCTTTGTAATTTAATTGGAATCTTTCTTTTATACAAAAACTATTTTATTTAAAACCATTTTCCAAAAACTATTTTATATACAAAACTATTTTTTTCAAAACTATTTTATATGCACACTATTTTACAAACTATTTTATATACAAAACTATTCTAAATTTAAAATCTTTTATAAAGCAAAGATGTTCAATCCCATATGACTTTTCATGCAATAAAATTTATTTTTGAAAATTTTGATCCTTATATAAGATAAACTTTATGTAAATAAGATGATTTTGGAAACCATTGATTTTGATAAATGAATAATTGAAGCTTATATTAGTATGAAAGGATATTTGGTTTACATGTAATTTGTGTTTATTTAAAAATAATGGATTTATGAAATAAATATTTCAACACTAAGTAATTGTAATGACCCGTAAAATTTAATGGTTTTAAAAGTATATTTAACTGGAAATTGTGAAATTTTAAACAATAAAATTTGAAACTAAAAATTTATTATTTGGAATACGTCTATTTTAATATAGCAACTGGTAAATTTTCATCTGATAATATTAAAGTTTATTTTCCTATGGAATTTTATTTCAAATCAAACCGGTTAATAACAGTGAATTTAAAAGTTTTCTGAAACCAAAATATGTCAACAGAAGAAAATTCATTCAGAGCATTCTGAATCAGACTGTGAAATTCGTTTCGCAAAATTCGGACGTTTCTAGCTCCATTTGGATTTTTCCATACGGAATAGCAACGTATATCAAGGTCCGTATGGACTTTTGATAGGAAGGTCCTGACACTGATATTTCTGTTTCCTCTTGTCCGTCTCATCGCGCTGATCACCGTGGTATATTCATTAGATTATTTCGGAGTCCGATGCGCGACGGAATCAACAGAATGCAAAGTGTGACGATTCGCCAAATTGGATCCATTTGCAATTCTGTGTCCTCCATCTGGTTCAGCTTATTGTGTTAATCACATATATAACCTGTGTCCTTTTATATTCGACGGTTTTGACACTCAAAAGTCAAAAATCTGAAAAGACAAACGTCTTCTGGATGCACGTATATTTTCATTTCTCCTTTATTTGTTTTCATTTCTTTTGCATTCGTTCTTTTCCTCTACATTCTCTATCTTCTCTATTCAAAGCTCTGGGAAAAAGAGCATGCTTTCATTTCATTTTACTTTTATTTTCTTTGTTGTTTGGAACCATATCCTCTCCTTTAATTTTGCCGACCTCCTTCCTTCCTGGACCCGAAACATCTTCTCCCTCCCATCTCTACCATGAGGCATCTTCGGCCTTCACCCAGCAACCGCCTACCACCGAAACGCCACAACCTCCGCCCTTCCTCTTCCCTTCCATGTTTCCACCGCCAACCATCACCGTCACTCCTCTCCTCCGCTTTCGCATTCGATTTCGGCTATCACCATCAGCCCGTGGCCTTGCTCCCCTCGACTTGCGCCTCCCGTATCTCTCCGCCCACTGTTTGGTCGACCACCCTCACCCTGGTCCAATGCATGCATTATTATAGAGGTAGATATATATTATGTTTGCAAAATATATTAGTAAATATAATATACGCATTTGGGCCTTAGGATTGGAAATTTGTGTTCCCTTATGTATTTAAAACTTGATTTATGTATATATTCTCGTATATATATATTTTTATAAGTTTACTTATTTTGCTGTAAATAAATATATATATATATATATAGTTACTCATATAGTTTATATATATGGTATTGGTATGTATGTAAATATGTTATAGTTTTATAAATGTTAGTTATATGTGTATATAAGTTATGGGTTTTCCCTTTTACAGTTTATATTGATATATATATATATATAGTGTATATATCTAAGCTATATGAGTTTATTGTTTTATGAGTATACATCTATATAGGTTACTGTATGTATATATATGTATTTATAAAAGTTTATATTTATATAGTATATTTATATAGGTTGTTCGGCTGCATAAATTCAATGTATGCCTGTTTTAAGCATGTGGTAGTGTATATGTATATATTATATATAATATGTGCAATATTGCATGTGGGCTATTGTGTTTACATATATGTTCCATTCCAAAGAGTATGTTAATATATATAGCATATAAACCATAGAATTATTAATATGTGGAGGTTGCACCAAATTATAAATTGAGATTGCTGTACATGTATACTCTATATACTTTGTTTTGTGCATTGACGTTTAAGTATATATCACCTTACATATGTGATGTTTAATAATTTATAAACTAAAGTGAGTTGTTTATAATACATATATAAAAGACAACGTATATAATGTGGGTAGGGTAGATGTATGAAAGGTTTGAAAGGTTGCTTTATAGTTGTTCATGTGTCAGGGATAAACTATATTATTATTTAAATAAATTGTTATATTAAAGTTGTTTGCTATATGTATTATATGACTTGTACTGATATATTGATTGGATCTGCATATATTTGTGTATGTATTGAGTCTGCATACATTTTTAGTAACATAAGTGTAGTTGTTTGCATATATAAATATAAATATCTTACACGTATTTTGTATATATATATATATATATACTATTTTGATTTAAGATTGATGTCTTCAATAATAATTTTTTTTTAAATATTGTTTTATATATGGCACATAAATTATTTTCTTATATGTTTGACTTTAGTATTTAAGTTTTAGTTTAAACCATAGATTTAGATATATACCAATTATCTCCATCAATCCAAGTTCTAATTTGTTTCATCGACTTCTATCTATCAGCTTGATCATCGAATCGTGTCAATTTTGCTTTGCTTTGGAATTCGTAGCTTGTGCTATTGTCAAACCACTCTAACCTCGATAGGTGAGCAATCACTCACGATTAACATTTTTATATTTATTTAATTTGTTTTCAATTGAAACGTCAATTGAAATATACTGCTGCTAGTTATTTACATTGTTATATATATGCCATTATCTGTATCTGTGCACCTGTGACATCTGACACCATTATCTGTTATTTATATTAATGATATATGCCTGTTACTGTTGTTATTTTATTATCATATCTGTTATCACTCTGCAAGTTCCCTGTTAGTATAGAATCACTATGGGTTGAAATGATACATACCCGAACGGACTTTAGAATAGGAGAAAATCGTTATGGGTTGAAATGATAAACCCAAGCGATTTTCATTTGAATTGAAATTGGGATTACGGGTTGAAATGATATCTACCCGTATATAATTAAATTACGGATTGAAATGATAAATATCCGAATCACTTAACCATATGATAGATATATATACAGACACCGTTGGTCCATATATATAAGTATTTTGAAAATAAGTTCTATGGATTTGGGAAGAAATATATGGTTTTAAATAAAAGTTGATTTTTAAATTATTGGATAAATAGTAATGATATATATAGATTAAATAATGATATTTAATTTAATTAAGATGGATTTAATACATATAATATGTTTAAGTATTAAATTTATGTTTCAAAATAGATTTCAGTAATAATTTGAATAAGTTAAGGTTAGGAAGGTAATTTGAAGTTAGTTGAAATTGATTTAATAAAGAATTTTATTTAATTAAACCGATTGGAAACTTATTGAAATTGAGATGTAAGATATGATTTATAACTTGGGTTTGATTTATAATAAATTTAATGAATATTTTTTATTTAAATAAAGTTTAAGGAAATATTTAGTAAAGTGTGATTTAAGGCTAGTAAATGATATTGAATTTATTAAGTGAATATTCCCTGATTAAATAATAATAATGTTAAATCAAGTGCTATATGAAACTGTAAAATCTATCTTTGAAAATGTTGAATATTAAAGCTTTGAAATATATTGAAAATTTAAATGGTATATTTAGAACTGAATTGAATTGATGAATTGAGCTTTGAATAAATTTGAATTTGGAATTTGAGTTAATTTGAATCGATTTGCGAGACTTGAGAAAATTATAAATACTTTACTTTTTAAATCATTTAATATATATATACTATTTTGGAAAATAGATATATTTGAAATGAAATGATATTTGGGTTTTGAAGTATAAATTAAATTGAAATGACCACGGTGTTATAATATATATTTCCACCTTGTAGATAGTTCTGAAGATCCTTAGAGGATGGTTATCCCAAACATCCTTTAAGTTACTTGTATTTCAGTTGATATTTCACTTGAGTTGGATTTATTTATATAAGAATGTTAATCCTGACTCGAGTGTTTTGTGTTTTGCTTTACGCTCGGGTCAGACCGAGTGATACAGCATTTGAGACTCACCTTTGGAGTTTGGAGCTTCCTTTGGAGATCCAACTATCGCCTCAGCTCTCAGCTCTTCTAGTTGATCTGTTCAGAGAAGTCATCTGTTGTACTGGAGACTTCACTGCATTTGAGATATTCTGTTGTATTTTATTTCTAACTCTGATGTTTATATAGTAGCTTCATGAACTACTATTTTATCTATTCCGCTGCGTATTATTGTATTACTCTGTGCCTGTGATTCTGTGATTGATTTATTTACTGCATATGCTGAGTTTTGCTAAATTTTAAATTAACAACGCGGTATTTTGAGCAATTCAATTCCGGCATGAGTGTCTACTTATGCACTTATAATGGATGCGAATAGTCCAAAATGACGCGGTCCGTTACAGTTGGTATCAGAGCTTTGGTTCTAGGCGAAACTTAGCATATATTGTAAATTTATTTACAGAATCACTTTCGTCGAGTTTAATCTCTTCCGTTTGGCTCAATTTCCTTTGAACTTTGGAACGTTTCTTGCGGTTCCAAAATTCATTCTTGTCTCTCTCTATTTTTATTCCTTTGATTCTGGAGTATCCAATGACTCCACTGAATGATTTATGAAGGGATGAAACTCCTTCACAATTGGCATTGATTCACCGGAGATTTCTATATCTTTGGTTTAGATGTCGCTACCTCTTGCGATCGAATGTTGGTTTTTCTTGGAATTCTGCATCGATCTTGTTCCTGAAGTCACGGTTGACCCTAGGGTCATCCATGATTTATATAAGTATATTCATCTTCTATTTTGAAATTAATTATCTCATTTTCGTTCGAACTTATCTTCGAATCAGAATCCTATTTGATTAGAGTCCCTCTAATTTGAATTTCTATCTTTGTTTTGAAATCCATTCTTGAATCATCCTTTGAAAATCGGGTTTGTTTGTATTTTATAAATTGCTTTCTAAACCGAAATTATTATTTTGATAAGTATGATTTTATTTTATAAAAGAGAAAATGTTTTCGATAAGGATTATATACACCTTTTAAAAATAAGAATTTGAATTTTTGAAAGGTTTTGAAATTTGAAGTTATATAAGAAATTGATTTATATAAAAATGATTTATAACTAAAGGATTTTAAATTTGAAATTCGAGAATTAAACTCCTGTATTTTGAAATTGGTTTTAAGATTTTGAAATATATAATAATAATATGATTTAAAGGTATTTTCCGAATAAGAAATGTTTCCAATGATTTTTATAAGTTTCGAATGATTTCGAAGGAATTTCAAAAGAAGTTTGAGAAAATAGAAGTCCAGAACACACTTATGTCGTTGGAAAATATTTCGGTGATGAGTGCACGCATCATCGACATTGATTTTCGAGTTTCAGAGTAAGGGATAGGCCACTTTAATAGCTTTGCTATGCGAGTGATTTTGTGAAACCAATTTTGATTTCAAATTCCAAAGTATGATTTGATATTCGAAAGATATATGTATATGTATTTGAACTATTGGAAGTGAATCGGTGTTCAGTCCTCGAGTTTTGGATTTAATATAACCCTGTCTATTAAAATTGATTTAATGATTTGTTGTTGATTTCCAACTCTTGAATTTGAAAATGATTTCTTCAACTATTTTGAAGGTTCGAGCACTTCCAAATCAAGGTTAACTTTTCAAAGCTAAGAAATTTTGAAAAGTATGAATTATTTGATAAAGTATATAAGTTTGTCTTGAATGTTTATGTATGAAGTAATATGATTTAAATAAGCTGAAACTGTTTGGTTAAGTAAATTAATAAGGCTATTTTAAAAATTTTCTAATATAAAATTTAGATTTGAAATGCTTTGAAAAGAATTTGGTCTTCAAAATATTTTGAATAAAGTTTAATTAAATGTTTTAACTTAGTAACATCTTTATGAAACTATATATTTAAAAAGTTGGAATAAATATATAAGTTGTACGTATGTTGTTTTATTCGCATAATTAATTTGATCCAAGTTTGAGTACACAAGTTCGAGGTGAATTACACCATTTCGTGTTAGGATTTTTCATTCGATTCTTGATGGCGAATATTTGATATGGATTTTGGGCTTGATTCTAGAATTCTCTATCATAGTATATGGCTATGCAAGGAGACTGATGGCTTCTAGTCGAGAAACCACATCGAAATCCGCATTAGGGAAGTCGAATGGACAATACTAGTTTGAAAGCGAACTTGTGTGATCGAGCGAGCGATCAAATATGATTCTGCGAAATGATGGCGTATGTACACCTTATCTTCTATTATCATTGATATATTTTGATGCTGGAATTGAAAGCTGTCGAGTTTGAATATCTTTGCTTACTAAAAGAAAATTTCCAATTTAAATTACAAAGATATATAACCCATAAAAGCAAAGATATTCAACCCCATATGGCTCTTCATACAGCGAAATTTATTTTGTAAAATTTGAACCTTATAAAAGACGGACCTTATGTAAATATAAGATGATTTTGAAAACCATTGATTTTGGAAATGAATTGTTTGACTTAATTATATTGATTTGGAAATTTGGATTTATTTCCTAAATTTAATATTTTGGAAACTTTAGAACTAAAGATATTTGATTTGAGAAGAAATAATTTGGTGAAATTGTATATGATTTTGAAATTGAACTGATATTGAAACAAATTGAAATTTGAGAACCTTATGTTACTAAAAACTTGATTTGGGAGTTGTCGAACTTATATAAAATTGATTTGTATGAGTATGAAATTGATTCGAAAACTATAGATTTGAAAAGGTACTCAATTTGAAAGTGAAATCTTATATAATTGAAGTCTATATAAGTATGATTTGATATACTATTGATTTTGGAAAGTATTTGATTTGAAAATTAAATCTTATATATAATGGATTTTATATAAGTACGATATTTGAAAGTGATTTGAAAAGGTACTATATGATACATATTTTCGAAGTAAAGATATGGAAAGTGCCTTCTGCTTGATATCCGATTTGTGGCCACATCTTGGATTCATTCTATCGATATTATTCTCTCTGATTTTGGTTTTCCGGATATGATACTCGAGTGTCCTTCGAATTCCATGGTGTTACCCATGGTCTTACAAACTCGACTGCATAGCGTAATTCGCAAGGCAGTGATTGCTTAAAAGGTACGGATGTTTCCTGGGGGACCTAGGCGTAACCATTGTGTATCTGCGATCCATGATTTGATTCGTTTTTGTTTGGATTGTACTTTCCATATCTGTTTTAAAAGTTTTTCCAGTATTTTCACTGGGTGTTGAAACAAGTCTACTAAGTACCTGGAGAATTCTAGTTTTGCGCCTGATCAACGCACTGCCAGAGTCTACAGGAACGAGGATAAACTTGTTAAGACATCGAGTTATAAAAGTATTTTCGAAAGTAAATTTGTTTCGTTATAAAGGCAATTTATTATAAGTATTTCCAACAAAGAAATTATGTATCAATATTTGAAATTGAAATTCTAATAGTTTGAATCAATTATTCGTGCCTGATACTATTCTTTTGAATCTACCTTATCTGCTCAGCTTTATTTATTCACCTATATTCTGTTTTCCCAAATCCTCCTTCTTTTCCTTGTTGACTATATCTTTTTCTTTCTTTTTTTATATTGTTTATTCATATACTATGTGGTTAATAGTAAATTATTAGTGTTAAATATTTTAGAAGTTACTAATCAAATAAAACATATTTAAAGTAAATGATTATTGATTTATTAATAATAATTGAAAAATATCTTGAGATAGATTAATAAATTTATGAATTATGGATTTAATGTTTTCCAATAGCCTCTTTGTAAATATAAGTAATAATGTAAAAAATTGTTTTCAAATAGTTTTCATATAATTATGAAGGTGTCATTTAAACATATAAATGGTATTTATAAAGGAAGAAAGAAATTTTACATATAGATTTTTGAAAAGTATTAAATTATAAAAAAAATAATTGATTTGCAAATGAATATTTCAAATGAATATTTCAAGTAAAATTTATATAGTTTAAATTAATTGTTTAATCTTGACTTTCAATCTATCTTTTTTGTCTGGTTGTTTCTATTCTTCTACCTCCTTCCTTTTCGGGGACGAAAAGTTTTGAGTGGGGGAGAGTGTAACGACCCGTAAAATTTAATGGTTTTAAAAGTATATTTAACTGGAAATTGTGAAATTTTAAACAATAAAATTTGAAATTAAAAATTTATTATTTGGAATACGTCTATTTTAATATAGCAACTGGTAAATTTTCATCTGATAATATTAAAGTTTATTTTCCTGTGGAATTTTATTTCAAATCAAACCGGTTAATAACAGTGAATTTAAAAGTTTTCCGAACCCAAAATATGTCAATAGAAGAAAATTCATTCAGAGCATTCTGAATCAGACTGTAAAATTTGTTTCGCAAAATTCGGACGTTTCTAGCTCCGTTTGGATTTTTCCATACGGAATAGCAACGTATATCAGGGTCTGTATGGACTTTTGATAGGAAGGTCCTGACACTGATATTTCTGTTTCCTCTTGTCCGTCTCATCGCGCTGATCACCGTGGTATATTCATTAGATTATTTCGGAGTCCGGTGCGCGACGGAATCAACAGAATGCAAAGTGTGACGATTCGCCAAATTGGATCCATTTGCAATTCTGTGTCCTCCATCTGGTTCAGCTTATTGTGTTAATCACATATATAACCTGTGTCCTTTTATATTCGACGGTTTTGACACTCAAAAGTCAAAAATCTGAAAAGACAAACGTCTTCTGGATGCACGTATATTTTCATTTCTCCTTCATTTGTTTTCATTTCTTTTGCATTCGTTCTTTTCCTCTACATTCTCTATCTTCTCTATTCAAAGCTCTGGGAAAAAGAGCATGCTTTCATTTCATTTTACTTTTATTTTCTTTGCTGTTTGGAACCATATCCTCTCCTTTAATTTTGCCGACCTCCTTCCTTCCTGGACCCGAAACATCTTCTCCCTCCCATCTCTACCATGAGGCATCTTCGGCCTTTACCCAGCAACCGCCTACCACCGAAACGCCACAACCTCCGCCCTTCCTCTTCCCTTCCATGTTTCCACCGCCAACCATCACCGTCACTCCTCTCCTCCGCTTTCCCATTCGATTTCGGCTGTCACCATCAGCCCGTGGCCTTGCTCCCCTCGACTTGCGCCTCCCGTATCTCTCCGCCCACTGTTTGGTCGACCACCCTCACCCTGGTCCAATGCATGCATTATTATAGAGGTAGATATATATTATGTTTGCAAAATATATTAGTAAATATAATATACGCATTTGGGCCTTAGGATTGGAAATGTGTTTTCCCTTATGTATTTAAAACTTGATTTATGTATATATTCTCGTATATATATATATATTTATAAGTTTACTTATTTTGCTGTAAATATATATATATATATATAGTTACTCATATAGTTTATATATATGGTATTGGTATGTATGTAAATATGTTATAGTTTTATAAATGTTAGTTATATGTGTATATAAGTTATGGGTTTTCCCTTTTACAGTTTATATTGATATATATATATAGTGTATATATCTAAGCTATATGAGTTTATTGTTTTATGAGTATACATCTATATAGGTTACTGTATGTATATATATGTATTTATAAAAGTTTATATTTATATAGTATATTTATATAGGTTGTTCGGCTGCATAAATTCAATGTATGCCTGTTTTAAGCATGTGGTAGTGTATATGTATATATTATATATAATATGTGCAATATTGCGTCTGGGCTATTGTGTTTACATATATGTTCCGTTCCAAAGAGTATGTTAATATATATAGCATATAAACCATAGAATTATTAATATGTGGAGGTTGCACCAGATTATAAATTGAGATTGCTGTACATGTATACTCTATATACTTTGTTTTGTGCATTGACGTTTAAGTATATATCACCTTACATATGTGATGTTTAATAATTTATAAACTAAAGTGAGTTGTTTATAATACCTATATAAAAGACAACGTATATAATGTGGGTAGGGTAGATGTATGAAAGGTTTGAAAGGTTGCTTTACAGTCGTTCATGTGTCAGGGATAAACTATATTATTATTTAAATAAATTGTTATATTAAAGTTGTTTGCTATATGTATTATATGACTTGTACTGATATATTGATTGGATCTGCATATATTTGTGTATGTATTGAGTCTGCATACATTTTTAGTAACATAAGTGTAGTTGTTTGCATATATAAATATAAATAGCTTACACGTATTTTGTATATATATATATATACTATTTTGATTTAAGATTGATGTCTTCAATAATAATTTTTTTTTAAATATTGTTTTATATATGGCACATAAATTATTTTCTTATGTGTTTGACTTTAGTTTTTAAGTTTTAGTTCAAACCATAGATTTAGATATATACCAATTATCTCCATCAATCCAAGTTCTAATTTGTTTCATCGACTTCTATCTATCAGCTTGATCATCGAATCGTGTCAATTTTGCTTTGCTTTGGAATTCGTAGCTTGTGCTATTGTCAAACCACTCTAACCACGAAAGGTGAGCAATCACTCACGATTAACATTTTTATATTTATTTAATTTGATTTCAATTGAAACGTCAATTGAAATATACTGCTGCTAGTTATTTACATTGTTATATATATATATATGCCATTATCTATACCTGTGCACCTGTGACATCTGACACCATTATCTGTTATTTATATTAATGATATATGCCTGTTACTGTTGTTATTTTATTATCATATCTGTTATCACTCTGCAAGTTCCCTGTTAGTATAGAATCACTATGGGTTGAAATGATACATACCCGAACGGACTTTAGAATAGGAGAAAATCGTTATGGGTTGAAATGATAAACCCAAGCGATTTTCATTTGAATTGAAATTGGGATTACGGGTTGAAATGATATCTACCCGTATATAATTAAATTACGGATTGAAATGATAAATATCCGAATCACTTAACCATATGATAGATATATATACAGACACCGTTGGTCCATATATATAAGTATTTTGAAAATAAGTTCTATGGATTTGGGAAGAAATATATGGTTTTAAATAAAAGTTGATTTTTAAATTATTTCATAAATAGTAATGATATATATAGATTAAATAATGATATTTAATTTAATTAAGATGGATTTAATACATATAATATGTTTAAGTATTAAATTTATGTTTCAAAATAGATTTCAGTAATAATTTGAATAAGTTAAGGTTAGGAAGGTAATTTGAAGTTAGTTGAAATTGATTTAATAAAGAATTTTATTTAATTAAACCGATTGGAAACTTATTGAAATTGAGATGTAAGATATGATTTATAACTTGGGTTTGATTTATAAGAAATTTAATGAATATTTGTGACGACCCGCCTTTCTCGACCCTCGAAAATCGACACAAAATACTCAACAGTATAATATGCCGACGATCGAATGCCGGAAAGACAGATTGTAGAAGAATAAGAAAGTAGATAGAAGAAGAAAGAACTAAACAAAATCAGAACCTCACAGTCGCAGCGGATAAAATATAATATATAGAACAGATCTTTACACAAAATGAAACTATATCTGTTTATATACAATACATCATCATCAGAGTATATCAATACAATCATCAATATCCAGTCAATCAGTCAATACAACAATCACAGCAGCGGAATAATACAAGTACGAATAATACGCCTCGACTCCAGCTCCTCTTCTGCTCCATAGCAACCTATCCTGTAATACTCGGTCTGACCCGAGCATTATAATAAAATAACACCCGAGTCAGTCTGGAATACCAGCGCATCATAAATACACCCAATTGATTATTAAAGTTTCAAAATTCTTTAAAAACAAAAGCATCTCGTAAGACCACGCCACAAATAAACATGTCGGGTTTTTACCTTACGATGGCTAAAACACTTTTATATTAAAATTCTCTGATATTATAATAGTGTCTATAGAAAGTAAATAGAATCTAGCTGAAATGCTTGCATCTCACATTTCAACAATAGTTGGGCACAATCAAAACCGTACAGGCACGTAGGGAGAATGGATTTCCAACGAATGACTAGGCACTGGGGTACCACCTGTCACAGTACGTGGCCTAGATCACAGTACCGAGGAGTACGCCCGCTCCCCTGCAACACAAGACCGGAATCATCCCTTACTGGATAATTCCAAGTAAAATCACCCCACGGTTGGGATCAGCAACCGCACCACTAAGCCGAAATAAAAGGGACATCTAGACAGGGATGACCTTACTCTCAAGTGGGGGCTACCCACGAAGCCTTGCTGCATAACCCCTGATTTTCAGTCATTCCCGGTTGATGAGGCTCGAGGCTAAACGATACCTTTATAGCACATTTCACTTTGAATGCCCATCGTCCACCTGACGATGTCACGAAAGCATTCGTCCATACAAGTCCGTCCCGGGTCCGAACGGAACCGAAGGCACTATTCCTACTACATCCATTTTGGAAATATCCTCAGGATTAGTAGCGACTAGCCCTTGCACTTCACTGCTCCATCTTCGACTCCGAAATCGTTTTCGCGAAACGTACAAACCGGATCGAAGTGGTATTCGAGTCTCCAGACCTAGAATCCCGGTATACGGAAACTCGATCCCGGTCTCTTCGAAACGATCGCGCATTTGGCCAATATTGATAGTCGGTGATTTAACTATCAATTAATGTTTACAAACATCCATACACATCCATCACACAATAAATAATCTCCATATTATTTATTTTCTTCTAATATCTTTCAAAGATATATTTTCACATTTTCAAAACTCGTTTGAAAACAATTTACACTCTTCCTTTACAAGGTAATTCTTTTACCCTTTATTCCCATCGGGAATAACCAAGTATAAAATAATTTGCATTTAAAACAGTTAAAAATACTTTACACTGAAATATACTTTAAAATATGAAAATTACTTCTATTTATTTACTCAAAATATAAATTTAAAATATGTGAAGAAAACTAGTTATTAACACATAAACTTTGATTTAAAAATAAGGGTTTTAGTTTAACTAAATTCAAAATAGCGTTATAAGAAGAAAAATACTAATTTCAATAACTTAAGTCAAAACCAACCTTTAGATAATCCATTTGTAAAAATATTTACTAATATATTCTCAAATCATTACGATTTCTAAATTATTAGTTAGTTACTTTAAAAATAACAATTTCTTACTCTTTAAACAAATTTTAAAACTTAACTTTTAAATTAATAAAATCTTTAAAAAACACTAACTTGGTTTTCCCAGGGAAACACCTTCCCGTTCCAAAACATTTCAAAGTACTCTTTTATATAAATCCACTGATTTATTTCAAGGCAATTTATGATTTCAACATAAATTTCCAATTCCATACTTAACTATAACTTCCTCCGAAGTTAAATCACAATTTTTCATTTCCGAAAATTCATTTTTAAATATGGTTTAAACATTTTTAAATAAACATTTTGGTGACTTTTCAATGGAAGCTAAATTTCCAATTTACTTAAATAAAATCCCAATGAAGGAAATGGTATTTTAAAATATTCTATTAACACTTAAAATTGTACATTTATATTCGGAAGCTTCATTTAACATATTTTACTTTTTCGGATATCACTATCCATCATTAAAATAAACCGCTGTTATTTTACTCAATTTATAATTTCATAGAATTCATTTCCAGAAAATTTATATTTCACATTCAACGATTGATAAATTTTCCACAATATTTAAAATCCCAATTTTACCAATTTACATTTCCCATTCCGAAACAGATTTCAATTTTTTTATCCCTTAAATTCTTTATTTATTAATTTCTTTGATTTCTTTTAAATCCCCAATCTATTCATTTATAATTTAATTCTGGAATTATAATTTATACAACAATTTCACAGAACAATTTAAAATTCCAGATTTTACAATCACAACATATAAACAGGTATCACTATCAATTATAAAATAATTGCTACATTTTGAGGAATCCAGTTGGATCCCTCCAACCTGTTTCTTCCTGCATCCACAAATATTAGCACATCACAATATAAACATCAACCAAACTGATAATCACAGATATAATCAACCATTCACATAGATATTTAAATATCAACTATTTATAATGTCTAGCATCCAGATGTGAGTGAGAATAACTCACTTTGAGTTTCGGCGAGCGTTCGAAATTTAAATTAAACCGGACGATGTCCGATTTAACCCAAATTTCTACTTGCCCGGAATGACTCCGGATCTGCACCATTACGTCGTACTCGTCTCTGCGATCCCAACGCTTCCGGATTCGTCAAATTCTGAGATCGTATGAAAAAGATATTAAAATTTAAAGGTTGTATTTAAATTTAAAACAAATTTCTCTTTTTATTATTACCAAAAACGAAATCTGATCGTTCAGATTTATCATTAAAAATCCAGGCCGTAATGTGCTTCTTCCCCCCTTCGTTCGTTCCAGATCCAACGAAACCCAAAGTCGCCGTCCCTAAGCCCACTACCGCGCCTCCCCTACGCGACCGGAAATTGATCCATCCCCACCAAAACGAAGCCACGACACCCCTCCACCATCGCCTTAAACCCCACGAAGCTCGGCGCTCCCACCGCCCTTGAAAACGCGTTCGAACCTATGACGAACGGAGGCCACAACGCGACCATCTACAGCTTGAAACGCCATCAAGTCCATATGGATCTGAAGCTCCCACTAAGCCCGACGTTTTCTCAGTTAGGAGTTTTCGAATTAATTGAACGGATCGAGAGAAAAATGAAGAGGAAACCAATGGAACGTCGGCCATTGATATGTTGTAAACGGCGGCTGAGGAATATCTTAGGGTTAGGGTTTTGATAAATGTTAATATATATAAAATTTAATATTATTTAATTAATATAGATTCTCAACTTAACCGTTAAGCAAACGACCCCCAATTCTCACGTTCCGACAGGCTACCCTGGAGTTTTTCTGCGTTCCGGACACAATGGAACAGGTCTCGTAAGCTAATTCGATCGTATGCATGAGATACGGAATAAAACGATCAATTTAAAATTAAATCGGTTAAATCGATTTCGATACGTTTCGAGCTGCCACGGTCAAACGACAACTCCCATTGCTACGAAAATTGAAATCCGATAATAATTAACTATTACGGATCCAATGAAACTGGTTTCGTCGAATTCCGAGACTGCGCCCCGGAAGGCTATTTTAACTCGTCTGTTAAATCAGGCGATTTTCAAAATTAACGAAAACGCTTAAAATTTCACTTTTTAAAATTTTATTAACTTAACAATAAATCATATAAAATTTATAAACACATTAAAAATCATTCTGGCTCATTCCGGATCAAAATCTGATTAAATTGCATTTTAATAATATTAAATTCATTATTAAATTAATATAAACCCCAAATATTAATTTATCAACTTAAAAATTCCTCTAAAAGTCCAACAACATTATTTATGTCCAAATAGACTTTAAAATAAATTTTAAAACTATTTTATAGCTATTTACACCCAGATTCACCTTTTTATCCTAGTCCCGAATATTTAATTATTATTTTTCCATTAATCAAATTCAACCAGAATTGCTATAAATTAAAATTATAGCTCATTTTATTGATTGAACCAGAACCCATTCATTTCAAAATCAATTAAGGGCCCACATTGAACATTTAAAACGAATTAAATGTCCAAATTCAATGGCTTAAAAATACGGGATGTTACATTCCTCCCCCCTTATAAAAATTTCGTCCCCGAAATTTGCTAAGGTAGAAAATACTCTCCAACCTATTTACTTCCCAATTTGCTTAGTTAAAAGCTTATATTCACTTTCCCAAAAAGTTTCAGCTTCATTTCAAAACCATTTGCTTTATTTACTCTAAAGCCTTCATTTTAACACTCGCCTTCAAAATAACTTTACTTATTAATAAATTTTCCCAAAAATCCCAAAAAAATTCTAACTCCCAAAATTTCTGGAAAATTTTGGCGGAGTCTCCTTTGTACGGAGGAGCTTCTGCGATATCGCAGGATACACAAATATATATACATCGGCTCACATGGCCGGAAACCAAAATATATCACAATATATATATCATTTTCCCATTTATTTTTGCGTAGGCGTACCTTTTAGCAAATTTTTAAAAACAAGCGGCTAAAATCTCGCATATACGCGCTCCAACTCTCTCGAACGCCTCCCGCACCTGTACTATACTCAACAAACTCATCAGTTTCCCAATATGAGCATTTTAACAACATTTCCAATACAAATGCAAACCAAACATATTCATTGCATAACCAATCCAAGCAAATTCATAATGTAAAAATGTTAATCATACTTTATCAACAATTTAAAGGGTTCAATCACATTCGAATTACTTATTCAAGTCTACTTCATTTTAAACTTGAAACATTTGCATTTCAGTTATGATCCATTTCCATTCATATGCAAACATTACTTATTAAAGTGTCAATTCATTCCTATTGATTCAAAATCAATTTCATTTGCTATTCTTAACCAATTCACTTGCATTTCATATACAAAACTCTTTGAATTGGGTTCCCATTCATATCAATTTATTCACAATTCAATTCCAATTGCTTTTAAACACTCAATTGCAAATACATGTAAATTTCCATGTCATTCAAGCAAAAATTATTGTCACTTAAGCTTATCACCATTCAAAATTAATTTCAACTTGGATGTGTATAAATTTTATTCAATTTTTGCATTGTTCACAATCCAAGTATTTTCTTTTCCGAATGCAATTGTTAAATTCAATATTTCCTTTACATTTTAATCTCATTAACCAATTCAAATTTACATTAATATCATTCATTCCTGAGTTATTTACAACTCTTATATTTTTAACTTATCACATTAATTAATTTAAAACCCATTTCACTTGCATTTCAGTTTATTTCCTAACAAATTTCATTCGGAATTACTTAAATAAGCCCATTCACAATCATTTGTTTTTCTTCCAAGTTACTTAAGTTCTTTCACAAAATTTCCATCATCTTCTTATATCAATTTTATTTTATTTTCATTTGATTCTCATTCAAATCAAATTTCAATTCCTTTACAACTTTAATGCTCTTTGTTTATTTACTAAATCCATGTACAAATTTATTTTATTAACAAAGAGACCATTTAAATTATTTCTCTCATTTGAATTTACTTTACCATTCAAACCACCACTCTCCATAATCTAATCCCATTATCCATTCTCACTTCCAACATTTATTACCAAACTTAAATTCCATTCCACAACTGGATTTTTACTTACTTTCTAAATTTTGACCAAACTATCAAAATTCTATTTATTGCAATACAAATTCCATTTAATTTAGCTTACACAAGATTTATTCCAAACAATCATTTTAGATTTAATTGAGTAAGCATTTACTTCATTCAACATCACTTCAACTAAATTAAATTTCCATTGAACTCAATTCTTATCCCATTTTAATTCAAGGTTAACTAAATTATATATGCATTTTCAATTTAATTCCTTTCCAGAATTAATTCAAATTCATCTAAATTTTATTTAGCCCACCTGAATTTAAACCATTTCCTTTACTACTTTAAATAAGAATTTAATTACATTCATTCTTATTCATAACACAACAGAAATTTTAATATTCAGCTTAATTCCATCTTAGTCGAAGTTAAACCAAATTCAATTTAATCTTAATTCTCCATATCCAAGTTCAACTTATTTACTAACTTCAGTTCACTTACCTCTTTTATATTTTATAATTGCTTCACCTTACCTTGCATTCCATTTAAAATTAAGTTCGAATTCACCATTCCATTTAACCATTTTTATTTGTGATTATAATTTCCATTTTACTTGAGTTAAAATCAAATCTTCCATTCTCAAGTTCTCCAACTTATTTACTTGTAAGTTTATATTTCTCATTTCAAACCAATCCACATTTTTATAATCACAATGTCAAATTTTAACACTTAATAGCTTAGGAATATGAATTCATTTGCACAATCATAAGCATTTACACTTCACCTTTATATCAACTTCCCTTTAATTCCAATTCATTTAGATTTAATTCAATTTCAAATTCTTAATTTTATTTAACTTATCATAAGTTAAATCCAGATATACTCCATTCACCTTCATTTATTCAAAGTAAATTTACATTCCATATATACTCAATTCTTCTTTAAATCAACTTTCCCTTATAAGTTATGTAGTTGAATCATTTCAACTTTCACATTTTTATTTTAAAATAGAATTCCCAGAATTCAATTTACCCGGATTTATTTCAAAACCAATTTGAAATAAAAATCAACACATTTCTCTTTTGATATTCAAATCAAATACCAAATTCCAAAACAAACTGCTTTTACCAAACAATTTTCCTTTTGAAAATTCCAAAATCACTTGTTTCCCAAACAAGTCCAAACAATGTCATAACCAACTATTTTGGTAGCAATCCATCACTTTAGAAACTCGAAAATGAATTCTAATGATGTGGCCAGCATCATCAGGATTATTTTCCAGCGACTGCAGTGAGTTCAGTGCTTTCCACTTCCAAAATTCACCTCAAATCAATTTCCATTCGAAAATATTTTCCAAAATATGCTCCATCATTAACTTCAAAACCTTTGAAAAACATTTCAACATTCCCAAGGTTTCTAAATTTTTCCAGACCTTTGTTTAAATTCATTTGAAATCCCTTTCAAAAATTTCCGGGGTAAAATTCCGGTTTAAATCAAATTTCAATTCCACTTCTTCTTATTTAAACATATTCAATCAATTCCATTTGGTTATAAACCATTTTAATATTTTAAATGCTTATTTGCTTATAAATCAATTCAAATTTGAAATCATATTTTAATTTCTTATTTGATTATAGAGGAAACAACCAAACAAACATCCAATATATATAATTTAGAAAACTTATTTCTTTATATCAAAATATAATTTTGGGTAAAATTATTTCATTTACCCACTTTAAAAACAATACTATGTCGGTTTATCTTGTTTAAGAGTTTAGAAACCCCTATCGATACGGTTGTACTTCCCGCACCGACCAGAATTCATAAACACTCAACCGATAAGTCAACACAGTATAAAAACAATTTTATATCCACTAACAAGTACGCTCTCATAGCTATTAGTAAACTCAACTCATTATAGAGTACTTCTGACTCTATTTAAAAATGAGTAATTTTCCCACCAAAGCCTAGGTTGTCGCCAATCTAAGCTCTGATACCAAATGTGACGACCCGCCCTTCTCGACCCTCGAAAATCGACACAAAATACTCAACAGTATAATATGCCGACGATCGAATGCCGGAAAGATAGATTGTAGAAGAATAAGAAAGTAGATAGAAGAAGAAAGAACTAAACAAAATCAGAACCTCACAGTCGCAGCGGATAAAATATAATATATAGAACAGATCTTTACACAAAATGAAACTATATCTGTTTATATACAATACATCATCATCAGAGTATATCAATACAATCATCAATATCCAGTCAATCAGTCAATACAACAATCATAGCAGCGGAATAATACAAGTACGAATAATACGCCTCGACTCCAGCTCCTCTTCTGCTCCATAGCAACCTATCCTGTAATGCTCGGTCTGACCCGAGCATTATAATAAAATAACACCCGAGTCAGTCTGGAATACCAGCGCATCATAAATACACCCAATTGATTATTAAAGTTTCAAAATTCTTTAAAAACAAAAGCATCTCGTAAGACCACGCCACAAATAAACATGTCGGGTTTTTACCTTACGATGGCTAAAACACTTTTATATTAAAATTCTCTGATATTATAATAGTGTCTATAGAAAGTAAATAGAATCTAGCTGAAATGCTTGCATCTCACATTTCAACAATAGTTGGGCACAATCAAAACCGTACAGGCACGTAGGGAGAATGGATTTCCAACGAATGACTAGGCACTGGGGTACCACCTGTCACAGTACGTGGCCTAGATCACAGTACCGAGGAGTACGCCCGCTCCCCTGCAACACAAGACCGGAATCATCCCTTACTGGATAATTCCAAGTAAAATCACCCCACGGTTGGGATCAGCAACCGCACCACTAAGCCGAAATAAAAGGGACATCTAGACAGGGATGACCTTACTCTCAAGTGGGGGCTACCCACGAAGCCTTGCTGCATAACCCCTGATTTTCAGTCATTCCCGGTTGATGAGGCTCGAGGCTAAACGATACCTTTATAGCACATTTCACTTTGAATGCCCATCGTCCACCTGACGATGTCACGAAAGCATTCGTCCATACAAGTCCGTCCCGGGTCTGAACGGAACCGAAGGCACTATTCCTACTACATCCATTTTGGAAATATCCTCAGGATTAGTAGCGACTAGCCCTTGCACTTCACTGCTCCATCTTCGACTCCGAAATCGTTTTCGCGAAACGTACAAACCGGATCGAAGTGGTATTCGAGTCTCCAGACCTAGAATCCCGGTATACGGAAACTCGATCCCGGTCTCTTCGAAACGATCGCGCATTTGGCCAATATTGATAGTCGGTGATTTAACTATCAATTAATGTTTACAAACATCCATACACATCCATCACACAATAAATAATCTCCATATTATTTATTTTCTTCTAATATCTTTCAAAGATATATTTTCACATTTTCAAAACTCGTTTGAAAACAATTTACACTCTTCCTTTACAAGGTAATTCTTTTACCCTTTATTCCCATCGGGAATAACCAAGTATAAAATAATTTGCATTTAAAACAGTTAAAAATACTTTACACTGAAATATACTTTAAAATATGAAAATTACTTCTATTTATTTACTCAAAATATAAATTTAAAATATGTGAAGAAAACTAGTTATTAACACATAAACTTTGATTTAAAAATAAGGGTTTTAGTTTAACTAAATTCAAAATAGCGTTATAAGAAGAAAAATACTAATTTCAATAACTTAAGTCAAAACCAACCTTTAGATAATCCATTTGTAAAAATATTTACTAATATATTCTCAAATCATTACGATTTCTAAATTATTAGTTAGTTACTTTAAAAATAAGAATTTCTTAAAAATACTCTTTAAACAAATTTTAAAACTTAACTTTTAAATTAATAAAATCTTTAAAAAACACTAACTTGGTTTTCCCAGGGAAACACCTTCCCGTTCCAAAACATTTCAAAGTACTCTTTTATATAAATCCACTGATTTATTTCAAGTCAATTTATGATTTCAACATAAATTTCCAATTCCATACTTAACTATAACTTCCTCCGAAGTTAAATCACAATTTTTCATTTCCGAAAATTCATTTTTAAATATGGTTTAAACATTTTTAAATAAACATTTTGGTGACTTTTCAATGGAAGCTAAATTTCCAATTTACTTAAATAAAATCCCAATGAAGGAAATGGTATTTTAAAATATTCTATTAACACTTAAAATTGTACATTTATATTCGGAAGCTTCATTTAACATATTTTACTTTTTCGGATATCACTATCCATCATTAAAATAAACCGCTGTTATTTTACTCAATTTATAATTTCATAGAATTCATTTCCAGAAAATTTATATTTCACATTCAACGATTGATAAATTTTCCACAATATTTAAAATCCCAATTTTACCAATTTACATTTCCCATTCCGAAACAGATTTCAATTTTTTTATCCCTTAAATTCTTTATTTATTAATTTCTTTGATTTCTTTTAAATCCCCAATCTATTCATTTATAATTTAATTCTGGAATTATAATTTATACAACAATTTCACAGAACAATTTAAAATTCCAGATTTTACAATCACAACATATAAACAGGTATCACTATCAATTATAAAATAATTGCTACATTTTGAGGAATCCAGTTGGATCCCTCCAACCTGTTTCTTCCTGCATCCACAAATATTAGCACATCACAATATAAACATCAACCAAACTGATAATCACAGATATAATCAACCATTCACATAGATATTTAAATATCAACTATTTATAATGTCTAGCATCCAGATGTGAGTGAGAATAACTCACTTTGAGTTTCGGCGAGCGTTCGAAATTTAAATTAAACCGGACGATGTCCGATTTAACCCAAATTTCTACTTGCCCGGAATGACTCCGGATCTGCACCATTACGTCGTACTCGTCTCTGCGATCCCAACGCTTCCGGATTCGTCAAATTCTGAGATCGTATGAAAAAGATATTAAATTTTAAAGGTTGTATTTAAATTTAAAACAAATTTCTCTTTTTATTATTACCAAAAACGAAATCTGATCGTTCAGATTTATCATTAAAAATCCAGGCCGTAATGTGCTTCTTCCCCCCTTCGTTCGTTCCAGATCCAACGAAACCCAAAGTCGCCGTCCCTAAGCCCACTACCGCGCCTCCCCTACGCGACCGGAAATTGATCCATCCCCACCAAAACGAAGCCACGACACCCCTCCACCATCGCCTTAAACCCCACGAAGCTCGGCGCTCCCACCGCCCTTGAAAACGCGTTCGAACCTATGACGAACGGAGGCCACAACGCGACCATCTACAGCTTGAAACGCCATCAAGTCCATATGGATCTGAAGCTCCCACTAAGCCCGACGTTTTCTCAGTTAGGAGTTTTCGAATTAATTGAACGGATCGAGAGAAAAATGAAGAGGAAACCAATGGAACGTCGGCCATTGATATGTTGTAAACGGCGGCTGAGGAATATCTTAGGGTTAGGGTTTTGATAAATGTTAATATATATAAAATTTAATATTATTTAATTAATATAGATTCTCAACTTAACCGTTAAGCAAACGACCCCCAATTCTCACGTTCCGACAGGCTACCCTGGAGTTTTTCTGCGTTCCGGACACAATGGAACAGGTCTCGTAAGCTAATTCGATCGTATGCATGAGATACGGAATAAAACGATCAATTTAAAATTAAATCGGTTAAATCGATTTCGATACGTTTCGAGCTGCCACGGTCAAACGACAACTCCCATTGCTACGAAAATTGAAATCCGATAATAATTAACTATTACGGATCCAATGAAACTGGTTTCGTCGAATTCCGAGACTGCGCCCCGGAAGGCTATTTTAACTCGTCTGTTAAATCAGGCGATTTTCAAAATTAACGAAAACGCTTAAAATTTCACTTTTTAAAATTTTATTAACTTAACAATAAATCATATAAAATTTATAAACACATTAAAAATCATTCTGGCTCATTCCGGATCAAAATCTGATTAAATTGCATTTTAATAATATTAAATTCATTATTAAATTAATATAAACCCCAAATATTAATTTATCAACTTAAAAATTCCTCTAAAAGTCCAACAACATTATTTATGTCCAAATAGACTTTAAAATAAATTTTAAAACTATTTTATAGCTATTTACACCCAGATTCACCTTTTTATCCTAGTCCCGAATATTTAATTATTATTTTTCCATTAATCAAATTCAACCAGAATTGCTATAAATTAAAATTATAGCTCATTTTATTGATTGAACCAGAACCCATTCATTTCAAAATCAATTAAGGGCCCACATTGAACATTTAAAACGAATTAAATGTCCAAATTCAATGGCTTAAAAATACGGGATGTTACAATATTTCTTATTTAAATAAAGTTTAAGGAAATATTTAGTAAAGTGTGATTTAAGGCTAGTAAATGATATTGAATTTATTAAGTGAATATTCCCTGATTAAATAATAATAATGTTAAATCAAGTGCTATATGAAACTGTAAAATCTATCTTTGAAAATGTTGAATATTAAAGCTTTGAAATATATTGAAAATTTAAATGGTATATTTAGAACTGAATTGAATTGATGAATTGAGCTTTGAATAAATTTGAATTTGGAATTTGAGTTAATTTGAATCGATTTGCGAGACTTGAGAAAATTATAAATACTTTACTTTTTAAATCATTTAATATATATATACTATTTTGGAAAATAGATATATTTGAAATGAAATGATATTTGGGTTTTGAAGTATAAATTAAATTGAAATGACCACGGTGTTATAATATATATTTCCACCTTGTAGATAGTTCTGAAGATCCTTAGAGGATGGTTATCCCAAACATCCTTTAAGTTACTTGTATTTCAGTTGATATTTCACTTGAGTTGGATTTATTTATATAAGAATGTTAATCCTGACTCGAGTGTTTTGTGTTTTGCTTTACGCTCGGGTCAGACCGAGTGATACAGCATTTGAGACTCACCTTTGGAGTTTGGAGCTTCCTTTGGAGATCCAACTATCGCCTCAGCTCTCAGCTCTTCTAGTTGATCTGTTCAGAGAAGTCATCTGTTGTACTGGAGACTTCACTGCATTTGAGATATTCTGTTGTATTTTATTTCTAACTCTGATGTTTATATAGTAGCTTCATGAACTACTATTTTATCTATTCCGCTGCGTATTATTGTATTACTCTGTGTCTGTGATTCTGTGATTGATTTATTTACTGCATATGCTGAGTTTTGCCAAATTTTAAATTAACAACGCGGTATTTTGAGCAATTCAATTCCGGCATGAGTGTCTACTTATGCACTTATAATGGATGCGAATGGTCAAAAATATCGGGTCGTTACAGTAATAATGAAGTAAAATTTGAGATATATGAAATTATAAGATTTAGTTTTGAAATATGGTATATTTAAGCCTTGAAACGTATTTAAGATTTAATAGTCTATTTTGTAAATCAAACCTATATTTGAAATTTTATAATATTTGAAATGGTTTTGTTGGAAAACTAAATTGAATTGAAACTGATGGTTTGAATTGAATTAAAATTGGAAATTTTAGATTTTGATTTAATTGAATAAATTGTGAAATGTAAAGAATTAAGGGAATGTTTTATGATTTCAAATGTATGATTTCAAAATGTTATGATTTTCAAAGTGAAATGATTTCAAGTATTTGGTTTCGAAAGATTTATAACTTTGAAAGTATTATGATTTTTGAAGTGAATATATGTTTGAAATGGAAATGAATTTGTTTGACCTAAATTTTGTTGATTTGGAAATTTGGATTATTTTCTAAATCTATTGTTTAAGAAATTTTGAAACTAAATTTATGTAATTTAGAAGAAATGATTTGGTGAAATCATATATGATTTTGAAGCTGAATTGATATTGAAATGGTTTGAAATTGAGAACTTTGTTTATTTAAATACTTTGATTTGGGAGTTATCGAACTTATATAAAAATTTGGTTTGTATAAGTATGATGTTGATTCGAAAACTATGGATTTGAAAAGGTACTCAATTTGAAAAGTGTAATCTTATATAATTGAAGTCTATATAAGTGTGATTTGATATACTATTGATTTTGGAAAGTATTTGATTTGAAAATGAAATCTTATATATAATGGACTTTATATAAGTATGATATTTGAAAGTGATTTGAAAAGGTACTGTATGATACATATTTTCGAAGTAAAGATATGGAAAGTGCCTTCTGCTTGATATCCGCTTTGTGGCCACATTGTGGATTCATTCTATCGATATTTCTCTGATTTTTGGTTTTCCGGATATGATACTCGAGTTTCCATCGAATTCCATGGCAATCTCCATGGTCTTACGAGCACGACTTCATAGCATAATCGCAAGGTTGGGGGGCGGCCTACGGGTATGGATGTTTCCTAGGAGATCCAGGCGTAACCATTGTGTATCTGCGATCTATTGAGTCGCTTGGTAGCGTAATCAGCAGGGGCTGCAAGAGCCTAGGGTACGGATGTTTCCTGGGAGATCCAGGCATAACCATTGTGTATCTGCAGTACTACCAGTCTTCATGGCGTAATCGCAAGGTTAGGGGGCGGCCTAAGGGTACAGATGTTTCCTGGGGGATCCAGGCGAAAACATTGTGTATCCGCGATCCATGATCGACATGTTTTTTTTGGATTGTACTTTCCATATCTATTTTTAAAAGTTTTCCAGTATTTTCACTGGGTGTTGAAACAAGTCTACTAAGTACCTGGAGAATTCTAGCTTTACGCCTGATCAACTCACTGCCAAAGTCTGCAGGAACGAGGATAAACTTGTTAAGACATCGAGTTATAAAAGTATTTTTATAAAATATTATATAAATGATACTTTGATCAGTTATTTCCTTTTTAAAGGATTTTAAAGTGTTTTAAATATTTTACCTCTTTAACCAACAATTTTAAATAATGGTTCATCCTTCCCTTTCAACCTGCTTTCCCTCCGAGCTACTTTTCTTCCCTACCTTCTTTCGGGATGTCTTCCAACCTATTGTTCTTTCTAGTTGTTTCTCCGCTCCCTTCCTTTTCGAGGATGAAAAGATTTGAGTGGGGGAGAGTGTAACAGCCCTAGATTTTTGTATATATTTTATTTGACTTTATTATATTTTGAAAACTATTTTAAACTTGTTTTATTTCAAACATTTCATATATAAAAATAAATGTTGATTATTATGTGAATTTTAATTTCAAACTGGTATAAATTGTTTATGTTCCTGTGAAAATGGATTTGTGGTCAAACTGGTCAAACTTTGACTTTTAAACTTCAAATTTAAATATTTAAATTTCTAAAATTTTATCTTTTATTATGAAAATAGATTTAGTAACTTGAACACTGCTTTTCGTTTCGTTGAAAACGGAGTTAAATTGTAAAAGTTATGTACATTTCAATTTGGAGTGCAATTTGATTTATTCAGCAATTTTGTTTATTTTAAATTATACAAATTATATTTTCTTTGTCATATTTTATTTTTAATATGTGTTAATATGTTATTTTATGTATATTTTTGTCTTTTAATATTTTTAATGTGATAATAAAAAATTTCCAAAATTTATTGCATTTATTTTCTATTTTTAAAGGCTAGTTTCCATTTTTATGCTATTTTCTTCATTAAAATTATAATTAATTAAAATTTATTTATTTATTTTTGTGAATTCACTTTATTTTGTGTTATTATTTTTATTTATAAATATTTTTCAAGTACATAAAAATTCTCCAAAGTTCATTGCATTTATTTTCATATTTTTCAAGACTAGTTTGCAAATTTTGCTGTTTTTATTAATTAAATTATATATAATTAATATTTATCTATTTATTTTTGTTTATTTACTAAATTTTCGTGTTTTTATATGAATTTATATGCTTTTTTCATTTAATTAAAATTGCAAAAAAGAATTATGGAAATTTGAAAGGTTTGTGACCCTTTAGTTGCTTAAGTCTCTTGGTTTTCCCACCTTTTCATTTCCAAACTCTTGCATTCATTGATAGCCGACCCTATCTCATTCTTTCAGCTGCATTCTTATTCATTTTTCACATATAGAAACACTTCTCCCCTCAAAAATTTCGGTCTCCATCTGAACAAAGAAAATTTGGTAAATTTCATATTCTTTTTCCATTTTTTTCTACTTGTTGTTTGATTTTTGCACTTGCCTTCTACCTTCCATGGTTCAGCCCTTACTCCTCCACCACCATAGCCGCCTTCACCATCACCACATCAGGTCACCATCTCCTCCAGCCCACTGACCAAGCCATGTCATGGTCATCTATGACTAGATCCACCAAAGTTTATGCAAACACTCCACTTGTTCAACCTTGCCAAGTACCAATCTTGTTCCACCACTCAAATCATCACCTTGGCCGCCACTTGCACCACCATCTCCAGCAAATTCCTGACCTGACACCACTGCCATGTCATCCTACTGACCCCACCAGACCTGGCCGTGACCACTTGCCTTTGGTCGTTGCTTGTTTTGCCTTGAAACCATTGTTTTGTTGCCTTGTCGTGTAGTGTCATGCTCATACCTTTGCACATATCTCTCTACTCCTTTATATCCAGGCAATAGCCGACCTATGAACCCAAAACCAGATCTAAATACACCCCTTAGCCATACATTTCAGACCTGTAGCTAAACCATAGGTGGTTGAAAGAAGTGCAATAGCTTTGGATTTGTTTTATGCAGTCATTTCTAACAATGTTTTATTGAAATTTTGGGTTGAAAACTTATGATGTTTGTATGGTTTCGTGTAAATGTTATCAAGGCCATTAGCTTTGGCTCTCCACTCTCAAGTCATTTTCGTGTTGTCGTGCCTTTGTTGTGTCAGTATTTTTTGCTTTGGTAGCTATCTCCAGCTCTGAACAGGTGAGTTATTCTCACCAGACAATATGTACATATATAACTAGTGAATTGACCCCTTTTGAATCTGTAAAATGCATTATCATGTTACACCTGCTATGTTATGATTTTATGATGTTCATCCATGCTTAAACACCTATTATATTATGTGTTACTGTTATATTATGCTGTTCTATTATTTTTATCAATTTATCACACTGCAAGTTCCCTTTAGATTAGAATCACTATGGGTTGAAATGATACATACCCGAACGAACTTTAGAATAGGAGAAAATCGTTATGGGCTGAAATGATAGGCCTGAATGATTTTCAATTATTTTCATTTACTTGGGATTGCGGGTTTGAAATGATCAAACCTGGGTATCTTTGTAAATTACGGGTTGAAATGATAAATTACCCGTGTCACTTTACCTAGGCTAGAAAATGAAATACGGACTCGTTGTTAAAATATGTTTTTATAATTTTTTTATAATTATTTTAGAAATGTAAATATTATAATATTTTGATTTAAACTAAATAAAAATGATTTTTGTAAAGCATTATTGATTTTCTGAAAATTTATAAGTGAAATAAATTAATGGTAAAATTAGAAAATTTGAAATGTAAGTTATTTTGGGAAATTTTAATTTGGTGATAATTAGAATTTAAATTAAATATGAAATGTGATAAATTCATGATAATTTGGATTAAAGTGAATTTAAATGATTTTTATATTATATTGACAATTTTGAATATAGTTAAAATGTGAAATGAATGAATATTTAAGTTGAAATTTTGAAATATAACTAAAATTGGAAATTTTTGAATTTGGCTTAAAAGTGAATTTTAAGTTAAGTAAATAAAAATGGAACTAAGTTATATTTGGAAGTTTAAACTTAACTGTTAAGCTAAAAATTTAATTATAATGAATTTAAAATTGAATGTTGGAATTTAATAAGTGAATTATTATTAAATATTGATTTTTGAATGGAAATTTAACTTTATAAAATCATGAATTTAAGAAAAATTAAATGATGATTATAAAAGTGAATTTATATGATTTTATAAGTTAAAAATGATTTAAATAAAAATATAATTGTTTGTGAAATTATATTGAATATTTGCAGTTAATTAACTGCATTCCTGAAATGCTATTAATTCAAATGTAAATGATAATACAGCATTTGTAAATGTTGTAGTTGATAATAATGAACTAAAAAGCTAATTTGGATTAAAGGTTATTATACAATTTCTTTAAGTTCTATAATTATTGAATTTAGCTAAGTTTTCTTTAAAACTAATGTAACCCTATTCCAGCATTTTTAAATGCTGTCTTTTGTTAAATTGAACTGTTTTGAATATAAGTGTAACAACCCTAGATTTTTGTATATTATTTAAATTTGAACTTTTTTTTTTAAAATTAGTTTAAACATGTTTTATTAAAAACATTTCATTTTTAAATATAAATGTTGATTATTAAGCGATTTATAGTTCAAACTAGTATAATTTAAATATTTTACTTAAAAGGGAAATTCTGGTCAAACTGTTCAATCTTTGACTTTTAAATTTCAAATTTAAATATATAAAATCTTAAATTTTATCTTTTATTATGAAAATAGATTTAAAAATATGAATACTGCTTTTCGTTTCGTTAAAAACGGAGTTAAAATGTAGAAGTTATGCACATTTCAAATTTTAGTATAATTTGTTTTATTGTGCAATTTTGCCTATTTTAAATTTTATAAATCATATTTTCTTTCTTATATTTTTTTATATGTATCAATATGTTAATTTATGTATATTTTAATCTCTAAATATTTTTAAAAATAATAATCGAATTTTCCAAAATGTACTATGATGATTTCCTATTTTTAAAAGTTGTTTCTATTTTTCTGCTATTTTCTTCATCTAACTATATTTAAATTAAAATTTATTTATTTATTTTATACATTCACTTTTATTTGCTGTGTTTTACTTTATTTTATTCATTTTACATGTATTTAAATCAAAATATAATTTTTCCAAAGTTATAGAAGTTATTTCTAATTTTTAAAGCCTAGTTTGCATTTTTAAGCCATTTTCTTAATTTAAATTCTATTTAATCAAAATTTAATTATTTATTTTATATTTATTTTTTCATTTCTGAGTTGTTATATTTATTTATCAGTTTTACATGTAATTATAAATTACAAAATATATAAGAAGGAAATTTGAAGAGACATAAAGGCTTTAAACCGATGACTTTTCATTTGCTAGACCTTTCACATTTTGACCGTTCCTTCTTTATTGATAGCCATATGTTTTATTTTGTTTTTCAACTGAATACACTTCTCATTTCATCAAATTTTCGGCCAAAACACCTCTGAAAACATTTGGTAATGGCCTCTTCTTTTTCTTCTCTTCTTTCTTCATTTTTACTTTGTTTGCCTTGATTTCATCCACAATTGCTTGGCCAAACTTTCCACCATCTCCACCATAGCCTCCACCACCTTCCTCCTCATCATTCTTGGCTTCAACCACCTCACATCCCCTCTGACCAGATCAGGCCATGGCCTTTAGATGATGAAAACATCACAAACAAATGGTGAAACCCCTTAAAAACAACACTAGCTGACCTATATCGCTTCACCACCACCATACATCACCTTGGCCGCGTCCTATTACTCCACCACCACCTTGATACCACCTCTGGCCATCCACCTACCCACTGTCCAGACCTGAACCATGCAAGGGCCAAGCCCCACTTGCCTTTGGTTGAGCCAAAAATGCACCAAAACTCCACTTATTTTGCCTTGACCCTTTGTCTTATTCATATGTAACTCCTACCATCATCATCTCTTTGTTGCCATGCTATTTTGATGTCATAACCTGAGATTATGTCCAGCTATGGCTGAGAAAAAGATCCCCTTGGTCATGCTCTTGAATGGTTAAAGAAAGGTCGAATCACTTTGCCCTTTGTTGCTTTTTATTTCAAGTCATTTCTATATTGTTTTGTGTTACATATTTACGTATACATTTTCTTGTTTTGTTTATATGTATACAAGGCAATTATATTTGGCTCTCCACTCTCATGTTGTCGTGCCTTCAAAGATTCTGTGTTGTGTGTTTGGTCGTCATCTCCAGCTTAAAAAAGTGAGTTATTCTCACCAGACAATATGTACCTATATAACTAGTAAATTGACACCCTGCGAATCTGTAGAAATATATTATCATGTTATATATGCTTATATTATTATCATATGATGTTCACACCTGTTATTACACCTGTTATATCATATGTTATTGTTATTTAATGTTATTCTATTATTTATATCAGTTATCACCATTGCAAGTTCCCTGTAGACTAGAATCACTATGGGTTGAAATGATACATACCCGAACGGACTTTAGAATAAGGAAAAATCGTTATGGGCTGAAATGATAGGCCTGAATGGTTTTTATTTAATTTACTTTAACTTGGGATTGCGGGTTTGAAATGATAGAACCCGGATTTTTCTTTTTAAACTGCGGATTGAAATGATACATATCCGTATCACTTGACCTAGGTTAGAAAACTATATACAGGCCCGTGGTTATTTTATAAAGTGTTTTGGATATTTTTAAGTATTTCAAAAATTATAATTTGTGAAATATGATTTAAACATATTTTGAAATATTTTGAATTAAAGAAATTATGATTTTTCTATGTGTTAAAAATGTAATAAATGAATGTTTAAAAGTGATCTTTTAAAAATATAACTTGACTTGGAAATGTGAAATTTAGTTTTAATTAAAGGTTTAAGTTAATTAAATAAAATTGGAAATTTAGTTAAATTTATGAAATGGTAATTAAACTCTGAATTTGATTTGACAGCATTTATGAAATGTATGTAAAAGATATTACAGCATTTTGCAAATGCTGTAGTTGTTTAAATGAACTAAAAGTTAATTTGAAATAAAGGATATTATAGCACTTTGTAAGTGCTGTAGTGGTTAAACTTAACATTTAAGTTTATTTTAAATTTAATGGAAATATATTACAGCATTTATGTACTATCGTTTTGTTTAATGAACTATTTTAAAACTATAACTTTACGTAGCATTTTGTAAGTGCTACGGAAACTATATTTTGTTATTTTAATAAATTTTATGAAAAATAACCTTTGGAAAATGATATAATTTTTGGAAATTAAATGTTAAATTTCTAAAGAAAATGAAGTGATATTTAAATGGTTTTAAATGGAAGAATTTGAGTTTTAATGTGAGTTTAAAATGGTATTTAAATTTAATAAAATGAATGGATTTAAATGGTATTTAAATGAATTAAAATGAATGATGTTTTGAATAATATTTTGATATTTTGAAATGGATTTGAACTCAAATGATATCTTGATAATAAAATGACTTGTAACGAAGTTTTGAAAAGAAACGTGTAAAGTTCTATTAATGAAAGAAATATGTAAAGTTTTAATTTATGAAAGAAACGTGTAAAGTTCTATTAATGAAAGAATATGTAGAGTTTTAATTTATGAAAGAGACATGTAAAGTTTTAATTTATGGAAGAATATGTAAAGTTTTTAATTTATGAAAGAAACATGTAAAGTCTTAATTAATGTAAGAAACATGTAAGTCTTAATCAGTGTAATATTGAATAAAATAATAAATGCCCTTTTTGTAATAAAACGTAAATTAAAACGTACATTTGATAATGTAAGTTTAATTAGTGTAATATTGATTAAATGATAAATGCTCTTTACTGTAATAGAAATGTAAGTTAAAAGTACATTTAATATGTAAGTTTTAATTTATGTAAATGACACATTTTAATGACTAAAATAATAAAGTTTCTTTATTGTAATGATAATGTAAGTTAATAAGGTACTCTTAACTTAACATAAGAATTTTAGCATTAAATTGGATATTACAGTAACAAAGTTTATTTAACTATAAGGCTATGATAAAATGACCATGTTAAAAAATTTGTAAGTATATAAATACTTTGATTATATAAAATTTTAAATTGGGAAGTATTACATTCCAAAAATGCTATGATTCCTTAAGGTTACATTACCAAAATGCTATGATAATTTAAAGGAAGATTTCAAGTTTAATAAATTAAAGGAAATATTCAGTGATTTTGAAATTTGGGTTTTATTGAAATGATATATTATTGAATTGGTTTTTGAAATGGAAATGATATATTTTTGAATTGGTTTTGAACAGATATGTTTTGGGTTTGAAAGTATGTATTAGTTTGAAATAAATGATATGATTTTGAAATGGTTTAAAGGATGTATTTTGATTTGAAACATAAACTATTTTTAAAAGTTATAACCACGGGTTATAATAACGTTGGGTTGTTAAAGAGACCGGGATCGGATATGGACATACTCTCTGTCTTACCGAAAACCACTTTGGCAACCGTGTACGCGGTGGAGATTCCAGAATGAAGTAGGATGGTGGCGACGTTCTTAAGGTATGTTACGTGGACCCAACTCCCGTGAGTTGGCATAAGGTGAATGTGACGACCGCCCATGACCCCTGCACCGAATCTAGAGATAGTGCGCTGTAAAGTGTGCCAGGCGACCATGGACGATTGTCAAGGTAAGATTTAAAACAAAAGAATCTATCGTATTACTCACAGCGCATGGACAAAATACAATAGAACATATGTATAGTGAAGCTTTACAGAACAAAATGACATCATATAAAACTCCATAATAGTTGAATACAAGCATCCACATAGTCAATACATCCAGCCTCACTACAAATCTCTCAGAGAATACAAAACAGCGGAATATCCAGTACATATAAGAAAATAATATGCAACCCTCTAGCTCGTCTTCGATATCAGCATCGTGAGAAGAGAACAGCACCTGTCACCTGCTACCTAGTCTGCCCGTCCCAAAATGGACGAACAGCCCAAGGCAATAAGAATTTAAAACAAAAAGCCTTGAGTCAGACAACAGTCTTAGTGAGCAGTAAATTAACTAACAACATACCAAAAGAGCATAAAGGAAAAGGAATAGGAATACAACCCTCCCACTCCAACCTCATTCTACAGTGATAGCCCCCAGACACACACTAAGCAGAAGCAAACATAGCAGAGCATACAATTTAAAGTAAAACTACTATCACTCGAGTCAAGGGCGATGTTTTCCAAGTACCAAGGCCTAAATCAGATAAGCACCCAGAAAATACCGCTCTTGAGTCCGAATGACGATACAACCAAACATCCATGACTCTGGCTATCACTGTTATCGTTGCTTCGATATCACCGTTAATTGAATGACCGGCACATTCTTTCAGCCGTCCGTCAAGGGCTAATGGAAACCCCGGTTCTAGACATAACTCCCGCACGTCGTCGCAGCCCGTGCCTAGGACTATCGAATCTGCCCAGAGTACTCGACCATCAACAGTTGGCCGTTGGGACTATCGAATCTGCCCAAACGTACTCTTGCTTAGAGCATGCTAGAACCTTCAACAACGATGCTATCCAAGCCTCCTAGTCATCCTCCTCGACGACTATTCTCATATCCATTCATTATCTTCAACTCGAATCATATCACCGAGTTATCAACATGCTTGGAATGATCCCGTCTGGATTAGACCAAGTCTTCATCATATGATTGCCTCGCTTCATTACATCCTCGCAAAGCCTCATCTCTACATCACATCGTCAAATCTATGCATAAGAGCTTCATCATCCCGCTACATATGCCACGAGCAACTTTCCCAATTCAAGAGCCTTTCCCTTAGCTTTTGAATCATCTTCGATCTAAATCTAATCACCAATCATCTAGTTCATAACAAGCAATCAAATCAAACATCAATCCAAGCAATCAAGCATTCAAATATGATCTAAGTAGACAATTATAACAATAATGGCATTTTCGAAATTAAAGAGTTGAAAGTCCAATAAGCATGAAAACATGTATTATATCTCTACAAACTTGATGAATGAACTTGCATAGGTTAACATATGATAAAATGGATGCAACATCACCATGAACAATGGATCTATATGGATCTACACATAGGATGAAGAAAATGCATGGAAATCTCTATTTTAACACCAAAACGAGCCAACAATCCGATATACTCCTTTGGATCCGTGTGAGAGATAATCACCACTCACCAAATCACCTAAACAATCCAAAAGATATCAACTTCAGATCTGGACAGCGAAGAACTAAGCTAGATCCGACAAGATCTCACTTCAAATGAAGAAATCTCTCTTGAAAAGATGAAGATCTTCAATCTAAGCTCTTGAATCTTCAATCTTGATCTTCGATTTGGATGGATGGAAGCACTAGATTAGAGTGGAGAAAAGAAGTGAAGAAGTGTAGAAGTCGAGCTCTCAAAATGGCAGCACTTCGTCGCTTCAAAAATCCGGATCCCAAAAATGAAGAGAAGCTTTCCTATTTATAGCTGAAAACTGCCCTTAAGTCGTAACTCGGCTATCTCCTTAAGTCGGTGCCGACTTAACACCATGCCGACCTAGTGCCTTGCCGACCTAGTGCCTTGCCGACCTAAAAACTCATCTGCCTATGACTCGCAACAAAACAGCTGTCTCCTAAGTCGGTTACGACTTATGGCATGCGCCTACGACTTAACTGAAAAGGCCTCCGACTTAACCAAGCTTCGACTCAACACATGCACATATACAAACCCTGTCTACGACTTAATGCGCATGCGCCTTAACTAGTTAGACGACCTACGACTTACTGCTATGCCGAGTTAACCAGCCTATACGACCTAACGACTTAACTGCCTCGCCGACCTACGACTTAACCATATGACCGACCCAACGAAGCAGACTCATCATACTGCCGCAAAACCCAAGTCCTAAGTCGGTTGACGACTCAACAACTTAACACAGGAGACGACCTACCGACTCATAACTCAACACACACTGCCGACCTAACACTTAACACCCAAACACTTAGGTCGCTCACAACATGTCCTTAGGTCGTTGCCGACCTAACTCTACTCCAGAGTACTTAGGCTGCCTACTATTCTTCCTTAGGTCGCCCTAACCTCTTAAGTCGGTCAACCCCACTTCCTTAACTCGTCAGCCGACTTAACACTTAACTCACCACTATCCTTAAGTCGGTTAATACTATAAGTCGGTCACTTCCTTAGGTTGTTATCCCTTAACTCGGCAACGACTTACAACCTACGACTTAACACTTGCCGAGTAAACTTCAACCTACTAACCTAGCCCAGCTACGACTTATCTCCTTGAGTCCTTAACTCGCCCAGAACTCCTCTCCTAAGTCGTATACGACTCACGACTCATGCTAAGTCGTGAACGACTTAGGACTTAGGCAAAATTTGCCTAAAATCTGAAATGACTTAAAAATGCAAAAATTCCAGATTTTGACGAACTTGTCGATCCGTAAAAATACGGGTCGTTACATTCTCTCCCCCTTAGGAATTTCGCCCCCGAAATTCCAAGCAATCAAAAACTATTCTGTACGCCTACCATCCATAGCAATCAACAAACCATGCATCCAATTCTAACTTAGCGTACAGAATTCTAAAATTAGAACAAGTTACAATATCGCGAGATGACACGACACCTTAGGGCCATACCTTGAAGAGTTCAGGATGAGCTGCTTTCATCCTCTCTTCCACCTCCCACGTACAGTCGTTATCATCATCACTCCATTGTATCTTGAGCAACTTAACTACCTTCCTCCTAAGCTGTTTCGTGTCGGTTTCCACAACACGAAGTGGCTTACGAGGTCTTCTATCAACTGGATCAACTTCTAAGTCTTCACAGCTATCAGCAGAAACCACTGTTCTCGAGTCGTGCACATACTTCCGTAGATACGATACATGAAAAACATTGTGCACACCCGACATCTTCTCCGGTAACTCCAATCTGTAAGCGAGCTTTCCAATTCGCTCGATAATCGGGAATGGTCCGACAAATCTCGGAGTCAATTTTCCTTTCTTCCCGAATCGAATAACATTCTTCAGTGGAGAAATCTTCACAAAAACCATATCTCCTACGTCGAATTCCAAATCCTTTCGACGCTTATCCGCATAACTCTTCTGACGGTCTTGGGCTGCCTTCATTCGTTGCCGAATGATCTCTATGCAATCCGAAGTCTGTCGAATCATCTCTGGCCCAAGCATCAGCTTTTCTCCAGTTTCCAACCAACATGTCGGAGAGTTACACGGTCTTCCATATAATGCCTCATACGGTGCCATACCAATGCTTGACTGGTAACTGTTGTTGTAGGCAAACTCCACCAAATGAAGGTGATCTTCCCAAGATCCTCCGAAATCCAAAACACAAGCTCTGAGGAGATCTTCCAAAACTCGGTTGACTCTCTCAGTCTGACCATCTGTTTGGGGATGATAAGCTGTACTCAAACACAACTCGGTTCCCAAAACTTCCTGGAAGCTCTTCCAAAATCCACTAGTGAACAATGGGTCTCGATCGCTCACTATGCTCTTCGGAATACCATGGAATCGAACTATCCACTTAATATACAACTCAGCCAACTTTGATGCAGTCCTAGTCGATCGAACAGGAATGAATCGTGCACTCTTAGTCAGACGATCCACAATGACCCAAATCCCTTCATTTCCCGTTCTGGTTCTAGGCAATCCATCGATGAAATCCATCGACACTTGTTCCCACTTCCATGTAGGAACTTCTAATGGCTGAAGCAATCCACTTGGCTTCTTCTGTTCAGCTTTAATCAACTGGCAGTTCATACACTTGGAAATAAAATTTCCAACATCCTTCTTCATACCTTCCCAATAGTAGGTTCTCTTCATATCCCGATACATCTTATTTCCACCTGGATGAATTGTCAACCTCGAGTGATGACTTTCCTTCAGAACTTCACTCCTCAACTCATCTATATCGGGAACAACTAGTCGTCCTTGCTTCCGAAGCCAACCCTCTCGATCGACCTCGAATCCTTTATCCTTTTCTGGTTCCAATCCAGATTCCAACTCACGGATAATCTTGACAAGCTTATCATCTCGCTTTTGGCTCTCACCAATCCTTTCCACAAGAGTGGGTCTTATTGATAAGTTTGCCAGCATCTCAGGTTCCAATTCGCATCTAGGCCTGAAGTCAAATCCAGCTAAATACTCGAGACTCTTCCATTCAGAAAACATGGCTCCCAATCCTGCATGTCTTCGACTTAACGCATCTGCCACTGCGTTACCTTTTCCCGGAGTATAAGCTATTCCAAAATCATATGATGCCAAAAACTCTAGCCAACGTTGCTGCCGAAGATTCAAATCCTTTTGGGAGAAAAGATACTTCAACGACTTATGATCCGTAAACAACTCGAATCGAACTCCCAACAGATAATGCCTCCACATCTTCAGAGCAAATACAATCGCCGCCAATTCCAAATCATGAGTTGGGTAATTCCTTTCATGCGGCTTCAGTTGTCGACTGGCATACGCAACAACTTTATCCTTCTGCATCAGCACTGCTCCAAGTCCCGTACCACATGCGTCGGTGTAAACCACCATCTCATCATTCCCACTTGGAATAGTCAAAACAGGAGCACTCGTCAATCGCTCTTTCAGGATTCCGAAAGCTTGCTCACACTCAGCATCCCAACTGAACACTTGGTTCTTCTTCGTCAATCCTGTTAACGGTGCAGCTATCTTGGAGAAGTCTTTGATAAACCGTCGATAATATCCTGCTAGTCCAAGAAAACTTCTCACATCAAATGGATTCTTAGGTCTAACCCAATCCTGGATTGCTGCCACCTTAGCGGGATCAACCGCTATTCCATTTCCAGAAATCACATGGCCTAAGAACCTCACTTCACTCTTCCAGAAGTGACACTTCGAAAACTTAGCCTTCAGCTGATGTTTCCGTAAGATCTCCAAAACAATACGCAAGTGCGTCTTGTGCTCTTCCTCCGTTCTGGAATAAATCAGAATATCATCCACGAACACAAGTACGAACTTGTTCAACTGATCTCTGAACACTCTATTCATAAGATCCACAAAATATGCTGGCGCGTTAGTCAATCCAAACGGCATTACCAGCCACTCAAAGAACCCGGATGGTGTCCTAAAAGCAGTCTTCGGCACACTATCCTTAGCCACTCTCAACTGGTGAAATCCCGTTGCCAAATCCATCTGAGAAAACACCTTAGCTTCGTGAAGCTGATCAAACAAGTCGTCTATCCTTGGCAATGGATACTTGTTCTTCTTAGTCACCTTGTTCAGCTCACGATAATCGACACACAATCTCAATGATCCATCTGCCTTGGTTGCGAACACAACTGGTGCACCCCACTCGGACACACTACGCCGAATGAATCCTTTCTGTAAAAGGTCGTCAACTTGCACCCTCAACTCCTGCTGTTCCCTAGGCGCCATCCGCCTAAGAGGCATCACAACAGGTCTGGCTCCTTCAACTAGATCTATACGAAACTCGATCTCTCTATGCGGCGGCAACCCTTTGACTTCGTCAAAGACATCCTCGAATCTATTTGCGATCGGCACTAAAGACAGTCCATCCCGTGGAACAACTAGCGAATACATGAAGCTCATGAAGACGCCTTCTTCATGCTTACATCGTATCACAATCTTTCGCCCCTCCACATTCTCGACTGTCACCTCCAGCCTCTCACAATCAACCTTAGCCGCATACTTCCTAAGCCAGTCCATACCCAAGATAATTCCGAACCCCGCAAAGTTCAGAACAAAGCAATCACAAACAAAAGAGCAACCATGACTCGATACAACTAGACCACGGCATAACATACACAAACAAGACGAACCCCCAACTGGATTAGTCACAACCAATGGCCTATCAACAATATCCGGCTTCAAATTTAACCGGCCTACTAGTTCATTACAAACAAACGAATGCGAAGCTCCAGTATCAAACAAAACTCTAACTGGAACACCACATAGGAAAAGAGTACCTTGAACAACCACACTCTTTCCCTTCTCTTCAGCAGTAGGAGCTTTCGAAGACGACGGAACAGCTCCTAAAGCATAGGCTTGCACAATCTGCCTGTCCTTCCTTGGTTCTGGACAATTCTTCCTGAAATGCCCCGGCTTGTCACAGTTGTGACACTTCATCGGTGCCTTCGGATTCTTACAATCCTTAGAGAAATGGCCCTTCTGCTGACAATTGTAGCAAGTCACCTCGCCTTTCGGCTTCTTCTGGCCATCCTTGCCTTTCTGCTGCTGCTGCTTCCTCTTCTGGTTTCCACCCTGCTGTGGTTTAGATTCTCCCTTGGTAACAGCAACAACAGGTCCTTCCTTAGGAAACAGACTCTCATGCCTAAGAGCTTTCTCCACAAGCTTCTCAAATGAATCGTCCAAATGATCCACCAACTGTCTCCCAAGATAACTATCCAAGCCGGTCACAAACTTCTCATTCTTCTGATAAGCAGATTCAATATATGACCGGGCATACTTGGACAAAGCTTCGAACTCAGAAACATACTCAAGAACTGATCTTCCACCTTGCTTGAGCTCCACAAACCTCTTGAACAGAACAGACTTCTGAGCTGTAGAAATGAACTTAGCTTCAAATCTAGCTTGGAATTGCTCCCAAGTAATCTCTTCTTCCGGAGTAGTGATGGTAATAGAGTTCCACCAATCAGAAGCTCTCCCTTGAAGCTGTCTCGATGCCAACTTCCTCTTAGTTGCATCATCAATTCCCAAATCACCAAAGATCCTTCTACAAGCATCTATCCATCTCTGGACCTCGATAGTTGATTCTGTTCCCAAGAAAACCTTCCCTCCAAGAGCAGTATAATCCTTGCACAACTTAGCAAAATCCACTGGTTTCGGAGTTTGGACTTGAACTCCAACATCAACTGCCGCCCCCGGAACTGGTATCCTTCTCATGATCGAAGTCATCATAGCTTCGAACATGGCTGCATAATCAGCAGTCTCTTCAGTAGCACGACCTCCCCTAGCAGCTGGTCTCCCTCTTCGACTCATTCTCAATATCTATAAAAAGGAATGATTAGAACATCTAGAGAAACAACTGCATAAAGGACTCAAACTCTACTAAGCTACTATATTATATATAGTAATCATCCATCAAAATACAATTACGTCTCTCATACGTAGTTACGACAGCGAGCGTTGGGTAAAACCGATTAACCAATGCTCTGATACCAAATGTGACGACCGCCCATGACCCCTGCACCGAATCTAGAGATAGTGCGCTGTAAAGTGTGCCAGGCGACCATGGACGATTGTCAAGGTAAGATTTAAAACAAAAGAATCTATCGTATTACTCACAGCGCATGGACAAAATACAATAGAACATATGTATAGTGAAGCTTTACAGAACAAAATGACATCATATAAAACTCCATAATAGTTGAATACAAGCATCCACATAGTCAATACATCCAGCCTCACTACAAATCTCTCAGAGAATACAAAACAGCGGAATATCCAGTACATATAAGAAAATAATATGCAACCCTCTAGCTCGTCTTCGATATCAGCATCGTGAGAAGAGAACAGCACCTGTCACCTGCTACCTAGTCTGCCCGTCCCAAAATGGACGAACAGCCCAAGGCAATAAGAATTTAAAACAAAAAGCCTTGAGTCAGACAACAGTCTTAGTGAGCAGTAAATTAACTAACAACATACCAAAAGAGCATAAAGGAAAAGGAATAGGAATACAACCCTCCCACTCCAACCTCATTCTACAGTGATAGCCCCCAGACACACACTAAGCAGAAGCAAACATAGCAGAGCATACAATTTAAAGTAAAACTACTATCACTCGAGTCAAGGGCGATGTTTTCCAAGTACCAAGGCCTAAATCAGATAAGCACCCAGAAAATACCGCTCTTGAGTCCGAATGACGATACAACCAAACATCCATGACTCTGGCTATCACTGTTATCGTTGCTTCGATATCACCGTTAATTGAATGACCGGCACATTCTTTCAGCCGTCCGTCAAGGGCTAATGGAAACCCCGGTTCTAGACATAACTCCCGCACGTCGTCGCAGCCCGTGCCTAGGACTATCGAATCTGCCCAGAGTACTCGACCATCAACAGTTGGCCGTTGGGACTATCGAATCTGCCCAAACGTACTCTTGCTTAGAGCATGCTAGAACCTTCAACAACGATGCTATCCAAGCCTCCTAGTCATCCTCCTCGACGACTATTCTCATATCCATTCATTATCTTCAACTCGAATCATATCACCGAGTTATCAACATGCTTGGAATGATCCCGTCTGGATTAGACCAAGTCTTCATCATATGATTGCCTCGCTTCATTACATCCTCGCAAAGCCTCATCTCTACATCACATCGTCAAATCTATGCATAAGAGCTTCATCATCCCGCTACATATGCCACGAGCAACTTTCCCAATTCAAGAGCCTTTCCCTTAGCTTTTGAATCATCTTCGATCTAAATCTAATCACCAATCATCTAGTTCATAACAAGCAATCAAATCAAACATCAATCCAAGCAATCAAGCATTCAAATATGATCTAAGTAGACAATTATAACAATAATGGCATTTTCGAAATTAAAGAGTTGAAAGTCCAATAAGCATGAAAACATGTATTATATCTCTACAAACTTGATGAATGAACTTGCATAGGTTAACATATGATAAAATGGATGCAACATCACCATGAACAATGGATCTATATGGATCTACACATAGGATGAAGAAAATGCATGGAAATCTCTATTTTAACACCAAAACGAGCCAACAATCCGATATACTCCTTTGGATCCGTGTGAGAGATAATCACCACTCACCAAATCACCTAAACAATCCAAAAGATATCAACTTCAGATCTGGACAGCGAAGAACTAAGCTAGATCCGACAAGATCTCACTTCAAATGAAGAAATCTCTCTTGAAAAGATGAAGATCTTCAATCTAAGCTCTTGAATCTTCAATCTTGATCTTCGATTTGGATGGATGGAAGCACTAGATTAGAGTGGAGAAAAGAAGTGAAGAAGTGTAGAAGTCGAGCTCTCAAAATGGCAGCACTTCGTCGCTTCAAAAATCCGGATCCCAAAAATGAAGAGAAGCTTTCCTATTTATAGCTGAAAACTGCCCTTAAGTCGTAACTCGGCTATCTCCTTAAGTCGGTGCCGACTTAACACCATGCCGACCTAGTGCCTTGCCGACCTAGTGCCTTGCCGACCTAAAAACTCATCTGCCTATGACTCGCAACAAAACAGCTGTCTCCTAAGTCGGTTACGACTTATGGCATGCGCCTACGACTTAACTGAAAAGGCCTCCGACTTAACCAAGCTTCGACTCAACACATGCACATATACAAACCCTGTCTACGACTTAATGCGCATGCGCCTTAACTAGTTAGACGACCTACGACTTACTGCTATGCCGAGTTAACCAGCCTATACGACCTAACGACTTAACTGCCTCGCCGACCTACGACTTAACCATATGACCGACCCAACGAAGCAGACTCATCATACTGCCGCAAAACCCAAGTCCTAAGTCGGTTGACGACTCAACAACTTAACACAGGAGACGACCTACCGACTCATAACTCAACACACACTGCCGACCTAACACTTAACACCCAAACACTTAGGTCGCTCACAACATGTCCTTAGGTCGTTGCCGACCTAACTCTACTCCAGAGTACTTAGGCTGCCTACTATTCTTCCTTAGGTCGCCCTAACCTCTTAAGTCGGTCAACCCCACTTCCTTAACTCGTCAGCCGACTTAACACTTAACTCACCACTATCCTTAAGTCGGTTAATACTATAAGTCGGTCACTTCCTTAGGTTGTTATCCCTTAACTCGGCAACGACTTACAACCTACGACTTAACACTTGCCGAGTAAACTTCAACCTACTAACCTAGCCCAGCTACGACTTATCTCCTTGAGTCCTTAACTCGCCCAGAACTCCTCTCCTAAGTCGTATACGACTCACGACTCATGCTAAGTCGTGAACGACTTAGGACTTAGGCAAAATTTGCCTAAAATCTGAAATGACTTAAAAATGCAAAAATTCCAGATTTTGACGAACTTGTCGATCCGTAAAAATACGGGTCGTTACACATAAGGTGGCTAAAACAGGAGCAATCTCGGACCAGTGAGGTAGCACCTCTTCTCGGACGCATTTCTTCGATATTATACTCTTACTTGTGATTTGACTAGATGGCCATCCTCCGATTTGGGAATGTTGTCCGAGGTGGAACGGTAGTGGCTGCTATGCGTATCCATCAGTCCGTGTGCGTAATTGGTATATCTACCCTGGCATTGCCTAGTTGTGCCGTGTCACCTACCATATCGAGCTTTACTACGATTATGATTTTAAGATCCGACCGCGTTAAGGTTCTCCATCCCCTTAACGCTATTTTCCGATATGATTATACTTTACTTATTTAGACACTATTATAATAGCGAATATTACTACATAGTAGATATTTTAACGGATCCTTAGAGGATGGGCGGTCCCAAGCATCTTCTAAGTTACTTGTACCTTTATTACAGTTCACTTGAGTTGGTTTACATTATATAAGTATATATTGTCCTGACTCGAGTGTTTTGTGTTTTGCTTTACGCTCGGGTCAGCCTGAGTTATTCACAGATTTGGATTTCCACCTTCTGGAGATTTGAATCGCTGGAGATTATCTGCTAGTCTTCTTCTATCTACTTCAGTTATGTTGCTCTGTTCATCTTGTACTTGGTTATCTTATTGATACTTCTGTTGTACTCTATTTCTTCTGTTGTATCTTATGTAACTCTGATATATTTACATAGTAGCTTCATGAACTATTTCTTTTACTTCCGCTGCATTATTTTACTCTGTGTCTGTGATCTGTGATTATATTTAATTACTGTATATTCTGAGATTTGCCAAATTTTAATTACAACGCGGTATTTTGAGCAATTCAACTCCGGCATGAGTGTCTACCTATACACTTATAATGGATGCGGATGGTTGAAAATATCGGGTCGTTACAGTTGGTATCAGAGCTTTGGCTTTGAGGCAAAACTTAGAATGTATGGTAGATTTATTTACAGAATCACTTTCGTTCGAGTTTGAATCTTTTCCTCTTGATTCGAATTTCCTTTGAATTTTTGGAACGTTCCCTGCGGTTCCAAAATTCATTCTTGTCCATCACTATTCATCTTCTTTTGATTTTCGAGTATCACATAACTCCACTTCGAATGATCTTCATAGTGAATTGGCGGTCTCGCCAATATTCTAATTTTCTTATAAAGGGGTGAAACTCCTTTACAATTAGCATCGATTCACCAGAGATTTATATCTATCCTTGGTTTAGATGTTAATATCTTTTATTATCCCAAACTTTATCTCTTGAGATCGAACGTAGATTTATCCCAGAAAAATCCACATCGATCTTATTCTTTAAATCACGGTTGACCCGGTTAAGGTTGTCCGCGATTTATTTAAGCTTGTCCATCTCCCTACTCTGTTATTTAATCATATTGTCTTTTGTGTCCAACCTATCTTCATAACATTTTTTTTTAAAATTTGTACTAGTAAAGCTATGTTTTGTTTTATATATTGTGTTGTTTGAGTTGTTGACGATGATTTGGGTTTCCGATCGATTCGTCTGATCAACGCTATCGATAGGATTTCTAAAACACTTTGATAGAACAGACTGACACAATATTATTTTAATTGTTAATGAAATAAATTTGGATATATAATTTTATGGAACTTAATAAATTGATTTAAATTGATTATTTGAAATGATAATACTTGATTTATCATTTATTGTTCTACAAATGAATTTATAAATAGTTGTTTATAAATTGGTTCGGGAACTGAAATGAATTTGAATCAAGAATTTGAGAATTCAAGTTTCTGATGGTTTCAAACCTTGTGTTTTCAAGTTTTAAAAGGATATATTATTTAAAGTATTTCGAATAGAAATTTTGTTTTCAAAGAAATTTTAAAAGGTTTAAAATTTAGTGCTCTTCTCATTGTCGCTGGAAAATAATTTCGGTGATGACTGCAGCATCATCGACGTTCATTTTCGAGTTTCGAAGTGAAGAGACCGTTCTGTAGTCTTACTACAGCTTTGTTTTGAAAGATTTAATTTATTTGAATTTCTAAATATGATTTGATTTATAATATATATAGATATATGATTTAAATTGATTTGACATATTATGTACATATAATTACTTATCTCTAAATGGTTTGAAAGGAATCAGAAATTTAATTCTTAAATTTTATTTTAAAGAATAATTTCAGTTATAAGAAGAAAATCAAAAAAATTAGAATAAATGATTCAAACTTGAGATAATTGAATTGGAAAGTTTACTTGTATAACACACAATTTCATTCCAATATAACTTACCTAAATTACACAGAAGTTGAATATGGAATTGGATAATATACAATATAAAAAGGACTTTTATTAATAAAAATTTGAGTGGTTATAATAAATGTTATACACTTAAATTTTAGTTATAAAAGATTAACAGAGGTAAATATTGAAAGGGAATTTAAAGAGATTTTATTTAAATAACTTAATAATCAAAATTGATTTAATATGGAACCTTAAGTCTAACTTAGGAATTTTAACAATGGTTATTTCCTGAAATGAATATATTGTATAATAAATAATGCATCTTTGAATAGATAAAATAAAATACATTTGAATTGGACTCTTGGTAATAAAGTTTATTTAACTTGAATTCATAGTTTAAGTGAGGTCTAAATGAATAAATGTGTAAAGAAATTTGATTGTTATATTTTCTATGATAAATATTTTATTTATGAAATTGATATGTCTTGAAAAATGGATAATTATGATAGTTATAATGTATTTTAACATCACTAAATTTGATAATTGAAAATTTGGTTTTCAAATGGAATTTTAAGTGTAACTTATTAAAGGAATATCTATTTATGAAATGGGTATTTTAAATAAGTGTTAGGTTATGTGTTAAATTAAGAGCTAACTAAACTAGTGAGCTTTTGACTTAATAAATGAAGTATAGTTTATTTGGATATTTCATTCATAAAGGTTTGTTTTAATAAGTCATAAGTTAAATGATATCCAAATGAATATTTCTGAAATTAAACTGATTTGAAATATTAATATATCTACTGTAGCATTTTATAAGTGCTGCTGTTTTGAAAATACAATGTTTTGGAAATTTTATAATTGAATGAACTTAGAAATGTTACAGCTTTGAAATGAATATTATTTGACATTGGATTTAAATGGTTTAAATGAAGATTATTTTTAAAAGGTGTTATGATTTTTAAAGTATTATGTTTTTTTTTAAAGAATAACATTTCCAAAGTGTTGTGATTTTAGTAGTATGATTTCCAAATGATAAACATCCCTAAATTGTTATGATTTCAAAGCATTATGGTTTCAAATTTATTATCTTACTTTGTTTTTTTCAAACTATCTTTTGCTTGTCCTTATTTCTCTTATCTTGTTACAGAATGGGAAGACTATTGCTTATACCAGTCTGTTTAGAAATCTTTCTGTAATCTTTGATAATCTTTGTTACTCATCTAGATCTGAACACTGCTTTTCCATTCATAGACCGTCGGTCAAGTGAAAAGGGAGATTCACACTCTAGAGGATCTTTTTCGTGCTTGTATTCTTGATTTGATCACCTCCATCTTGTTAAACTTACCTATAACAATAGTTATCAGGTGTAATTTAAATCTTCTTGTCATCTTGTCTTAATCATATTTCACTCTATCTTTTTCTATGCTTTCCCGTACCTCATTCCTTTTCGGGGACGAAAAGTTTTGAGTGGGGGAGAGTGTAACAACCCTAGATTTTTGTATATTATTTAAATTTGAACTTTTTTTTTTAAATTAGTTTAAACATGTTTTATTAAAAACATTTCATTTTTAAATATAAATGTTGATTATTAAGCGATTTATAGTTCCAACTAGTATAATTTAAATATTTTACTTAAAAGGGAAATTCTGGTCAAACTGTTCAATCTTTGACTTTTAAATTTCAAATTTAAATATATAAAATCTTAAATTTTATCTTTTATTATGAAAATAGATTTAAAAATATGAATACTGCTTTTCGTTTCGTTAAAAACGGAGTTAAAATGTAGAAGTTATGCACATTTCAAATTTTAGTATAATTTGTTTTATTGTGCAATTTTGCCTATTTTAAATTTTATAAATCATATTTTCTTTCTTATATTTTTTTATATGTATCAATATGTTAATTTATGTATATTTTAATCTCTAAATATTTTTAAAAATAATAATCGAATTTTCCAAAATGTACTATGATGATTTCCTATTTTTAAAAGCTGTTTCTATTTTTCTGCTATTTTCTTCATCTAACTATATTTAAATTAAAATTTATTTATTTATTTTATACATTCACTTTTATTTGCTGTGTTTTACTTTATTTTATTCATTTTACATGTATTTAAATCAAAATATAATTTTTCCAAAGTTATAGAAGTTATTTCTAATTTTTAAAGCCTAGTTTGCATTTTTAAGCCATTTTCTTAATTTAAATTCTATTTAATAAAAATTTAATTATTTATTTTATATTTATTTTTTCATTTCTGAGTTGTTATATTTATTTATCAGTTTTACATGTAATTATAAATTACAAAATATATAAGAAGGAAATTTGAAGAGACATAAAGGCTTTAAACCGATGACTTTTCATTTGCTAGACCTTTCACATTTTGACCGTTCCTTCTTTATTGATAGCCATATGTTTTATTTTGTTTTTCAACTGAATACACTTCTCATTTCATCAAATTTTCGGCCAAAACACCTCTGAAAACATTTGGTAATGGCCTCTTCTTTTTCTTCTCTTCTTTCTTCATTTTTACTTTGTTTGCCTTGATTTCATCCACAATTGCTTGGCCAAACTTTCCACCATCTCCACCATAGCCTCCACCACCTTCCTCCTCATCATTCTTGGCTTCAACCACCTCACATCCCCTCTGACCAGATCAGGCCATGGCCTTTAGATGATGAAAACACCACAAACAAATGGTGAAACCCCTTAAAAACAACACTAGCTGACCTATATCGCTTCACCACCACCATACATCACCTTGGCCGCGTCCTATTACTCCACCACCACCTTGATACCACCTCTGGCCATCCACCTACCCACTGTCCAGACCTGAACCATGCAAGGGCCAAGCCCCACTTGCCTTTGGTTGAGCCAAAAATGCACCAAAACTCCACTTATTTTGCCTTGACCCTTTGTCTTATTCATATGTAACTCCTACCATCATCATCTCTTTGTTGCCATGCTATTTTGATGTCATAACCTGAGATTATGTCCAGCTATGGCTGAGAAAAAGATCCCCTTGGTCATGCTCTTGAATGGTTAAAGAAAGGTCGAATCACTTTGCCCTTTGTTGCTTTTTATTTCAAGTCATTTCTATATTGTTTTGTGTTACATATTTACGTATACATTGTCTTGTTTTGTTTATATGTATACAAGGCAATTATATTTGGCTCTCCACTCTCATGTTGTCGTGCCTTCAAAGATTCTGTGTTGTGTGTTTGGTCGTCATCTCCAGCTTAAAAAAGTGAGTTATTCTCACCAGACAATATGTACCTATATAACTAGTAAATTGACACCCTGCGAATCTGTAGAAATATATTATCATGTTATATATGCTTATATTATTATCATATGATGTTCACACCTGTTATTACACCTGTTATATCATATGTTATTGTTATTTAATGTTATTCTATTATTTATATCAGTTATCACCATTGCAAGTTCCCTGTAGACTAGAATCACTATGGGTTGAAATGATACATACCCGAACGGACTTTAGAATAAGGAAAAATCGTTATGGGCTGAAATGATAGGCCTGAATGGTTTTTATTTAATTTACTTTAACTTGGGATTGCGGGTTTGAAATGATAGAACCCGGATTTTTCTTTTTAAACTGCGGATTGAAATGATACATATCCGTATCACTTGACCTAGGTTAGAAAACTATATACAGGCCCGTGGTTATTTTATAAAGTGTTTTGGATATTTTTAAGTATTTCAAAAATTATAATTTGTGAAATATGATTTAAACATATTTTGAAATATTTTGAATTAAAGAAATTATGATTTTTCTATGTGTTAAAAATGTAATAAATGAATGTTTAAAAGTGATCTTTTAAAAATATAACTTGACTTGGAAATGTGAAATTTAGTTTTAATTAAAGGTTTAAGTTAATTAAATAAAATTGGAAATTTAGTTAAATTTATGAAATGGTAATTAAACTCTGAATTTGATTTGACAGCATTTATGAAATGTATGTAAAAGATATTACAGCATTTTGCAAATGCTGTAGTTGTTTAAATGAACTAAAAGTTAATTTGAAATAAAGGATATTATAGCACTTTGTAAGTGCTGTAGTGGTTAAACTTAACATTTAAGTTTATTTTAAATTTAATGGAAATATATTACAGCATTTATGTACTATCGTTTTGTTTAATGAACTATTTTAAAACTATAACTTTACGTAGCATTTTGTAAGTGCTACGGAAACTATATTTTGTTATTTTAATAAATTTTATGAAAAATAACCTTTGGAAAATGATATAATTTTTGGAAATTAAATGTTAAATTTCTAAAGAAAATGAAGTGATATTTAAATGGTTTTAAATGGAAGAATTTGAGTTTTAATGTGAGTTTAAAATGGTATTTAAATTTAATAAAATGAATGGATTTAAATGGTATTTAAATGAATTAAAATGAATGATGTTTTGAATAATATTTTGATATTTTGAAATGGATTTGAACTCAAATGATATCTTGATAATAAAATGACTTGTAACGAAGTTTTGAAAAGAAACGTGTAAAGTTCTATTAATGAAAGAAATATGTAAAGTTTTAATTTATGAAAGAAACGTGTAAAGTTCTATTAATGAAAGAATATGTAGAGTTTTAATTTATGAAAGAGACATGTAAAGTTTTAATTTATGGAAGAATATGTAAAGTTTTTAATTTATGAAAGAAACATGTAAAGTCTTAATTAATGTAAGAAACATGTAAGTCTTAATCAGTGTAATATTGAATAAAATAATAAATGCCCTTTTTGTAATAAAACGTAAATTAAAACGTACATTTGATAATGTAAGTTTAATTAGTGTAATATTGATTAAATGATAAATGCTCTTTACTGTAATAGAAATGTAAGTTAAAAGTACATTTAATATGTAAGTTTTAATTTATGTAAATGACACATTTTAATGACTAAAATAATAAAGTTTCTTTATTGTAATGATAATGTAAGTTAATAAGGTACTCTTAACTTAACATAAGAATTTTAGCATTAAATTGGATATTACAGTAACAAAGTTTATTTAACTATAAGGCTATGATAAAATGACCATGTTAAAAAATTTGTAAGTATATAAATACTTTGATTATATAAAATTTTAAATTGGGAAGTATTACATTCCAAAAATGCTATGATTCCTTAAGGTTACATTACCAAAATGCTATGATAATTTAAAGGAAGATTTCAAGTTTAATAAATTAAAGGAAATATTCAGTGATTTTGAAATTTGGGTTTTATTGAAATGATATATTATTGAATTGGTTTTTGAAATGGAAATGATATATTTTTGAATTGGTTTTGAACAGATATGTTTTGGGTTTGAAAGTATGTATTAGTTTGAAATAAATGATATGATTTTGAAATGGTTTAAAGGATGTATTTTGATTTGAAACATAAACTATTTTTAAAAGTTATAACCACGGGTTATAATAACGTTGGGTTGTTAAAGAGACCGGGATCGGATATGGACATACTCTCTGTCTTACCGAAAACCACTTTGGCAACCGTGTACGCGGTGGAGATTCCAAAATGAAGTAGGATGGTGGCGACGTTCTTAAGGTATGTTACGTGGACCCAACTCCCGTGAGTTGGCATAAGGTGGCTAAAACAGGAGCGATCTCGGACCAGTGAGGTAGCACCTCTTCTCGGACGCATTTCTTCGATATTATACTCTTACTTGTGATTTGACTAGATGGCCATCCTCCGATTTGGGAATGTTGTCCGAGGTGGAACGGTAGTGGCTGCTATGCGTATCCATCAGTCCGTGTGCGTAATTGGTATATCTACCCTGGCATTGCCTAGTTGTGCCGTGTCACCTACCATATCGAGCTTTACTACGATTATGATTTTAAGATCCGACCGCGTTAAGGTTCTCCATCCCCTTAATGCTATTTTCCGATATGATTATACTTTACTTATTTAGACACTATTATAATAGCGAATATTACTACATAGTAGATATTTTAACGGATCCTTAGAGGATGGGCGGTCCCAAGCATCTTCTAAGTTACTTGTACCTTTATTACAGTTCACTTGAGTTGGTTTACATTATATAAGTATATATTGTCCTGACTCGAGTGTTTTGTGTTTTGCTTTACGCTCGGGTCAGCCTGAGTTATTCACAGATTTGGATTTCCACCTTCTGGAGATTTGAATCGCTGGAGATTATCTGCTAGTCTTCTTCTATCTACTTCAGTTATGTTGCTCTGTTCATCTTGTACTTGGTTATCTTATTGATACTTCTGTTGTACTCTATTTCTTCTGTTGTATCTTATGTAACTCTGATATATTTACATAGTAGCTTCATGAACTACTATTTCTTTTACTTCCGCTGCATTATTTTACTCTGTGTCTGTGATCTGTGATTATATTTAATTACTGTATATTCTGAGATTTGCCAAATTTTAATTACAACGCGGTATTTTGAGCAATTCAACTCCGGCATGAGTGTCTACCTATACACTTATAATGGATGCGGATGGTTGAAAATATCGGGTCGTTACAATAACTTTCCGTAGCATTTTCTAAATGCTACGAAAAGTGAATTTTCACTGTTTTGATAAATTTAAGTGAATAAATGAATTTAGAAAAAGATTAAAATTTTGGAAATTTAATAATTTAATTATTAAATATAATAACTTCGTTTTTATGATTTAATATGAAGTAATTTGTTTCGAAATATAAACTATTTTGAAATATGATATTTTGATAATTTGAAATGGATTTTTGAAGGATATTGAATTTTGAAATGATATTTGATTTCGAAGTATAAAATACCATTTTGAAATTTTAACCACAGGATGTATTTAATTTATAGTTTAACTGATCCTTAAAGGATGGGCGATCCCAAGCATCCTTTGAGTTATTGTGCATTTCTACTACAGTTCACTTGAGTTGGTTTACATTATATAAGTATATATTGTCCTGACTCGAGTGTTTTATGTTTTACTTTACGCTCGGATCAGCTTGAGTATTTACAGCTTAGCTTTGGATTTCTTTTCTGGAGCTAGGAATCGCTGGAGATTCTGCTTGTCTAGTTATCTTTTCCCTTTCAGTTTCAGTTGTTCTATTTCAGCTCTGGTATTTATAAACTTCTATGTATTTGAGATTTCTATTGTATATGATTTTTCAGACTGATATTATGTATTTTGTTTGAGATTTTGTTATAGTAGCTTCATGAACTACTATGGTATTTTAATTTCCACTGCATGTTATTTTGATATTCTGTGTCTGTGATTCTGTATTTGATTTTATTTGCTCCAAATTTTATTACAATCTGCTATTTTGAATTTTTCAAGTCAGACATGTGTGGATTATTGTCGATTTGAATGGTCCAAAATAGTGGGTCGTTACAGATCCCTCCAACCTGTTTCCCTACATCCACAGATGTTAGCACAACAGCAAATATCAATCCAGACTGATATTAATATTCATATTCAACCAATCACTCAATCATTTAAATATTAACTATTTAAATTAACTAACATCCAGATGTGAGTGAGATTTACTCACCTTGAATTCAAAACGTCGAGCGTTACAATTTCAAATTAAATTGAGCGCCTTCGATTTAATCTAAAATTTTCATGAGCTCCAAACACCTCCAGATCTGCATTGCAGTGTAGATCTCATCGCTGCGATTCCAACGCCACCAGTTTCGTCCGATTTCGACCTCATATGGGTAAGATATTAGTTTTTAAACATTTGGAATTAAATTATATAAATTAACTTTTATTTTATATCACAAAAAAAATTGTGGCCGTTCAAATGCAAGAGTAGAATCACGGCCGATACAATCTTCTTCTTCCTGCTCGTTTAAAATGCAACTTAACCTAACCGCCGCCACTAGGGTTTTGCCAACGCAACCACCACGGTCCTCACTACTACGATCGAACCCCACCACTTCGAAGGGCGTCTCGAACTCTCCCTACAACAGCAACCCCGAGCCTTTCGGTTCCTCCCTCACCTCGTGATTCGCGCGTGAACATAAGACGAACGCGACCTAAATTCGCCACCCACAGGCAATGATTCTCCATATCCACCGTTGGATGGGTTAAGCTTGGGGAGTTCTCCATCTTTCCAGTTGTAAGAATTTGCTATTGCGCGATGGATTGATTAAAAATTGGAGATGAATTTCGATGCTTATCGGCCATTGAAGCTTAATATGCGGCGGCCGAACAAAACTAGGGTTTCAGCCCCTTTTCACGCATATATACTTATATTTATATATATTAATTTAATATTAAATTCAATTTTAACGAACATTTACAAACGAACTCCAAATCCGACGTGCCGCCTGGCGTTTATAAGGTTTTACCCGCATTCCGAACACAATGGAACGTGTTTCAGAGGCTAATTCGATCATGTACGTGAGTTACGGAAATAAACGGTCAATTTTTTTATTAAGTCGATTAAAATAGTTTCTATGCGTTTTGAGTTGCCACGATCAAACGTCAACTCCGATTGCTACGAAAATTTAAATCCGATAATAACTAACTATTACGGATTCAATGGAACTGGTTTCGTCAAATTCCGAGACTGTGCCCCGGAAGGCTATTTCGACTCGTCGATAAATCGAGCGATTCCAAAATCGTCGAAATCTTTTAAAATTTCATTTTTAAAACTTTACTAACTTAATTATAAACCATACAGAATTTATATTCACATTAGAAATCATTCTGATTCAATTCGAATCAAAGTCTGATTATTTGCATTATTATATTATTAAATCCCAATTTTAAATTAATATAAAATTCCAAATTTGACTTATCGACTTTTGATTCCATCCAAAAGTCAAATACTAAAATTCAAATCAAACTAAACTTAAAATAAACCTTAGAAACCCCTTTTCATACCCATTTACATCCAGATTCACAATTTATCCCAATCTCGAATATTAAATTATTATTTATCCAAATTCAATTAAATTGTCGTATTCGAAATTTTAACTAATTTTATTAATTTGACCAAAATCTTCTTATACCAGATCAAATTATAATTCAAATTCAACATTTAAAATGAATTAAATGTTCAAAATCTAACGACCAAAATCCCGGGTCGTTACAAAATTTCTAAATCAAAGTATAAAATTTCATAATTTATTTTACACACTTGTTTTAAAATGAATTTTCAAATCATGGAAAAACATTTATTATGGTTTAATACAAAAATTCAAACAGTAAATAACCAATAAATTTACTATTAGTACTTCGAAATCAAGTAAATATTCCAAACTATACTTCCAAAATAGAGATTCAATTTTATTTGTCAAGTATATTAGTATAAATAAACTTTGCAAATCAATTTTTTTTCCATTTATATAATATCTTTAAATTATACATTCAAAGAAACTTATATACATTTTACTTGAAATATTCATTTGAAAGCTTCATTTGCAAATCAATCATCTTTAATACTTTAATACTTTTCAAAAATTCATTTGTAAAATTTCTTGCTTCATTTATAAATACCATTTAAATATTTCAAATAACATCTTTATAAATATATGTAAACTATTTGAAAATAATTATTTACATCACTGCATATATTCACAAAGAAGCTATTGAAAACCTTAAATCCATTATTTATAAGTTTATTAGTTTTATCTTAAGATACTTTTCAAACATTATTAATAAATCAATAATCATTTACTTTAAATATGTTTTATTGAATTGATAATTTCTCACGATATTTACAACACTAATAAACCATGCTGTACATAAATAGACAATATTTTAAACATTTTAAAGTATTTAGAAAAGAAAAAAATTGACCAAAATATCCTTTATATAATACTTTATCAAAATACTTTTATTAGACAAAATATCCTTTATATAATACTTTATCAAAATATCCTTTATATAATACTTTTATCAAAATACTTTACCAAAAATGACCAAAATATCCTTTAAAGTATTTAGACAATAGTTTTGTATATAATATCGTTTTGTGAAATAGCATGTAAATAAAATAGTTTGTAAAAAGTTTTGTAAATAAAATAGTTTGTAAAATAGTTTTGTAAATAAAATAGTTTGTAAAATAGTTTGTAAATAAAATAGTTTGTAAATAAAATAGTTAGTAAAATAGTTTTGTAAATAAAATAGTTTGTAAAATAGTTTTGTAAATAAAATAGAATAAGATAGTATGTATAAGAAAAATAAAAGAAAATAGTTTTGTAAAATGGTTTTAAATTAATAGTAGTTTTGCATGCAACAAAAATTCCAATTTAAATTACAAAGATATCCAACTCAACAAATTTCAATTTCAGCGTCAAAGCATATCAATAATATTAGAACATAAGATCTACATATGTCATCATTTCACAAAATCACATTCGATCACTCGCTCGATTACACAAGTTCGCTTTCGAACTAGTATTTTTTCATTTAACTTCCCTAATGCGAACTTCAATAAGGTTTCTTGACTAGAAACCATCATTCTCCTTGCATAGCCATATACCATGATAAAGAATTCTAGAATCAAACCAAAAATCCATATCAAATATTCGCCATCAAGAATCGAATTAAAAATCCTAACACGAAGTGGTGTAATTCACATATAACTTGGGTACTCAAATCCGAATCAAATTAATTTTACGAATAAAACAATATACATACAACTTACGTAATTATTCCAATTTGTTTCATCACAATTACATTTCAATTAAATTCATTATTAATCTCGTTGATTAACACAAGTGTGACGACCCGGCTTTCCACTCCCGGAAAATCGCGTCGACAGTAAGAAAGAAAGGGGTGAGAAGTAGAAAAGAGAAGAAGAGAAAAGAAACAAACACAAATACTCACAGCGGAAACGAACAAAATATATTATATCACATAAATATTACATAGTATATACAACACTTATCAGAGTTACACAGATTACATATCATATACTAGACAGTTATAAACATCTGTCTAGTTATTACAACTCAATACAAAACAAAGATCTAAACAAGATCAACACAGCGGAAACTACTATCTATATCTACAACGCTGAAGCCTCCTGCTCCATTGCTCCTCCACAATTCGTCAAGGCTAACCTGAATCCCTTGGCTACTCGTAAAAATTTGAGTACCCAAGAGTTTATAAAACAGAAATAAACAACTTGGGTCAGACATGGGTCTGGTGTGAGTAACAGGTTAAACTTGTTTAACTTCAAAACCTTTTGAAAGAAAAGGTATCACGTAAGACTCCCCACAAATAAACATGGGTAAGTTTTTACCTTACGCTAACCAAAACATTTGATAGGAAATTCGATTGTATTATAATAGGGTCTAGGGTTTTCAAGTAAAATACAGAAATAGCTGAAATGCTTACATCTCACATTCCAACATAGTTGGGCACAACTAATACGTACGGCACTTATTGGAGTTTGGATTCCATACAATGGCAGGGCTACTGGGGTACCGCCCGTCACAGTACGTGGCCTAGATCACCGTACCGAGGATCACTCCCAATCCCCTGCAACACAAGGTCGGAACATCCCTTACTGGATAATTCCCGCACAAGATACCTCACGGTTGGGATTAGCAACCGCACACACTAAGCCGAAATAAGAAGGGACTTCTAGACAGAGGTAATCTTGTCCTACTTGGGTGCTACCCACTAATCTTGCTGCACCTCCCCTGTTTTAGCCATTCTCGGTTTGTGAGGCTTGAGGTCACGATTACCTTTAATCAGAACACATCACTTAGAATGCTCAGCGTCCACCTGACGATGTGCTGAAAGCATTCAATCCATACAAGTTCGTTCCGGGTTCGAACGAAACCGAAGGCATTATCTCGTTACACTCGTTTTGGAATCACCCTCAGAGTTAACGACAATAACCCTTGCACTCTGAATCTTCATCTTCACTTGATTCACGACCTATCGTTAATTTGGATCGATGTGGTATTCGGGTCTCCAGACCTGGAAATCCGGTATACGGAAACCCGATCCCGGTCTCATCGAAATCCAAAGCGTATCTTTTAAGGCCAAGTTGTTTTAAAGGTTAAAACAATTCAATTCAATTATCTTTATACACAAAGAAAGATAATTCACAACAGATAATCAACATTATCAGATAATCCGTATTATCATCACAATTCAACTAAACATCCATATCACACAGCATATATCTCATCAGAGATATCAATCAATGCAAAGCATTCAATATTATCATCCATTCTTAAGTAATGATTTATACCATTTCTAATTAATTTAAAATGAATTAAATTAATTACTTCATTCTATAAATCCTGCTTACTTAATCATTAATTAATTACAAATTAATTAATTATCCTTTAATTACCCTTTAATTCCATTCAGGTAATTTATCTTTAATTAATTACTTAAATTAATTATCCTTAACCACTTATAGTAATTAACCTTTAATTACTTCATTAATTAATTAACTATAATATAATTAAATTAATCAACTATAATTAATTACATTAATCCTTAATTAATTACATTAATTAATCACTTCAATTATTAATTATTACTTAATTAATCAATCTTAGTTACATCATTAATTATATTAATTTATGATCCTTAATTACAACTTAATTATTAATTACTCAATTAAATTAATTACATTAAGTAATTAATCTTTAATTAAACAACATTTATTAATCACCTTGATTAATCTTTAATCAGTAATTAACTACCCTTAATTACTTTCACTAACTAAATTAATTACTTCCTTAATTAATTTCTTAATTAATCCCTTGATTAATTCCATTAATAATTAACTACCCTTAGTTACTCTATTAATTACATCAGTAATTATCCATTAATTACTTTCCCAAGTAATTATACTTTATTAAATTACATTAAGTAATTATACTTCACAAATCATTAAGTGATTTTCTTAAATTAATTAAACTTAATTAATTAATTTAAACTAATCAAATCAAACTCAATTAATTACAATGAGTAATTAATTCCTTAATTACTTCCCATTAAGTAATTATATTAACAATTTCACAAATGATTAACCTTAATTAATTAATCTACTTAATTATCAAAATTAATCACATTAATTAATTACTTATTTAATTCTAAGTTAATGATCTACATTAACTATTAACTATTATTTAATTATCTTTCTTAAATAATTAAACATTAATTAACCATTAGTAATTTCAAATTAATTAATTCTAATTACTAATAAATTAATCCCTAATTACTCAATTAATTAAGTACCAAATAACAACTTAATTCATCCTTAATTACTTAACTAAATTTCCTAACCATTAATTAATAATCTTAACTTATCTAATTAATGATCCTTAATTTTCAAATTAATTAACCTTTAATTAATTTGAATAAATCTTAATTAATCAATTTAAACCCTTAATTATTAAATCATATGTTAAAGAAATATGTACTTAATTAAAAAATTTAAAACCAATTTTATTTTACATTCAAATCAATTTAAATTACACTTTAAACATTCAAGTAGTTTAAATATTTTTATTCAAAACTTTATTTTATTCCAAAAACTAGAATTCAAACTAAACTTAAATCCTGATTTTTAATTTTTTAGATTTAAACTTTGTTTAAATCTTTATTTAACAATTTAAAAACTTCAGATTTAAATTTTAAACAAAACACTACAGTTTTCCCCTTAAACCTATAACATATATTTTAACCCGAGCCTATCTTCAGTTGCTTCGAGTCTCCAACCTAATTTCACGAGAACAACCCGAGCATTCTAGTCCAAAACACCGAGGCACTCAAACATCTGCTACTTCGAGTCGATACCATGAAATCGCGAGCTCCTCCCGAGCAATAACCATCTTCCCCAACACCACAGCAGATACCAGACCTATACGTGCACGTGCACAGTCAAACGCGGCGGTTCCGACCATCAACGTTGATCTCTCTATATCAGTGATCACACTCACGTCCATGAACGATTAACAAATCATCACTACACTCTCGAGAATCAGATTCGACCATTCCATCCCAAACTGGAACAAAAACGATAACCTGGAACAACTTCGATTGCCAATCTCCGATCATCAGAGTTGCTGAAACTCCTGCCACGACTTCGTCAACACTCCAGCTTCCATCCACCTGAATCCCGTTACACTCGATCAACCAGAGGAGTTGTATCAATCGAAAATACCTGACCCATTAAAACTAGGGCTACAAACTTCTACGACCATCCACCGCCGCCACAGTGGCCTGCTCCTTCATCTGACATTTTCCGCGAGCTCACGCGACATTCTACTACTACCAATGAGAACCCCGATCTCGCCAAGCAACTCAATCCCCAGAGAACACTAAAAATACAAACTCTGAACAAACTCGAACTGCTCCCTTATTCTATTTCTAAAAATCGTGATTTTAGTTTTAAAAATCAAGTCTTTGATTAAGGTTTCAGATCATATACCTGACTTAATAAATTAAGATGTTTGAATTTTTCTTTATTCTAAGTTAACTCTGTTCTTCTTAAGTTTCCAGAGACATTCAAGTTATTTTAACTTGATTAACATTTTAAACTTTACTTCATGATTTCACAAACAACTTTTGTTTGAAATCCTAATTCTAATAGAGATTAGTTTGGGAGAATTGGAATTTAGATCTAAATTTTAAACTGAGAACTTTAAACAGAGATGATCACTGGTACAATCAAACATACACATAGTATCTTCATTCATATATACATGTATCTAAAAACAAACATGCATACATAATTTCAAACATGCACCACAATTTTACTTCAGATATTTTACCACACAAATCAAATCTATCTATTTTTAAAATCTAAGTTACTCACATAAAACAAAAGGATGAACAGAGCACTTATAAACAGCATGCACACAAATGAATATACACATCAGACATTCACTTATATATACATGTAATACACATTTAAATTCATCCATACTAGCATGCAACCAATTATATTTTAAATTTTTAAAAGTTACTCACCTGATTTAAAAAGACAGAGGCTTGAGATTTGAAACAGGAAACTTTGAAAATTTGAAAACTGCATCTTGATATTTGATTTCTTTAAAAACTGAAATGCTTTGTCAAATGGACTGAAATGCTCGGTTGAACTGGAAAGAATTTTGCTTTTGATCTCTGAAATGCTTTGAAACTGGAAACTTTAAATTGCTGTGATCTTCTTAAAAATGCTTTGTTGATGAGATGATTTCTTTAAAAACTTGAAGTTTCGATGATACAAGTTGAAGATGATTACAGGCTTTTAAAACTGCTTACAGGTTTTGCTCTGAGTTTTGAAAATTGATTACAGATTTTGATTTTGAGCTAGAGCTTTTGTAAAATGCTTTCAGGTTGTTTGAGGAAAAGATTATAGGTTTATGAAGAATGTTTTACTGAGTTTGGCTTTGAGTTTGAGAATTGTCACTGGTTTTAGTTTATGAAACTTTTCTGATTTTGATAAAATATTTCAGGTGGAGTTTTCTTGCTTTAGGAATGAGAATAGAAAAGAGAATTGGAAGAGGGAAGATGTATGTTTATATAGAGTTAAATTATGATTTATTAAAAATTAAAGACAAAGAAAATAAAAGTACACTTGTTCAATTTGATTACATTTGTCAAATTCACACTTTAATCTACTTACACATGTATTTACAAGCTTTATTATCCTAACACTTGTAAACATATCATTTTTATTTATTTCTAAAAGATTTTAAAAGCTTTTATTATTAATTTCCTAATTGATTAATACATTTCTTAATTTATAAATACTTTTCTAAACCTTAAGTAAATAAAATCTTTAAAAGGAAATAGAATATAAACCAATTATATTCTAATAAAATCATATATATAAAATTAAATACACATTATTAGATTTGTAACTAATTATTTTATTTAAAAACAATTTTAATATATACATATATATATATATATACATTCAATCAATACTTATTAAATTTGAAATATACCTATTTAAAATCTGTTTATAACTATATTTAAAAACAACTCATTATTAAATTGTTTGAAAACAACAATTTTACCAAATTTAATAATAAATTTAAAGGATTATCATATTTTAAATCCCTTGGAATCCCGGGATATCACATTCCTCCCCCCTTAAAATAATTTCGTCCTCGAAATTTAAAACAAAAGATAATCCAAAGTTTTTATTTTATTTCAACCAATCTAAGCATACCTATCAGCCAACACAAATAAACAACCAATTTTATCCAAACAACAATTCAAATCAAACAATCAATATTAGTTATCCGGACACAGATCCGGATAAGCTTCCTAAATTTCCACGAGTTTCCCCAAGTATATATATATATCGGGATACTCGTTCTTCAGACAATCTAAACTACGAAGCTATAGAGCTCCTACTCATCTAGATCTATAAAACTAAACAAGATATCAGACTACAGACGAGTCTGACTCAACAACCAAATCTTCCCGAACTACTAGTTCCAAAACCAAAGATAGATCAAACACGTACTTCCTCAAAGATACGCGATATACTCCGAATCCCAGTTATCCAAACTGGTAGATCAAACACTTATTCAAATCAGAATACAGAAGAGATTCAAAACAACTCGGAGCTGACTTCCCAGACTTACCCAATCTTATAGCTCCCTTTTACCAGAGAAAACTTCTATAATAATGAAGTCTCCAACTTCGAATTCCAAATTCCTCCGTCTCTAATCTTCAGGACTCTTCTGACGATCCTGGCTGCCTACATCCTTACCGATCAGCTCAACCTTTACTGATGCTTCCAGAGACAAATTGGATCAAAAATAACTCAACATAGTGATCCTCTCAAGATTTACCGAAAATCTACTCCACCATCAGTAGGCTACCACTTCTTCTCCTATCCGGAAAAGACAAAACAGATACACTCACCAATCTGGACTCAAATCTAAAAATATTTCCTGTAGAAATTCTCTAATCCCAAATCATTCCAACTTCCGGTTGCTTCCACTCTAGAACAGCTGCCATCTTGCTTCCGCTGCACCACTCTGATCTGGAGAAAATAAAAATGCCGTCGATGAACTCGAGCACAGACTGGACAACTCACTTCTAGAAATAAGGTTCATTGATCCATAAAGAAACTCGGATACTTCAGCAAAACTTGAGCTGCTTCACCAACTCCATCTCTAGGAAACATCCTTCCACTAGACTAAACCACCGGTATCACTCATGGAATCCAGTCGATAAGAAAACTCAACCTTCAGATGCGGACAAACTTCTGACTTCTCTGAAGACATCCAAAAAAATTCTGACAACCCAAGAGAACACTCAGACAATCGCAAGTCACTTTTGCGATCAACCCATCCTAATTCCAAAGAAAAACTGTTCTTCTTTACCAAACAGAACAGCTCAACTTAACTATCCAATCCATCGAAGAAATGGATCCTCTTACTGCTTCTGAACTTCACCTCCAGAAAAACTGCTCATCCAGAAAACTTCCTGCCATCACGGAATACTCCGAGCTGCACTGCTGACACTGATGCCAAGGACTTCCTATTCCAAAGATCTTCGAGAAACTCGATCTCCAAACCAAACAGAAACACCATGCTGAACTCAGCCACAATACCAAAGCATACACACTTCCTTAATCTTGTTCCAAAGAAAACATCTTCAGGAACATCCATCGTCACTGTATCTCATCATACAGCTACTATTACTTGAGGTATCAAGGTACCATTACTCACTTCTGTTCAACCGACAGATCCAACTTTATTCATCCAAACTTCAAAGATAAACTCTGAACCATTACAGTTTCCTTCGGAGATCGATGAAATCCTTTACCATATGAAAGCTTACTCGAGACGGTATTGGGTCTACAGTCTCGACAGATACACTTCCAACCTCAACACTCAAATTCCAACCATTGATAGTCGTGTTACACACACCACCACTTTATCTACCTTTATAACTTATATTGGAAAACCCGAACAGGTAACCCAACAAATAGGTAGAAATACATAAATATATATATTTAAAATGATATATTTTTTTTTATATAGAAATTATTTCTGGGTAAAATTATTTCATCTACCTCTTTAAAACAATATTGTGTCCGTTGACCTGGTTCAAGTGTTTAGAGATCCCTATCAATAACGTTAGCTACTCGTATTGACCAGAATCCATATACCACTCAACCGATCAATTAACACAATATAAAACCATTTTATATAACTAACAAATACGCGCTCTGGTATATATATACACTCAGACTCAAACAGGTTGCTACAGATCCTATCTCTAATGAACAATCCTTCCGAACCTAGGTATTCACTCAACCTAGTGTTCTGATATTCACTTAACCAAAAGCTTAGGCATTCGCTCAACCTATGCTCTGATACCACGTGTGACGACCCGGCTTTCCACTCCCGGAAAATCGCGTCGACAGTAAGAAAGAAAGGGGTGAGAAGTAGAAAAGAGAAGAAGAGAAAAGAAACAAACACAAATACTCACAGCGGAAACGAACAAAATATATTATATCACATAAATATTACATAGTATATACAACACTTATCAGAGTTACACAGATTACATATCATATACTAGACAGTTATAAACATCTGTCTAGTTATTACAACTCAATACAAAACAAAGATCTAAACAAGATCAACACAGCGGAAACTACTATCTATATCTACAACGCTGAAGCCTCCTGCTCCATTGCTCCTCCACAATTCGTCAAGGCTAACCTGAATCCCTTGGCTACTCGTAAAAATTTGAGTACCCAAGAGTTTATAAAACAGAAATAAACAACTTGGGTCAGACATGGGTCTGGTGTGAGTAACAGGTTAAACTTGTTTAACTTCAAAACCTTTTGAAAGAAAAGGTATCACGTAAGACTCCCCACAAATAAACATGGGTAAGTTTTTACCTTACGCTAACCAAAACATTTGATAGGAAATTCGATTGTATTATAATAGGGTCTAGGGTTTTCAAGTAAAATACAGAAATAGCTGAAATGCTTACATCTCACATTCCAACATAGTTGGGCACAACTAATACGTACGGCACTTATTGGAGTTTGGATTCCATACAATGGCAGGGCTACTGGGGTACCGCCCGTCACAGTACGTGGCCTAGATCACCGTACTGAGGATCACTCCCAATCCCCTGCAACACAAGGTCGGAACATCCCTTACTGGATAATTCCCGCACAAGATACCTCACGGTTGGGATCAGCAACCGCACACACTAAGCCGAAATAAGAAGGGACTTCTAGACAGAGGTAATCTTGTCCTACTTGGGTGCTACCCACTAACCTTGCTGCACCTCCCCTGTTTTAGCCATTCCCGGTTTGTGAGGCTTGAGGTCACAATTACCTTTAATCAGAACACATCACTTAGAATGCTCATCGTCCACCTGACGATGTGATGAAAGCATTCAATCCATACAAGTTCGTTCCGGGTTCGAACGAAACCGAAGGCATTATCTCGTTACACTCGTTTTGGAATCACCCTCAGAGTTAACGACAATAACCCTTGCACTCTGAATCTTCATCTTCACTTGATTCACGACCTATCGTTAATTTGGATCGATGTGGTATTCGGGTCTCCAGACCTGGAAATCCGGTATACGGAAACCCGATCCCGGTCTCATCGAAATCCAAAGCGTATCTTTTAAGGCCAAGTTGTTTTAAAGGTTAAAACAATTCAATTCAATTATCTTTATACACAAAGAAAGATAATTCACAACAGATAATCAACATTATCAGATAATCCATATTATCATCACAATTCAACTAAACATCCATATCACACAGCATATATCTCATCAGAGATATCAATCAATGCAAAGCATTCAATATTATCATCCATTCTTAAGTAATGATTTATACCATTTCTAATTAATTTAAAATGAATTAAATTAATTACTTCATTCTATAAATCCTGCTTACTTAATCATTAATTAATTACAAATTAATTAATTATCCTTTAATTACCCTTTAATTCCATTCAGGTAATTTATCTTTAATTAATTACTTAAATTAATTATCCTTAACCACTTATAGTAATTAACCTTTAATTACTTCATTAATTAATTAACTATAATATAATTAAATTAATCAACTATAATTAATTACATTAATCCTTAATTAATTACATTAATTAATCACTTCAATTACTAATTATTACTTAATTAATCAATCTTAGTTACATCATTAATTATATTAATTTATGATCCTTAATTACAACTTAATTATTAATTACTCAATTAAATTAATTACATTAAGTAATTAATCTTTAATTAAACAACATTTATTAATCACCTTGATTAATCTTTAATCAGTAATTAACTACCCTTAATTACTTTCACTAACTAAATTAATTACTTCCTTAATTAATTTCTTAATTAATCCCTTGATTAATTCCATTAATAATTAACTACCCTTAGTTACTCTATTAATTACATCAGTAATTATCCATTAATTACTTTCCCAAGTAATTATACTTTATTAAATTACATTAAGTAATTATACTTCACAAATCATTAAGTGATTTTCTTAAATTAATTAAACTTAATTAATTAATTTAAACTAATCAAATCAAACTCAATTAATTACAATGAGTAATTAATTCCTTAATTACTTCCCATTAAGTAATTATATTAACAATTTCACAAATGATTAACCTTAATTAATTAATCTACTTAATTATCAAAATTAATCACATTAATTAATTACTTATTTAATTCTAAGTTAATGATCTACATTAACTATTAACTATTATTTAATTATCTTTCTTAAATAATTAAACATTAATTAACCATTAGTAATTTCAAATTAATTAATTCTAATTACTAATAAATTAATCCCTAATTACTCAATTAATTAAGTACCAAATAACAACTTAATTCATCCTTAATTACTTAACTAAATTTCCTAACCATTAATTAATAATCTTAACTTATCTAATTAATGATCCTTAATTTTCAAATTAATTAACCTTTAATTAATTTGAATAAATCTTAATTAATCAATTTAAACCCTTAATTATTAAATCATATGTTAAAGAAATATGTACTTAATTAAAAAATTTAAAACCAATTTTATTTTACATTCAAATCAATTTAAATTACACTTTAAACATTCAAGTAGTTTAAATATTTTTATTCAAAACTTTATTTTATTCCAAAAACTAGAATTCAAACTAAACTTAAATCCTGATTTTTAATTTTTTAGATTTAAACTTTGTTTAAATCTTTATTTAACAATTTAAAAACTTCAGATTTAAATTTTAAACAAAACACTACAGTTTTCCCCTTAAACCTATAACATATATTTTAACCCGAGCCTATCTTCAGTTGCTTCGAGTCTCCAACCTAATTTCACGAGAACAACCCGAGCATTCTAGTCCAAAACACCGAGGCACTCAAACATCTGCTACTTCGAGTCGATACCATGAAATCGCGAGCTCCTCCCGAGCAATAACCATCTTCCCCAACACCACAGCAGATACCAGACCTATACGTGCACGTGCACAGTCAAACGCGGCGGTTCCGACCATCAACGTTGATCTCTCTATATCAGTGATCACACTCACGTCCATGAACGATTAACAAATCATCACTACACTCTCGAGAATCAGATTCGACCATTCCATCCCAAACTGGAACAAAAACGATAACCTGGAACAACTTCGATTGCCAATCTCCGATCATCAGAGTTGCTGAAACTCCTGCCACGACTTCGTCAACACTCCAGCTTCCATCCACCTGAATCCCGTTACACTCGATCAACCAGAGGAGTTGTATCAATCGAAAATACCTGACCCATTAAAACTAGGGCTACAAACTTCTACGACCATCCACCGCCGCCACAGTGGCCTGCTCCTTCATCTGACATTTTCCACGAGCTCACGCGACATTCTACTACTACCAATGAGAACCCCGATCTCGCCAAGCAACTCAATCCCCAGAGAACACTAAAAATACAAACTCTGAACAAACTCGAACTGCTCCCTTATTCTATTTCTAAAAATCGTGATTTTAGTTTTAAAAATCAAGTCTTTGATTAAGGTTTCAGATCATATACCTGACTTAATAAATTAAGATGTTTGAATTTTTCTTTATTCTAAGTTAACTCTGTTCTTCTTAAGTTTCCAGAGACATTCAAGTTATTTTAACTTGATTAACATTTTAAACTTTACTTCATGATTTCACAAACAACTTTTGTTTGAAATCCTAATTCTAATAGAGATTAGTTTGGGAGAATTGGAATTTAGATCTAAATTTTAAACTGAGAACTTTAAACAGAGATGATCACTGGTACAATCAAACATACACATAGTATCTTCATTCATATATACATGTATCTAAAAACAAACATGCATACATAATTTCAAACATGCACCACAATTTTACTTCAGATATTTTACCACACAAATCAAATCTATCTATTTTTAAAATCTAAGTTACTCACATAAAACAAAAGGATGAACAGAGCACTTATAAACAGCATGCACACAAATGAATATACACATCAGACATTCACTTATATATACATGTAATACACATTTAAATTCATCCATACTAGCATGCAACCAATTATATTTTAAATTTTTAAAAGTTACTCACCTGATTTAAAAAGACAGAGGCTTGAGATTTGAAACAGGAAACTTTGAAAATTTGAAAACTGCATCTTGATATTTGATTTCTTTAAAAACTGAAATGCTTTGTCAAATGGACTGAAATGCTCGGTTGAACTGGAAAGAATTTTGCTTTTGATCTCTGAAATGCTTTGAAACTAGAAACTTTAAATTGCTGTGATCTTCTTAAAAATGCTTTGTTGATGAGATGATTTCTTTAAAAACTTGAAGTTTCGATGATACAAGTTGAAGATGATTACAGGCTTTTAAAACTGCTTACAGGTTTTGCTCTGAGTTTTGAAAATTGATTACAGATTTTGATTTTGAGCTAGAGCTTTTGTAAAATGCTTTCAGGTTGTTTGAGGAAAAGATTATAGGTTTGTGAAGAATGTTTTACTGAGTTTGGCTTTGAGTTTGAGAATTGTCACTGGTTTTAGTTTATGAAACTTTTCTGATTTTGATAAAATATTTCAAGTGGAGTTTTCTTGCTTTAGGAATGAGAATAGAAAAGAGAATTGGAAGAGGGAAGATGTATGTTTATATAGAGTTAAATTATGATTTATTAAAAATTAAAGACAAAGAAAATAAAAGTACACTTGTTCAATTTGATTACATTTGTCAAATTCACACTTTAATCTACTTACACATGTATTTACAAGCTTTATTATCCTAACACTTGTAAACATATCATTTTTATTTATTTCTAAAAGATTTTAAAAGCTTTTATTATTAATTTCCTAATTGATTAATACATTTCTTAATTTATAAATACTTTTCTAAACCTTAAGTAAATAAAATCTTTAAAAGGAAATAGAATATAAACCAATTATATTCTAATAAAATCATATATATAAAATTAAATACACATTATTAGATTTGTAACTAATTATTTTATTTAAAAACAATTTTAATATATACATATATATATATATATACATTCAATCAATACTTATTAAATTTGAAATATACCTATTTAAAATCTGTTTATAACTATATTTAAAAACAACTCATTATTAAATTGTTTGAAAACAACAATTTTACCAAATTTAATAATAAATTTAAAGGATTATCATATTTTAAATCCCTTGGAATCCCGGGATATCACAACAAGTATCACTTTATACTTTAATATTTGTTTCATAGAATTTCTCTATTCAATATAAAACATTAACATATTTATTCTCACAAAATTACTTATATTTCTCTTTATTTTAAATTACATTCATTTTCACATGTAATATTTCTCATTTAATACCACATTTATTTGAGAACCATTTCATGAGAAATTTCCATCAGTTTATAACCAATTTATAAAGGCTTAATGCCTTTTATAAGACATTATTCGAGTTTAAAGTTATCACAACTTATATGATAACCATTTATTGCAACATTCATTTATTTCATAAACAATTTACAAGTCGTGACTGTAACAACCCTGTATTTTACAATTATTTTTAAATTGATTTCTAGATTTAAAAGCTTTATTTATGAAAAGAATAAATTTTGTTATTGTAAATATAAAAACTTTGATTTTGTATGTGGATTAGAATTCCAAATATGACTAAATTTAATATTTCCAGAAAAGTGAATTTTGGTTAAAATAGTAAAACTTTGACTTTTAAATTTAAATTTTAAATATTTGAAATTATAAATTTTTTCTTTTATTATGAAAATAGATTTGATAACATGAATACTGCTTTTCGTTTCGTTGAAAACGGAGTTAAAATGTAAAAGTTATGTACATTTCAATTTTTAGTATAATTTGTTTTATTGTGCAATTTTGCCTATTTTAAATTTTTTAAATCATATTTTTCTTTCTTATATTTTATCTTAATATGTGTAAATATGTTATTTTATGTATATTTTTGTCTTTTAATATTTTTAAATGATAATATAATTTTTCCAAAATTTACCGTGTTGATTTTCCATTTTTAAGGGCTGTTTTCCTATTTTCTGCTATTTTCTTCATTTAAAAATTATATGTAAATTTAATTTTAAATATTTACTTTGTGAATATATTTTTATTTTATGTTATTATTTATGTTTAAAAATATATTGCAAGCTTATATGAATTTTCTAAAATTTATTCTATTCAATTTCAAAATTTTCTAGTCTAGTTCACTGTTTTAACTATTTTCCTTAATTCTACTTTATATAATCAATAAATATTATATATATTTTTGTATTTTATCAAATTTTCGAATTTTTAACTGGAATTAATGTTATTACCAGAAATATAAACTTATAAAAATGAATTAAAGAAATTTGAAAGGCCTTAAACTTTCTATCTTCCTAAGGCCCTTTTATTTTCTAACCCTTCTACTTTTTAACCTAACTTTTCATTCAATTGGCCACATCTCCTCATTTCTTCAGCCGCCACTTTTTTTTCCTCTCATTCACGAATTTTCAAAGCTACTAAACCCTAAAAAAAATCATGGCCTCCATCTTGCCAAAAAAATTAGGTAAATCCCTCTCTTCTTTCTACTTTTTCTCCTATTTTCTATGCAAATTTGCTTTGCTTTCTCCCCTGATTGGGGCGGCTCTCCCCCTATTCCACGGCCACCACCTCCTTCCATCTCTTCCCTACCATCACCACCATCTACCCCACCAGATCTGACCATAGCCGAACCCCAAATGATGGTCAAACCCCTCAAACTACAACCTAGATGCCTAGATCTATACTTATTTCACCTCTACATGCTCATCCACTTCAACCACCACCATAGCCACCACCACTCCCCTGACCTGACCTTGACACACCCCTCCCCACCTCTGTCCAGATCTGAAACATGAAGATCCGAGCCAAACAATGCATGTAGACGAGCCTTGTGGTGCACCAAAACTCCACTGTCAAGCCTAGACCCCTTGTATTCTCATGCTTGTAACCTCCACCTTTCTCTTGCCCTGTAGCCATGCCTTTTAAGGTCCAAACCAGACCCAAAACCATGTCCAAACCTGAACCAAAACATTCCCTAAGTCATGCTAGCAAGTGTAGAAAGCAAGGCAAAAACATTCATTCCTTTGTTGTCTCTTATCTTCATTTTTTCAACATTGTTTGTGTTAAATATTTATGTATATATTGTCTTGTTTTGGTTATTGTTTACAAGATAAATATCAAGGCTCTATATTCATTCAAATCAAAAGTCATGCTGTATCATGTTTGTCGTGCTTTATGGAATCTATTATGTGTGTTTTGATCGCTAACTCCAGCATAAAAAGGTGAGTTATTCTCACCAGACAATATGTACCTATTTAACTAGTAAATTGACACCCCGCGAATCTGTAGAAATATATTATCATGTTATATATGCTTATATTATTATCATATGATGTTCACACCTGTTATTACACCTGTTATATCATATGTTACTGTTATTTAATGTTATTCTGTTATTTATATATGTTATCACCATTGCAAGTTCCCTGTAGATTAGAATCACTATGGGTTGAAATGATACATACCCGAACGGACTTTAGAATAGGGAAAAATTGTTATGGGCTGAAATGATAGGCCTGAATGATTTTTATTTAATTTATTTTAACTTGGGATTGCGGGTTTGAAATGATAGAACCCGGATTTTTCTTTTTCTTTTTACAGCGGATTGAAATGATACATATCCGTATCACTTGACCTAGGTTAGAAAATTTTATACAGGCCCGTGATTATTTTATAAAGTGTTTTGGATATTTTTAAGTATTTTAAAAATTATAAATTTATGAAATTTGATTTAAATAGATTTTGAAATGTTTTGAAATAAAGAAATTATGATTTTTCTATGTGTTAAAAATGTAATTAATGAATGGTTTAACTGGATTTTTGAAATATAACTTAAGTTGGAAATTTGGAATTTTGGTTAAAAATGATATTTAAGTTATATAAATAAAATGGATATTAAATTTTATTTGGAAATGGTAAATATGATAATTTGATTAAATTTGAATTTAAGTGATTTATTAAAGTATTATTGATTTTTCTATGAATTTAAGTGGTTAAATAAATGAATGTTTAAAAGTGATCTTTTAAAATATAACTTGACTAGGAAATGTGAAATTTGGTTTTAATTAAAGGTTTAAGTTAATTAAATAAAATTGGAAATTTTGTTAAATTGTGAAATGGTAATTTAAATTTGAAGTGTTAAGTCTATTTGTTGAAATATGAAGAATTGGAACTTTTACACTTAAACTTATTAAGTAAATTGTTGAAGATTGGATTTAATTATAAGAAATTTATTGTGAAAAAGATATATGTTAAATGATATGTAAATGAACATTTTAAACGTTAAAATATGATTTTTAAAATGTTTATGTGTTTTAAATTACAGTTATTTAATTGCTGGAAATACACTAACACCTGAAATTAACTTTTAATACCATTCAGAAATGCTATAGATTCTGTTTTGAACTAAATTTGTGTAAAAAGAGCTATTACAGCATTTCTGAAATGCTGTAGTTGCTGTAATTGAACTTATAGGCTAATATTGAACTCAGGTCTATTATAGCATTCTCTGGAAATGCTATAATGGTCTGCAGTCTTTGCTGAAACCAAATTTAACCCTTGTTTTGAAATCTGAACTACCGCAGCACTTCTGAAATGCTGTCTTTTCTGTTTTGAACTATAATTCAACTAAAACTGAGTTTTAACAGCAGTTTTAAGTGCTGTCTTTGCTGAATTAAAAATGTTTTCATATATAACTTATAACAGTTGTTTTTAAATGCTGTGAAATGCTGAAATTTTAATAATTAGGGTTTTTGACTTAGTAAACGAACTCAGAATGGTTTGAAACTTTGGAAATTGAATACTTGATTTGAAAATATAATAATTACACTTTTAAAAGGTTTAAATGAATTATTTTGATTGGAATATAAACTATTTAAAGGCGATTTGAAATGATAGTAAATGAACGATATCTTTGAATTTAAAAGGTATTTAAAGTAGAATATTTAGATTTGAACTGATAGGATATTTTATTTTATTAAAATGATTTGAAATGAAGTTTTGTAAGGATATGATATTTTATTTTATTAAAATGATTTGAAATGAAGTTTTGTAAGGATATGATATTTTATTTTATTAAAATGATTTGAAATGAAGTTTTGTAAGGATATGATATTTTATTATATTAAAATGATTTGAAATGAAGTTTTGAAATGATATGAAAATTTAAATATATGGAAATGGTTTGGAATTGATTTAATCTATATTTTGATAAAGATATGGTTTGAAATGATATTTTATTTTGAAGTAAAGTATTGTTTTTAAAAGTTATAACCACGGGTTATAATAACGATTGGTTGGCAAAGAGACCGGGATCGGATATGGACATACTCTCTGTCGATACCGAAAACCACTTTGACAACCGTGTACGCGGTGGAGATTCCAGAATGAAGTAGGATGGTGGCGACGTTCTTAAGGTATGTTATGTGGACCCAACTCCCGTGAGTTGGCATAAGGTGGCTAAAACAGGAGCGATCTCGGACTAGTGAGTAGCACCTCTTCTCGGACACATTTCTTCGATATTTACTCTTACTTGTGATTGATTAGATGGCCATCCTCCGATTTGGGAGTGTTGTTCGAGGTGGACGATAGTGGCTGCTATGCGCTCCATCAGTCCGTGTGCATAATTGGTATATCTACCCTGGCATTGCCTAGTTGTGCCGTGTCACCTACCATACCGAGCTTTACTACGATTATGATTTTAAGATCCGACCGCATTAAGGTTCTCCATCCCCTTAACGCTATTTTCTATATGATTATACTTTACTTACTTAGACACTATTATAATAGCGAATATTACTACATAGTAGATATTTTAACGGATCCTTAGAGGATGGGCGGTCCCAAGCATCTTCTAAGTTACTTGTACCCTTATTACAGTTCGCTTGAGTTGGTTTACATTATATAAGTATATATTGTCCTGACTCGAGTGTTTTGTGTTTTGCTTTACGTTCGGGTCAGCCTGAGTTATTCACAGATTTGGATTTCCACTCGCTTGGAGATTTGAATCGCTGGAGATTATCTGCTTGTCTTGTCCTATCTATTTCGGTTCCGTTGTCCTACTCAGCTTGTACTTGGTTATTTTATTGAGACTTTTGTTGTACTCTATTTCATCTGTTGTATCTTATGTAACTCTGACATATTTAGATAGTAGCTTCATGAACTACTATTTCTTTTACTTCCGCTGCATTATTTTACTCTGTGTCTGTGATTATATTTATTTACTGTATATTCTGAGATTTGCCAAATTTTAATCACAACGCGGTATTTTGAGCAATTCAACTCCGGCATGAGTGTCTACCTATACACTTATAATGGATGCGAATGGTTGAAAATATCGGGTCGTTACAGTTGGTATCAGAGCTTTGGCTTTGAGGCAAAACTCAGCATATGGAGTAGATTTATTTACAGAATCACTTTCGTTCGGGTTTTAATCTTTTCCTCTTGATTCGAATTTCCTTTGAATTTTTGGAACATTCCCTGCGGTTCCAAAATTCATTCTTGTCCCTCACTATTCATCTTCTTTTGATTTTGGAGTATCACATAACTCCACTTCGAATGATCTTTATAGTGAATTGGCTGTCTCGCCATTCTAATTTTCTAGTAAAGGGGGAAACTCCTTTACAAATTTGCATCGATTCACTAGATATTTATATCTGTCCTTGGTTTAGATGCTAATATCTTTTGTTATTCCAAACTCTATCTCTTGAGATCGAAGGTAGATTTACCCCAGAAAATCCATATTTGATCTTATCCATTAAGTCACGGTTGACCCGGTTAAGGTTGTCCGCGATTTATCTAAGCTTACCCATCTCTCTACTCTGTTTAACCATCTTGTCTTTGTTTCTAAACTATCTCCAAACATTTTTAAATTGTACTTGTAAATCTATGTTTTGTTTTTTTATATTGTTTTGTTTGAGTTGTTGATGTTGATTTGGGCTTCCGATCGATTCGTCTGATCAACGCTATCGATAGGATTTCTAAAACACTTTGACAGAACAAACTGACATAATATTATTTTTAAATTTGGTTAATGGAATAAAATTTTTTATATAAGTAAATTTATGGAACTTAATAAATTGATTTAAATTGATTATTTCAAATGATAATACTTGATTTATCATTTATTGTTCTATAAATGAATTTATAAAAAGTTGTTTATAAATTTATTTGGGAACTGAAATGAATTTAAAACAAGAAATTTAAGAATTTAATTTCCGATGGATTTCAAACCTTGTGTTTAAAGTTTTAAAAGGATTTTTAAGTAAAAATATTTAGTGCTCTTCTCTTTGTCGCTGGAAAATAATTTCGGTGATGACTGCAGCATCATCGACGTTCATTTTCGAGTTTCGAAGTGAAGAAACCATTCTGAAGTCTTGCTACAGCTTTGTTTTGGAAAATCTAATTGATTTGAATCTCTAAAATATGATTGAATTTATAATATATATATATTTGATTTAAATTTGGTTTGACATATTATATACATATATTTATTTATCTCTTAATGGTTTGAAGGGAATCGAAAATTTAATTCTTACATTTTATCTTAAAGAATAATTTCAGTTATAAAAAGAAAATTAAATTTTTTGAATAAATGATTCAAACTTGAGATAATTGAATTGGAAAGTTTTATTTGTATAACATACAATTTCATTCCAATATAACTTACCAAAATTACACAGAAGTTGAATATGAAATTGGATAATATACAATATAAAAAGGGATTTTTATAAATAAAATTTGAGTGGTTATAATACAGGTTATACACTTAAATTTTAGTTATAAAAGATTAACAGAGGTAAATATTGAAAAAGGAATCTAAAGAGATTTTATTTAAATAACTTAATAATCAAATTTGATTTAATATGGAACCTTAAGTTTAACCTAGGAATTTTAATAAAGGTTATTTCCTGAAATGAATATGTTGTATAATAAATAATGTATCTTTGGAATAGATAAAATAAAATACATTTGAATTGGACATTTTGTAATAAAGTTTATTTAACTTGAAATCATAGTTTAATTGATGTCTAAATGAATAAATGTGTAAAGAAATTTGATTGTTATACTTGCTATGATAAATATTTTATTTATGAAATTGATATGTCTTGAAAAATAAACAATTATGATTTAAATAGTTAAAATGTATTTTTACATCACAAAAAAATTTGATAATTGAGAATTTGGTTTTCAAATGGAAATTTTAAGTGTAACTTATTGAAGGAATATCTATTTATGAAATGGGTATTTTAAATAAAGTGTTAGGTTATGTGTTAAATTAAGAGCTAAGTAAAATAGTGAGCTTTTGACTTAATAAACGAAGTATAGTTTAATTTGGATATTCCATTCATAAAAGTATGTTTAATAAGGCATAAGTTAAATGATATCTAAATGAATATTTTTGAAATTAAACTGATTTGAAATATTAATATATCTACTGAAGCATTTTATAAGTGCTGCTGTTTTGAAAATACAATGTTTTGGAAATTTTTATAACTGAATGAACTTAGAAATGTTACAACTTTTAAATGAATTAAAATATTTTAAATGAAGATTATTTTAAAAGGTGTTATGATTTTCTAAGTATTATGTTTTTTTTAGAATAACATTTCCAAGTGTTATGATCTTAGTAGTATGATTTCCAAATGATAAACATCCCTAAATTGTTATGATTTCAAAGCATTATGGTTTCAAATTATTATCTTATTTTGTTTTTCAAACCATCTTTTGGTTGTCCTTATTTTCCCTCATCTTGCTAAAGGCTGGTATAAGCATCTTTCTATAATCTTTCTGTTTAGAAATCTTTCTGTAATCTTTGATAATCTTTGTTACTCATCCAGATTTGAACACTGTTTTCCATTCATAGACCGTCGGTCAAGTAAACAGGGAGATTCAGACTCTAGAGGATTTTTTCGTGCTCATATTCTTGATTTGATCACCTCCATCTTATTAAACTTACCTATAACAATAGTTATCAGGTGTAATTCCAATTTTCTTATCATCTTGTCTTAATTCTATTCATTCTATCTTTTTCTGTGCTTTCCCGTATCTCGTTCTTTTTCGGGGACGAAAAGTTTTGAGTGGGGGAGAGTGTAACAACCCTGTATTTTACAATTATTTTTAAATTGATTTCTAGATTTAAAAGCTTTATTTATGAAAAGAATAAATTTTGTTATTGTAAATATAAAAACTTTGATTTTGTATGTGGATTAGAATTCCAAATATGACTAAATTTAATATTTCCAGAAAAGTGAATTTTGGTTAAAATAGTAAAACTTTGACTTTTAAATTTAAATTTTAAATATTTGAAATTATAAATTTTTTCTTTTATTATGAAAATATATTTGATAACATGAATACTGCTTTTCGTTTCGTTGAAAACGGAGTTAAAATGTAAAAGTTATGTACATTTCAATTTTTAGTATAATTTGTTTTATTGTGCAATTTTGCCTATTTTAAATTTTTTAAATCATATTTTTCTTTCTTATATTTTATCTTAATATGTGTAAATATTTTATTTTATGTATATTTTTGTATTTTAATATTTTTAAATGATAATATAATTTTTCCAAAATTTACCGTGTTGATTTTCCATTTTTAAGGGCTGTTTTCCTATTTTCTGCTATTTTCTTCATTTAAAAATTATATGTAAATTTAATTTTAAATATTTACTTTGTGAATATATTTTTATTTTATGTTATTATTTATGTTTAAAAATATATTGCAAGCTCATATGAATTTTCTAAAATTTATTCTATTCAATTTCAAAATTTTCTAGTCTAGTTCACTGTTTTAACTATTTTCTTTAATTCTACTTTATATAATCAATAAATATTATATATATTTTTGTATTTTATCAAATTTTCGAATTTTTAACTGGAATTAATGTTATTACCAGAAATATAAACTTATAAAAATGAATTAAAGAAATTTGAAAGGCCTTAAACTTTCTATCTTCCTAAGGCTCTTTTATTTTCTAACCCTTCTACTTTTTAACCTAACTTTTCATTCAATTGGCCACATCTCCTCATTTCTTCAGCCGCCACTTTTTTTTTCCTCTCATTCACGAATTTCCAAAGCTCCTAAACCCTAAAAAAAATCATGGCCTCCATCTTGCAAAAAAAATTAGGTAAATCCCTCTCTTCTTTCTACTTTTTCTCCTATTTTCTATGCAAATTTGCTTTGCTTTCTCCCCTGATTGGAGCGGCTCTCCCCCTATTCCACGGCCGCCACCTCCTTCCATCTCTTCCCTACCATCACCACCATCTACCCCACCAGATCTGACCATAGCCGAACCCCAAATGATGGTCAAACCCCTCAAACTACAACCTAGATGCCTAGATCTATACTTATTTCACCTCTACATGCTCATCCACTTCAACCACCACCATAGCCACCACCACTCCCCTGACCTGACCTTGACACACCCCTCCCCACCTCTGTCCAGATCTGAAACATGAAGATCCAAGCCAAACAATGCATGTAGACGAGCCTTGTGGTGCACCAAAACTCCACTGTCAAGCCTAGACCCCTTGTATTCTCATGCTTGTAACCTCCACCTTGCTCTTGCCCTGTAGCCATGCCTTTTTAGGTCCAAACCAGACCCAAAACCATGTCCAAACCTGAACCAAAACATTCCCTAAGTCATGCTAGCAAGTGTAGAAAGCAAGGCAAAAACATTCATTCCTTTGTTGTCTCTTATCTTCATTTTTTCTACATTGTTTGTGTTAAATATTTATGTATATATTGTCTTGTTTTGGTTATTGTTTACAAGATAAATATCAAGGCTCTATATTCATTCAAATCAAAAGTCATGCTGTATCATGTTTGTCGTGCTTTATGGAATCTATTCTGTGTTTTGATCGCTAACTCCAGCATAAAAAGGTGAGTTATTCTCACCAGACAATATGTACCTATATAACTAGTAAATTGACACCCCGCGAATCTGTAGAAATATATTATCATGTTATATATGCTTATATTATTATCATATGATGTTCACACCTGTTATTACACCTGTTATATCATATGTTACTGTTATTTAATGTTATTATGTTATTTATATCTGTTATCACCATTGCAAGTTCCCTGTAGATTAGAATCACTATGGGTTGAAATGATACATACCCGAACGGACTTTAGAATAGGGAAAAATTGTTATGGGCTGAAATGATAGGCCTGAATGATTTTTATTTAATTTATTTTAACTTGGGATTGCGGGTTTGAAATGATAGAACCCGATTTTTTTTTTACTGCGGATTGAAATGATACATATCCGTATCACTTGACCTACGTTAGAAAATTTTATACAGGCCCGTGATTATTTTATAAAGTGTTTTGGATATTTTTAAGTATTTTAAAAATTATAAATTTATGAAATTTGATTTAAATAGATTTTGAAATGTTTTGAAATAAAGAAATTATGATTTTTCTATGTGTTAAAAATGTAATTAATGAATGGTTTAACTGGATTTTTAAAATATAACTTAAGTTGGAAATTTGGAATTTTGGTTAAAAATGATATTTAAGTTATATAAATAAAATGGATATTAAATTTTATTTGGAAATGGTAAATATGATAATTTGATTAAATTTGAATTTAAGTGATTTATTAAAGTATTATTGATTTTTCTATGAATTTAAGTGGTTAAATAAATGAATGTGTAAAATTGATCTTTTAAAATATAACTTGACTAGGAAATGTGAAATTTGGTTTTAATTAAAGGTTTAAGTTAATTAAATAAAATTGGAAATTTTGTTAAATTGTGAAATGGTAATTTAAATTTGAAGTGTTAAGTCTATTTGTTGAAATGTGAAGAATTGGAACTTTTACACTTAAACTTATTAAGTAAATTGTTGAAGATTGGATTTAATTATAAGAAATTTATTGTGAAAAAGATATATGTTAAATGATATGTAAATGAACATTTTAAACGTTAAAATGTGATTTTTAAAATGTTTATGTGTTTTAAATTAAAGTTATTTAATTGCTGGAAATACACTAACACCTGAAATTAACTTTTAATAGCATTCAGAAATGCTATAGATTCTGTTTTGAACTAAATTTGTGTAAAAAGAGCTATTACAGCATTTCTGAAATGCTGTAGTTGCTGTAATTGAACTTATAGGCTAATATTGAACTCAGGTCTATTATAGCATTCTCTGGTAATGCTATAATGGTCTGCAGTCTTTGCTGAAACCAAATTTAACCCTTGTTTTGAAATCTGAACTACCGCAGCACTTCTGAAATGCTGTCTTTTCTGTTTTGAACTATAATTCAACTAAAACTGAGTTTTAACAGCAGTTTTAAGTGCTGTCTTTGCTGAATTAAAAATGTTTTCATATATAACTTATAACAGTTGTTTTTAAATGCTGTGAAATGCTGAAATTTTAATAATTAGGGTTTTTGACTTAGTAAACGAACTCAGAATGGTTTGAAACTTTGGAAATTGAATACTTGATTTGAAAATATAATAATTACACTTTTAAAAGGTTTAAATGAATTATTTTGATTGGAATATAAACTATTTAAAGGCGATTTGAAATGATAGTAAATGAACGATATCTTTGAATTTAAAAGGTATTTAAAGTAGAATATTTAGATTTGAACTGATAGGATATTTTATTTTATTAAAATGATTTGAAATGAAGTTTTGTAAGGATATGATATTTTATTTTATTAAATTGATTTGAAATGAAGTTTTGTAAGGATATGATATTTTATTTTATTAAAATGATTTGAAATGAAGTTTTGTAAGGATATGATATTTTATTATATTAAAATGATTTGAAATGAAGTTTTGAAATGATCTGAAAATTTAAATATATGGAAATGGTTTGGAATTGATTTAATCTATATTTTGATAAAGATATGGTTTGAAATGATATTTTATTTTGAAGTAAAGTATTGTTTTTAAAAGTTATAACCACGGGTTATAATAACGATTGGTTGGCAAAGAGACCGGGATCGGATATGGACATACTCTCTGTCGATACCGAAAACCACTTTAACAACCATGTACGCGGTGGAGATTCCAGAATGAAGTAGGATGGTGGCGACGTTCTTAAGGTATGTTACGTGGACCCAACTCCCGTGAGTTGGCATAAGGTGGCTAAAACAGGAGCGATCTCGGACCAGTGAGGTAGCACCTCTTCTCGGACACATTTCTTCGATATTTACTCTTACTTGTGATTGATTAGATGGCCATCCTCCGATTTGGGAGTGTTGTTCAAGGTGGACGATAGTGGCTGCTATGCGCTCCATCAGTCCGTGTGCGTAATTGGTATATCTACCCTGGCATTGCCTAGTTGTGCCGTGTCACCTACCATATCGAGCTTTACTACGATTATGATTTTAAGATCCGACCGCGTTAAGGTTCTCCATCCCCTTAACGCTATTTTCTATATGATTATACTTTACTTATTTAGACACTATTATAATAGCGAATATTACTACATAGTAGATATTTTAACGGATCCTTAGAGGATGGGCGGTCCCAAGCATCTTCTAAGTTACTTGTACCCTTATTACAGTTCGCTTGAGTTGTTTTACATTATATAAGTTTAATTGTCCTGACTCGAGTGTTTTGTGTTTTGCTTTACGCTCGGGTCAGCCTGAGTTATTCACAGATTTGGATTTCCACTCGCTTGGAGATTTGAATCGCTGGAGATTATCTGCTTGTCTTGTCCTATCTATTTCAGTTCCGTTGTCCTACTCAGCTTGTACTTGGTTATTTTATTGAGACTTTTGTTGTACTCTATTTCTTCTGTTGTATCTTATGTAACTCTAACATATTTAGATAGTAGCTTCATGAACTACTATTTCTTTTACTTCCGCTGCATTATTTTACTTTGTGTCTGTGATCTGTGATTATATTTATTTACTGTATATTCTGAGATTTGCCAAATTTTAATTACAACGCGGTATTTTGAGCAATTCAACTCCGGCATGAGTGTCTACCTATACACTTATAATGGATGCGAATGGTTGAAAATATCGGGTCGTTACAGTGACTTTATTTATAATCATTTCACTTTTAATTCATATTTGTTTATCCCATTTAGTTTCACCTTTACCTTTTAATTTATTTATGACACATTTCATAAAGGTTAATTAAGTTTATAAACATATGTTTTCCAATTTAATCCCATTTACAACATTTCCTTAATCACAATTTCAATTTAAACATCCCAAGGCTTAAAGTTCACACTTGTATATTATTACATCACATGCCAAGAATGTATACAATAATTCTATTCATTTACTAGACATAGATATAACAAATTAAACCATGTTTCACTTGCTTTCAAATTAAGGTTATCAAATTCAACTGCATAATTCAACACAATTTCTAAATTTCAACTCTTATATTAATTCAGAAGGTTTCGATTATCCAAGATATCCAGATATTCTATTTTATTTCAATAGTTGAAACTACCGGTCAACAAACAACAAAATTCACACCAATATTTCAATTTCATAAATTAATATCCTAATTATTTATTTTATTCTCTTTAATACACCATTATTAAACTAGTTTTTAGTCATTAATTCAATCAATAATAATTAGTCAATGCTTCTAAACAAGAAAAAAAACTCAACTAATCAATAATAAATGATAATAACTAAATATTACCATTTGATAAATCAAACACATTACAAATAACTATATTAGTTATGAAAATTTATTCCTTTATATATATCATATAATATTAGGAAAAATAATTTCATTTGAAAACTTATATAAAACATTTTTTAACACTAACAAATATGCGCTCTCCTATATACACTCGGACAACTCATTCTAGGGTATTACTACCTTATCTCTAATGAGTTAACCCCAATAGGCTAAGGTATGTCTAAACCAAAGCTCTGATACCAACTGTAACGAGACAACGCCAGTGGGGTAACGCCCATTGTAGCATACGATGGTACATGTGTTCTGCTTTTGCGGCCAGCCTCTCGACTGCACCAACCCCGCGGGACATGTAGGAGTAAGAGTCATTCGCTCGCTACCAAACCCAAATGCGAGAACCCCCTATCATGCTGCACCCGCCAAGTGCATAAGCAGACATACATGTCAGACTCAAACCATTCAAGAGGGAGAATTGTTAATGGGGTAAATAAGAATAAAAAAAAGAAAAAAGGAAAGAAAAAACAAAACACAGAATCTCGTAGTGGAACGACAAAATATAATGATCAAATAAACAGTTCATGAAGCTGTTTTACAAATAACATTTGATTATCCTTTTACAAATTCAAATCAAAGTTATACATACATCATAAATAAACAAATAATGCAGCAAAACATAGAATGTAGTGGAATAATAAATAGCAATAATATACTGAATCTTCATCTTCGTTCGCCAAAAAATAGTCTTCAACGCTGAAAAACTCAGGCTGACCCGAGCATAATGAAAAACAATACACTCGAGTCAGAACTAAAAATTCCTATGTAAGTCAAATCAATCTCAAATAAAAATATGAGTGCAATGGCTTCAGAGATGTTACGGGATTTTTCATCTCCTATCAAGTGTACAACGTAAGTGCAATAACTTACGAGATTTAAAATAATTCGATACACCAATTTTAACCACTTTATTTAAAGTAAATCCGAAGTTTAAATTAAAAACTTAAACTTTTTAAATAATGCAGTTTCAATAAATAATCCAAATTCAAGAAATTGTATGGGTATATATCATTTCAACCCATAATTTAAACGTCTTAATTATCCAATTCTAAAATGATTTAGAGGACCATTTAAATGATGTCAATAATATACAAGGTGATAACATGGACATATTAAAATAAATAAACAACCATACATCCAACATATTAATTAATAAGCATCCATTTCAAACAACATCCAAATCAACCAATATATTTCAACATATAATAGTTATCAAAATCGGGGTTTAACTATCAATTAAATTTCAATATAAAATTAAATTTCAATTCAGATTCAATATCAATTCAAATGTCAACTTAAATCAACAAACAGCAATAAAAAAAGTTATATATATCACATCATATATTTATTTAACTTGCAATGGAATTTTTAGTATTGCATGAGTGGGTTTAATCACTCACCTTTGATTTATAGCCAATTGAAAATCCAATAAAAGCCCAAAATTTCAGCGGTCTCCAAATTCAACCATACTAGTTTCATGTTGTCCGGAATTTTGATACGAATCCAAAGGAAGAAATCGCACATTAATCGGAGTTCATATGCGGAAGATATTAAAGTTATAAGAATATTATGGAAATGAAATAGAAAACCATGTACACACATTTTAATAATAAAATAAAACAAGTTAGTTACTCACATTAAGAATTTTGAAGCCTGCTCATGTTTCTAAATTCTAGAGAATCAATGAAAAAAATGACACGATGACTCACACATAGAGGAAGGAGGCTTTAGGAAATGGATTTGTAAACAAACGGAAAAGATTGGCTTCATGAAAATAAGTTGCTCACATTTGTTTGTTTTTTTTTCAAGAGAAAGAAAACTTTAGGCAAAAGAAATAATGGAAGCACGTTTTGGAAATGGAAAGTTAGAGGAAGAGATTTACGAAATAGGAAACGAATAAGGGTAAAGCACGTTTGGAAATTGGAATATGAAAGGGAAGGATACAAGAAGATGTAAATTTGCAAAATAAAAAGAGCTTAACATGCAGGTAATTAACAAAAGATGAAAGACACACGTTGGAATTTGATAAGACATGTTTACATGGCTAGCAAATCTTTTGGTATAAAATTTCAAAACATGTGCTACCTCAATTAATTTCATCAACACACATGAAACATGTCAAGGCAAGGCTCGTGTGTAAATAAATAAAACTTACTGGAAAACCAGAAGAGTCATGTATTTAATAGAAGAAAGTAATAATAAAATAAAATAAATGAAAGCGACGATTTAAATTTGAGAACGTAGATCGTACATAGAAATCACAAATCTAAGATACAAAAAAACAGTTCATTTTAACATATTTTATTAACCCTAATACGCCCAAATTTACACACATATATGTATTTTTATTTAGTACACAATAAAGAAAATTAAACACTGTAATTAACATAATGAGGACCGCCACCCCACACATCAAAAGATGAACTGAGACCCCAAAGTCAAATTTGAAACGGAACAAATCTCCTATGTAAATAGCTAACTATTCCAAATCAAAAATTTAACCAAACCTTCAAGTTGTTTTCTTACCATTTTATTATTGTTATTTTTTATAAATTAAACTCAAATCAAGTTTAAATATTTAAATAAATCAAATATTCCAACTAGAAACATACAACAAAATTCAATTCTTTGTTTTAATGAAATTAAATTCACATTCACAAATGAAATATTCACTTTATTTGATAAAATATTCTTTTCAAGAAACCAATCCTTTTCTTTTATTTTTATTGAAACATATTTCTTTTTATTACACATTAATTTACAATTAACACCTCCCCATTTAAAACCAACTTATATTTAATGATTATCCCATTAAAGAGTCACAGAAATAATACTTCGTACAACTAGTCGTTTCTTTATCAATTGATTTCCTATTATCATTATATTTGTAACAAATTTAAGTACTCACAATTTGAATGTAATATTTCTCATTGAAATTCCCATTATATTTTTAACACAAAACGTAAGTTGCACATATCATTAATTAATTATCATTTACTTCTATTTCTTATTAATAGCAAGATATAATTACTATTAATTACAATAATTAAATCTCAAAACATACCCTAATACAGGGAAGATAATTAATCCAATTGTTTCCTTTGAAATACAATTTTCCATGTTAAACCCAATATCTATATACTAAATTAAGTCCAACATTTAATTACAACTGCAATAAAACTCGTTCATTATATATTTAAATTCCAAACAAATCCTTTTATTTTGATTTACGTTCTTATTATCAAATCAACTATTCCTTTATGAAATTGATTAACATAAGTTTTCATTTTAGTACACTCATCACTCAACAGTTAACGTTTCTTCTTATATCAATTGTAATATTTCAATTACATTAATTCTCCATTAATTACCAAATAAATTTATAACAGATTTAATAATAAGATAATAAATAAAACAATGGTTATACATTAATAATCCATATCTATTAACTTATTGTTTACAAACAAAGGTTGATAAATTTACGTACAAAATAATTAATTTCATACTTCATATTAAAACCAATTATAATAAATAAAATATGATTACATCAATTTATACATCATTTATTCTATTCCTTATTAACCTTTATTATTTAAATTGATGGAAATTACGTTAACATATTATAGTAGTCGATTACATTCAATCAATATTAGCAAATTATATGTTAATACGTGTTACCATCTTTTATCTCATTAAAATTAGTTGTTTTAAGATTTATCTTAAGGTCAAAATTTCTAATCTAATAAGATTTAATTTAATAAATCATAAATTTTAATTTCTGACAATATTAAAGTTCAAAACCTTAGTAAATTTAATATTTTTAATTATCAAAAATACGGGTTGTTACATAAGCAGCCAAAAACTCTAGCCATCTCTACTGTCTTATATTCAACTCCTTCTAAGATAATAAATACCGTAAAGACTTATGATTGATATACGACTCAAATTTCTCTCTTAAGAGATAATGCCTCCAAATCTTCAAGGCAGAACTTACCGCAGCCAACTCCAAGTCATGAGTAGGATATCTTACTTCGTGCGATCTAAGCTGTCTAGATGCATAGGCAATGACTTTGCCTCTTTGCATCAACACTGCTCTCAATCCCGTCCCACATGCATCAGTGAATACTACCAACCCTTGGTTTCCATCTGGAATTACTAACACTGGCGCATTGGTCAACATATGCTTTAAATTAAGGAATGCTTCCTCACATCTGTCTGACCAAACAAACTTCACCTCCTTCCTGATAAGCTTAGTCAAAGGCGCTGCTATCCGTGAGAAATCCTTGATGAAGGTAATAACCCGGAAATTCTAACGGTTTTTTTGAACGTAATTAACTAAAATTTTTCTTGAAAATAAATAATTTAATTTGGAAATAAAAATTTGATATTTGGTATGCGTCTATTTAAACGTAGCAAATGTCAGATTTTCATCAGATAATATGGAACTTAGTTTTGTTGTGTAATTTCAATTTCAATTTAAATAAGTTAAAATTGATGGAAATTAAATGTTTCCAAAATCCGAATATTTTTGTATTATAAAAAGGTAAAATATTTTCTAAGTGAGACGTCATAATTCGTTTCGTCAAATTTGGATTTCTCTAGCCCCGTTTTTCTAATTTTCGGCATTTTAGCAGCATTTCCGGTACCGGATATCCACTTTTGATAGGATGACCGTGTCACCAATATCTATGTACCGTTCTGTTCATCTCGTCGTGCCGATCTCCGCAGTATATTCATTTGTGTGTTTCGGAGTCCGGTACACGACGAAATATACGTAAACGGTAACCGTATCGGTACCCGTTTTGAATCCTTTTGTATTCCAATGTCCTTTCATGCTCTCCGTGAGATAGCCGTCAGCCACTAGCAATTAATATTTATTGAATTCAATAATTGGCTGTTTCTATTCACTGTTTTGATTTATATATTCTAGTTCGGTTGCTTTGTGCCCTCTCTCTTTTCATTTCAACTCTAAAAGAATAAACAAAAGTTTGCTCCCATTTTTGTTTTGTTGATAACCTGCTTCCTTCATTTGTATCCCACTTTTTTCCAAAACTGCTTTCCATTTTAAATATCTCCTTCCTATTGCGTTTCACGGCCATCCCCTTCGCGAGTCAGCCCCATCTTCCACCTTGCCCTTCGACTCCTCCACCACCTTTAGCCAACCGCCTCCACACGAGATCCAACACTCAACGCCACCGACCAAACTCCCTACGCCAGTAGCCTTCCGCCATGACCACCAGAGACTGCAACCACCCTCACCGAAGCCCATGAATCTACCACCGAACAAGCCTTGCTCTGTCCTATGCAGCTTCCTCTGCCTTGGCACTCGCACCGCCGATTCCTCCATAGCCGAACACCCCTCCGACCATAGCTCCGACCACAACTGTTGTGCCATCACCCATAGCCTGTCGAGCAACCCCCTGACAACACCCGAACATGACTCCTTCCTCCACCATTACTTAACCCATGTCCAACATGGCAGCTGCACCCATCACCTCACAGCATGCATCCGCTCCAGTAGCCTTCCCACTCGGCCTCCTCACTCACCTCCTAACCGCAGCCGAGATCCGACCAACCACTTTGATCCACCTCTTTTGCCTAGCCTCGCTCACTACTTAGTCTCTGCTTCCTGACTTGCCCCCTGTGCTCCAACCCTCTCTTCTACTTGTATATATATAGTTATATTATATCCTATAGCATGCTCATTTCTGCTCTTTGAAGCTTGCATGTATATGTTTGCGTACGTATATTACCTATATATACATATTATAACTTACACTTGATATTTAAAAATAGTTGACTATATATATATTTCATATATAAAGGTATACATATATATATATGTTTACATATCAACTATATATATATATATAGTTACATATTCAAGTCTGCATGTATATATTGTTAATATATAGTCTGTATATATTTGAGTAGCATGTATATATGCGTATATAGTCTGCATATGTTTTGAGAAGCCATATATATTCTTTTATTTTGCGGTCTATATGTACTCTAAGTGTACTCAATTTTGTTATACATTTATATGTATAAGAAGTATAATTATAATATGTTTAAAGTGTTATAATATATAAAATTTATATATATATTAGTTTATATAATCTGTTGGGTTGTACTGTATAGGTTTATAATAGTTATATACATATAAGCTGCTGGTTATATATGTAGTTGTATATAACCTATTATTCAAATATGTGAGCTTATGGAAGTTATACAAAAAAATCTGTTTGTTCGTATATGTATAGGTTCACATAAGTGTATATATAAGTTTATACACGATCCATTTAATTTTAAGATGACGTAAGTCTATATTGATTTTATGATGTAATAGGTATATATAAGTATATATATTAGTTTATATATGTACAAGGTCACATGAGTTTGGGTTCCTAATATATATATATATATATATATATTATTTTATAGGTTTTAAGTGATAATATATATACCTCATTTTAAATATATGTTTTAAAAATTGGTATAGAGAAAATTATATATAACGTATATTTTGCTCAGCTTATATCAAGCTAATGTGATTTGTTCTCATCGATTCCTATTTATCAGCTTTTGTCCGTCAAATCCTTGTTCAGCTTACTTCGTTTTGATATTTGTTGTTGGATCGGTCGATTGTTTAGATCTTGATTCAAATCGTAGCTTGTCGTGTTATCTATTTTCTCTAGCCTTGAAAGGTGAGCAATCACTCACAATTAACAATCTTATATTTAGTAAATTTGAATTCACTTGAAACGACAATTGGAATATGCTGTTAAATTTGAATTATTAGTTATTTAATTGTTAAATATGATATGCCATTTTCTGTAATTGTTAACCTATGATATATGATACCATATCCTGTTGTTATATTATATTTAAAATTTGTTACTGATGATATATGCCTGTTGTTGATATGTTATATTATTATCATATTTGTTCTCACTTTGCAAGTTCTCTGTTAGTTTAGAATTCCCTATGGGTTGAAATGATACATACCCAAACGATCTTATAGATTAGAGGAAAATCGTTATGGGTTGAAATGATAAACCCAAGCGATTGTAACAACCTGAAATTTTCAACCATTCGCATCCACACATGTCGGAGTTTGAATTGCTTAAAATATCAGATTGTTATTTATATTTGGAAAAACTCATCATATACACTAAATAAATCAATCACAGAATCACAGACACAGAGTAATATAACAATAAGCAGCGGAAACAAATGAATAGTAGTTCATGAAGCTACTATATATATATATAACAGAGTTAAACAAGATACAACAGAAGTCTCAAATACAATAGAAGTCTCAATACAACAATAAAATACAAGATCAGAATATATCTCTGGAGTCAACATATTCACCGAAAGCTGAATAGATATAGCTGGATCTCCAAGCGAAGCTCCAACTCCAAAGGTGAGTCTCGAACACTGAGCCACTCGGTCTGACCCGAGCGTAAAGCAAAACACAAAACACTCGAGTCAGGATTAACATTCTTATATCAATAAATCCAACTCAAGTGAAATATCAACTGAAATACCAGTAACTCAAAGGATGTTTGGGATAACCATCCTCTAAGGATCCGTGGAACTATCTACTATGTAGTAATATACGCTATTATAATAATGTCTATTGTAAAGTAAACTATTAGGATAGCGTTAAGGCTTTACATTTTCCACCTTAACACATTTTATAGTGCCAATAGTCTATACAGTACCATAATACCCTGTAAACTGGAGCTACCAGAGGATACTCTATAGGTACGACACAAATCAAACTCGTAGTGGTCTCGATATGGTAGGTGACATGGCACAACTAGGCAATGCCAGGGTAGATATACCAATTACACTTCCGGACTGGTGGTAACGGAAAGCCGCAGCAATCGCCCACCTCGAGCCACACTCCCAAAAATCCGAGGGGCGCACCCAATCAATCACAAAGTAATAGAATGGTATCGAAGGAGTGTGTCCGATCGGAGGTGCTATCTCACTTGGCCCGTCGATTGCTCCTGTTTTAGCCACCTTAAGCTAACTCACGGGAGTCAGTTCCACGTATATACCTCATATAGAATCATCTCCACCATCCTACTTCATTCTGGAATCTCCACCGCGTACACAGTTGTTAAAGTAGTTTTCAGTATTGGCAAAGAGTATGACAATATCTGATCCCAATCTCTTTAACAACCAAACGTTATTATAACACCGCGGTCATTTCAAAATAGTTTATACTTCAAAACCAAAATATCATATCCATTTCAAAACCATATCAATACAATATCATTTCTCACTTAAAATAATATACGTTTCCAAAATCATAACACTTCTCAAAATTATAACTCTTTCGAATTTATAACACTTTGAAATCATAACATTTTGGAATCTATAACACTTTGGAAATCATAACACTTACCTTTAAACAGTTTAGATATTAATAATAGTATATAATAAAATAGTTTATAAAATAATTTATATAAAATAGTTATAAGTTAAAATAGTTTATAATAAAATAGTCAGTATATTAAAATAGTTTATATTAAAATAATTTATAAAGTAAAATATAAAATAGTTTTAAATATAGTTTAAAATACTTTATATAATAAAATAGCTTCCTCGAATTTCACAAATCGATTCTAAATCAACTTAAATTCCAAAATTCAAAATTTATCCAATCTCAATTCATCAATTTAAATTCAATTCAGTTTCCCAATAAACCATTTCAAATTATATCGCTTTCAAATACATATTTAAACCATAAAATAAGCCATTTCAATTTCAATATATTTTAAAGCTTCAAATATTCAACATTTCAAACTAAATTTGATAATTTCATATATATCTTAATTTAACTTCATTATTATTTAGTTTTGAAATATTCACTTAATAAATACAATACCATTTAAATAAAACCTCAAATTACAATAAACTAAATATTTCCTTCAATTTATTTAAACTTGTAATATTCATTTAAATCGCTTTTAATCAAAATCAAGTTATAAAATCATATCTTTAAAATCTCGAATTTAATAATTTCAAGCCAAACTTATTTATGTATAATACATAATTATAATTTCAAATCAATTTCAAATTATCCTTCCAACCTCAATTTATTAAAATCTATTATAAACTCTATATTTGAAAATATAAATTTTCAATAAATACTTAAACAATATTAAACATTAATCTATTTATATATTTTAAAAATAGAAAAATCATAAATAAATTATTAAAAATTATAATTTAAAAACTAACTTATAACTATGCAATTTTTTTTCAAAACATATGATTTTAGAAAATCTAAATTTTTAACTTTATAAATACATTTATATATAATATCTTAAAATCAGTATTTAATAAACCATATACTTCTTTCCCAAAACCATGGAAATCATTTTCAAAATATTTATATATAGACCAACGGTGTTTGTATAAAATTTTCTATCCTATGGTCAAGTGATACGGATATTTATCATTTCAATCCGCAATTTAAATATATACGGGTATATATCTTTTCAACACGCAATCCCAAATTCAATAAAATGAAAATCGCTTGGGTTTATCATTTCAACCCATAACGATTTTCTCCTATTCTACAGATCGTTCGGGTATGTATCATTTCAACCCATAGGGAATTCTATACTAACAGGGAACTTGCAGAGTGATAACAAATATGATAATATTATAACAGGCATATATCATCAATATAAATAATAGATAATGGTGTCAGATGTCACAGGTGAACAGATACAAATAATAGCATATATACAGTAATGTAAATAACTCACAGCAACATATTTCAATTGTCGTTCCAATTGAAATCAAACTTAATAAATAGAAGAACGTAAATCGTGAGTGATTGCTCACCTGTAACATCCCGCCTTTTTGTACACTTAAGCAGACACGCATGCCGACTTAAACCATATAGAAGGGCGGATTGTTATGGGGTAAATAAGAAAAAGTGGAGAAATAAAAGAACAAAATAGAACCTTGCAGCGGAACGATAAAATATAATAATCAAATTAAAGTTCATGAAGCTGTTTTACAAAAATATTTGATTATACTTATACAATACATATCAGAGTTACAAATACCAGAGAACAATAATTAATGCAACCGAATACAATAGTGTAGTGGAATAAAATAAATAGTAGTAATAAAATCTTCGTCTTCGTCCTCCAGAAATAGGGCCTTCAAATCCTGAAATGCTCAAGCTGACCCGAGCGAATTGAAAAGACAAAACACTCGAGTCAGAACTAAAAGATCTTATGTAAGTTAAATCAACAGAATAAGTATGAGTGTAAACGGCATCAAAGATGTTTACGGGTTTGGACATCTCCTATCCAATGTCTAACGTGAGTGCAGTAACTTAAGAAATGTTCGGGATTCACATCTCTTAAGGATCCATTAAACTATTTACTATGTAGTAATATACGCTATTATAATAGTGTCTATAGTGAAATAAACTTACTTTTAAATAGCGTTAAGGGGTTACCCATATATCCCTTACCACATAATAGTCCCAGTAGTCCATCCAGTATCATAGTTCCTCCTGATCGGGAAGCCACCAGAGGATACCACACGGGCTACGGGAGAAAACCAAACTCGTACAAGGCGCGATAGGGTAGGTGACACGGCACAACTAGGCAATGCCAGGGTAGATATACCAATTACGCTTCCGGGCCGGCGGAAACGTGTAGTAGCTAATACCGCCCACCTCGAACTACACCCCCAAATCAAAATCAAAGTGGCCACCGAATCAATCCAAAAGTCAGAGTATAATAACGAAGGGTCGCGTCCGATAAAAGGTGCTACCTTCTTAGCCCGTCAATCGCTCTTGTTTTAGCCACCTTATGCCAACTCATGGGAGTCGGGTCTACGTATATACCTCAAAGGAAACACCGCCACCATCCTACTTTATTCTGGAATCTCCTTCGCGTACACGGTTGTCAAAGTGGTTTTCGGTATCGATAGAGAGTCGAATATCTGATCCCGGTCTCTTTGCCAACCAATCATTATTATAACACCGTGGTCATTCCAAAATAGTATATACTTTAAAAACCAAAATATCATTGCCATTTCAAACCATATCCTTTATTTCAAAATAATATATACTTCAAAACCCAATTCAATAATATATCATTTTCATTTCAAAAACAATTCAATAATGTATCATTTAAATACAACCCAATTTCCAATCCCTAAATCTTTCTTTAATTTAGATAAACTTGAAATATTCTTTTAAATCATCTTAAACCCAAACCACATTATGAAGTCATATTCTAAATCTTCAATTCCTATAGGTTTCAAATCAATATATTTAAAATAATTCTTTAAATAAATTAAATTTCAAATAAATTCATATCTAAAACCATAATACTTTCAAAGTTATAACAACTCCAAAACCAAACACTTTGAAACCATAATACTTTAATTTAGATAGAACATTTCAAATTTGATATATATCAGGTCTTTAAATATTCCATGATTTCCAAATCAAATCTGATAATCTCATATATATCTTAACTCAATTTTCTATTATTTAGTTTAGAAATATTTATTTAATATATTCAATATCATTTAAATAAAGCTCCAACTTGAAATATTTGTTAATCACCTTAAACACTCATCAAGTTATAAAATCGTGCCCTTTAGAATCTCAAATTTAATAAGTTCCAGATTGCTTTAATTAAATAACATTCTTAATTAAACTATATTTTAAAATTGACTTCAAATCCATCTTCTCAACCTTAATTTATCAATATCATTATAAACTCTATATATATTAAAATATAATTTAAATAAGTACTTAACCCTATTTTATCTTAATAAAATCAAACTTTATTATTAAAGTTGTGACGACCCAGAATTTTGGATATTTGAAATTGGAATATTTAACTAATTTAAATATTTAGAAGTTAATTTTTAACTTTAATTTCAAATATCACTGTTTATTGGATAATTAAATTATTTGAATTAATAATTAAAAATGGAGAAAATACTGAATCAAGAGTTTCAAGCTTGTTAAAAATATTTTAAAGGCTTAGAAAATTCATATTAATGATGCTGAAGAAAATAGAACTTTTAAAACTAAAATTAAAAGTGATTTGTCCAGTTTTGAAAATATATCGTTTAAAATGATATTTAAAAATAGCCTTCCGAGGCACAGTCTCGGAATTCGACGAAACCTGTTCCATTGGATCCGTAATATTGTATTATTATCGGATTTCAATTTTCGTAACATTTAGAGTTGTTGTGTGAGCGTACGATATACAAACGCGCTGAAATTTATATTGGAAATTCAATATAATAACTGGGTCCAAAAAGCTATCTTCTACATACGATCGAATTAGGACTCGAAACTTTTTCCATTGCATTCAGAATAGGGGTATAACATTACGAATGCCTAACGGCATGCCTTGATAGGAGGTCGAGATTTTTGGCTTCGTTTTCGAGTCGATTCGAATTTAAATTTAAATAAAATTTATACATTGTTTAACCAGTCAAATAAATTTCATGTCAGTGCTTTTAGCTTTCTACTCGAATCACTGTAGCCCTCATCTTTCACGTTACCGTTCATTTCTTTCACTTCATTTCAATCGTAGTCAACACGAGAAAAATATATATAATAACGAACGAAGTCTTCCTCTTTACGGTTCCATTGCAAAAATCGAAACATCCCATCTTCCTTTCTCTGTGGAAATGGAATCCACTGCAAAATCAAAATAAAAAAAGGGGAATGAACAAATTGAATTCGTTCGAAAGCAAGCTTCGCAGGCTGGGTGGGCGTGGCATCTCTTCGTAGCCTCCTAGTTGAGTGTCGAGGAAGTCGAGAGGGGGGGTTAGCGTTGGCGTGGCGAAGTCACGAAGTCAAGGCGAGGAAGTGGTTCTATTCGAACTGGTTTGGGAGTTCGCGAGGCCGGGGTTGGTGGCGAGGGGCCGCCGCGAGTGGGGGAAGCGAGGTCTCGTTTCTCATGACAAAATGGAGGGGCTCGAATCCTCGATTCGAGTATAGCAGGGCAACTGCGATGCTCGTAGGGGAACCGATGGTTGCTGGACTCGGCGTCAAGGCGGTGCCATGGAGGGTCGAGGCGTGGTAGTCGCGTGGTCCTTCTCTTCGCGGCGTTGAAGAAGCTCCTTTCGACTCGAGTGATGGGAAGTGCTTGGCTTGCGTAGTGAGGTATATTAACATTGATTTTTAAAATGTTGATTTCAAAAACAGTAAAGTTAAATATATATGTACATATAGGATTCAGAGAAATTCATTTCAACTGTAAACTGTTTAATTCAATATGTATAGATAAACAGAAAATGTATATATATATATATATAAGATGTGAGGAAAATATATATATTGGGAATTAAATGTTGAAGGATATAGGAATTTTAAATGCTGGAAAAATCTATATAAATTAGATTTTATGAGATGTATATGAATTATTTTTATAATAGTATATGTATATATATGGTTTCAAATGGAAAATACATATATACATTTTAAATTTACTAGTTGGTTTAAATTAATCTATTTAATTATTCTAAGAAACAAAAAAAGGAATTTTTGGTTTAAAATTAAATTAATAAAATCATTGGTTAATTAAATTTATCTAATAGGAATTTACTTGTTCGATTGGTTCGAATATTAATAAATTATATAATGTATATACAAGGTTTAAACTCAAGGAAACAAGCCAGTTTGGAATGGATTGCAAATAAAAAGCAAAGGTGAGTTAATCTCACTCATCTGGGTTATTTAAATTTAAATAATTAGTTGAATGTTTGAATTGGTTTGATGTGCTATATTATATATAGTAGTATATATAGTATATATTGGAGTTGTTGACATTCCCGCATTATATAGCGGATGAGACCCTATGCGCCGCATAATAGCAGATGATATTATATAAAACCCATATTCCGTGGTATTCCAAATCAAAGTGGAATTGGTATTGTGCTAACGTCTATGGATGCAAGAAAACAGGTTGGAGGGATCCAACTGGATTCCTCAAAATTATTTAGATTATTTGATATTCTGTGCTATGAATATTGATATCCTGTGATGATTTTATTGATGATTAAAATATTGGAAGATATAGTTGGATTGAATATCTAAGTATAATGAGTTATTAAATTCTATAGAATTGGATTTTTGAAAAGAAATAAAAGAGTAAATTTTAAGTAAAATAATTCAAGTGAATTGGAATAAATTTAATAATGACTTGAAAAGAAAAGAAAATATAAAAGCGATTCGGAATTTTAACAAATATGGAATAAGGGAATTTTGAATTAACAAGGGAAATATAAACTTTAAAACTAAAGTGATATTAAATTTAAAGAATAAAGAATTTATTTTTGAATTTAAGGATTATATTTAATTAAAGGATAAATAAGGAGTTTTGGAAATTTGAAATTGGTATTTTCAGTTAAAAGGGGTTTTAACTCATAATAAAGAAATAAATCTAAAAGTTTATATATTTTGAAATAAATGAAGTAAGTTCAGAAAATTATTTCAAGAGAAGTGAGTTGGAAATCAATTATAAATTGATTAAAGAATTTGGAATTGAAATTTTAAAGAGAAGTGAGATTTTGGAATTTATAAACTGGGTTTATAAAGTAAAATAAAATATCAGTGGATATTTGAAAATATATATTCAAGGTGGGAATTTATAAAGGGATATGAATTGGTTTAAAAATAAATGTTGATTTATTTTTAAAAGATGTGAAGAGAAGTGTATTTCCTTGGATAGCCAAGTACGTTTTCAAAGCAATTTTAAATATAAGTTCAAAGTTCTAATTGTGTTTTAAAAAGCATGTTTTAGAAAATTGATTATTTGTAAATGTTAAATCCCAAAGTAAGATTTTCAAAACCTATTATTGTAATAATTATATAAAAGTGACTTAGTATTATGTTAAAAAGAGAAATTTAGTTTATATTTATAAAGTGGCTTTATTTTAAATATTCTTAAAGTATATATTTTAATAAAGTATTAAAAGTAGTTTTAAATTTCAATGTTATAAAGTATATTTAAAATAAAGTGTTTTTAAATTATTTTAAAATCTAAAAGTATTTTGTACTTGGTGATTCAGTGGAAATAAATATTTGGGAAATGCATTCCATGAAAGGAAACTGTTTTGGAATTATTTCAAAGTGGTTTGAAAATAGAAATATGTCTTGTGTAGGTATTTTTGAGGTGAATAAATAATTTGGGAAATCATTTATGATTGATGGATGTTTGTGAATGTTAATTGATAGTTAAATCACCGACTATTAATATTGGCCAATGCGCTGATCCTTTCGAAGAGACCGGGATCGGGATTTATTTTCCGAAAACCACTTCGATCCGGTATGTACGTTTTCATGGGTAAACGATTTCGGAGTCGAAGATGGAGCAGTGAAGTGCAAGGCTAGTCGCTACTAATCCTGAGGATATTTCCAAAATGGATGTAGTAGGAGTAGTGCCTTTGGTTCCGTTTGAACCCGGAACAGACTTGTATGCATGAATGCTTTCGGAACATCGTCAGCGGACGATGGGCATTCTAAGGGATATGTTCTATAAAGGTAGCGCTTAGCCTCGAGCCTCATCAACTGGGAATAACTGAAAATTAGGGGTTATGCAGCAAGGCTTCGTGGGTAGCCCCCACTTGAGAGTAAGGTCATCCCTGTCTAGATGTCCCTTTTTATTCGGCTTAGTGGTGCGGTTGCTGATCCCAACCGTGGGGTGATCTTATTCGGAATTATCCAGTAAGGGATGGTTCTGGCCTTGTGTTGCAGGGGAGTGGGCGTACTCCTCGGTACTGTGATCTAGGCCACGTACTGTGACAGCAGGTGGTACCCCAGTGCCTAGTCGTCGTTGGAAATCCATTCTCCCTACGTGCCTTTACGAGTTTTGTTTGTATACCTATTAGTTGGAATTTAATCATGTAACAATTTCAGCTATTTGAATAAGTATTTGTATATAGACACTACTATAATATCAGAGGATTTTAATATGAAAAAATGTTTTAGCTTTCGTAAGGGAAAAACCCGACATGTTTATTTGTGGCGTGGTCTTACGAGATGCTTTTGTTTTCAAAGGATTTTTGAAACTTTAATATTAAATTTGAGTGTGATTTTCTCACGCTGGTATTCCAGACTGACTTGGGTGTTGTTTTTATGATTCTCGGGTCAGACTGAGATAAACAGGTTCAGGTTATGTTGTGGGGCTCAGGAGACGAGCTGGATGGAGATACGTACTCCCGTACTTGTTTATATATATATTCCGTTGTGTTGAATTATGTACTCTGTTGTATTGAGGACAGGATATGATTATTATCCAGTTGTATGTTATCTGTACTCTGATGTATACTCGGATGATGTATGGTATAAAACAGATATAGTTTTAATTTGTGTAAAGATCTGTTAGTATATATTATATTTTATTCCGCTGCGATGGTTAGATTCTGATGTTGTTTCTTCTCCTTCTTCTACCTCTTTCTTCTTCAACCCAAATGGTTCGTATTTCCGTTCTTCTTGAGTTCATTAATGGAGATTAATGTAAATTCAAGGGGTACGGAATTGCGGGCTGTTATAGTGGTATTAGAGCTAAAAGGTTAAGCGAGAACCTTGGCTCTGGTGGGATTACTCATTGAAATAGAGACTGTAGTACTCTAGAAATGAGTTGAGTGTATTAATAGATATGAGCGCGTATTTGTTAGTGAATATAAAATGGTTTTATATTGTGTTGGTTGATTTATTGAGTGGCATATGAACCTTCGTCGGCACAGTCTGGAAAACTATATCGAAGGGGTTTCTAAACACTTGAATAGAACAATTCGACACAATATTGTTTTCGAAACGGGTAAATGAAATAATTTTACCCAAAAATGTATTTTGATATAAAAGAAATATTTTCTTAAATTTTTATATAGTTTGGATGCTTGGATGATAATATTCTAACAAATAAAATTATAAAAAAAATAAAATATAATAAGATTATAAAATTGGAATGATTTGTATAACCAATGGAAATTTGTATAAGCATAAATCATAAAATGAATTATAGTTAAAATTTGATTTAATCAAATTGGTAAATTTAAATCCCGGAGATTTTGGAAGTGTTTTGAAGACAAATAATAGTATTATTATTTTGGGAAGTATTTCAGAAAGGAAATTGTTTCAAATAAATTTTAGAAGGGATATAGCAATGAATTCACTTCGGTCGTTGGAAAATAATTCTGAGGATGACGGCCGCATCTTCAGAATTTATTTTCGAACTTCTGAGTGACGGATTGCTGCCAAATTGATTTATTCAGGAAAATTAGTTTTGTTTTTGAAATTTCAAAGGAAATTTGTTGGGAATAAAGCCAGGATTGGTTTAAAAATCTGAGAAGTGTGATTTTGAGGAATTGATGATTTCGAAATGATTTAAAACCAAAAGCTGGGTGTTTAAAAATCCTGTAAATCCTTATTTAAATAATTTAGAGATTATCAGGAGAATAGTATGAGGCTAGACTAAACTAAAGTTAAGTTAAATAAAATTGAATTGAATTGAATTGAAATTCAGTGAGTATGAATAAATTAAAATGGCATTGTTATGAATAGAATAAATTCAATAATAGATTGAGAATGAAATTAAATTAGAACTTGAATGTAATGGAAAGTGAATATGTTAAAATGGAATGGAATTAATATAATTTGAATTGGAATCAATTTGAATAGTTATAAAATGAAGTGATTGTTTAAGTGAATGGATACCGACCAATTTGCATAGAAAATTAGTCGTTCGACGAGGACAGAACAAAATAAAAATTCTATGAATTGATGAAAGTAAACAAACTTGATTTTTGAATCAATTTAAGTGAACATAAGTTCGTTTCATTTGAAAAGGATTTATATGCAAGCAAATGAGTTGTAAATCACTAAAATGGTTTTAAATGAGAATAGTTTGGTTAATAAAATGAAATGCAAGTGAATGAATTGGAATTAATATAAATTGAGTTTGAATCAATTTAAATTTGGTTATAAGCTTAAGAAATTGTTCATTTGAAATGAATATTATCGTATAGCATCGAATATGAGCTCGTAGGAAATAAAAATAGATAGAATACATGCATGAGAGTTTTAAATCACTTAGAATTGAATAAAATGGTTTGAGAATTGGTTGTAAGCAATTGAAATTAAGGTTGGGACCTTATAAATTGCTCGTGGGAATTTGTTTACGTGCATTGCTTACAAAATTTATGTGTTAGCTATTTTAAAATAATTGAAATGCAAATAAATTGCATATATTTAGTACTGACATGTTGTAATTGAGTTAGTACAGGTTCAGGGAAGCCGGTTGGCTGAATTTGATTGCGCAATATGCTAGATAATAACCGCTTTTCTTAAAAATGCCAAATAAGGTACGCCTACGCAATAAAAATAGGAAATATGAACTGTTTTTGCTTTTTCCGACCGTGTGGGTCGATGTATATATATTTATCTCTTTTGTCAAATAGCAAAAGCTCCTCCGTACAAAGGGGACTCTACCAAAATTTTCCGAAAATTTTGGGAGTTAGAATTTTTTTAAAATTTTTGGAAATTTTCACTAACAACAAATGGTTTAAAAATTGGAATTTGTGATAATGGTAAATAAAATTCAATATTCAAAGTTAAAGATAAATTGAAGCCAAGTAAAATTGGAAATGAAAATCTGAATGCAATTCGAGAGAGAGTATTTAGATTTGAAAATAACTAACAAATTGAAGCAAACTGAATCTATATGGAATTGGAATCCAAATTGATTAAATGAAGACAAAAACCAAGTGGTATAGTGAAAGTAATAATATACTGACCAGAAGCAGCTGCTGCACGGGGTCTAGAAGGCGAGTCTGGGTTGCCGGAGTAGGCAAGGCTGTGGTCGGGGAAGCCGTGGTCAGGGGCAGGTGGCGATAGGAGGAGGAGCTGACTTGGGGACACGTGTGAGTTGCACTTGCTTGCAGCAATGATTAAAGAGAAACGAAATATGTATAAATATTTGAATTCTTTTAAGACAGAGGAGAAGAGAATGAGCACAGAACAGTAGAGGTAACAGAGATGAAAAATGAAAGTGGGAATGAACCGGATGTAAAGTGAAATAGTGGGATAACCAAAAGACAATAGTTAAATTCGGGGGATTTTAAAAGCCAATGGCTATTGGTTCACACGGGTGAAAAATGAAAAGTCACAGAAAACCAAAGGTTAAAATTTTGAGTACCGATACGACTATCTGATATGCTGATTTCGCCGAATATTGGGTATCAAAATGCAGAAATGAATATACCATAAAGATCAGCATGACGAGATGATCAAAACGGGATACATATATTAGTTGTATGATCATTCTATCAAAAGTTGTTAGTCGGTACCGAAAATGCTACTAATTTGTCGAAAATAAGATAAACGGAGCAATAGAAGTCAACATTGATGAAACGAAGGATGACGTCACACTCAGAAGATGATTTACAAATTTTCTATACAAAAATATTCAGGTTTAGAGAACATTTTATTACCATCAATTTTTAACTGATATAAATTGAAATAAAATTACACTAGAAAATAAACTTTCATATTTTCTGATGGAAATTTACCAGTTGCTATGTTTAAACAGACGTATTTCAAATATTAAATTTTTATTTTCAAATTTTATTAGTTAAGTTCACAAAAATTCCAATTAAATTACGTTATTAAATCGTTAAAATTTACGGGTCGTTACAGCGATTTTCATTGATTTTGAATTTCGAGACTGCGGGTTGAACTGATATATTACCCGTAAATATTTAAATTGCGGATTGAAATGATAAATATCTGTATCACTTGACCATAGAATAGAAAATTATATACGAACACCGTTAGTCTATTTTTAAAATGATTTCCAGAGTTTGAAAGAGAATATATGGATTTTAGTAAATACTTATTTTTAAATTTATTTTAAAATAGGTGTATGATTTAGAATTTTGAAATTATATGATTTGAAAATTTAAATTTATAAGTTAGTTTTGAAAATATAATTTTTAAGATTTTTCCTATAAGTTTATTATTTAAAAAATATATAAAATAAGATTTAATACAAAATACATTTAATAATAAGATTTAATTTAATAAAATTTAATTTAATTGGTTTATAATATGTTTTAGAGTTTATTTAAATTTATATTATTATTTTAAAAACGGATTTTCAATAACTTTAATAATATTAGGAAGATAAATTAATGTTAACTTGGAATTTACATTGGTTAATAATTGAATTTAAATAAGAATTGATGTAACTTATTGATTTTGAGATTTTGAAAATAAAATTTATAACTTTATTTGATAAAAAGTGATTAAATGAATATTCTCAACTTTAAATAAAATTGAGACTGAATATTTAATACTGATCTAAATCTATATATTGAGATTTTAATAAATTGTTATTAAAATGATTAAGTGAATACTTTCCAATGTGAATAATATTAAAGTTAAAATGTTAAAATATAAATGAAATTTATATTGTAAATGTTTGAATATTTAAACTTGAATCTTATTGGAATTGAAGTGATAGCCCAAACTTGGATTTGAAATCGATATAAATTGAATCGTCGACCTTTAAATTGAAATGGTTAACTGGAATTGATTTAAATTGAATTTGGAATTTAAGATGATTCAAATCGACTTGCGAAATTGAAGAAACAAATTTTATTATATAAAGCATTTTTAATATATAAAGTATTTCAATTTATAACTATTTTAATATATATACTAATTTCAATATCTAAACTGTTTAAATTGGAAGTGTTATGATCTTAAAAGTGTTATGATTTCAAAAGTGTTAGGATCTTAAAAGTGTTATGATTTCCAAAGTTTTATGATTTCGAAAGAGCTATGATTTCGAAAGAGTTATGATTTAGTAAGTGTTATAATTTTTAACATGTTACGATTCTATAAATGAATATTATTTAAAGTGAATAATTATTTCGAAAGTGATATGGTTTTGAAATGAATATGATATTTTGATATGAAGTATGAACTATTTAAAATGAAATGACCACGGTGTGAAATAAGCGTTTGGTTGTTAAAAAGACCGGGATCGTATATTGGCATACTCTCTGCCAATACCGAAAACCACTTTAACAACTATGTACGTGGTGGAGATTCCAGAACGAAGTAGGATGGTTTGACGGCGGTTCTATATGGTATTTACATTGCCTTGACTCCCGTGAGTCAGATTGATGTGGATAAAATAGGAGCCATGCCGGGCCAAGTGAGGTCATTCCTCCGATCGAACACATGTCTTCGAAACCATGTCTATTGCTTTTGTGGTTTTATTTGGTGTGCACACCTTTGATTTGGGAGTGTGTCTCAAGGTGGGCGGTACTTGCTGATATGCGTTACCACCAGTCCTGATCCGCAAATGGTATATCTACACTGGCATCACCTCGCGTGCCTTGTCACATGCCCTATCGCGCCTTCTATGAGTTTGTTTTGTGTCGTACCTATGGAGTGCTCCCTTGTAGCCCACCTGCTGGCGGAGTTTACAGTATCTGTATAGACTACGGCATTATATAAAAATGTGTTAAGAGGGATATGGATAACGCCTTAATGCTATTTTAATACTTTACTTTACTATAGACATATTATAATAGTGTATATTCCTACATAGTAGATAGTTCCACGGATCCTTAGAGGATGGAAATCCCAACTATCCTTTAACTTACTTGTATTTCAGTGACATTTCACTTTAGTTAAATTTACTGATATAAGAATGTTAATCATGGCTCGAGTGTTTCGTGTTTTGCTTTATGCTCGGGTCAGACTGAGTGTCATAGCATTTGAGACTCACCTTTGGAGATTGGAGTTTTGTTTGAAGATCTATCCATCCAGCTTTCAGTTATTTCAGTTTATTCCAGTCATTTATGTTCAGACTCGTCGGTTGCTTATGTATTTGAGATTCATTTGTATTTAAGATTCTGTTGTATTTTGTTTCAGACTCTGATGTTTTATAGTAGCTTCATCAACTACTATTTACATGTTCCGCTGCTTATTGTTGTAATACTCTGTGTCTGTGATTGATTTATTTACTGTATATGTTGAGTTTTGCCATATATAAATTAACAATATGCTGTTTTGAGCAATTCAAGTCTGACATGTGTGGATGCGAATGGTTTAAAACACCAGGTCGTTACAAGTGGTATCAGAGCTCTGGTTTAGGCAAAATTTAGCATATGGAGAAAAATAATTATTTACAGAATCACCATCGTTCGAGCTTGAATTTCTTCCTCTTTGATTCGGATTTCTTTCGAACATTGGAACCCTACCTTGTTCTGAAATCCATTCTTGTCCCTTCATGTTCATGTTCTTCTAGATACTGGAGCATCCCCATAGCTCTACTTCTGTTGAACTTTGTAATAAATTGATATCATCTTGTCACCTCAATTGACTATTTTATGCGTAGCTGTGACTAATCCCATCAGCGGTTCTGCCAATTCTAGTATGATTTGAAAAGGGGTGAAACTCCTTTACAACAGGCGTCGATTCACCGGAGGCTTCTATATCCACGGTTTCGATGCTGTTATTTCTTGCAAAGCCCGAATCGTCTCTTAGTGGACAACCCGGGTAATTCTCTTCTTATTGAATGTTGAATGCCTTCAGTTAGGCAGGCAGTTCTACCTTTCGTTTAATACTCAGCTTAGTGATCTTGACTACACCTTGATAATCAGGGAATATCCTGATATTTGGTGAAGTCACATGTCTCCCATTTAAGCGGGAACTGAATTTCCTCATCGATCTTATTCCAGGAATCTCGGTTCACCCGGTTAAGTTCGCCACGATAAAAATAAGTCTATCCATCTTCCTCTTTTGTAATTTAATTACCTTACCTTCTTTTCGAGCCTATCTTCTTAATAGAATTTTCTTTGATTTGGGTCTTTCTAAATTTGAATCTATATCCTTGTTCTAGAATCCATTCTTGAATCGTCCTGTGAGGAAGTGTGTTTTGTAATTTATTTAAAATGTTTTATATTGTGTTGTTTGAGTTGTTAAGTTAATTTTGGGTTTCGATCGATTCATCTGGCTAACGCTATCGATATGAATCCAAAAACACTTGAACAAAGCAAACTGACATAATATTGTTTTCGAAATTGATAAATGAAATAAACTTTGTATGGTTATATTATATATATATATAATTTTCTAAAATTAAATGGTTTTAAGAATTGGTTTTAGAAAAGATAATACTAGATTATCATTTAATGTTTGTAATCATTCCCTAAACCATTAATTTTGGTGTATGTTATAGGACGATGGAATTTATAACATGGTTTATAGATTTGATTTGTAAATAAATGAATTTAAATTAAAGAATTTAAGAATTAAATTTCTGGTGGTTTTCAAATTCTGGTTTTCAAAGTTTTGAAAATATATTATTTGGAAGTATTTACAAGTGGAAATTGTTTCCCAGGAATTTTAAAAGAAGTAAGTCAGAACTCTCCTATTTTGTCGTTGGAAAATAATTTCGGTGATCACTGCAGCATCATCGACATTCATTTTTGAGTCTCAAAATGGAGAGGCCACTTAGTAGCTTTGCTACACTCTTCCTTTGAAAAAGGGATTTGATTTAATTTCTCAAGTATGATTTGAATTATAAATATATATATATATATGTATGTTTGTATTTATTTTAAATTTGTTTAAAGTGAAACCGGAAAAATAAATTTAAATTTATGTTAAGTGATAGTTTCAATGATTGAAATAAAGTAAATTTTTGAATAATTGATGTGTTTAAAATGAGAAATAGAATTTAAATAACTTAAATAGTTGAAATGAGATAAAAAATTATTTGTATAATAATCAATTGCATTCTATAATATATATAACTTACCTGAATTATTCAAAAAGTTAAAATGTTTATGTGAATAAAATTAAAAGGTTATACAAGAGAAATTTAAATAATAAAAATGTTCAAACTAAAAAAATTGTCTAATAGAAATATTGTAAATAGAAGAAAATTTGTGTAGTATTTAATTAGATTCGAAACATGAATAAAGCTTACCTAGAAAAGGGTTTGAATGTAATTGAATAACATACAATAATAAATAAGATGTCCAAAATGAATTTTGTTAGGAAATTTTTGAAAAAAAAATTAGGGGATTATAATAAATGTTATACACTTAATCAATATTGCGAGATATGTCACTGAAATAAATTGAATAATAATAGTGAAAGGCTATCTAAATAAATAAATATGAACTTAAGAATAGTTGAAATTGAACCTTTAGTGGAATCAACTCAACTAAAGATAAATAGATTTAATAAATGAGTTAAATCAAATAAATTTTGTTTTGAATGAAATTTTTTGTAATAAATGTTAATAAATTGAAATATTGATTGAAATACATTAAACTGAACCATTAAAATTTGATTATAATGAATAGTTATTGATTTAATAAAATGGATTGAAACCAAATTAGTTGAATATAAACCAATTGAAAAATAAATGTAATTTATATGGTTTTGGAATTAATTGTGTGATCTAGTATTTTATATTTCAAATCTATTTTTTTTCTTTTGGTGGTTTCTATTCTCCTATCGCGTTTCTTTTCGGGGACGAAAAGTTTTGAGTGGGGGAGAGTGTAACAACCTGGAAATTTTAACGGTTTTTTTTAACGTAATTAACTAGAATTTTGCTTGAAAATAAACAATTGAATTTGGAAATAAAAATTTGATATTTGGTATGCGTCTATTTAAACGTAGCAAATGTCAGATTTTCAACAGATAAAATGGAACTTAGTTTTGTTGTGTAATATCAATTTAAATTTAAATCAATTAAAATTGATGGAAATTTAATGTTTCTGAAATCTGAATATTTTTATATAATAAAAAGGTAAACTATTTTCTGAGTGAGACGTCATAATTCGTTTCGTCAAATTTGGATTTCTCTAGCCCTGATTATCTTATTTTCGGCATTTTAGCAGCGTTTCCGGTATCAGATATCGACTTTTGATAGGATGATCGTATCACCGATATCTATCTACCGTTCTGTTCATCTCATCATGCCGATCTCCGCAGTATATTTGTTTGTGTGTTTCGGAGTCCGGTACACGATGAAATATACGAAAACGGTAACCGTATCGGTACCCGTTTTGAACCCATTTGTAACGAACAGGGGATTTTCGACTTTCGAAAATCGACATCAATACGTTCACTGTATTACATGCCGAACAATCGAATGCTGGAAATACCAGATCGTTAGGGTTAAAGAAGAAAGAGGTAGAAGAAGAGAAAACAAAACAACATCAGAATCTCACATACGCAGTGGAATAAAATATAATAGATAATAACTGATCTTTACAGAAAGAAACTATATCTGTTTATATACATCATCAGAATACAACATCAGAGTACAATACAATCAACATCAAAATTCAGGACAGTTATAATAACTTGTTCTCACAAGATGACTATACCACTTATGATACACAGTGGAATACAACAAATATGAGTGACACGTCTCGCCATCCAGCTCGTCTCCTAAGCTCCACAGCATCCTATCCTGTATCTGTAATACTCGGTCTGACCCAAGCATTATAATAAAATAACACCCGAGTCAGTCTGGAAAACCAGCGTGAGAAAACACACTCAATTGGATTATTAAAGTTTTCAAAACCCTTTGAAATCAAAAGCATCTCGTAAGACCACGCCACAAATAAACATGTCGGGTTTTTACCTTACGATAGCCAAAACACTTTTTATCAAATCTGTCTGATATTATAATAGTGTCTACAAATACTTACTCAAATAGCTGAAATTGTTACATGATTAAATTCCAGCATACTAGCCACAAAGTGGGTTCTACAAACAAAAACCGTAAAGGCACGTAGGGAGAATGGATTTCCAACTAATGACTAGGCACTGGGGTACCACCTGTCATAGTACGTGGCCTAGATCAACGTACAGAGGATCACTCCCAATCCCCTGCAACACAAGACCGGGACTACCCCTTATTGGATAATCCTGAGTATGATCACCCCGCGGTTGGGATCAGCAACCGCACCACTAAGCCGAAATAAAAGGGACATCTAGACAGGGATGACCTCACCCTAATGGGTGCTACCCACATAGCCTTGCTGCATAACCCCTGATTTTCAGTCATTCCTGGTTGATGAGGCTCGAGGCTAAGCGTTACCTTTATAGAACATTTCACTTAGAATGCTCATCGTCCACCTGATGATGTTCTGAAAGCATTCATCCATACAAGTCCGTCCCGGGTTCGAACGGAACCAAAGGCAATATTCCTACTACATCCATTTTGGAATCATCCTCAGGATTAGTAGCGACTAGCCCTTGCACTTCACTGCTCCATCTTCAATTCCAAACTCGTTTTCCCCACGAAAACGTACAAACCGGATCGAAGTGGTTTTCGGAAAATAAATCCCGATCCCGGTCTCTTCGAAACGATCAGCGCATTGGCCAATATTGATAGTCGGTTATTTAACTATCAAATAACATTCACAACAACCATCAAAGATAAATAATTCTCCAAATTATTTATTGACCTCAAAATATCTTCTCAAGATATATTTCCACTTTCAAACCTTTTTGAAAACAGTTTTCAAACCACACTCTTCTCATGGAATAAATTCCCAAATATTTTCTATTTCCACTGAAATCACCAAGTACAATAATTTAAAACACTATATTATGAAATATGCTTTAAACATTTAAATTAAAAACTACTTTAATACTTTATTCAAAGATATATGCTTAAAGAATATTTAAATTAAAGCTACTTATAAAATATAACACTAAATTTTATCCTTTCTAAAACAAAATACTACGTCACTTTTAATAATTACTACTATAATAAATGTAAGAGTCCAAAAACTCAGCCTTCGAAAATCGGCACCCGTACTTCACTTGTACTCAAATGTCGTAGATTAAAACGTCGAATCTGGCTCCCCGGAGCTTATAACACAGTAAGTATAACGACACAGTGGAATAAAGAAATCAATGATATCATATACAACTCCAATGAATACAATATCCAGAATGATATACAACAGTGATATCAATAATACATAGCAATATCAGAGATATGATACAATGCTACAGCGGAAATAACAACAATGGAAGAGATCACTCCAAATGATCTACAGAAGAGAATGACTCCAACAACTCCAACATCAGCTCGAACCACCATCACATTGCACTAAGCTAAGCAAGTGCAGTCCATTCGAGAACTCCGAACACTGAACTAGCTCCAGATAATCTATTAAACCTGACTATCTGAAAAACCCAACTCTAGACTACCCGTGTGGAAAATTGTGGGCACCCAGAGTTTAGGAAGGGAACAATAAACTCCAAGTCAGTCATGGGACTGGTGTGAGTAACAAAAACAGTTTTATCTTTAAAACAAACAACAAAAGAATTTTAAACATTGAAATCCACAATGCTTTTGGAAAATGAAACTACCATAATACCTCCCGCCACACACACAATGCAAACGCAGAATTGGAGGAGATTTCTTCTTATGATAGTCAAACATTCTTACTATGCAAAATCATAGGATTTTATTATTAGTGCATAGTGGAAAACATTTCGAAAGTATAATATTAGTCTTAGCCAACATAGACATTTCGAACTATGCCTACTATAGCTACCATCTAAACAGTGGTGACCACCATAAGTAAATGGCAGGTTCTACAACTAAAACCGTACATGGTTCGTATTGGAAATTAGATTTCCAACAAATGGTCAGGCTAAGGAACTTCCTACTGCCACATGGGTACGCCTCTGGATGGACGTCCCGAGAACCTAACCGGATCTCTGCCAACATAAGGTCGGGTTACCTCTTACATTAGGTAACTACTACACGAATATGCCACCCCCTGATCCTTTAGGACCTTTATCCGAGGTACCTCGATCACAAAGCAACAATCACATAGAGTAAATGAGATTGGAGCAACCACATAGGTTAAATATTAGGGCTCCATACCTGATACCACCCTTTTCCAGAAGGAAATGTCATACCCTAAAGGGAGAGACCCTCATAACCTTACCGCATCATTCCTGTTTCGACCATTTCCGGGTTGTGAGATCCTGATGCGGTCTCGTCCACAAAGCTACGCTTTTTCACAAAGCCATGCTTTGATCAACAAATGATCAACAGATGACCATCAACACACAGCAACACTCAGCATGGCACACTACCAAATTGGGAGTATATCACTAATAACCTTCAACTACATAACCTCTGAGCTCGTACGTCTCAGAGAAGGGTGTTAAGCTAAGAGAATAAATTCTCCGCCACCAAAGCAGAAATGTATTTGAAAGAAATTAGCTTTATATCTCAAAGTGTAGTGTCAGACATACAACCATACGAGTCTGTTCCGGGTTCGAATAGAACCGAAGGCACTTCCGAAGAAGCCCTTGCAATCCGGGTATTCACAATCCCGATCGGACTTCCCATCACTTAGGGAATCTCTATACCGGAGCAACTCAGTGCAGAGACAATCGATAGGTTATCCTATCATTCTCGCAAATACCCGGTCTTCAACACCGGTCTTCAAATGCTATCCATATACGACGTATCACTATCCGAAATGGGTTATATGGCACAAAGTCCTCTCCTGGCTAAACCGAATAGTGAGCGCAATATTTTAAAAACATATGGATATTGTGATTTCAGTTAAGACACAAATTATTACCCAAACCTTTTCTTCAAATGGTTTAAACACATTACCATTTTAAATCTATTAAAAATAAACAGATTCAATTCACAAAGATCTATTCATAGATTTCCAAATCGATTTCCATTTCAATTGGATTAACTCATTAAATCGTTAAATCAAAGATTTAACTTATAGCTTTCAAAACAATTTCATTTCGAATGGTTTAAACAAATCACCATTTTAAATTTGTTAAAAATAAACAGATTCAATTCATAGCTTTCAAAAAGAATTCACTCATAACTTGGAAAACCATTTTTCAATTCAAACTTGAAATTCCATTAAGTTAAATTGGAAATTCATTTCTTATATGAAAGCTTTTATCATTTGAAAACAAACAGTTTTCATTCCGGAACATCTGATTCATTTATACGAATTAAAATCCTTGGGTTAAATTCAAATTCTCAAACCCATACTTTTAAAATGGTTCAAATTCATATGAACACATTTATAACTTGTATCACATTTTTAAACCAAAATTTTCAATATAGAATTCAATTCCTTATTTTGAATTCAAATTCAAATTGAATTATTTAAATTGAAACTTTACCAAGTTATTCAAAATAACTTTTATCTTAAAAACTCCTTTTCGAAAGCTTTAACATTTAACCCAAATCCATTTCCAAAATCAATTGAAATTATAATTTCAATTTCAAAAACATTAAATTTAAATCATTTGTGACTTAACCGATTTCCTCGTGAAATCCATATTTGTGTGTGTATGGTGTAGTCCAGGGGTTTCACACAGTAGTGCAACATCATCCAATCATCACAGATTCAAATACAGCAATATATTTGATAAGCGGTATAAACTATAACGCTTATCGTTATTCACAGATCACAGATATATAAATTACAGATAATATATTACATTCATCCCAGATAAATATAAACTACAGTATGGATCACACACAAATCAGAATATATCTCACAGCATCACAGATCAGGGGATATCAACAATTCAATCATTCAGTCAGGTCCAAACATTCACAAGTAAATTTTTATTAATCAACTAATTCATTTAAATTAGATGTATCAATTATTAATCCGGGTTAATTATCATAAGTTAATTACAAATTATTTGAAATAAATTCCCTTTCAAATTCATTAGTTAATCTTTAATTATTAACTAATCAATCTTAATTAATGAACCAATTTAACCTTTAATTATCAAATAAATCTTAATTAATCGCCATTATTATTTAATCCTTTAATTTATTAACAAATAATTATACTCAAATTTCAAATCATCATTCAACTAATTACATTCAGTAATTATCTATTAATTACTTCTCTAAGTAATTATATTTTCCAAAAATTATCAATGGGTTATTCTAGATTAACTTAAGAAATTTGATTTGAACTAATCAAATTAATTCAATTAATTACTCTGAATAATTAATGCTTTAATTATTATTTACAATATGTAGGAAAATATTGATTTCAAATTTCTTTTTTTTATTTCAATTTAACTTCAAGCTTTGAAATGAATCCTTATTTCCTTGAAATAAGTTTAAAACAAATTTCCCTAACATTTTTAAATTTACATGTTAAAGTGATGTTTTATTATGAAGGAAATTTTAAACACTTAAGTTCTAAAACTTAATTAAATTTTGAAATTTTGAAATTAGATTTAGAATGAAATCCAAGTTTAAACTCTTTAATTTGTACTTGTTTAGATTTTCATTTACAATTTCAAATCTATTTTAAATTCAAACTTCTCTAATATATTTGATTGCTTTTAAGTTATTAAAATCAATTTAAATTCAAAACTTTATTTATCTCCAAACTAAATCCCAATTCAAACTTAAATTTATATTTACATTTTGATTTAAACCCAGTTTTAAAACCTTAGTTTGAAATTTAAATTTATTTTAAATTCCCAGAAAACAAGTTCAGGTTCTGTTAACACCTCTTTTTCACGACTTAGCGACTTACGACTTACGACCTAACGAGTTAAAGCGGCAGCGACCTAACAAGTTAAAGCAGCAGCAAGATAACTCCAGAAAGCGACCTAGCGACCTAGCGAGTTAGCGACCTAGCGGCTCCAGGGAAAGGGAACGACTTAGCATGTTCCGACCTAAAGCCACACGACCTATCTCCTCTGTTAGGTCGCTCACGACCTAAATCCTACCGAGATAACTTCTAAGTTCACTGCATTAGGTCACTCACACTCAGTATCTCACCCAGAGGGGCTCCACTAAGTCGCCAACGACTTAAGCTAAATCGAGAAGACCCTTAGATCGCTCACGACCTAAGACCCAACGACCTACGACCTATCACCAGAATTTCCCTATAAATACCCCGCCAACTCCACATTCATGGGGGACTTTTTCCAGACTTTGAAGCGTCGAAACTCTGCTGCATTCACGACTTCTACAACACTTCTACTACCAAAAACATTCCAAACTACCGAAGGAGAAGATCAACTACATTCAAGATGAATTCTAGAATCTCTTCCACATCGTAGTGCTAATTACTTGTATCGATTGTTGTGTAATCGAAGGAATTCTTGTAAAGCTTGTAATCGAACTTGTGATAAAGAAGATAAAGTGGACGTAAGCTTGACTTTTAGCCGAACCACTATAAAACTGCTGTCTCTTTACTTTTCTGCTATTATTTGCTTGTTTTAGTTCCCGTACCAACGGGTGGTGCTTTCACTTTACTAACAATCACACCGGGTTGTTAGCGTTTGATTTTTACGTTAACATTTTTGGTGCTTTCACTGAGAAGATCGAACTTAGGCGTCTTCTCACCATTGCTTCGCAAAGATTTGTTGAAAGAATCTCCTTAAAAACCAGAAGTCTATCGGAAATCATGGCTCCTGGAAGAAAGAGTAGATCCACGAGATCCGGAGATGCTTATGACAGGGCGGCTTCTTCTCCAGCGCCAAATCAGGCGACTCCTACTGTTGGAGTCACAAGGGCCGAACTTGATGATGTTGTGTCTGGATTATACCAACAAATGGAAGCTCAAAATGCTTTGATGATGGACAGGTTAAACGCTCTGCTCGGGGCAAACCGACAACCAGAAAATAATGAACCAACCTTTGCTGAAGATGCTCATGACTCCCAAGAGAAGAGTATTCCTCCAAGGACAGCTGGCACCACCGAAGGGGCACCTCCCCAAACTGGAGGTTCAAGGCCGCAGCCACCTCTTCGCGAACGATTGTTCACGCAAACTTCCGAAAGAGTAGCTGACGTCTGCCCGGCAATGCCTCTGAATGATGAGGAATACTTATCAGGAATGGTTCGCCAAATCATGAAAGAAAGTATGCAAAGGAATGAAGATGAGAATGACTGTGGATTTGCTCCAAGCAAGCCTCCGTTTACCGAAAGAATTCTAAAAGCTGAATTTCCAAAGAAATTTGTTCCCCCTACTATCCCAGCCTATCGGGGGACAAGTGACCCTAATCAATTCTTGTACAAGTATGACTGGCATATGACAGGTGCCAGGGCAACAGATGAAATTAAATGCAGATATTTTCCTGTCTATTTGGAGGGAGTGGCTCTACTCTGGTTTACAAAGCTATCGGTCCGATCTGTGGATCAATTCTCTGACTTGACTCGTAAATTCAAGGATCAGTTCAGGTTGTACGCTACAAAGGCCAAGGACATAATGTCACTGTCTAGCCTCGAACAAGCTTCCGGCGAATCTATCAAATCTTTCTTGAACCGCTTCAACATAGCTTTGGCTGAAGTGGATAATGCTGAGCCTCGAATGATTCTAACTTACTTGATGCGAGCCATCGATAAAACAAGTGAGTTTGGAAAATGGTTGAAAATGAAGGAACCGAATTCACCGGAAAAGTTTTATAAGAATGCTGACGAATTTATGCGTCTGGAGAATCTTCTGGCACCAGCAAAGGTGGTTGTGGCTGAAATTCAAAACAACAATGTGGCTGAAGCTTCTAATAAGAAAGAATCTGGTGGTCAGAAGAGGGAAAATAACAGTAGGAAAGGACAGAAAGATGTGAAGAAGCCTCGTTACTTTAAGCCTTCAGACTTTACTCCTCTAACTGATACTCCAGAAAACATCTTCTTCGCAACCAAGGATGCCGTCGAGTTCCCTTAGCCACCTAAGATTAAGCTCGGGAAAAAATTTGTGCCTAATGGAAGGTTCTGTCGATTCCACAACCAACCTGGCCATGACACCAATGAATGTCGCCATCTAAAGAACTTGATTGAAGAACTGTTGAGAGAGAATAAACTGCAACAGTATGTCAAGAGAAACAGAGGTGATCCGGCCTCATCTACTCAAGGGCAGCAACTTCCTGCTCGTCAATTCGGCTCAGGAGAAAAGGCTGTGGTACAGGAATCTAAAAGGCCTGTTATTAATGTAATCACAGGAGGTCCTCACCTAGCAGGCAGAAGTTGGGGAGAGATGGAGAGGTATGCTCATGCTCTGAGACATGCCCCAAAAGAAGAAACTGTTTTTGTCTTGGAATATGTTGTGCCTTCAAAACAACAAAGAACTTGTCATGATGATATCATATTCAGAGTTAGAGATTCTGTGGGAATTGAGGCTCCCACCATGGATCCTTTGGTAATAACCACCGGTATCGGGCCAGCTATTGTGAGAAGAGTTCTTGTTGATTGTGGCGCTTCTTGTAATATCCTCTTCAAAAAGACCTTTGATCAAATGAAAATTCCGATGGTTGATGTTCAAGCTTCTTCGCAAAAAATTGTTGGGTTCACTGGGGAACCAAAACAGCCCATCGGAACTGTCGACTTATTTGTAGAACTTGGTGAAGGGGAAAGAAAAGTGGTCTGTAAGCAAACTTTTGTTATTGTTGATGAATTTTCTACTTATAACGCCTTCTTGGGACGACCAACTCTTGCTGCATTCAAAGCTATTCTCGCCCTGTGGTGCCTAACTATGAAATTCCCTACTGATAACGGCGTTGGTGTTTTGAAAGGGGACCAGAATGCTTGGCGGGAATGTTATCTTATAGAGTTACGTGAGGCGAAGAAGAGAGAGATGGGAAAGGGTTCGGCAGCTCCGCTCCGCATCAAAGAACCCACCTTGTAGCAAGTACGGGGTGGACCCTGCACTGGTGAGCATAGTGGTGCGCGAAAAGAAATTGATCCTAGAAAGACCAGTGCAGGGGAGAATAGAGTGGTGCCGGTAGAAGTAACGGTGCCAATACCTGTTGACTAGAAAGATCCAAACAAGGTGCTAAATGTGGGTTCACAACTCGATGTGACAGTTCAGAATATGCTAATATCATTCTTAAAATCAAACCTGGATGTATTCGCTTGGAGTCATGCTAACATGTGCGGAATATCTCCAGAAATCACAGTACATGCCCTAAATATTGATCCGAAATTCACACCCGTAAAGCAGAAAAGAAGAACCTAGGGTCCTGAAAGGCCAACAGCGTTGAAAGAAGAAGTAGATCGGCTCATGGAAAATGGCTTCATCAGAGAATCCACTTATCCTAATTGGGTTTCTAATCCGGTGTTGGTTAAAAAAGTAAATGGAAAGTGTAGAGTATGCATCGATTTTTCAGACTTGAACAAAGCATGTCCCAAAGACTGTTTCCCGTTGCCCAGAATCGATCAGTTGATTGATGGAATAGCCGGGCATGAATTATTGTCTTTTATAGATGCGTACTCAGGATACAATCAAATCATGATGCATGAGCCAGATCAAGAGGACACGAGCTTCATCACTGATGTTGGTCTTTACTGCTATAAAGCCATGCCCTTCGGATTAAAGAACGCAGGGGCAACTTATCAAAGACTCGTTAATGCCATGTTCAAGCCTCAAATTGGCAAGACTATGGAAGTATACGTTGATGATATGTTAGTGAAATCAAAGAAGGCAGTAGACCACATGGACCATCTGGCAGAAATGTTCGCGATCCTCCGAAAGTATGGAATGAAATTGAATCCTCTGAAATGTTCATTCGGGGTTGAGTCCGGAAAATTCTTAGGTTTCATTGTGAGTGCTAGGGGCATTGAAGCTAATCGTGCTTAGATCACTGCCTTAAGAGAAGTCAAACCCCCTAGAACGAAGAAGGAATTGCAAAGCCTCAACGGGAAAGTCGCTGCTTTGATTCGATTTATTTCCAAGGCCACAGATAAATGCATTCCCTTCTTTGATGCTTTGAAGAAAGGAAGGAAGAATTTCGAATGGACTCCTGAGTGTCAAAAAGCTTTTGATGAGATGATTCATCATATGGAAACGCCTCCATTACTTTCCAAGCCCAACAATGGTGAAGATCTATTCATATACTTAGCAGTTTCATCTCATGCTCTCAATGCAGCGTTGGTACGAGAAGATGCAAAAGTTCAGCGTCTAGTTTATTACATCAGCGAAAGATTCACTGGGGCAGAGATGAATTATTCAAAGTTAGAAAAGCTCACCTATTGTCTATTGATCGCGTCCAGAAAGTTGAGGCCATACTTCCAGGCTCATCCTATTAAAGTCCTCATTGATCAACCTCTAAAGCAAATCCTATTCCGCCCTGAAACTTCGGGTCGTCTTCTGAAGTGGAATATTGAACTCAATCAATACGATATCACCTACCATCCCCGAAGAGCAATCAATGGACAAGCCTTAGCAGATTTTATTGCGGAATGCACAGATAAAGGTGGCAGTGAGGAACAGGCAACTAAAGACATTCCGATCCGATGGAAATTATATGTTGATGGTGCAAGAAATGACTACTGTTCCGGAGCTGGGGTTGTGCTTGAAACCCTCGAAGGGCGGTCATTGTGTTATGCATTGAGATTAGAATTTCCCTCGAAAAATAATGAAGCCGAATATGAAGCTCTTATTGCCAGTTTGAGGACTGCTAAGGAATTGAACATTAAAGTGTTGCAGATCTTCAGTGATTCCCAACTTATTGTGTGCCAAGTTAAGAAAGAGTTTCAAACTAAAGGAGGAAATCTGCCTGCTTACTTATCAAAAGCCTGTGAACTTCTCGATGATTTTGATCATTATAAAATCAACCATGTACTTCAGGAAGAGAACATGAAGGCAGATTCTCTCGTGAAATACTCAAGCTCTGGCGAAGCTCAATTATTGGGATTGGTCCCTGTAGAAGTCTTGACAGCTCCGAGCATTGATGAGATGGATATTGACTGGATCATGGCTTTATCTCAAGAACAGGAGTCATGGATGACCCCTATCAAGGAATATCAACTCAACGGCTCCTTGCCAGAAAACTCAAAAGAACGCCAAAAGCTGTTAAGAAAAGCCCCAAGATATGTAATTCAAGGCGACCATTTGTACAGACAAGGATTCTCGATGCCATTACTCCGATGTGTAACTAAAGAAGAGGCTAAGACAATTTTGGCTGAAGTGCACGGAGGAGAGTGTGGAGATCATTCAGGCGGCCAAACTCTTGCAAAGAAAATTCTTCGCTATGGTTATTTCTGGCCGGATGTTAATCGAGATGCTGCTAGCTACTCCCGAAAGTGTGACAGATGCCAGAGATTTGCAGAAATCCCAAGAGCACCTTCCACCGTGCTAACACAGATGGTTAGTCCATGGCCATTCGCCATTTGGGGAATAGATCTTATTGGGCCCATGCTGATTGCCAGATCCGGGATCAAATATGCCATTGTTGCTGTTGATTATTTCACTAAATGGGGTGAAGCTGAACCATTGGCTACTATTACCTCTAAAAAGATGAAAAATTTTGTGACTAAAAATATCATTTGTAGGTATGGTGTGCCTCAGAAGATAATAACAGACAATGATACTCAATTCGAAAGCGAAGAATTCCAGGAATTTTGCAGGCAGTTCAAAATCCGAAAAAGCTTCTCAGTAGTGGCTCATCCGCAAGCAAACGGGCAAGTGGAAGCAGTGAACAAAATCATCAAATCAACCATCAAAAAGCAACTTGAAAAAGAAAAAGGTGGTTGGGTTGATAAACTACCACTAGCACTATGGGCATATAGGACTACCCACAAAACTGCGATTGGGCACACTACATTCTCATTAGCATACAGATCAGAAGCGATGATTCTAGTAGAAATAGAAGTCCCCTCGCACAAGAGAATTCATTTCAACCAAGCTGAAAATGAAAAGCTACAACTTGAAGCACTTGACTTGCTTGATGAAAGAAGGAATGAAGCTGAACTCAGAGTTGTAGCTCAACAACAAAGAATAGCCAGGCACTACAATTCTAAAGTTCGCCAACGTAGCTTTGAAATTGGGGATCTAGTCTTGAAAAGGATCATGACAGCAACAGGAGTGTTTGGGCCAAACTGGGAAGGGCCGTATGTCATAGGCAAAAAACTTCTTGATGGCACTTTCAAACTCACAACTGTCGAAGGAGATTCAATCCCGAGAGCCTGGAACAACAACCACTTGCGTCCATATTTTACTTAAAAGCTATGCTTAAATTTGTAAAATAATTCTGGATGTATCATTCTTGTATTGTAAGCCATTGTAAAATCATTGTGACTCAGCAATAAGAACTATAAAGTGGATGTACGCCCAATTCTTGGCCGAACCACTATAAATCTTGTGTCTTCTATTACTATATAATGCTTGTCTCATTTCGATGTGCAAATATTTTAAATATATTGCTAAAGTATCGATTTAATATTGTAGGCAATCAAAGCAAAGCTTACCTATTCAACACGTCACAAACCCAAGCGGTTCCCATAAATCACCCAACAAACAAATGTCAAGCCACAAAAATTCCAGATTCAATTCCTACATAAGAAGTACTTCTCACAAACAGTTGGTGATTCCACCGAAGGGGCATCTTCCAAAAGTGAAGGTTCCAGGCCCTTGCTAACTGATCGAGATCATTTGTGCAAACAAACATCCGATTAAGTAGTTTGCGTCTGCCCCGTGGATTCACTTAACAAAGAAGTGCGCTTCTTTGGAAGAATCAAACAACCTGCAAAAGGAAGGAACATGTATTCAAAAGTGATAACAAGGGATCGCTGAGGAACAAATGATGAAAGACATTGGCAAGCAGACCAAAAACAGCCAAAAAGGAATCTTGTCTCTCAACCAATAAGGTTGGTGGAACCACCGAAGGGGCACCTTCCCAAAGTGAAGGCCCCGGGCCCTTGTTGCTTAATTGTGATCGTTTGTGCAAACGAACATCCAGTTAGGTGGCTTACGTCCGCCCCGTGTAACCACTTAACTGTGAGACGCAACCTTCCCGGCAAACAACTCAAAGCCCTCCAACGAGGCACGCTGTAAAATGAAACGTTTTTCTCAACCAATAAGGTTAATGGAACCACCGAAGGGGCACCTTCCCAAAGGAAGACATCGGGCCCTTGCTAATTAATTGCGATCATTTGTGCACGAACATCCAATTAAGAGGCTTGCGTCCGCCCCGTGGTCCATTTGACTGTGAGAAATAACTTTCAGGCAAACAAATAAAGCCCTCTTCAGAGGCACTCTTCTACTCTCATCGGAACGGTCTTCTCCAAAAAAAGTCGAAGTGCAAAATAAAGCCCTCCAACGAGGCATGCTGTAAAATGAAATGTTTTTCTTAACCAAAAAGGTTGGTGGTACCACCGAAGGACCTTCCCAAAGTGAAGGCACCGGGCCCTTGCTGCTTGATTATAATTGTCTGTGCAAACAAACATCCAATTAAGTGGCTTGCGTCTGCCCCGTGGATCCATTTAACTGTGAGAAAACTTTCAGGCAAAACATAAAGCCCTCTTCGGAGGCACAAGCCCTCTTCGGAGGAGCCCTCTTCGGAGGCAAAAGACCTCTAACGAGGCAAAAGCCCTCTTCGGAGGCACAACTCTTCGGAGGAGCCCTCTTCGAAGGCACAAGCCCTCTCCCGAGGCACAACAGAAAAGCCCTCTCCCGAGGCACAACAAACAAGCCCTCTTCAGAGGCACATTCCTACCCTCAACTGTGAAGTGCTAAATAAAGCCCTCTAACGAGGCACGTCCAAAAATAAAAGTTTCCTTCAAAAGTCCGCTTCACTACAAAAAGTAGTCCACTTCTCAGAAAATAAAAGTGGCCATCACCAAAAGTTGAAGTGTGTTAACTCTTTCTAAAAAGAAAAGAAAAAGAAGAAAACTTCTCTGATACAAAGCATACTCTATTAAAAGCAGAATAATATTTCCTCAAAATGGAAGAATTATTCTCTAGAATAAGAGTACAAGTCTTTTCAGAATAATGCAATAAGCCATGGTATGGGGGCATATAGCTATATTAATAAAAACAGCGCTCAAACATCATACCACGAGCTTACTGCAATATCATATAAAAGAAATAAAGAAACTTGTGCAAAAACAAGGAATAAATGCATTCACAAATACACACAAGAGATTGTACAAGTAAAAAGTGTCATTTTTATTCCATACTATCAAATTTTTTGTACATGTACAGGTTTCAAAAAAGCGGGGGCCGGTACCCACACAATACCCGGTCGATACAAGCAAAAGACAAAATAGCAAAATAAGAAAGATAGAACCAAAATCATTTCTTCTTCCTCACGCCGCCTTTAAAGCCTTCACCCGGCTTAATGATTAACTTCGCAGGCCGGGTCGGACGAGTTGCGGGAGAAGGAGAAAGAGATGCAACTAAGACTTCTTCTGCTTTCTCATCTTCAACAGGAGCGTCTTTCTTTTTCTTTGAAATCACACGCTTCCCCTTCTTTTTTGAAGAAGATTCGCTGCCCGGAGTAATAAGTTCAGATAGCTTTGTGTCGTCAGCATAAGATTTCTCCGGGGACCTCTCGCCCTCCTCAAGTCTTTCTGCCTTCTACTCTTGCGAATCGGTCGGATCATCCAAGTCTCGAAGTGCTTCTATTTGCTCCTCTTGCGACCTCGGTTGAGAAGCAGAAGGAGGAGTAACTTGAAGAGGTGGAGGAGCAGCAGCTGGGGGAGGCGAAGTTGGTATATCACTTGTTATTTTCGCTATAGAAGAAGAAAAGTTAAAAATATCAGTATTTCCCGCAAACAGAGGAGATTACAGCGCATCAAAGCTTAAGTAATAGGCAAAAAGTTCATCGGGCTCATGTGAAGCGAACGAGCAGTCCACTTGAGCCAGATCGGAATTGAAGTTACTTGGAGAGCTTGATTTTATCATCTCAATTTCATAATCATGGGCTTCAGTGATTTCTTGAGCCTCTTCTTCAGTAAGAGTAGTTGGGGGCTCGGTAATTGCGGTTTTGTAGGAGGTGGAGAATGAGAGCTAGAGCCAATGGTATCAGGGTCGACCGAAGTTGAAGGACGAGTGGGGTCGGCTAAAGGCTCCTTCTCCAGATGCTCTCCTCCTGCTGCTTCGGCTCGATCCCTGGCAAGTTTTTCCTTCCCTCTAGCAAGGGCAGCACGACCCTCGTCATCCAAATAACAAGCCTCCAAGTCCCCCTCCGCATAGTTAGCATCTTTATACATTTCACTTATCGCCTCCAACACTTCGGCCAGAGTGATTTCATATTTTGGGCCCAAGAACGAAAGACTTCCTTTCCCCAAGACGCTAAGAACGTAGAATTCGAATAAAGTGGAGCTGATGTTAGATTTAGTCGCCTCATGTGCATGATCAGCTGCCTCTTTTTCAGAGATGGCATTATCACGTTCTTTTTCAGCTCTAGCAAGCCGGATCTTTAGCATCTCAATTTTCGCGTCTTGAGAGCTGACTTTTTCCCTCAACTGGACGGTGTCGTTGCGGTATTTTTCAACAACATGTTGTTCCGCCTCATGTTTGATCTCGGCATCTCTCTGGGCAGCATGTGCATCTATAACTTGCATTTGAAAAACCTCTTCCTTTTGAGAATAGGAAGCGGAAGAGGTAGCAAGGTCCTCCTTAAGTTTCGTAACTTCAGACTCAAGTCTCTTGTTTTCATCGGCAATGCTCTTCATTTCTGCATCATGTTGCTTAAGAACTTTCTTCCACTCCGACTTGTCATTTTCCATAGTCAGCATTGCTTCAAGATTTGCACGATTGAATCTTTGAAGCTCGTCGACAAGTTTCTGCCAACCAGACATCCTCTTAATATCGAGTTTGACAGCATCAAGATTTCTTAACATAGCTTACTTGTCAATCGGTACCAAGTCTAAGTCGAAACGCACTCCTTTTAAGCACCAGGTTCGGGAATTGACTGTGGAGTGTAGGCGGAGGTTTTTCGACTTGATACGGAGGCCTGTTGATGATTGTTTGGATGTCCGTTCTTTTGAGGGCAGGAGAGCCGGGAGGAATGTCTAAAGAAATGGAAGCAACATGCACTTTAGTGACTTCAGAAGAAGACTTGTCATCGAGTTTGGCCCGCTTGCTTGGCTCCTCGATTATGTGTCCTTTTCCCCTGTCATCGTGGGATTTTCTTTTATGGGAATCGTCATCTCATTGAGAAGAGTCATGGCGATCGTCAGTTCTCCCATATCGCTCCTCGTAAGCGTGTCTCTCTCGAGCTTTTCTGACCGCTCGCTCCTCATCAGTTTCCCTAGAGGCAGGGAGATAACGTCGGGGATCATAATAATCACGCCTTCCATAACTTCAAAAATCGTCATAGTACGAACCACTTCGTCCCATTGAAGAATCTAAAAATGAAAAAGAGATAGAATTTAGAAATCTCCAAAAAAAGGAAGTTAAGTGCAGGAAACTGCTAAAAATCCTAAGTGTGTGTGGCGTGCAAACTACGCGCATCAAGCTACAAACCACTCTTTAGCCTAGGAGTGATGTCGGCTTTTACAATTGTGGTCAATTCTTGGGGTGATGAAAATGGTCGTAGAACAGATGTTGCTTCGACCGATGGAGAAATAAGCTTAGGAGCAGTAATATCGTCTTTGAAGAGCTCTTGAGAAGTCACCAAAAAATCGCTTAACCCCCCGAAAATGTCATCACCATTATGCCCGGCCGAGTGAGTCACACCGGTAGTTACTTCTTTAGCATGATCAACACTTTCCGTGGCAGAACTTCCTTACTCCGTCCCTTCATCAACTTCCGTGGAAATCTTCCCGGGACATTGTTGAAGTTCCTCTTCTTCGATAACCGGAAGAAGTTTAGACTTGCCAGAAAATTCTGCGCCCTCAGCAGAACTGGAGCATTTTATTAATGAAGATTCTGCAACTAGTTCTTTTGACGCAAGTTCTTTTGCAGGAGCTGGGGCATCAGATGTTTCAGGTTGAGAAGCAGGGGCATCACGAAGCTGAAGGGATCGGGAAGAATGTAAAAGGCCAAATTGATGAAGGAACTCATCTTTCAAAAGAAATTTGATACTCCTCTCTTCGTCGGCAACAGCGCTTAGCCTTTCAAAAGTTGGCTTGTGGCTGGAGTCTTTAGAAAGAAGAGGAAGTACTGTAAAAGTAAAGGATGAAGTTAGTACTTAACAACTCGGATCTTGAAAATCTCAAGAACGGAAAGTACAGAGATAGGCAAGCTTACTTCCTATTCTCCAAATGGCGTAGAATCCCGGGGGACAGCGAACGAAGAAAAATTGATTCAAAAACCCGTGGGCGCTTTCAGGAAGATCAGCAATTAGTTTACGGTTCCTGGCGCTCCTCACAAGTACAATAAAAGGATGATCTTTATTCTTCGCAAACGTGCACAAATAGCAAATCTCTTCAAAGCTTGGAAGACGGTCAAGTGTCCTCCTAAACAGTACACACAGTCCCATCAAGATGGCATAGCCATTGGGATGCAACTGGAAAGGAGAGAGAGTTAATCGGAGAAGGTGTTGTCGAAGGAAATCGTTAAAGGGAGGAATAGCTCCACTTGAGCACATCTGATGATTAACTGGGACAAAACCAAGAGGTGGCCTGTTAGCAGTATCGTTTACCCCGGGAAGCAAAGCGTCTGCTTTAGTAATACCAAACTGAACACATAATTGACTGAACACCCGTTGATTCTAAGTGGTTGGAGTTCTTTCCAGGGGATTATCCAAGAGATTAGCTATTGGGAAGACCTCTCCAGCTTGTCCTACTATCTCTTCTTGTTGAGAAGTCATTCTACACAAGGAACTGGACATTCAAATATGAAGGTGCACGTTTCCTAAAAGCATGTGAAGTGTTGTGCAAAGCTACTGAAATAATAAGTAAATAAAATAAAACTTGAAATAGTACTGATTGATACACGTCAATTCAGGAAGTCTCAAGACTTGTTATTAGATCAAAGTTAAGTGTAGTATCAATGCAGATAACATTTAGCAATAAGCAGTTATAGCTGTATACATTTTGTGTTGATACTTCATTTAAATCAGTCGATTCGCATCAATTCATCTTTAATCAGATTCATACTGTTTTATTTAAGTAAAATACCGTTTCTTTGACTTAATCCATCACTCGATGTGGGCAGTCGATGATGAGTATATTCGTCCCATTTGTCTGCAAATGTTATGTTTAGCAGGTTGATTAGCATTAAAGTTAATATAATCTGTAAAGAAGTGCAACAAGTTCAGGCAGGACATCTCGGCAGTTCAAGTTGAGAATTCAAGTTAAATGCTGTAAATTTTTGCAAGTTGTCAAGCTCAAGCGACTTAGCATAGGTCGAAGCTTCCTTAAGTCGTACTGTTTAAGTCAGAAAGTTCAGCAATGATATGTTCCTACGAGTTAAAAAGTTCCTAAGACAAAGAGTTCAAGGCATGAAACTTCAGGTCAAGGCAATGCAAATTTGTCTAAGTAATAGCTCGCTCGGGTGTAACCACGACCTATCTCTTCTGATTAGGTCGCCCACGACCTATCTCTTCTGTTAGGTCGCCCACGACCTAAACTTTATGTCGCAAAGAGTTAGGTCGCTGATTTGAGTAAACTTTATGTCGCAAAGAGTTAAGTCGCTAGAAAGAGTTAGATCGTTGATTTGAGTTAAGTCGCTGATTCGTTAGGTCGTTCAGCTTTCCTTAAGTCGCGAAGGGTTCTTAGGTCGTTCGATTCACTAGGTCGCTCCTGAAGTAGCTCGGCGATTTACAAGCTATCTCCCATCAAAAAACCTAAGTCCTATTCTCCAATCACCTTCTTCCATGCGTCCACCACCCTTTGCATCACTCAAAACACCACGGCGTAATCCGCCATCCACTAACCCGTTAACCTAATATCTCCTCATCTCCCCCGAATACCTAAAACTTCATCGCCTTCTCCAAATTTCCAAAACTAACATTCGCCAAATAATTCCGTGAGATCCTGAGCCGAATCATTTTTTTAAAGCAACTGCCAATGATTCGACGATGATCGGAGGGCGAAGTGGAGTATAATTTTACAATATGGTAACAGAAATTACATAAAACTGATGATAGGAGAATCGATGGAAGATGCAATAGATGGATGATCGGTGTTACATAAATATGCTGTTGGAAATGATGATCGAAATGACGATGGAATTTCGTTTTGAAGTTCCGGAGCTCAAAAATTCGTCAATGGCAGTTTCAAAGGTTAGAGCAAGTAAAGAGAAGGAAGAAGGAGCCGAGCAACTTATAGGTGGGAAAGGTGGAATTCGAATCGGCCTAAAACGACCTAACAACTCGAACGATTTACGACCTAACAGCTCGAGCGACTCACGACTTACCAATTCAGATAGCACGAGTTAAAAGATGTCAAAGCACACGACCTAGTCCCTAGGCGTATACTTCGAGGGGAAAGTGTTAACACCTCTTTTTCACGACTTAGCGACTTACGGCTTACGACCTAACGCGTTAAAGCGGCAGCGACCTAACAATTTAAAGCAGCAGCAAGATAACTCCAGAAAGCGACCTAGCGACCTAGCGACCTAGTGAGTTAGCGACCTAGCGGCTCCAGGGAAAGGGAACGACTTAGCATGTTCCGTCCTAAAGCCACACGACCTATCTCCTCTGTTAGTTCGCTCACGACCTAAATCCTGCCGAGATAACTTCTAAGTTCACTGCATTAGGTCGCTCACACTCAGTATCTCACCCAGAGGGGCTCCACTAAGTCGCCAACGACTTAAGCTAACTCGAGAAGACCCTTAGATCGCTCACGACCTAAGACCCAACGACCTACGACATACGACCTATTACCAGAATTTCCCTATAAATACCCCGCCAACTCCACATTCAGGGGGGACTTTTTCCAGACTTTGAAGCGTCGAAACTCTGCTGCATTCACGACTTCTACAACACTTCTACTACCAAAAACATTCCAAACTACCGAAGGAGAAGATCAACTACATTCAAGAAGAATTCTAGAATCTCTTCCACATCGTAGTGCTAATTACTTGTATCGATTGTTGTGTAATCGAAGGAATTCTTGTAAAGCTTGTAATCGAACTTGTGATAACGAAGATAAAGTGGACGTAGGCTTGACTTTTAGCCGAACCACTATAAAACTGCTGTCTCTTTACTTTTCTGCTATTATCTGCTTGTTTTAGTTCCTGTACCAACGGGTGGTGCTTTCACTTTACTAGCAATCACACCGGGGTGTTAGCGTTTGATTTTTACGTTAACAGGTTCCAAAGCCTGGAACCAAATTTTAACCCGAGACTTCCTATTCCTGCTTCGAGTCCTCCAGGCCAAATCACGACATCGTCTTCGAGTCTCCTCCAAAACCAACCTGAGCCACTTTTTAAATTTTAAAAATTTGTTTAAGTTCAGAAATAAAACCCAGTGTCACTCAAAAAATACTCGAACCCATACTCGAGCCACGATCCCATTTACCCGAGATCTTCTCCGAGAAAACAAAACCCCACAAACCAAAACATCACCAGAACCCAAAACATACACCGTGCACATGCACCCATGACGTCGCCCTCTCCGATCAACTCTGATGACCCCTACACGTCGTCGATCAACCTCGTACCCGATCACGATCATTGCATCGCCACCAAAAACTCAAAATCGAAATCGAGTTCCAAAATCAAACTTGGAACTGATGTCTGGAACATCACTCAAACCTGGAAAAAGACTCGCACACGAAACTCCGACCATTGGAGTGCCTCCACCTCCGGCCACTGCTTCATCCACATCCTAGCTACCTTTTCCCGAAGTTTTGTAGAACTCGATCGACCATAGGAGATATGCCGATCAAAAATTCAAGAACACCCAAAACTAGGGTTACTTCCTAACTCGATCAACCACCACCGCCACATTGATCTACTCCACTATCAAGCATTTTTCCCTAACTTCACAAACATCCTTGCATCACCACGGCAAGTTACAACCTTCCAGATCCTCGAGATCACTAGAAATCACCAAATCAAAGAAAAACAGGCAAACCCAAACTGCTCCTCCACCTTAACTCTAAAAATTAAAACTTTAACTTTAAAAATCATGTTAAAGCATACGAATTCAGTTTATATACATGAAATCGTAAAATAAAATGTTTGAATTTTAACTTGTTTAAAGATTTGCTTAGATATTTTGATTTCCAGAGGTATTTACAAGTTGCTTTGTCTTAAATAAATTTTAAAAACTTAGTTTATAATCAAACAAACAACTTTTGTTTATATTTTAAGTTCTATCAGTTATTAAATCAAAGGATGAGAATTTGTTTGCAAATCTGGTCTGGAAGAAACAAGAACAGAGGTAACTCAATTTGTACAGGCAGACATATATTTAAACATCAACATACATACACAGGAATGCATTAATATATATACACATCTCAGACAATAATTAAGCAACATATATACTTAAGTATTTTAAAATTTAAGTTACTCACCTTGTTTTCCAGAATGAAACAGAGTTTTCTTGATGAAACAGGCTTTTGAAAATTGCAAGTTGAAATCTTTTCTTTTGATCCCTGGTCTGTTTTAATTGTGTTGTGGTTTTAATTGAAGTTTGTTTAAGTTTTGAATGGTATTTGTTTTAGATTTTTCTTTCCAGTTGTGAATTAACGAAATTGAAGTGAGGGTGATGTATATATGAAATGAGAAGTTTACAGGAGGTGATGATATTTGTACAAGTGATATTAATGTTGGTTTGTACATTTTTAGCAGGGATATTTTTATCTTTGTTCGGCTAGACAGTTCTTTGGTGGCTGGTATAATTATTGTAGTGTACCGATGCTTCATGCATTAATCACCTTGTACCACTTACCTTATTTTGTTTGCTTTATTTTTATGTTATACATTGCATTAGCAAGAATCTGGTGGCTTCTATTTTGTAAGCCTACATATATGTTTTGTTTTCTTATTTGAATGTATATGTTTGTTTCTATCACTTTGTAATATAAGTGAGCTTCATAAATATTTGTATATTTTTATTTTCTTTTTCATTTTTGACTGTATTTCCATATTTATTATGTTGTTATAATTTATTTATGTATTTATTTTATTTTGTTTTATAATTTATAATTTTGTAATATAAATGAATTTCTATATTTAATATATTTTTTAATTCAACTAATTTGTTTACTATATAAATTTTTTTTATAATTTATCTTATGTATTTTTATATTTATTTCTATTTTTAACTTAACCATCAATTCTAAATTTAAAACTATTTATCCTCATACTTGTGCTCAATGTTTATATTATTATAATTTATTTCCAACCATTTATTAAGATTAATTAATGATTTCACAAATAATTACATTGAGTTATTTAAATTCAAATCACATATATACATATATATCCAATATTTAAATTATAAATGATTTAACATATTTTTATTTGGATTCGGGGAAACTCGAATCAATTTATCTATAAAATTCACAATTTTTATTCAAAAATTCAATTAATGATCAATTTAAATTTAATTAAAATTCGGGGTCGTTACAATAAATTTGAGAAATACTTACTTCAAAATTTAATCATTTGAAAAATAATAAGTTTTCTAAAACACACTTTGAAACACTTTAAAACCTTTAGCTTATACTTAAAACTTTGCTTTGGAAACGTACTTGGCTATCCAGAGAAATACACTTCTCTTTCACATCTTTAAAAATAAATCACTATTTATTTTTAAACAAATTTACCCATTTCTTTAATAAATTCCTAGCGTGAATGTAACGACCCAGGATTTTCGACCCCGAAAATTCCAAATAGTTAGGAAAAAGAAGAAAAGATAGAAGAAGAAACAGAAACAAAACACAGAATCTCACATTCGCAGCGGATCAAAATATAATATCAAATAATAACAGTTATACAAAGGAAATCTGTACTTGTCAAATTACACTTTAATACATCAGAGTTACAACGTATACACAATCACTGGACAAATACAATCAACATGTTTCAGACAAACTACCATATATCACAGCGGAATACACTCCATACGTTCTTGCTATCCAGCTCGCCTCCTGAGCTCCAGAATGTCCTTACCTGGAAATCTGTAATACTCGGTCTGACCCGAGCATTACATCAAAGTAACACCTGGGTCAGGCTGGAAGCCAGCGTGAGTAAACCCATCTAACATGGAATACCACAGCATAAAACTACATAAAACTCGGGGTAACTCGTATCAATTTACAAATTCAGAATTTTTTATAGACATCACTTATTTTACACATCAATTTCTAAGTACGAAAACTTTGATTAAATGGTCCAATTCACTTAAATCATTCCATACCAGTCTATTGATTTCACATATCAATCTACAAAGAATCGAAGTGGTTTCGGGTATTTACTAATACCCGACTCCGGTCTCTTCGAATCCAATGTTATCTTAACTCAAGTTATTCAAGTGAAATATAATTCAACTTTAAATACAGGATGTCTCTTTTTACACAGCAATTCATCATTTGATAGATAACTACATTATCACTGTCCATCCAAACATATCATATCACAAAACATTTCATATCAACCAATTCAAGGCATTGAACATTATTAAATCATTCATAAGCAAGATTGATCCCTTCCAATAATTAATTTAATTTACCTCTAATTAAATTAATTACTAATCTTTAATCACTTATATTACCTTTACTTACATTAATTGATTACAACCCAATTAATTAATCATCTTTTAATTATCCAACTTAATTAATCATCCTTGATTAATTATAATTTAATTACGTTAAGTAAATAGCTTTTAATTAATTTCACAAATTAATTATTCTTAACTATTCACAGTAATTATCCTTAATTAATTACTCAAATTTATTATCTTATAACCACCTACATTGATTAACCATCCCTTAATTAATCACACTTATTAATTAACTAACCCTTAATTAATTTCCTTAATTAATCAATCCTTTACTTAATTAACCCTTAATTAATTAATCCCCTGATTAATCAATCCTCTAATAAATTACACCAAGTAATTAATCCTTAATTATCCTTTAATTATTTATTCTTTAATTACTTGATTGATCAAACTTAAATCATTAATTAATTTACCTTAATTACTTTTATTAAGTAATTAACTTTAAGTAATAAATTTCCTTTAACAAATATATTAACTTAGACTTTAAAAGTTAATTAACAATTAAAACATTTGTAATATTACTAAGTTTATTTAAAATAAACTTTAAAAATAAAGGTCATGTATATTTTTAAACATTTTAAAGCTTGGTTAATTTTAAAACAATTTTATTTAAAAAAACTTTCTTAACCAATTTAAAACTTGGATAACATCTAATATTTAAAGAAAATTGATTTCAACAAAATTTGTTTTCAATAAACTTGATTTTCTTTAAAATTTGAAACTGTTTTTGTATCAAATCAAATAACCCGAGCAAATCCTTGTTTCACCTGAGATTGACCCCGGGCTAACCCACGTCTTCATCTGCTTCGAGCCAAAACGTGATCAACTTCGAGCTGTAACTCGAGAAATTCATCTTCTTCCACAACACCCAAACCATTCATGTGACGACCGCCCATGACCCCTGCACCGAATCTAGAGAAAGTGCGCTGTAAAGTGTGCCAGGCGACCATGGACGATTATCTGGGTAAAATAAAACAACAGAATCTATCGTATTACTCACAGCGCATGGACAAAATACAATAGAAGATATATATAGTGAAGCTTCACAGAATAGAATCTCATCAATAAAACTTCATAATAGTTGGATACAAACATCTGAATAGTCAATACAACAAGCCTCACTACATAACACTCAGAGAATACAAAGCAGCGGAACATCCAGTACATATAATAAGAAGATAATATGCAATACACCAGCTCGTCTTCGTCATCAGCAACGTGGAAAGCTAGAATAGCACCTGTCACCTGCTACCTAGTCTGCCCGTCCCAAAATGGACGAACATCCCAAGGCAATAAGAGTTAAACATAAAGCCTTGAGTCAGACAACAATCTTAGTGAGCAGTAAATTAACTAACAACATACCAAAAGAGCATAAAGGAAAAAGGAATAGGAATACAACCCTCCCACTCCACCTCTTTCTACAGTGATAGCCCCCAGACACACACTAAGCAGAAGCAAGCATAGTAAAGCATACAATTTAAAGTAAAGTAATTGTCACTCGAGTCAAGGGCGATGTTTTCCAAGTACAAACCCCCAAGGCCTAAACCAAGATCAGATAAGCACCCAGAAAATACTGCTCTTGAGACCGAATGACGATACAACCAAACATCCATGACTCTGGCTATCACTGTTATCATTGCCTCAATATCACCGTTAATTGAATGACCGACACATTCTTTCAGCCGTCCGTCAAGGGCTAATGGAAACCCCGGTCCTAGACATAACTCCGCACGTCATCGTGACCCGTGCCTAGGACTATCGAATCTGCCCAGAGTACTTGACTATCAATCATTAGTCTTCAGGGACTATCGAATCTGCCCAACGTACTCTTTCTTTGAGCATGCTAGAACCTTCAACAACGATGAGATCTCAGCCTCCTAGTCATCCTCCTCGATGACTATTTCCATACTAGCTCAAGCGCCTCTCGAGCAAACCATTATCCTCAACTCGAACCATTTCACCGAGTTTTCAACATGCTTGGAATGATCCCGTCTGGATTAGACCAAGACTATCTCATATCATACTTCGCCTCATCATCATCATAGAAAAGTCTCATCTCAACATCATCATCGAATCTATCCATATGAGCTTCATCATCCGCTACATATGCCACGAGCAGCTTTTCCAATTCAAGAGCCTTTCCCTTAGCTTTTGAATCACCTTCGACCATCTTGTCTAAATCAAATCATCAATCATCTAATGCATAGCAATCAATCAAATCAAACATTAATCCAAGTAAACAAGCATTCAAATATGATCTAATGAACATTATTAACAATAATGGAAATTTCGTAAATAAAGAGTAGAAAGTCTAACAAGCATGAAAACATGAAGAATATCTCTACAACTTGATGAATGAACTTGCATAGGTTAATCATGTAGTAAAATGGTTGTCAAATCATCATGAACAATAGATCTACATGGATCTACACTTAGGTTTACAAAAATGTATGGAAATCACTATTTTAACACCAAAACAAGCCAACAATCCGATATACTCCTTTGGATCCGTGTGAGAGATAATCACCACTCACCAAATCACCAAAACAACTCACAAGCAACACACTTCAGATCTGGACAGTGAAGGATCTAACTTGATCTATCACCAATCCGCTTCAAACGATGAAATCTCTCTTCGAAAAATGTAGATCTTCAATCTAAGCTCTTCGATCTTCGATTTGATCTCCAATATGGATGGATGGAATCACTAGATTAGAGTGGAGAAAAAAAGTGAAGAAGTGTAGAAGTCGAGCTCTCAAAATGGCAGCACTTCGTCGCTTCGAAATCCGGATCCCAAAAAGTGAGAAAAACCTTCCTATTTATAGCTGAAAAACCCTTAACTCGGCCACCTCCATAAGTCGTCTCCAACTTATAACCTTTGCCGACCTAACACTCCAGACGACCTACGACCTAACAACAACTCCGACTCAACACATGCGCACCTAAACGACCTAACGACTTAGCATACGTGCGCATCCTTGCGACCTACGACTTAACAGTGTTGCGACTTATGCTCCTCCAACCTATGACTTAGAAAAAAAATACTACGACTTAACAGCCAATCTCCTAAGTCAGTCACGACTTAACACAGTGGTCGACCTACGACTTAACTGGGTAGCCGACCTACGACTTAACACATGAAACGAGCTAACACTTAAGTCGTCTGGACGACTTAACTAACAAAGGTTACTTACGACCTATCTCTGGCCGACTTAACACAGTAGCCGACCTAACTCTTAACGACTCATCACTCTATCTCCTTAACTCGGCCACGACTCAACAGAGTTACAACTTAACTGCTAGACTTAGGTCGCTCACATCCTATCTTCAAACTCCTAAGTCGTTAACTCGGTCAGCCGACTTAACACTTAACTCAAAACCTTAAGTCGTCTACTATCCTAAGTCGCCTCAATATTTAAGTCGGTCAATACGACCTAACTCCAAATCCTTAGGTCGTTGCCGACCTAACCCTTAAGTCATTCTACCCTAAGTCGGTCACGACTTAGGACTTAACCAAATTCTACCCAAAATCTGAAACGACTTAACAATGCTAAAAATTCCAGATTTTAACGAACTTTTCGATCCGTAAAAATACGGGTCGTTACATTCTCCCCCCCTTAGGAATTTCGCCCCCGAAATTCCAAACAAACAAAGCAATCAAAGATTATTCTGCACGCCTACCATCTATAGCAATCAACAAACCATGCGTCCAATTCTAGCCTAGCGTATAGAATTCTAACACTAGAACAAGTTACAATATTGTGAGATGACACGACACCTTAGGGCCATACCTCGAAGAGTTCAGGATGAGCTGCTTTCATCCTCTCTTCCACCTCCCACGTACAGTCGTTATCATCGTCACTCCATTGTATCTTGAGCAACTTAACTACCTTCCTCCTAAGCTGTTTCGTGTCGGTTTCCACAACATGAAGCGGCTTACGAGGTCTTCTAACAACTGGATCAACTTCAAAATCTTCACCGCTATCAGCAGGAACCACTGTATTCGAGTCGTGCACATACTTTCGTAGATACGAGACATTAAAAACATTGTGCACACTCGACATCTTCTCTGGTAACTCCAATCTGTAGGCAAGCTTTCCAATTCGCTCGATGATCGGGAATGGTCCAACAAATCTCGGAGTCAATTTTCCTTTCTTCCCGAATCGAATAACATTCTTCAGTGGAGAAATCTTCACAAAAACCATATCACCTACGTCAAATTCCAAATCCTTACGACGCTTATCGGCATAACTCTTCTGACGGTCTTGGGCTGCCTTTATTCGTTGGCGAATGATCTCTATACAATCTGAAGTCTGTCGAATCATCTCCGGCCCAAGTATCAATTTTTCTCCGATCTCTAACCAACATGTCGGAGAGTTACACGGTCTTCCATACAATGCCTCATACGGTGCCATACCAATGCTTGACTGGTAACTGTTGTTGTATGAAAATTCCACCAAATGAAGATGATCTTCCCATGATCCTCCGAAGTCCAAAACACAAGCTCTAAGAAGATCTTCCAAAACTCGGTTGACTCTCTCGGTCTGACCATCTGTTTGAGGATGATAAGCTGTACTCAAACACAACTCGGTTCCCAAAACTTCCTGAAAGCTCTTCCAAAATCCACTAGTGAACAATGGGTCTCGATCGCTCACTATACTCTTCGGAATACCATGGAATCGAACTATCCATTTGACATACAACTCAGCCAACTTTGATGCAGTCCTAGTCGATCGAACAGGAATGAATCTTGCACTCTTAGTCAGACGATCTACGATGACCCAAATTCCTTCATTTCCCGTTCTGGTTTTAGGTAATCCATCGATAAAATCCATCGACACTTGTTCCCACTTCCATGTAGGAACTTCTAATGGCTGAAGAAATCCATTGGGTTTCTTCTGTTCGGCTTTTACCAATTGGTAGTTCATGCACTTGGAAATAAAATTTCCAACATCCTTCTTCATACCTTCCCAGTAATAGGTTCTCTTCATATCCCGATACATCTTATTTCCACCTGGATGAATTGTCAACTTCGAGTGATGACTTTCCCTCAGAACTTCACTCCTCAATTCATCTATATCGGGAACAACTAGTCGTCCTTGCTTCCGAAGCCAACCCTCTCGATCGACCTCGAATCCTTTATCCTTCTCTGGGTCCAATCCAGATTCCAAATCACAGATAACCTTGACAAGCTTATCGTCTTGCTTTTGGCTCTTGCCAATCCTTTCCACAAGAGTCGGTCTTATCGATAAGTTTGCCAACATCTCAGGTTCCAATTCACCTCTGGGCCTGAAGTCAAATCCAGCTAAATACTCGAGACTCTTCCATTCTGAAAACATGGTTCCCAATCCTGCATGTCTTCGACTTAACGCATCTGCCACTGCATTACCTTTTCCCGGAGTATAAGCTATACCAAAATCATATGATGCCAAAAACTCTAGCCAACGTTGCTGCCGAAGATTCAAATCCTTTTGGGAGAAAAGATACTTCAACGACTTATGATCTGTAAACAACTCGAACCGAACTCCCAATAGATAATGTCTCCACATCTTCAGAGCAAAAACAATCGCCGCTAACTCCAAATCATGAGTCGGGTAATTCTTTTCATGCGGCTTCAGTTGTCGACTAGCATACGCAACAACTTTTTCCCTCTGCATCAGCACTGCTCCAAGTCCAGTACCACATGCATCGGTGTAAACCACCATCTCATCATTCCCACTTGGAATAGTCAAAACAAGAGCACTTGTCAATCGCTCTTTCAGGATTCTGAAAGCTTGCTCACACTTATCTTCCCATCTGAACAGTTGGTTCTTTTTCGTCAATCCTGTTAACGGTGCAGCCACCTTTGAGAAGTCTTTGATAAACCATCGATAATATCCTGCTAATCCAAGAAAACTTCTCACATCTGATGCATTCTTAGGTCTAACCCAATCCTGGATTGCTGCCACCTTAGCGGGATCAACTGCTATTCCATTTCCAGAGATAACATGGCCTAAGAACCTCACTTCACTCTTCCAGAAGTGACACTTCGAAAACTTAGCCTTCAGCTGATGTTTCCGCAAGATTTCCAAAACAATCTGCAAGTGCATCTTGTGCTCTTCTTCAGTTCTGGAATAAATCAGAATATCATCCACGAACACAAGTACGAACTTGTTCAACTGATCTCTGAACACTCTATTCATAAGATCCACAAAATATGCTGGCGCATTAGTCAATCCAAACGGCATTACCAGCCACTCAAAGAACCCGGATGGTGTTCGAAAAGCAGTCTTCGGCACACTATCCTTAGCAACTCTCAACTGGTGAAATCCCGTTGCCAAATCCATCTGAGAAAACACCTTCACTTCGTGAAGCTGATCAAACAAGTCATCTATTCTCGGCAATGGATACTTGTTCTTCTTAGTTACATTATTCAGCTCACGATAATCCACACACAACCTCAGCGATCCATCTTCTTTGGTTACAAACACAACTGGTGCACCCCATTCGGACACACTACGCCGAATGAATCCTTTCTGTAAAAGATCATCAACTTGCACCCTCAACTCTTGCTGTTCCCTAGGCGCCATCCGCCTAAGAGGCATCACAATGGGTCTGGCTCCTTCAACTAGATCTATACGAAACTCGATCTCTCTATGCGGCGGTAACCCTTTGACTTCCTCAAAGACATCCTCAAATCCATTAACGATTGGCAACGATGACAGTCCATCCCATGGAACAACCAGCGAATACATGAAGCTCATGAAGACGCCTTCTTCATGCTTACATCGTATCACAATCCTTCGCCCCTCCACATTCTCGACTGTCACCTCCAACCTCTCACAATCAACCTTTGCCGCATATTTCCTAAGCCAGTCCATACCCAAAATAATTCCGAACCCCGCAAAGTTCAGAACAAAGCAATCACAAACAAAAGAGCAATCATGACTCGATACAATCAGACCACGGCATAACATACACAAACAAGACGAACCCCCAACTGGATTAGTCACAACCAATGGCCTATCAACAATATCCGGTTCTAAACCCAACCGGCCTACAAGTTCATTACAAACAAAAGAATGCGACGCCCCAGTATCAAACAGAACTCTAACTGGAACACCACAAATGGAGAGAGTACCTTGAACCATCACACTCTTTCCTTTCTCTTCAGCGGTAGGAGCCTTCGAAGACGATGGAACAGCTCCCAAAGCATAAGCTTGCACAATCTGCTTGTCCTTCCGTGGTTCTGGACAATTCCTCTTGAAATGCCCCGGCTTGTCATAGTTGTGACACTTCATCGGTACCTTCGGATTCATACAATCCTTAGAGAAATGGCCCTTCTGCTGACAATTGTAGCAAGTTACTTCGCCCTTCGGCTTCTTCTGGCCATCCTTGCCCTTCTACTGTTGCTTCTTCCTCTTCTGGTTTCCACCCTGCTGTGGTTTAGACTCTCCCCTGGTTACAGCAACAACATATCCTTCCTTAGGAAACAGACTCTCATGCCTGAGAGCTTTCTCCACAAGCTTCTCAAATGAATCGTCCAAATGATCCACCAACTGCCTCCCAAGATAACTGTCCAAGCCTGTCACAAACTTCTCATTCTTCTGATAAGCAGATTCAATATACGACCGGGCATATTTGGACAAAGCTTCAAACTCAGAAACATACTCAAGAACTGGTCTTCCACCTTGCTTGAGCTCCACAAACTTCTTGAACAGAACAGATTTCTGAGCTGTAGAAATGAACTTAGCTTCAAATCTATCTTGGAATTGCTCCCAAGTAATTGTTGGAATCTCATTCTATATGATATTCCATATATACTATATTTTGACGTCAACAACTATATATTTTTATATTCTTCTATACACTAACCATTTATTGCAAGAATTATATGAAGATTCAAGATTCTTGAAGAAGAGTATTTGTATGGTTTTGTATGCGTCTAGAGTTTATACATATGTTGAAATCTCTCCTTGATATGATATGAATATATTTATAACTCATATAGGCAAGATATACAAAAATGACCAGAAACAGACGGCTGTTTGGACACAAACAGACGGCTGTTTTTGAAGTCAAAAATTTTGTATACCACACTAAACAGACGGCTGTCTGTTTATAAACAGCCGGTTGTTTTGAGGCAAAAATTGCCTATTTCCTTTCTGGTCATAATTTGATGAATTTCAGCTGGCTAAAAATTATTTTCAGACGGCTGTTTTTCTATAACGGCTATATTTTTTCTGAAGGGTTACTTTCATTCGTGAAGGGATACAACTCTTAATTAAGAGATATGACTATATCTCTTCATAGAAACTTTTCGCGAATAATTGCAACCTTTGACTCTTTATAAATACATGTTAGAATCACAATTTAATTAATCTTAATCTCTTGTTTTATATCTTTCTTATTCTCTCTGATTCTAACTCTTGTGTGAAAACAATTCCATATTCAAATCACACTTATTCTTCCATAATTCTTCAAGATTATAAATATACATTTCTACAAGGAGAAGATTATAGGAAGTCTGTACTTTATTGACTCATTCGTGTTATTGCTAGAACACAAGAAGTCAGAAACTTTTATTGTATTATTGAAGTCCTGTTCGGTTGTTCAGGCACTGAGAAGTCCTCTTCTGCTGTTGAGGCACGAAATCTTGTTCTATTGCTCAGGTCCCCGTTCGGCTGTTCGGGTGTGTTGTTAACCTATTCCTCCGGGTGAAGTGAGGGTTTTTTTATTAGTGAAATTCCAGAAGGAGTCTGGGACTGGACGTAGAACGGGAAGTTCGAACCAGTATAAAAATCCTGGTGTGCAAGTTTTTACTTTGCTATTGCTATAATTCTGCACTATTGTTGTTATCTCCATATAAGTATGATCCATACACCCTTTTCAGTAATCTCTTCTTCCGGAGTATCAATAGTGATAGAGTTCCACCAATCAGAAGCTCTTCCTTGAAGCTGCCTCGATGCCAACTTCCTCTTAGTTGCATCCTCAATTCCCAAATCACCAAAGATCCTTCTACAAGCATTTATCCACCTCTGGACTTCAATGGTTGATTCTGTTCCCAAGAAAACCTTTCCTCCAAGAGCAGTATAATCCTTACACAGCTTAGCAAGTCCACCAGTTTTGGAGTTTGAACTTGAACTCCAACATCCACCGATGGCCCCGGAGCTGGCATCCTTCTCATGATCGAAGTCATCATAGCTTCGAACATAGCAGCATAATCAGTAGCCCCTTCAGTAGCACGGCCTTCCCTAGCAGCTGGTCTCCCTCTTTGACTCATTCTCAATATCTATAAAAAGGAATGATTAGCATACCTTGAGAAACAACTGCATAAAGGACTCAAACTCTACTAAGCTACTATATTATATATAGTAATCATCCATCAAAATACAATTACGTCTCTCATACGTAGTTATGTCAGCGAGCATTGGGTAAAATCGATTAACCAATGCTCTGATACCAAATGTGACGACCGCCCATGACCCCTGCACCGAATCTAGAGAAAGTGCGCTGTAAAGTGTGCCAGGCGACCATGGACGATTATCAGGGTAAAATAAAACAACAGAATCTATCATATTACTCACAGCGCATGGACAAAATACAATAGAAGATATATATAGTGAAGCTTCACAGAATAGAATCTCATCAATAAAACTTCATAATAGTTGGATACAAACATCTGAATAGTCAATACAACAAGCCTCACTACATAACACTCAGAGAATACAAAGCAGCGGAACATCCAGTACATATAATAAGAAGATAATATGCAATACACCAGCTCGTCTTCGTCATCAGCAACGTGGAAAGCTAGAATAGCACCTGTCACCTGCTACCTAGTCTGCCCATCCCAAAATGGACGAACAGCCCAAGGCAATAAGAGTTAAACATAAAGCCTTGAGTCAGACAACAGTCGTAGTGAGCAGTAAATTAACTAACAACATACCAAAAGAGCATAAAGGAAAAAGGAATAGGAATACAACCCTCCCACTCCACCTCTTTCTACAGTGATAGCCCCCAGACACACACTAAGCAGAAGCAAACATAGCAAAGCATACAATTTAAAGTAAAGTAATTGTCACTCGAGTCAAGGGCGATGTTTTCAAGTACAAACCCCCAAGGCCTAAACCAAGATCAGATAAGCACCCAGAAAATACTGCTCTTGAGACCGAATGACGATACAACCAAACATCCATGACTCTGGCTATCACTGTTATCATTGCCTCAATATCACCGTTAATTGAATGACCGGCACATTCTTTCAGCCGTCCGTCAAGGGCTAATGGAAACCCCGGTTCTAGACATAACTCCGCACGTCATCGTGACCCATGCCTAGGACTATCGAATCTGCCCAGAGTACTTGACTATCAATCATTAGTCTTCAGGGACTATCGAATCTGCCAAACGTACTCTTGCTTTGAGCATGCTAGAACCTTCAACAACGATGAGATCTCAGCCTCCTAGTCATCCTCCTCGATGACTATTTCCATACTAGCTCAAGCGCCTCTCGAGCAAACCATTATCCTCAACTCGAACCATTTCACCGAGTTTTCAACATGCTTGGAATGATCCCGTCTGGATTAGACCAAGACTATCTCATATCATACTTCGCCTCATCATCATCATAGAAAAGTCTCATCTCAACATCATCATCGAATCTATCCATATGAGCTTCATCATCCGCTACATATGCCACGAGTAGCTTTTCCAATTCAAGAGCCTTTCCCTTAGCTTTTGAATCACCTTCGACCATCTTGTCTAAATAAAATCATCAATCATCTAATGCATAGCAATCAATCAAATCAAACATTAATCCAAGTAAACAAGCATTCAAATATGATCTAATGAACAATATTAACAATAATGGCAATTTCGTAAATAAAGAGTAGAAAGTCTAACAAGCATGAAAACATGAAGAATATCTCTACAACTTGATGAATGAACTTGCATAGGTTAATCATGTAGTAAAATGGTTGTCAAATCATCATGAACAATGGATCTACATGGATCTACACTTAGGTTTACAAAAATGTATGGAAATCACTATTTTAACACCAAAACAAGCCAACAATCCGATATACTCCTTTGGATCCGTGTGAGAGATAATCACCACTCACCAAATCACCAAAACAACTCACAAGCAACACACTTCAGATCTGGACAGCGAAGGATCTAACTTGATCTATCACCAATCCGCTTCAAACGATGAAATCTCTCTTCGAAAAATGTAGATCTTCAATCTAAGCTCTTCGATCTTTGATTTGATCTCCAATATGGATGGATGGAATCACTAGATTAGAGTGGAGAAAAGAAGTGAAGAAGTGTAGAAGTCGAGCTCTCAAAATGGCAGCACTTCGTCGCTTCGAAATCCGGATCCCAAAAAGTGAGAAAAACCTTCCTATTTATAGCTGAAAAACCCTTAACTCGGCCGCCTCCATAAGTCGTCTCCGACTTATAACCTTTGCCGACCTAACACTCCAAACGACCTACGACCTAACAACAACTCCGACTCAACACATGCGCACCTAAACGACCTAACGACTTAGCATACGCGCGCATCCTTGCGACCTAAGACTTAACAGTGTCGCGACTTATGCTCCTCCGACCTATGACTTAGAAAAAAAATACTACGACTTAACAGCCAATCTCCTAAGTCGGTCACGACTTAACACAGTGGTCGACCTATGACTTAACTGGGTAGCCGACCTACGACTTAACACATGAAACGAGCTAACACTTAAGTCGTCTGGATGACTTAACTAACAAAGGTTACTTATGACCTATCTCTGGCCGACTTAACACAGTAGCCGACCTAACTCTTAACGACTCATCACTCTATCTCCTTAACTCGGCCACGACTCAACAAAGTTACAACTTAACTGCTAGACTTAGGTCGCTCACATCCTATCTCCAAACTCCTAAGTCGTTAACTCGGTCAGCCGACTTAACACTTAACTCAAAACCTTAAGTCGTCTACTATCCTAAGTCGCCTCAATATTTAAGTCGGTCAATACGACCTAACTCCAAATCCTTAGGTCGTTGCCGACCTAACCCTTAAGTCATTCTACCCTAAGTCGGTCACGACTTAGGACTTAACCAAATTCTACCCAAAATCTGAAACGACTTAACAACGCTAAAAATTCCAGATTTTAACGAACTTTTCGATCCGTAAAAATACGGGTCGTTACAATTCAAACTTTATACGTACACGCGTGGACGTGTACAGGCGGCCAGGTCACTTCCGACCAACCTCGCGGTTTCTCTCAGGTCATCGACGACCACCATCATAGATTCGAGCAGTATAGGTTACGAAATTATCTTTATATCAAAATCGAGCATCACAGCCTCCATTGGAATAAAACCGGTTGCCAGAGATCACCACATAGCACCTACCTCCAACCATCAGAAAAACGCGCGATTTCTTCTAGAGCTTCACCAGAATCCACTCCTTCTTTTCCCATGGGTGTGATCGCTTCTGATCCACCATGGTTGACGAAATTTACGCATTTCCTCTTCGAACCAAACTGGCCCCTTAAACCCTAAATCAGTCTTGCTTATCCTCCACGACGAACTCTAAAATCATCAACCATTTTTTAGTGATCTCTGACCTTGCAGCAAGATGCAGCCCAAATCTCGAGGTCTAGAAATCCTCCGATCACCATAATTTCGTAAAAACCCATTTTTCGTTCATCTAGCAAATACGACCTCAATTTGAAACTAAAAATCCTGATTTTTGTTTTAAAAATCATTGTTTTCGAAATGGATTTGGATGATATAAATAAATCTTGAATCCATGCAAATTGAAAATTGGATAGATTTTAAATTTATACTATATTTCTTCTTCCAAACAAAATCCATCTCATATTTTTCTTAGAAATATATTTTAAAATTAAGTTATGGTCATTTTAAACCCATTTTGTTTTAAAATCACAAACTATAGATGATCAGAGAAAGTGGAATTGAATTTTTGAACTAGATTTAACCCTGTAAATTTAAACAGAGGCATTCATGCTTGTTTCCAGATATATGCACACAGTATATTCATACCCACAGGCATATTACATAACCATACCAGCATATTTAATTCATAACTTCCAAAATGATCACATGCAAATCAGATATTCAAACAAATCTTGGGTTTAAGAGTGAGTTTACTCACTATTAATTGATAAGCAGAGAAGGCTATAACTGAGATGCTTTGATTTTTTTTTTTGAAACTGAATGCTCTAGATTTGAACTGGAACTTATTGAGTTGCTCCTGCTTCTGATCTGAAGCTTAGTAATTTTTCTCAGGTGTGATTTTCTTTGGTTTTTAATTTTTCCCATTTCCTTTTTTCTTTTATGAGAGCAATGTGATAAGCTCGGCTATAATATATAAAATGAAAATGAAGTGTGTAGAGTAAGTCAGGCTAATATTTGTGTACAGGATTTATACCACTGGTACACAAAGGGTCAGAGATTTTTCTCTTGACCAGGCAAGATTTTATGAAAATGAAATGATTTATAAAGGTTGCGAATTGACTTTATTTTGAGCTTGAGATGATAGTATTAAATGCAATGTTTCCTTTCAAGCTTACATACCTATCCTATTTGATATGTATGTAGATATTATTTTTATTTTCTTGCATTCACACATGTATTCCACAGTATATATATATATATATATTCTAGAATTCCCTTATGTATTTACTTTATGTTCATTTTTTTCCATTATACATGTATATGTATATATATACATTCTCAATTATATGAACCTTCCTATATTTGATTTTCATATGGACATACACACACACACCCATATATATATACTTATATACATGTTAAACATTATAAGCTTGTATGTATTTTCATTTTTTCCTATTATGGATATTTCATCTTCATTTAAATTATGGAGTTAATATATATACTTTATTTCTATAAGACTTACCATATTCAGAGATTTGAAAATTCAATATTTGAAATAGTTTTCAAATCAAATTTACATTTGTTCAGATATTCCCATTATCAAAATTTATTTGTTAGACTAATAAAATCAACGTTTCAATGATTTAAACCAGTTAATCACTCAATATTCGATGGCTAAAAATCTGGGTCGTCACATTCCTCCCACCTTTAGATCTTTTCGTCCTCGAAAAGGAACGAAACGAATATATGAAAAATGTTTAAAAACTGACAAATTTTCTTTGATTCCTTTTAAAACACTTTTTAATATCTATATTATTTCAAAATATTTTTTATATAAAAATACTTTTTATAACTTGATGTTTTAACAAGTCCATCCTTGTTCTTATAGAAATTCGGTCATACGTTGATCAGGCGTAGGACTGAAGATCTATAAGTACTTGGTAAACCCGTTTTCAACACCCAGTGAAAATACTTTGGAAAATAATTTTATTAAAAATATAGAAAACAGTTTTCGAAAATAGAGGAAATATCTTAGGTAAAAATGCTCTGGAAATCATCACCCCCATCCATGGTCGTAGTTAACCCGATGGTTACGTTGCCGTCCCGGCAAAATCCATAGATAACTGTAGGTCTCCATGCTCCTCGATTATGCCATGGAACCCGCTACAGATCGCAGTTATACCCGGGCCTTACGTTGCTATCACAGCACAAACCCATATAACTATAGGCATCAGCGCCACCGAATTTCGCTGCCAAAAGAATGAAACTCCTCCACTTGACCATAGACCGCAGTCTACCGATGTTGCGCTGCCATCCCGGCAAAATCAAGTGTAGACTGTTGGCACTCATCCTCCACACGATTTTCGCTATGGTCCACACAGTAGATCGTAGCGACATCGAATTACACTATCGTCACAGCATAACCCAAATGCCCCTGTAGGCAACAGCGCCATCGACTTTCGCTACCAAATAATCCTCAGGAACTAGTTTGTCCGGACTCCTCACAGGATCAACTTTAGAACCTCCCCTTTAGAGGCTCAAGGCAGTACCACCTTGTGGCACTCCTGAGAAGTTCATTCAAGGGAGCGCCTTTTTCCCCAGAGCCACTTTCAAAACACTTTATATTATACACATATAGTATTTTCCAAATCATACACCAAGTATGAATCACATATAAAGCTCCTTTTCTCAAAATCGATTCTCAAAATCGATAATTCTCAAATTAGGCTTTCCAAATTCCAGTATTGATTTTTTTCCCAAAAATCAAAAGCCTTCCCAAAATTCAAAGGTTCCAAAAAAATTTCCTCAAAATCATTTTCACAAAATCCTTCTTATAAATACATATATATAAAAGTTTTGAAAAATCTTTGAATCAATTTGTACTTGTATAAATTCACTTTTATACTTCAAATACTATCAAAAATCATTTTCTTCTAGCAATAGATTCAACAAGGGGAGTTTTCCATATATAACAAAGATATATAACTTTGTTTAGCCCAAATCAATATTTTGATTTTGATTACTCTTTTGTAAAGTCATTCTCCATATTGCTTGCTTTCATAAAGTAAATTTTAATCATAGAAATGTTCAATTCCCACTTTACTTCATCATATATTTCATAAAATATACTTTCAATTTCAAAAATCATTTACAGTGCTTATCCACAAATTTTTAATATCAATTTTATTGAAACCCGTACGATGTACCCATACCATCCGTACGCAATATCAATCTGATCGCTCACTCGATCACACAATTTCACTTCCGAACTAGTATTGTCCACCCGACTTCCTAGTGTGGACTCAGATCTGGTTTCTTGATCAGAAACCGTCATTCTCCTTGCATAGTCACAACTATGATAGAGAACATCCAGAACTAATCAAAAATCCATATCCAGGTTCGCCTTCGAAAATCGAGCGAAAAATACCAACTCGAATCGATAATACTATCTCGAAATTTTATGCTCGAATCTGGATCAAATCACTATGCAAATAGAATAATATACGTACATCCTACGTATTTATCTTCATTGATTATCAGTTAAATCAATTTCCTTTCTATTCACCTTCACTTTGATTTTATTCACTTATCCACATTTTCCTTAATCCCCACTTGGATTATTACTTCACTCCTTAACTCAGTTGGGTATTTAGTTAATAACAGTTTGAACTCCGACCAGCTTAAATTTAGAAATATAGCTTGAAAATTTTAAAAATAGATAAGTCGTTGAAAAATAATTATTAGTTTGTAAAGTAGCTGTAAACAGTTAAGTAATTGAAGATAGTTGAAAAATAGTAATTATTTATAAAACAGTTGAAAAACAGTAATCAGATTATAAATCGGTTGTAAAATTGTTAAATAGTTCCAAAAGTAATTGTAAAACAAGCTTAAGATAGTTTTAGGTTTTAAAAAGAAAAGTTGTATGGTAAATAGTTTGGAAAAATAGATTTATATTAAAACAATTTATTTTGAAAATAGTCCAGAGTCAAACTGTACAACTTCCCAATCTCCATTTCCAAACAATTGCCAATTTCCAATTACCTTCTAATTCCATTTCACTTTAAACCATCTTGAATTATACAAATTCGAGTTATTATTTCAAATGTTGATTTAATCCCATAAATCAAATTTTACCTTTACTTTTAATTTAACAGCCTAACCATTTAATTCTGAGTTCAAATTTCAAAATTCCATTTTAAAATTACCTTTACTTAACTTATTACAAAGTTCAAATAAGAATTAGAAAACAATTTAATCTTCAGATTCTAATTTATTATCCATTTCTAACTTCAAAACCAATTCCCAGTTTCATAGATTATTTATAACAATAGAATGATATCAGGATAAATAAACATCCAAATTTATCCAAACACTAATTAACAGCATCCATTTCTATTTCCAGATCTCAGACCCATTTTGAGATCACTCATAACTCCCATTTAAAATCAACCATTTAACTTCCCAAGTTAAATTTCAATTTCATCTTAAAATTTCCAATTCAAGTTGTTCATTCTAAACTCATTTAACTTTCCTTAAGTTAAATTCAACTTAATCCAGTCAACTTGACCCAATTTGAATTCCCATTCGAATTTTAAACCTTATATTAATAATCTTCCCACTTATAAGTTCAAAAACTTATCACTTTGGGTTTTCATATCACATTCCAAGGAAAGATTTAAAACTCAACACTAAGAGTTTATTTCAAATCATCTTTGATATTATGTATATCCTCATTTATACATATTTATTTCCGTTACACACCAAGTTATACCTTAAAATTTAAACCACCTTGGGTTTTTAGTTCAAACAAATTCCTTTAAATTTTCAAACAACTCCTGTTTGAATTAAGCCCTTTCATTCAAATAATATTATTTATAATTTCTTTATCATTTTGAAACAATCTTCAAATTCTGGGCTTAGATTTAAAACTTCACAATTTATATCATCTTCAGTTCCAATTTATAAGTCATACTAGCCTAAATGTTTTACTTCCCTAAAACATTTCATCTTGCTTACTCATTAACAACATTTCTTTATTAAACACAACAACCATTTATGATAATAACCAAGATTATCATATCTGGAAACCAATTTATTATTATCTTTCTTCTGAAAATATTTCTACAATTTCAGGATTTTAATTTCAGTTTGGATCCATTTATCTTCATTCAATTTCAATTTGGTTGTATTACTATTAACACTTAATTCTCATTATTTTATTTTATTCCAATAATTTTTAACAACCAATTACTTTAACATTTATTAGTAAGAAATATTGCTTTATATATATCAAAATATATCCTTACTTAAAATCATTTAAAATCTTTATATAAGAAAATAACAAGTACGCTCTCATATATATATATATATACTCAACTCATCCTAGGGTAGTACTAACCCTATCCCTGATGAGTAAACCCACCAGAGCCAAGGTTCTCGTTTAACCTTCGCTCTGATACCAAGTGTAACGACCCGAGATTTTCGACCCCAAAAATTCCAGATAGTTAGGAAAAAGAAGAAAAGATAGAAGAAGAAACAGAAACAAAACACAGAATCTCACATTCACAGCGGATCAAAATATAATATCAAATAATAACAGTTATACAAAGGAAATCTGTACTTGTCAAATTACACTTTAATACATCAGAGTTACAACATATACACAATCACTGGACAAATACAATCAACATGTCCCAGACAAACTACCATATATCACAGTGGAATACACTCCATACGTTCCTGCCATCCAGCTCGCCTCCTGAGCTCCAGAACGTCCTTACCTGGAAATCTATAATACTCGGTCTGACCCGAGCATTACATCAAAGTAACACCCGGGTCAGGCTGGAAGCCAGCGTGAGTAAACCCATCTAACATGGAATACCACAGCATAAAACTACATAAAACTCGGGGTAACTCGTATCAATTTACAAATTCAGAATTTTTTATAGACATCACTTATTTTACACATCAATTTCTTTGTACGAAAACTTTGATTAAATGGTCCAATTCACTTAAATCATTCCATACCAGTCTATTGATTTCACATATCAATCTACAAAGAATCGAAGTGGTTTCGGGTATTTACTAATACCCGACTCCGGTCTCTTCGAATCCAATGTTATCTTAACTCAAGTTATTCAAGTGAAATATAATTCAACTTTAAATACAGGATGTCTCTTTTTACACAGCAATTCATCATTTGATAGATAACTACATTATCACTGTCCATCCAAACATATCATATCACAAAACATTTCATATCAACCAATTCAAGGCATTGAACATTATTAAATCATTCATAAGCAAGATTGATCCCTTCCAATAATTAATTTAATTTACCTCTAATTAAATTAATTACTAATCTTTAATCACTTAGATTACCTTTACTTACCTTAATTGATTACAACCCAATTAATTAATCATCTTTTAATTATCCAACTTAATTAATCATCCTTGATTAATTATAATTTAATTACGTTAAGTAAATAGCTTTTAATTAATTTCACAAATTAATTATTCTTAACTATTCACAGTAATTATCCTTAATTAATTACTCAAATTTATTATCTTATAACCACCTACATTGATTAACCATCCCTTAATTAATCACACTCATTAATTAACTAACCCTTAATTAATTTCCTTAATTAATCAATCCTTTACTTAATTAACCCTTAATTGATTAATCCCCTGATTAATCAATCCTCTAATAAATTACACCAAGTAATTAATCCTTAATTATCCTTTAATTATTTATTCTTTAATTACTTGATTGATCAAACTTAAATCATTAATTAATTTACCTTAATTACTTTTATTAAGTAATTAACTTTAAGTAATTAATTTCCTTTAACAAATAAATTAACTTAGACTTTAAAAGTTAATTAACAATCAAAACATTTGTAATATTATTAAGTTTATTTAAAATAAACTTTAAAAATAAAGGTCATGTATATTTTTAAACATTTTAAAGCTTGGTTAATTTTAAAACAATTTTATTTAAAAAAACTTTCTTAACCAATTTAAAACTTGGATAACATCTAATATTTAAAGAAAATTGATTTCAACAAAATTTGTTTTCAATAAACTTGATTTTCTTTAAAATTTGAAACTGTTTTTGTATCAAATCAAATAACCCGAGCAAATCCTTGTTTCACCTGAGCTTGACCCTGGGCTAACCCACGTCTTCATCTGCTTCGAGCCAAAACGTGATCGACTTCGAGCTGTAACTCGAGAAATTCATCTTCTTCCACAACACCCAAACCATTCAAACTTTATACGTACACGCATGCACGCGTACAGGCGGCTAGGTCACTTCCGACCAACCTCGCGGTTGCTCTCAGGTCATTGACAACCACCACCATTGATTCGAGCAATCCAGGTTACAAAATTATCTTTATATCCAAATCGAGCATCACAGCCTCCACTGGAATAAAACCGGTTGCCAGAGATCACCACATAGCACCTACCTCCGACCATTAGAAAAATGCGTGATTGCTTCTAGAGCTTCGCCAGAATCCACTCCTTCTTTTCCCATGGGTGCGATCGCTTCCGATCCACCATGGTTGACGAAATTTTCGCATTTCCTCTTCGAACCAAGCTGGCCCCTTAAACCATAAATCAGTCTTGCTTATCCTCCACGATGAACTCTAAAATCATCAACCATTTTTCTAGTGATCTCTGACCTTGCAGCAAGATGCAGCCCAAATCTCGAGGTCTAGAAATCCTCCGATCACCATAATTTCATAAAAACCCATTTTTCGTTCATCTAGCAAATACGACCTCAATTTGAAACTAAAAATCCTGATTTTTGTTTTAAAAATCATTGTTTTCGAAATGGATTTGGATGATATAAATAAATCTTGAATCCATGCAAATTGAAAATTGGATAGATTTTAAATTTATACTGTATTTCTTCTTCCAAAAAAAATCCATCTCATATTTTTCTTAGAAATATATTTTAAAATTAAGTTATGGTCATTTTAAACCCATTTTGTTTTAAAATCACAAACTATAAATGATCAGAGAAAGTGGAATTGAATTTTTGAACTAGATTTAACCCTGTAAATTTAAACAGAGGCATTCATGCCTGTTTCCAGATATATGCACACAGTATATTCATACACACAGGCATATTACATAACCATACCAGCATATTTAATTCATAACTTCCAAAATGATCACATGCAAATCAGATATTCAAACAAATCTTGGGTTTAAGAGTGAGTTTACTCACTGTTAATTGATAAGCAGAGAAGGCTATAACTGAGATGCTTTGATTTTTTTTTTTGAAACTGAATGCTCAAGATTTGAACTGGAACTTATTGAGTTGCTCCTGCTTCTGATCTGAAGCTTAGTAATTTTTCTCAGGTGTGATTTTCTTTGGTTTTTAATTTTTCCCATTTCCTTTTTTCTTTTATGAGAGCAATGTGATAAGCTCGGCTATAATATATAAAATGAAAATGAAGTGTGTAGAGTAAGCCAGGCTGATATTTGTGTACAGGCTTTGTACCACTGGTACACAAAGGGTCAGAGATTTTTCTCTTGACCAGGCAAGATTTTATGAAAATTAAATGATTTATAAAGGTTGCGAATTGACTTTATTTTGAGCTTGAGATGATAGTATTAAATGCAAAGTTTCCTTTCAAGCTTACATACTTATCCTATTTGATATGTATGTAGATATTATTTTTGTTTTCTTGCATTCACACATGTATTCCACAGTATATATATATTCTAGAATTCCCTTATGTATTTACTTTATGTTCATTTTTTTCCATTATACATGTATATGTATATATATACATTCTCAATTATATAAACCTTCCTATATTTGATTTTCATATGGACATACATACACACACCCATATGTATATACTTATATACATGTTAAACATTATAAGCTTGTATGTATTTTCATTTTTTCCTGTTATGGATATTTCATCTTCATTTAAATTATGGAGTTAATATATATACTTTATTTCTATAAGACTTACCATATTAAGAGATTTGAAAATTCAATATTTGAAATAGTTTTCAAATCAAATTTACATTTGTTCAGATATTCCCATTATCAAAATTTATTTGTTAGACTAATAAAATCAACGTTTCAATGATTTAAACCAGTTAATCACTCAATATTCGATGGCCAAAAATCTGGGTCGTCACAGTGAATTTATACTTCCAAATATCCACCGATCTTGTTTCACCTTATAAACTCAGTTTATAAATCCCATAATCTCATCTTTCTTTAAAATTCCAATTTCCAACACTTAAATCAATTTCCAAATTGATTTTCAAATTACTCCATTTTTTGAAATAAACTCCTTTACTTACTCAATTTATTCAAATCTGTTAACTTCAGATTTTATTTCTTCATTATGATAAAAATCTTTTTAACTGAAAATGCCAATTTCAGATTTCCCAAATTCCTTCTTTATCCTTTTAAATAAATTCAAACCTTGAATTTTTAAAATAAATTCTTTTATTCCCTTAAATAATATCACTTAGGTTTAAAATTTTAATATTTCCCCATTTATTCAAAATCACCTTTCCCATACTCGGAATTTATTTAACAGAATTTAAAAATCACTTTTAACCTTTCCCAATTCTTTCTTTAATTAAATTCTCTATAATTATTTACTTCAAAATTTACTCTTTTATTTCTTTCCAAAAATCCAATTCTATATATTTTAATAACTCATTATACCAAAATATATTCAAACATACCATAGCATCCAACACTTCCAATTACCAATATAATTCATCACAGAATATCAAATAATCATAACACAGAATTATTAGAACAATCTAAATAATTTTTAGGAATCCAGTTGGATCCCTCCAACCTGTTTCCCTACATCCAAGATGTTAGCACAATATAAAATACCAATTCCACTTCGAGGTGGAATATCGCGGTATATGGGTTTATATAATATCATCCGCTATTATGCGGTGCATAGGGTCTCATCCGCTATATAATGCGGGAATATCAATCACTCCAATATATATATATACACTACTATATATATTATCACATCTAATCAATTCAATCATTCAACCAGATATTTAAATTTAACCATTTAAATTTCAATAGCAATCCAGAAGAGTGAGATTAACTCACCTTTGACTTTTTATTTGAAATCTGATCCATCTCGACTATTTCCTTCACGATTTGGACCTTGTACAAACATTATACGTTTTATTAACATTTGAAGTAATCGAGCAGTCAATTACCATTTATTAATTTAATTTTAAACTAATAATTCTCTATGATAAGTAACTTTTAGTAACTAACATAATTAAATAGGTTGATTTAACAAGTTAATCACCTGATACATATTTTTAAAATTAAATAGTAAGTGAATATATATAATGGATATTTATTTTCTTTTTGAACATACATATATATTCATAAAATAGTCTATAGAGATTCCAAATCATATTTTTATATGAATCCTTCAAACATTTTAAAAATTCATATCCTTTCTCCAAAATCCTATCTATATATATTTTTACTATGCCTATATATATATATATAAATTGAAATATGTATGTAACCCCTCCTCCTTCCTTAGTCTCTCTTAGTTTAGTTTAGGCTCAAAAATAAAGCTCAAATCTCTCTTTCTCTTTTCATTGCTACTTAGCCATATTTTTATTTCATGTAACTTTCATTTTTTTTTAATGTTAATTAGTGCTCTCTTTTCTTTTCCATGCTTCTTTTCCTTTCATGTTGTAGTGTAGATCTCTCTTATTTCATGCAAGTAGATTAGTTTTTCCTTTCTTTTTTCTCTCCTTGTTCCTCTTGTTTGTTTAATGTTGCTTTCTACATTTGTTGATTTGATAACAAAAATGAGAGGCTAATCCCTTCAATTTAGGGGTATTGAAGCTCTCTTGAATCATGTAGATGCAACATAATTTCTTTTATGTCTCTTTTGTGCTTAATGGAAAGTAGATGTTTGTGTGGTTTTTTGTTTAATATTGAGTTTGATAGCTTATATTGTTCAAAACAAATAGGCTATGCTTAGTCATATGAATCATTAATTACCTCTTCATCTACATATCATCATGGTAATGGAAGTGGATTTAGAATCAAAATTTGATGGTTCATGTTTCTAATTCAATAGTTAATAAACCATGCTTAAAATAGATTCTACTTTTGATTTCATATCATTTTCATTGAAGTTAGTAAGTGGGTTAGAGGGTGCATTAAAGTTTGATGGTTTAAGTGTGTTAATTAATAACACAATTAGGCTATACTTATGATAAATGCATCAACTAAACTCACACATGACCAAAAAGAGATCATAATGTCATTATGTTGATTTATATGATCATGAGAGGGGATTTGCCTCTAAATTGCCCTTTAATCTCATCTTTTTATTCTCCTTAGTTTTAGTTTGTTTTTACTTTCTTTTAGTTAGTTAACAATCACTCGACTTTGGTTTAATTTGATTGAATAGAATTTTAAAATCATCAATTCCCTGCGGATCGACCTGTATTCACCACGTGCTACATTCGTACACTGTGCGCTTGCGGTAAAATTTTATTTTGAAATTTTTCGACGGTTTTCTAAACCGATAGAAATTCCGTCGATTAACACTTGGATTTGAAATCAATATAAATTGAAATGGTTTATTGAAAATTTGAATTGAATCTTTGACCTTTAAATTGAAATGGTTAAACTGTAATTGATTTAAATTGAATTTGGAATTTAAGATGATTCAAATCAACTTGCGAAATTGGAGAAACAAATTTTATTATATAAAGCATTTTTAATATATAAACTATTTCATTTTATAACTATTTTAATATATATACTAATTTCAATATCTAAACTGTTTAAATTGGAAGTGTTATGATCTTAAAAGTGTTATGATTTCAAAAGTGTTATGATCTTAAAAGTGTTACGATTTCCAAATTGTTATGATTTCGAAAGTGCTATGATTTCGAAAGAGTTATGATTTAGTAAGTGTTATAATTTTTAACGTGTTACGATTTTGGAAATGAATATTATTTAAAGTGAATAATTATTTCGAAAGTGATATGGTTTTGAAATGAATATGATATTTTGATATGAAGTATGAACTATTTAAAATGAAATGACCATGGTGTGAAATAAGCGTTTGGTTGTTAAAAAGACCGGGATCGGATATTGTCATACTCTGCCAATACCAAAAACCACTTTAACAACTGTGTACGTGGTGGAGATTAAAGAATAAAGTAGGATGGTTTGACGGCGGTTCTATATGGTATTTACGTTGCCCTGACTCCCGTAAGTCAGCTTGATGTGGCTAAAACAGGAACCATGCCTGGCCAAGTGAGGTCATTCCTCTGATCGGACACATTTCTTCGAAACCATATCTATTGCTTTTGTGATTTGATTTCGGTGTGCACACCTTTGATTTGGGAGTGTGTCTCGAGGTGGGCGGTAGTAGCTACTATGCGTTACCACCAGTCCGGATCCGCAAACGGTATATCTACCCTAGCATTGCCTCGCGTGCCTTGTCACATGCCCTATCGCGCCTTCTACGAGTTTGTTTTGTGTCGTACCTATGGAGTGCTCCCTGATAGCCCACCTGCTGGCGGAGTTTACAGTATCTGTATAGACTACGACATTATATAAAAATGTGTTAAGGGGGATATGGGTAACACCTTAACGCTATTTTAATACTTTACTTTACTATAGACATATTATAATAGTGTATATTACTACATAGTAGATAGTTCCACGGATCCTTAGAGGATGGATATCCAAACTATCCTTTAAGTTACTTGTATTTCAGTGACATTTCACTTGAGTTAAATTTACTGATATAAGGATGTTAATCCTGACTCGAGTGTTTCGTGTTTTGCTTTATGCTCGAGTCAGACTGAGTGTCACAGCATTTGAGACTCACCTTTGGAGATTGGAGTTTTGTTTGAAGATCTATCCATCCAGCTTTTAGTTATTTCAGTTTATTCCAGTCATTTATGTTCAGGCTCATCAGTTGCTTATGTATTTGAGATTCATTTGTATTTGAGATTCTATTGTATTTTGTTTCAGACTCTGATGTTTTATAGTAGCTTCATGAACTACTATTTACATGTTCTGCTACTTATTGTTGAAATACTCTATGTCTATGATTCTGTGATAGATTTATTTACAGTATATGCTGAGTTTTTCCATATATAAATTAACAATCTACTGTTTTGAGCAATTCAAGTCTGACATGTGTAGATGCGAATGGTTCGAAACACCAGGTCGTTACAATGAATCTCCAAAAGTAGCCAGCAAGTCCAAGAAAACTTCTAATCTCGATCACCGTCTCTGGTCTCTTCCAATTGTTCACCGCTTTGATCTTACCTGGATCGACTGACAGCCCTTTCTCTGAAACCACATGACCAAGAAACTTAATCTCTTTCTTTCGAAAATGACACTTGGAAAACTTAAAGCTTTAGCTGATTCTTCCTAAGTGTCTCCAGCACAACTCTAAGATGATCTTTGTGCTCTCTTTCATCCTTAGAGTATACCAAAATGTCATCTATAAACACCAACATGAATCTATCCAAATACTCTCGGAAGACTCGGTTCATAAAATCCACAACGAAAGCTACTGCATTTGTCAACTCGAATGGCATTACTAAATATTCATACGAATCATACCTAGTCCAAAATGTTGTCAAAGAAATGTTGTCCTCTGCCACTCTTAACTGATGGAACCATGTTGCCAAATTCAACTGGGAAAACACTCTGGCTCCACTCAACCGATCAAATAGATCATCAATTTTCGGCAAAGGGTACATATTCTTGATCGTCCTCTCATTCAACTTACGATAGTCGATACACATCCACAATGACCTATCAGGTTTCTTCACGAATACCGCGGCCGCTCCCCAAGGAGAATTTCTTGGTCTAATAAAAAAAATTTCCTTCTAGATCCACTAGCTGCACCTTCAATTCCTTCATCTCAATAGGTGTCATACTGCTAGGTGGTCTACTCACAGGTTCAGCTCTTGGCATAAGATCTATCCGAAACTCAACAGCTCATTTCGGTGGTAGTCCTGTGACTGGCTCAAAGACATCTACAAACTCTTTTGCTATCCGAACCTGACTTAGATCCTCCCCTACTTCCATTGCACTTAACTAAGCACAACTACTTCGGTCAAAATTCTCTACAGAGAATATAATTCAGTTATGACTATCTAGGTGTCTTAATGATATCTCCCCATCCTGGCGAAATATCCTAGCCTCATACCTTCTCAACCAATCCATACCTAAAATGATTCCAAAATCTACGAAATCGAAAACATACAGACTGCATGCAAACTTATGACCTAACAAATCAAGTTCTAACTGGTCACATCTCATCCCCAGAGTTGCATACCCTCCTATTGGATTCGCAACCCTTAAGAAAGTAACAATGTATGTGGGTACTAAGCATAACCTATCAACCAAATACTTTGATATAAATGAATGTGATGCACCGGTATCAAATGGTATCCTAACTGGTATACTCTGAATCAAAAACATACCTTCCATCACAGTCTTTGCCTTATCAGCTGCAGTAGGCTTAGCTGAGGATCTAACAGTAAAAACTTTTCCTTTATCTGCCCTTACTGGCTTTGGACATTGGTTCTTGTAGTGCCCAACTTGATCACAATTGAAGCACTTCACATTCTTCTTGTCCGCGGCCTTCTTCTCCTTGCCTGTCCAGCACTCATGAGCATATTGACCCTTCTTGTCACACTTGAAGCATACCAAATCAGCCTTTGCCTTCTTGCAGCATCCCCTTTCTGGGCTCCTTTCTTCTTAAAAAACTTCCTCTTCTTTCCCTGAGGACCTTGGGATTCAACTGGCTTCTCTCTAGCATAACCAGCCAACATCTCTTCATGGCGAATGGCCATCTTCACTACTACATTACAAGGATCACGGATATGGGTCATGGTCATTCTAGCAAGCTATGTTCTCAATCTTCGGATGAACCTCTCATTCCTTCTGATGTCAGTGTCTATAGTGGCTTACCCATATTGATACAGCTCGTCAAACTTGGCAGCATGCTCGATTACTGACATAATACCCTTGACTAGATCCATAAAATTCCTCATCAACGCCGACTTAGCAGCCTCAGATAAAAACTTTTGCTCAAACCTCATTCTAAAATCAGCCTATGTCAGTTCTTCCTCTGGAACTCTGGCAGTCACACTATTCCACCAGTGAAGCGCTACCCCTTGCAACTGCCTAGAGGCCAGCCTCCTCTTTTCCCCATTATCCAATCCTAGATCTGTAAAGATCCACTCATAGTGTAATAGCCAATTCTCAACTTCAACAGCATCATATGTTCCAACAAACGGCTTTCCACCCAAACTGGTGTAATCTTTGCTCAACTTAGCATAGTTATTCCGAACTGGAGCCACAGGATTAGCTACTCCAACATTACCAGCAACTCCAAGTTGCAAAAGATTAGCTAACAACTTATACACCATCCCCGCATCTATTGGCATATTTCCAACACCTACATTGTCTTTAGCATTTAGGTTAGCATTAGCCTGTCGACCTTGGTTCCTCCTGGTATTAGGTCGAGAATTTCCGTTGGTTGTGGTGCTTCCTCCACCTAGATTTTCTCTTCCATTTCCTACTTCCATATCTTCTTTCTCGTAAATTTGCATACGATCCTTAGTAAGATACAGAAGAATGGTCTAAGAGATAAGGGAACACATTCTTATATATATATATATCAAAAACAAGTACGTTACTATAGCATTAATCCAAACCCCAACCATATTTTCAAATTCATTGGATTATGTTTGAAAATCTTTTAGGTTTAACTTTCTTTTAAAGTTTTATAAACCTATGCTCTGATACCAACTTGTAACATCCCCCTACTTGGAGACCCAAAACTAACGGGTACGGTGCTGCAGTCATCCATAGTTATTAATCCTCGGTGACCAAATACGGTGGTGTTAGATTTATTGATGCACAGAAACACATGAATATAGAAAATTTTAAAACTTCAAACAAGATCGCATTCCATTTCAAAATATTTCCAATTCACTACATAATCCCATAATTGCAAATCACGTTCAGAGAAAATATATTTATTACAACATACGCCAAGAGCGACATAAGAAGTTGCCCCCTTGGATGATCAGAGTATATAGGCAATTTAACAATTTTTCCATTACAGACAACACGGCAGAATTAAAAGAAAAGAGAACTCTAAATAGCTATCATGCCTCATGCACGCCTCCGGAAGCTTATTCGTCTAAAGAGGTACCTAAACCTCAACTGTCAAACTACTCAAAATCAATTGAGTACCCAAGATTTTAAGGGGAAAATATAAACTTCAAGTCAGACATAAAGCATTGTACGAATAATAATCTACCATCTCAAATCATTTAGATAACTAGTGAGAACATGCCGCTTAGCGGAACGGGTTTTCCCCACACTAGTATCCCAAAACCTTTATAAAACAATATACTGTGCTCTTGCATCTACAATGGTTAAACATGATCATTGCTAAATATTATAATGATATGCAAACATGTTAAAACATAATGGATTTCCCATCCTCTGTTTAATTGAATCCCTGTCATATTTGTAGTTTCTAGGGTCACTATTAACCTATTAGTCTTCATGGGGCTTGCTAATAACCTTTATATAATGTATGGACTCCCTGTCCTATTTCATAGTTTTCATGGGTGCACTATGAACCTATTGGCCCCTGCCAATTAACTTAATTAATTCATGGGTTCCCCTGAACCTATTGGTGACTCCAATAACTTCTCTTATGTCCTAGTTTTCATGAGTTGACTAGGAACCTATTGACAACTATTAATAACTTGATCCGGATATAGTTTTCATGGGTGCACTACGAACCAATTAGCCCCTGCCAACCAATCTTTATAACATAGTTCTCATGAGATCACTATGAACCTATTGGTAACTCCAATAACTTCCTAATCATAGTTTTCATGGGTGCACTCTGAACTTGTCTCCCTGACAAGTTCCATTTTTAGGCATCCTATATTCTGGTCTCTCTGACCTCTTGGATGCAATTCTACTCATCCGTGAGTTTAACCAATTTATATTCACTATTGGGTTATCCTAGCCGGTTCTTCTACCCTTTATCCCCAAAATATAGTTATGGGTTCATTATAATGTGAATATATTAATAATTGAAGAAGCAACATAATTACAAAACAATACCACTTCTATGGGTTTATTGTCCTTGAAACACTTTTCATAAAAAAACATGTTTAATCCCTTTAACCTATAATTTTATCAAGGAAAGCTTCTTCTTAAAATTATTTCAAAACTCTTTTAATTTAGCCATGGGTTTTCCTTTTAAAAATTGATTTTCGGTTACAAAACCTTTTGAAACCTTCGAAACCTTGCTATCGACTTCATAGGATGACCTCCTTCGAGGGCATTAAAATCTATCTTTAAAACATTAGGCTCATGTATTTCTTACACTTTAAAACCTTCCTTTAGAAACCGTTCGATTGTATTAAAGTTTTACCTCTGAAGCATAGCTTCAAAACCAATTGAAAATACCCATTTCGAAACCATTGGAAGCAACCCTTCCGAAATCATTGAAAGTTTCCCTTTCGAATGCATTAGGTTTATACTTAAAATATTATTTGGATCATATAGGCGAAAGCATCTCTTTCGAAACCATCCTTTATCATATAAAAATATTGGGGAAAACATGATGACGTTGGCAGCATCTCTTTTGAAAGCTTCAAACCATTTAAACAAAACATTGAAAGATAGCGTCGAAACCCATTTCGAAGCCATTGCCATCAAAACCCTTGGACCCTTTCGAAAGCATTTAGGAAGAGGCTTAAAACATCTTTAAAACAAACACTACCTTTCGAAAACATCGATGACTTCAACACCATCGAAAGGTTAAAGAACGACAATAGGGTTTCGACTGGGTTGGAACCCCTTCTTTCGAAAACATTTATTTTACAAGTAAAGAACCCCTTCAAAAGATTACTCTTTTAAAACATAAGTTAATGGCAACCCTTTCGAAAGCGTTTAAAAATATCTTTCGAAACCAAATGCTTTGACTCCTTCAAAGGCTTAAGAAAACAAAGGCAGGTGCTTCTCTTTTTAAAACAAACCAAGGTATCGACCCCTTCGAAAGCCATGCTTTCGACACCTAGCATTCCGCCTTTCTCCAATCCACTACATACCATCTTTGTGATACCTTGTGTATTGGTTTCGGCTTAGTAGGTTTTGACTGGGTTAAAGGAGGAAGCTCTATGTTGAAAGGTACTTCCAAAGTAGGCAAAACGATCTTTTCTGAATAAACCTGTTTTTATACTAATTAAAGTAAACCTTTTTCTAACTAACCTGCCACGTGTAAACACCAGATTGATTTCCTTAACTTTTCAAATTCTTTACTGCCACTAATTTTAGATCTAAACCATGGTTAAGTTAATCAAATAAGCCCTTCCATTAGCAAAACCAATATTGCAATGAAGTCCCTCTTCTATAATAATTTTATTTGTATAGCAAATCACTTTGGAAAAATCATCAAAAATTCCAGAAATTCACTTTAAGCATGTTATCTAACATATCAAAATTCTAGACCCAATTTCTTAACATATTTTCCAAAATAAATTTATAAACCCAAATAACCATATTTTCCTTTAAAAATTTATAATAACATTTCCATAGCTTGGAAAATTATCAAAATTAAAACCCAACTCCAAAATCATGTTTTATACAACATATTTTTCCATGGTATTTAAACATCTTTATAAACCGGTTTTACCCTAAAACCATGTATAAATCCATTTAAACAATCATTTTTAAATTAAACCAATCAATATTCAAGCATATCATCATCCAATTCATCATAAAAACGAATTTACCCTTAAATCTGAAAACATATGATTCAAAACAAAATAGAGATGGAATTATCATTCACTTTAGATTGGATAAGGAAATTGGAGATTGATTTCTTCTAGCTTGATCCTAAGCTTTTACTTTGATTTCTCTTTTCTTCTTTCTCCATAATGGCTGGTTCCTTTTTTACGTTTAAAATTTTGCTTACGACGATAAAATGAATGTAAATAGTCTAGGGAAATTAGTATAAGGGTGGGAAACATGGGTAGTAATTTACCCTAATGCCCTTATGTAACGACCCTGGTTTGGAGATTACCATAATTATTAAATTATAATTGATATGTATGTTTTATTTATTTCATTTTGCTTCTGAATAGATCCTATAGCCGAGTGGTATCGTATTAGCTAAATATTGGATATGTCGATTCCATGAGGTAATAATAATAATAATATCGACGTATTCGGTCTTTAGCTAATGCATTACTATATCGGTCGCCCTTAACCAGCCCTATTCTCTGCGTTAGTAGATGGAATTACTTGGTAATTCCCTTTACTAATGTGGGTCACGGGGTGGGGCGTCACACCTTATGTTTATTTAGTTAACACTTAACCATTTATAACCCATTTATTTTAAATAAGCACGGCCACTACATTTATTCACCAATCTCAATCTCCCTATCACTCTACATTATTATATTTAATTTATTCTAATTAAATCTCCTGAACAATGTTATCAAAAATTAGGGGTGCTACACTAGCTATGGAAGCAAATGTTGTATCAAAATATATACCTTCCTCCTGACTATAACCTTGAACAACTAAATATGCTTTATTTATAATGACTTCTCCTTGTTCATTCATTTTATTTTAGTAAACCCCTTTAGTTCCTATTACGGATTTATTTTCAGGTCTTGGGACAAATTCCCAAATATCATTTCTAGTAAACTGATTTAGTTCCTCCTGTATAGCAAGAATCCATGAATCATCTATGGTGCTTCCTTTGGATTTTTAGGTTCTATAGTTGAGATAAAAGCTACATTACTCATTTTATTAAATTGATTTCTTTTTACAACAGACTCTATGTTTCTAGAATATTTTCTATAGGATGATCTTTTAGATATTATGTTCTTTTATTTGGATGTAAATTTTCAAAGTTATTATTAATTACATCATTAGTGATCTCATTATTTGTAATTTCATTGTTAATATTTTCTTCTTCATCAACATTAGTATTATTAATTTCAAAATTTTCATCAAATGAAATATGTAATGTCTCTTCATGGTGTTAGTTCTGGTGTTAAAAATTCTATAAGCTTTACTTATTTGAATATCCAATAAAAATCCCTTTATCTGATTTAACATCAAATTTATCTAAATTATCATTTGTATTCAATATAAACATTTAGTATCGAAAACTAAAAAGAAACTTTAGGCATTTTATTATAAAATAATTCATAAGGAGTTTTCTTAATCAAAGGTCTTATTAAATTTCTATTTTAGAATATAACATGCTATAGCGATTGCTTTAGTACAAAAACTTTTAGGTAATTCACTATCATTTAATATCATTGTAGCACATTCTTGTATAGTTCTATTTTTATGTTCTACTAAGCCATTTTGCTAGGGTGTTCTTGAAAATGAAAAGTTATGCGTAATTCCTTTCTTGTTACAAAAATTTTCAAAATTTTCATTTTCGAACTCTCCTCCATGATCGCTCCTAATCGTTTTAATTTTGATGATATTTGATTTTGAATTCTTTTAGCAAAATTTTAAACATTTTAAAAGCTTCACTTTTAAGTTTTAAGAAAATTTTCTACATGTATATCTAGAAAAATCATCTACAATTACAAAAACATATCTATTACGATTTATTGATTGTATTTGCGAAGGTCCGAAAAGATCTAGGTGAACAAGTTCAAGAGGATGAGAAATACAAATCATATCTTTAGTTAAAAGATCTTTTATGAAGTTTTCTTAGTTGATAGACATCACATAGGTTATCGATATTGAAACTTGTTTTAGGGATACGCCTAACAAGTTCATATATAGCAAATTTAGATAGGTGTTTAAAATGTAAATGACCAAATCTTTTATGTCAAATCCAATGGTCACTATGTTCAGCCAAAAGACACAGATTGTTGCTAAACACATTCATACATAAAATTAAATGTTACGTTTCCTAATACCTTCAAAGATAATTTTTGACTCATTATCTTCGATGTGGAAATTATCCTTTTCAAACTTAATTTTAAAACCCTTATCACGCAATTGACTAATACTATGTAGGTTATGTTTCAGATTCCTAACTAGCAAAACATTAGAAATAGTAGGAGTTTTAGAGTTACTGACATTACCGATGCCAATCACATATCCTTTTGAGTTGTCTTCGAAGTTAACTGATCCACCATCTCTGTAAACAATATCCTTTAAGATTTTTGGATTTCCAATCATGTGTGTTGAGCATCCACTATCTAGTATCCATTTGTCCTTCTTGATTCATGATGAATCAAGTGTCTATTCACCATTAGCCATATAACAAACTTGTTCTTGCAATTCAACATTATACCTTTCCGAGAAATCACTTTTCCAAATAATTAGTTTCTAACTTATTTGAAAATAATTTGTTGGTTTCACAATTTTTTCTCCAAAAGGTTTATAAAGAGTACTACCAACAACAGTAGCCGTTTATACTTTTCAAAAAAAAAAATCAAATTATGAGTTTTTTTAAAACCTATTGCCCTGATACCAAATGTTGGTTGCAGAATTATGGATATTAAGGCCAATTAAACACTAGAGGGGGTGAATAGTGTTTTCTAACATATGTAAATCTTTTTAATTTCTTTTAAATTAAATATTAAATCATAGATTAATACCACAAAATTATACTCTCAAACAGTCATAGGTGCAATTACAGATAAAAATAAAAACAATACAGTAAAGTGTTAGAGAGTTAACACTATGGTTTTTATACCAGTTCGGATTTCTCCTACATCTAGTCCCGTATAATTGCCTGTACAGATTTCTTTTCAGATGCCAATCTTTAAATAGGCAGATGGCAAACCCAAATACAATCTCGATTCTGAGGCTACGAGACACACCCTCTTGAATTTCTAGGCTCAGGGTACAATAACTTGATTTGAACGGGCTACAAGCACACTCACTATGTTTCCAGGCTAGTAAGCACACCCATTTGATTTGAACGAGTTACAAGCACATCCAAACAACAAATAGAGTTGATAGTTTTTCTAAAGACATTTTCTTGATCTTTAGACACAATGGATGTTTGTAACGACCAGTAAATTTTGATAATTAAAACTATTAAATTTAATAAGATTTTAGAATTAATATTGGAAGAAATTAAAATTTATGATTTATAAATAGAAAAGGATTATTAGAATGTAATTTAATAATGTTGATTTAATGTAATTGATAACTATTTTAATGTAAACTCAACCAATTGGAATAATTGTAAAGTTAATTTGGTTAAATTGGTAAATAAGGAATAAAATAATTGTTGGAATCAATTGCTGTAACTAATGTAATTAAATAGTGGAATTAAGATGGTAAAAGATGTTAACTATAGAATAAGAATGTAATAAGATGTAAACTAATGTCAATTATATTCATAAGGTAATAGTTGATTCAATAATAAGAGTTTAAATCAAAATAAAAGAATTTATTGGAATTCAAAATGTAATTAACTGTAATTTTATTATAATAGCAATTGAACGCTGAAATTTATGCAACGGTTACATTTTGGATTTAACATGGAAAAATTCATTTTAAAAGATTATAAATTCCTAGTTAATCTAGGATGATGAAATTGTTAACTTTAAAATTTGAATTTAAAAGTGATTAAATTAATTTAATAATAATTTATTTAATTAACGTGAAAATTTGCCATTTTGGCCACTATCTCGGATTTTGACGAAACCAGTTTCATCGAATCTGTAATAGTGAATTATTATAGGATTTCAAGTTTCGTAGCGCTCGGACTTGTCGTTTGATCATGCGGGACTGAAATGCGTAGAAATCAATTAAATGAATTCAATTAAAATAATCTGATTTAAAAGCTAACTTCTGGATACAATGGAATTTGGATTTGAAACTAGTTCCATTGAGTTTAAAAATATCAAAAACATATATTTCGATATATGGGATGACTTAATTTCATTTCGAAAACGAAACAGGCATTTCGGGTCGTTGTTATCGTTTCGACCCAATTTGATATGTCCATTCATTCTTATCAATCCCTCTATATATAAATAGATTTTTCTAACCCAAGCAGTCTCTCCTTTTTATTTCTATATGTACTATTATTTCTATCTATTCCTCCTGTAACGACCCGTAAATTTCAACTGTTTTAATAACGTAATTAGTTAAAATTTTGTGAAATTTTAAACGATAAAATTTTGAAATATAAATTTGATATTTGGAATGCGTTTAGTTAAACATAGCAATTGGTAGATTTTCGTCCGAAAATATGAAAGTTTATTTCGCGCGTAAATTTACTTCAATTTAATCAGTTAAAAAGCGATGAAAATAAAATGTTTTCGAAACCTAAATATTTTACATAGAAAAATTCTAAACCATCTTCTGAGCAAGATGTCAGTTTGTCGTTTTTCCAAATTCGGACATCTTTGGCTCCGTCGATCTTATTTTTCAGCATTTTTTTTGCATTTTCCGTCAGTAGAGAAATTCGAATTTTTATAATTAAATCGTATCACTGGTATTTGTATACCGTTTTGAGCGTCTCGTCATGCTGATCTTTACGGTATATTCGATTGTCTGATTCGGGGTCTGGTACACCGTGAATTCAGTAAAACGATACCGTATCGGTACACCTTCAATGTCTATTCAAATTTCAAATGGCTTGAAGCATTTATTATCGGCTGCTACCTTTCCATCTTTTCAATACATGAATGATTGTCTTTATTTTTCATCGGTTTCCAAAGAAAATTTATATTCACGTAGTGCGAAACGGTTCATATTGTATTATGTTTGCCTTCTCACTTTCTCTAACGTCAATGCAAATTCCAAACTTCACTGTTATATTTTCTTTCTCTTTCCTCTTCTTTCTCTGACAATTGCTTTTGTGAAAAAAGTGTACACGATAACATGTTGTCTTTCCTCTTTCTTTCAATTGCCTGTGAACACATTCAACTCAAGCCTTCCTCCATTTATTAATGCAAGGCAAACAAATCACGTCTCCGCCTGACAAACTCCGACCACGCAGTCGCTCGCCAGCCTCTCCCCTCGGCCTGCGCATCCCGACCTTTCATCCGCTCTCCCTCTCTCCTCCGCCCCGCTCTTTTCTCCGCCTCGTCAACCAAACAGTCGTCATCAATCCCACCACCATGGCCACGGCCTTAGCCAAACCCTCTCTTGCCCTTGACCGAGCGCCGCGTTCTTCCACCACTCAGCCCGCCGTCGCCGGTAGCCACCAAACCCTCCATTGAAGTTCGCCGCCTCTCCATCATCAAGCAGCCCACGATCTCCTTCCACCTTCGCTTCAGTTCGGTCGAGCAACTCACCCACCAGAGCACCGAACTGCATCCGACCTCGGTCACACCTCCCTTCATCTATCTCTCCAACAGCGCTCCGCCACCATCTTCTTGCCCGAGCCCTGCCACGTGAACTGTGCTACATCGGGGAGGTGAGAGTATATGTTATATATATTCTATGAGAATATAGATATGTACTATATATTAAGGATTTAACGTTTATTTTAATATGTATACATAAAACATAGTCAGCTGTTTGTATTCCATAACATTGTTGGTTATAACTTATAAATATAAAATTGTATATATTTTATATAGAATCTGTTCGTAAAAAAAATCAGTACGTTGTAGTTCGTCTCAGGTAGGTAAGTATATTTGCATAGTTCAAGCAAGGAAAAAGTATATTTGAGCGCAATGATAGTTTTATAATACATTGGTTATATTATATATGTTAGTTTATATCAGTCTATATATAAGTTATTATGTAATCAGAGTTGGTTATATATTAAAAAAATCAGTCTATATATTGTTTTCGGTTATAATATATACGGTGTTTTAAAATATATTAGTTTAAATATATACACTGTTTGATTTCGAATATGTATATGGCTTTGTCTTTGAAACAGTTGTACGCATATTCATAAAGAAATTAAGTTTATACAGTTCGCATATTTTAAAGTATTAAGTTATATAGACTTTTGTAACAAGTACATTTTTATTTTGCTGAAACCATATTTTATATACATGGTTATAGGTATCTCGATGTATATATAGGTGTTAATAAATGTGGATATTTTTTTTATTATAAAGTTTACATTGCGTTAGTATTTTTATGTTGTATAGTTGTTTAAAATAAAATATACGTGTTTGAACTAAATTGTGATTTTGACATATATATACTAGTATGTAGGTTTACTTCCACTTCTTTCTTTGCCTCCCCTCCAGCACACGTGTTCCCCTTCTCATTTTTTATTGAACTTTGGATTTATTTATTTTTTTCGTGAGTTGCCTACCTTTGCATGCTACTTTGTACGATGCAGGCTTTCACGTTATATATGTATAATAGCATGACCATTCACATATGCAAACTTACTTATAAATTTTAGTCTTCACGTGCTTATAATATTTTGTGTACAACTTACCTTTGTGAAGAAAATATGTATATAGATTTTTGTTTTATTTGCAAAAAAAAGGAAAAAAAGAAAAAAAAAGATAGATACATATGTGTAAGCTCATTGATATCATCTATCTTCATCGACCCAATTCTGATTTGAATTCGTATATTCCTTGTTATCAGCTTTGATCATCGAATTCGTGCTTGGATTCGTAACTCAATTTTAGTGTCGGTATCAGTGTGTGTATCCGTGTCATCTCCTGTTCTCTTTAACCTCAAAAGGTGAGCACTCACTCACGATTAACATTCTTTTATTTATTAAATTTGATTTCGATTGAAATGACAATTGAAATATGCTGCTGTTAGTTAATTACACTGTTATATATGCTATTACCAGTATCAGTTCACTTGTGACATCCGACACCATTATTTGTTATATATATGAAATGATAATTCAGTTTGGTTGATAATTGATTTATTGTTGATGTTTATATTTGGCGTTAAATGGTAAATGTTAAAGTGATAAATAATATGCAATTGAATTGATATATGATAGTTAACCATTTAAATTGAATCTATATGTTGAATTTGATTAGTTAAATTTTGTATAATATGACCCCTTTAAATGTTAAACTAGTTGACACGTAGAAATTTGGTAAAGTACCCTTTGAACCATTTAATGTGTTGAAATTTATGTAGTATGGAATTGGAAATTGATATCGAATGAAAAACCATAATGTAATAATCTTTAATCTACATGAAATGATAGTGTAGATTCTAGAAATAATTATATTAATTCGCACAAATAACAATGCGAATTAATACGGTTATTTCGGGATTATTTGAATTGATGATTGGATTTATATTGATTGTTGTTATTGCTTGTTTATTTACTTTGACACCATCCCAGTTATCACACTGCAAGTTCCCTTTGCTATGTTTTGATTTTGAATTGAATTGGAATCGGGTTGAAATGATAAATACCCAAATTAAACTTTGACCTAGGATAGAGAATTAAATAAAAACCCGATTGGTTAATAATTTGATTTAAAAATAAAATGAAGATTTTATTTGAATAAATATTATGGTTTTGAAATGAAGTTGAAATTTGAATTTTTAATGAAAGGAAAATGTTAATATTTAATAATCTGAAACAAAATATTAACAATGTAATTGATGAAAGAATGTTGTTAAATTTGAGAAATGATTGAATTAAGTTTGAGATGATTTGATAATTATGTTTGAAATTATAATTAAGTTTGAAATTATTAAACTTTGAAATTATTTAATAATTAAGTTTTGAATTATTTAATAATTAAATAAGATTGAATTATTTAATGATTAAATTGAATTGAATTTTTTTGAATAAGTGAATTTTACTTCGTAATAATTGAAATTGAGTTTCTTTATTTATTTAGTTTTGGAAAATTATTTAAGTAAGTAAATAAGTGAAATTGAATTTCTTTAACAAGAAATAAAATGTGATTTATTGAAATTAATGTAAGACTTGAAATTTAAAGAATTTGATTTGATGAATTTAATTTAATTCAATTTGTAAGTTTGATATAATGAAGTTGAACTTAAGTAATTGATTTAATGAATTGGAAATTTAAATAGAAATTGTTTTGAAGGACAAATTTACTTAATGAATATTGAACAAAATCGATCAATGAATTTAAATTAATTTGAATGTTAAATTAAATTAATTTAAATGATTTCGGAATGAAACTTATATACGAATTTGAATCAATATTTGAATTGTTTTAAATAGAAATTGAAATTGAATTATAAGATTTTGAAATTGTGACTTTGGAAGTTTTGAAAACGTAAATATTGGAAATTGGTTTAGAAAGACAAATGAAATGTTGATTTACGAATTCTAATTGAATTGAAATTGATTCGGTTTTGAAATATATTAAACGACCAATCGGTGTAATAATTACTGAAGTTATTAAAGAGACCGGAATTGGTTATGGATATACTCTCTATCTAAACCGAAAACCACTTTAATAACTATACGCGGAGTGGTGATCCAGAATGAAGTGGTTGGATTGATGTTCGTGATGACTGAAGAAAGTGAACGATAATGGATAGCCTTGACACTTGTGTCAAATTTGAAATGACTAAAACAGGAGCCGTGCCGGGCCAATGGAGGATTAGCTACCTCAAGTGAACACACTTCTTCGAACTACTCATTACTTGTTGTCGATTGGTGCACCCTTGATTTTGGGAGTGTTGTTTCACGGTGTTGCTGGCGCTGCGGCGTTGCGTTCTCACCAGTCCGGATCAGGCAAACGGTAGTATCACTACCTTGGGTATTGCCTCATGTGCCTTGTCATACTTGTATTCCCTATTCGCGACCACTACGAATTTGTTTTGTACCTTTAGTATATGGATTACCCTCTGGTGACTTCCGGTTTTGGGGAAACTACGGTCTTGTATATGCTCTTGAGAATAAAAATGTGTTAAGGGTGGAATGGGCCATGACTTAACACTATTTTTATACTTTATATTACTGATAGGCATTATCTACTTATCGTACACTACTACATAGTAGATAGTTTAACGGATCCTTAAAGGATGGTTATTCCAAACATCCTTTGAGTTACTTGTATTTCAATTGCTATTTCACTTGAGTTGGATTTATTAATATAAGAATGTTAATCCTGACTCGAGTGTTTTTGTGTTTTGCTTTACGCTCGGGTCAGACTGAGTGTACCAGTATTCGAGACTCACCTTTGAAGTTGGAGCTTTGCTTGAAGATCCAGCCATCTATTCTTCTTTCAGTATTCGATGATTCCAGTGATGTATTTTGATTTGTATTTGATGTATCGTATTACTCTTCCGTTGTATCTGGTTTAACTCTGATGTAACTTATACATTTTTATAGTAGCTTCATGAACTACTATCTCTTTTATTTCCGTTGCATTTATTCTCTATGTCTGTGATCTGTGATTATTTATTTACTGTATATGCTCAGTTTTGCCAATTTAAATTAACAACGCAGTATTTTGAGCAATTCAATTCTGACATGAGTGTCTACCTATACACTTATAATGGATGCGAATGGTCCAAAATATCGGGTCATTACAGTTGGTATCAGTGCTTTGGTAGCTCTAGGCAAAACTCAACATATAAGGTAAATGTATTTACAGAATCACTCTCATTCGAGTTTCAATCTCTTCCTTTGACTCAATTCCTTTGAATTTTCGAACGTTCCCCTCGGTTCCGAGATTCATTCGTGTCCCTCACTATTCGTCTTCTTTCAATTCTGGAACACCCCATAACTCCATTTTGAATGATATCTATAATAGATCGGAGGTCTCGCCAATCTTCGAATGATTTGTAAAGGTGTAAAACTCCTTTACAATTGGCATTGATTTACCGGAGATTTCTGTATCCTCGGTTTACGATGATATCTATCTCCTACTATACCTGAATTCTATTTCTTGAGATCGAATGTCGATTTATCTCAAAATTCTACAACGATCTTATTCTTGAAGTCACAGTTGACCCGGTTAAGGTTGCCCGCGATTTATATAAACTCATCCATCTTCTTATTTGTTATTTAAATCATCTTATCTTCTGTTTCGGACTTATCTTCGAATCAAAAATTCTCTTTGATTTGATTTCTATCAAAATTGAATCCCTATCCTTATTTTGAAAATTCATTCCCGTATTGTCGAGCGAGGAAGTATATTTGTAAATTAATATTTAAAATGTTTTAATATATACTGTGTTGTTTGAGTTGTTGATGTGGATTTGGGTTTCCGATCGATTCGTCTGATCAACGCCATCGATAGGATTTCCAAAACACTTGAACAGAGCAAACTGACACAATAGTATTTTCAAAATTTGGTAAATAAAATAATCTTGTATGATTATATTATATATAAGTATAAATTTTCTGAAATTGATTTGTTAACTGAATTGGTTGGCAGAAAGGTAATATTTGTTTTTCACTATTTGTTTTGAAAATCATTGATTATTCCAACATAAAAACAAATGTAATTATAAAAGTTGGTTTATAGATTTATTTAGAAATTTAAATGAATTTAAAGTAAGAATTTGAGAATTTAATTTCCTAAAATTTCAAGCTTTGGTTTTTTTTAATTTTTAAAAATATATATTATTGAACGTATTTTCAAATAGAAACCGTTTTCAAAGAATTTTAAAATATTGAAATCAGTGCTCTTCTCTTTGTCGCTGGAAAATAATTTCGGTGATGACGGCCGCATCATCGACATTCATTTTCGAGTTTCAAAGTGGAGAAACCATTCTGTAGCTTTGCTACGGTTTTGTTTTGAAAATATTTTGATTTGAATTCTTAAGTATAATTTGATTTATATATATATAGGTATCTTATTTTAAAATTTAATTTGATTTGATATAAATATATTATATATATCTCTAAATTGTTTAAAGTTAATCGGAAATCTAATTCTTAAATTTTGCCAAAGGATGATTTTAATTATAAATAAAACCAAAATTTGGAAAAATATTTAAACTTGAATAATTAAATTTGGAAAATTTTGTTTGTATATTGTTCGACTGCATTCTAATACAACTTACCTAAATCATTCAGAAGTTGAATATGTAATTGGATAATATATAAGATAAATTGAATTTATAAATAAAATTTGAGTGTTTATAATAAATGTTTTGCACTTAGATTTTAAATATAAAAATGCTAATAAAGATGATAGAATAATAAGTTAATTGAGTGAGGTAAATAAAGAAAATTTTGTTCTGAAAGAATTAACAAATTGAATTGAATCAGCTTAATGAAATACCTTGAATTAAGATCAATTGTTGAATATTAATTGATTTAAAATGAAATTTATATGTTTAGCAACAGTAGAACTAACAAATTTAAATCGAACGACTATTTATTGATTTAATATAAATGGATTTAACCAAATTGGAGAAAATATAAAAAAATTAAATTGAAATTTATATGGTTTAAATTAATTTATATGGTTTAAATATATGTAATAAGATATATTAAGTGAAATAAAATTAATAATAATTTGGAATAAAAAAAAATTTGATGAATAAATATGACTTTATTAAATAACTATTCTAATTTATGATTTTAGAAATTTGTTAATTAAACATAATTGGATAATAAGATAATAAATTTAGAAATAGTTGAGATGGATTTTAGTTAAATCAAATGGATTAAATATTGTATATCAATTAATTTAAATTTGAATTTATATGGTTTAAATTAATTGTTATTTTGTATTTCAAATCTGTTTTTCTTTCTGGTTGTTTCTATTCTCCTACCTCGTTCCTTTTCGAGGACGAAAAGTTTTGAGTGGGGGAGAGTGTAACGACCCGTAAATTTCAACTGTTTTAATAACGTAATTAGTTAAAATTTTGTGAAATTTTAAACGATAAAATTTTGAAATATAAATTTGATATTTGGAATGCATTTAGTTAAACATAGCAACTGGTAGATTTTCGTCCGAAAATATGAAAGTTTATTTCGCGCGTAAATTTACTTCAATATAATCAGTTAAAAAGCGATGAAAATAAAATGTTTCCAAAACCTAAATATTTTACATAGAAAAATTCTAAACCATCTTCTGAGCAAGATGTCAGTTTGTCGGTTTTCCAAATTCGGACATCTTTGGCTCCGTCGATCTTATTTTTCAGCGTTTTTCTTGCATTTTCCGTCAGTAGAGAAATTCGAATTTTTATAATTAAATCGTACCACTGGTATCTGTATACCGTTTTGAGCGTCTCGTCATGCTGATCTTTACGGTATATTTGATTGTCTGATTCGGGGTCTGGTACACCGCAAATTCAGTAAAACGATACCGTATCGGTACACCTTCAATGTCTATTCAAATTTCAAATGGCTTGAAGCATTTATTATCGGCTGCTACCTTTCCATCTTTTCAATACATGAATGATTGTCTTTATTTTTCATCGGTTTTCAAAGAAAATTTATATTCACGTAGTGCAAAACGGTTCATATTGTATTATGTTTGCCTTCTCACTTTCTCTAACGTCAATGCAAATTCCAAACTTCACTGTTATATTTTCTTTCTCTTTCCTCTTCTTTCTCTGACAATTTGTAACGACTCTGGTTTTGCCCGCTCGAAAATCAACATCTGTACTTCACATTGTACTAGAATGCCGCAGATTCGACCGTTCAAATCCGATTCGCCGGAGCTATAACACAATTAAGTAAATAACACAGCGGAAGAAAAGAATAATACATTGATATATAATATATGATACAACAGAGTGATACAATGAATATCTATATACATCAGAGATATGATACAAGAAATAGCAGCGGAAAGAAAATAGATAACACCAACAGCGGATAGAATGTCTCCAATAGAATGCTCCAAGATAAGCAACGTCAGTCCATGAACTCTAAGAACTGAACTAGCTCCAGATAATCTACTCAGCCTGAATAGCTAAAAAACCCAACTCTAGACTGCCCGTGTGGAAAATAGTGGGCACCCAGAGTTTAGGAAGGGAACAATAAACTCCGGATCAGTCATGGGACTGGTGTGAGCAACAAAAACAGTTTATCTTTAAACAAACACGAAAGGCTTTTAAACATTGAAATCCGCAATGCTTTTCGAAAATGAAATTACCATAAGACCTCCCACCACACACACAATGCAAACGCAGAATTGGAGGAGATTTCTTCTTATGATAGTCAAAAATGCTTACTACGCAAAAATCATTCGATATTATTATCATTAGTGCATAGTGTCGAAAACATTTCGAAAATATAATATTAATCTTAGCCAGCATACAACATTTCATCGTATGCCTACTATAGCTACTACGTTCAATAGCAGGTTACCGCCACATTCCATAGCAGGTAATACAACTAAAAATCGTACAGGGTTCGTATTGTTTCTTTGGATTTCCAACAAATGATCAGGCTAAGGAACTTCCTTACCGAAATAGAAACGCCTCTGGAAAGACGCCCCGGATCCTAACCGGATCTCTGCAAACAAAAGGCCGACGCTACCTCACGCTGTACAGCTGTAACTAGGTAACTAACACACGAGTCATGTCATCCCCCGGTCGTTACCGACCTTTATCCCGGGATCCCGAAAACCAACAAAGCAACATCATACAGTAATAAATTACCGTGTCCACACGAGTTAAGTATCTGGGCTCCATACCATGATACCACCCTTTATCCAGAAGGAAATGACATACCCTAGGGGCGCTACCCCTACAAACCTTTGTCGCAACATTCCTGTTTCGACCATTACCGGGTTGTGAGGCTCGACGAAGTCTCGTCCACAAAGCTACGCTTTTTCACAAAGCCACGCTTTTTCACAAAGCCACGCTTTTTCACAAAGCCACGCTTTTTCACAAAGCCACGCTTCGATCAACAAATGATCAGCAGCACTTCGTATGCCACATTACCAAATTGGGAATGTATCACTAGTAACCATCAACTACATAACCTCTGAGCTCGTACGTCTCAGAGAAGGGTGTTAAGCTAAGAGAATAAATTCTCCGCCACCAACAGAAATGTATTTGATAGAAACCAGCTTTACATCTCAAAGTGTAATGTCAGACACACATCCATACAAGTCTGTTCCGGGTTCGAACAGAACCGAAGGCACTTCTCACGAAGCCCTTGCAAATCCGGATAATTTCCAATCACGTCCGGACTTCCCGTCACTAAGGGTGATAAAACCTCTATATCGGGGATCAGCCGATGCAGAGTAACTCGACGGTAATCCTTCCGTTTTCAAAAATATCCGGTCTTCACCACCGGTCTTCAAATGCTATCCATATCGTCGTATCATTATTCGGAATGGGTTATATGACACAAAGGTCCTCTCCCGGCTAAACCGAATAACGAGCGCAATTAAAAATCATATGGATACTGGGGTCTCAGTTAAATCACAGCTTAAAGCCCAAAACTTTTCATTCGAATGGTTAAAACAAATTACCATTTCCAATCTTTTAAACAAAAAAAGATTCATTTCAAAAACCTTCAATGGTTTAAACAATTTCCACACTTTAATCTTTTAAACAAAAAGATTTATTTCACAAAGTTAACCCCATTCACAAAGATTCATTCATAGATTTTCAAATCGATTTCCATTTCAATTTGGTTAACTCGTTAAATCTTTAAATCAAGATTTAACTTATAGCTTTCAAAACTCGTTTCCAAAGATTCATTCATAGCCTTTCAAAACAATTCCATTTCAAGTTAGATTAACTCGTTCGGTCTTTGAAATCAAAGACTCATTTCATAGTTTTCAAAACATTTCAATTCTATTTCAAACTTGAAACCGTTCAACATAATTTGGAAATCCTTTCTTAAAATGAAAGCTATTATTATTTGAAAACAAGTAGTTTTCGTTTCATAAAAATCCAGTTATATCTACACGAGTTAAAACCCTTGAATTAAATTCAAATTCCCAAATCAATACCTTTAAAATGGTTTAACCCATATATAACTTGGACAGCATCTTTAATCCTTAGTTTCAAATCATAGAATTCAATTTCAAACCTGAATTCAAATTTAAATCAAATTATTTAAATTTTCAAAACTCGATTAAGTTATTCAAAATAACTTTTATCTTTGAAATTCATTTCAAAAGTTTTTCACTTTAAACCCAAATTTAAATTTCAAAATCAATTGAAATTAAATTTCAATTTCAAAAAAACATTAATTTTAAATCATCTGTGATCTAACCGATTTCCACGTGAAATCCATATTAGTGTGTGTATGGTGTAGTCCAGGGGTTTTACACACAATAGTGCACAACATCAATCATCACAGATATATCGATAAGCGGTATAACCCATAACGCTTATCTTCATTCACAGATTCATAGATAAAGTAAATTTATCAATCATAACGATTCATCATTACAATTCGATGTGGGTTTCGGATAACCAACTGAATCCGACTCCCTGTCGCATCGAAATTCAAATGTCATTCTATGGGTCAAAAGGTTTTTATATTCACATAGCAGTATATTCATCACAGGTATCGCAGTTCAGCATAAAGCAATTTATATCACAAAGCATCACAATCACAAACAGGGATATCAAACAAATCAACCATTCAACGAAATCCAAACATCCATAAGTGGAATTAATTATTCTTTAATTACTTTATTGAATAAATAAATTATCCCAAAACTCAATCAAATTTAGATTTAGTTCCAGATTTCCAAATTTGATTCAACTGGTCTAAGTTCTTTCTTTACAAGTCAAAAATCCCATTTAAATTCACATTCCTTTTTAACCTTTCAATTACTTTAAAAGTTTAAACAAGTTAAGAATTTATTTACTCACGAACTAATTTGATTTAACTTTGATTTTAAACTTTAATTTAAAATTCAAACTTCATTTTAAAACTTTAAGATTCAAAAGTTTATTTGAATCTAAACTACATACTAGATTTACACTTTGTTTAAATTTAACTCACAATTTAAATTTGATTTAAATTCAAATTTCCATCAGGTTACAAAAATCCTGTACCCTGTTTTAATTTTACCCGAGGCAAAGAAAAATGCTTCGAGCAAAACCCTAGCTTGCTCGTGACCAACACGCGAATTATTCAAGTGAAATGCCAACAATCCCCTGCTTCCCAAAAACCCACCTTGCTTCGAGTCCTGTCCCTGTTTGCTTCGAGAAATCAACTCGAATAACCCGAGTTCTACTTCAAAACTACCCGAAGCAACATCAAAAATACCCGAGATTTCTTCAACCCATTCCCGAGTTCCCTTCTCCTCTCCTCTTTAAACTGAGTTTAATTCTAATTCTTCTTTTAAAACTGTTATACTATAACACTCGCTCACGTACGCGAAATATCCCGAGCCCAACTCCCTTTTTCTCCGAGCCATTCTGCTATCTCCCTGAGTACGACTTCGAGACAACCTCCTTCGTCATCTTCCCAATCCAAACATACACACACATGCACCGTGCACTTGCTCCGATGATCGGAGCTCTTCCGATCGACACTACAACCTCCGGCAAGTCGACGATGATGCCCTCAATCCTCACGAACACCCAGATTTGCAGTAAACCCTACCCATCAAAATCGAAGGTATCGACCTCCACCTGGAACAGACTTCATCACCATAAACCACTTCGCCTGATCACCATCCAGCGCCAGTACCCACGCCACTTCATCAGGACCTCCACCGATGGCCTCCACAACAACTTTCTCCAGCGCGATCGCCTAAATCGTCGTGCCGATGTCAAGAATATCCCGCGACTACCACCTTCAAAACACAGGGCTTAAACCCTAATCTAATCCAAATCTCCAAACACAGTGGATTTAAAAATCACCTTGCATTTTTCCCGAGATCGACAGCCTTCCAGCTATCATCGCTGGCAACCTCGACGATGATAATCACATCGATCATCTGAAACTGATGATTTAAGCGATCTCGATCAACTCGCATTTTATTTCCAAATACAAACTTAAAAATTCTGAAATGAGTTTCAAAAATCATGATTTTGTAATACAAATTCATTTTTATGATTAAAATTTGAAACCAAAATATTCGAATTTAAACTTAAATCTTTTGATCTTCCCTGTTACTTCCTATTTTGGTTTCAATGCAAAATATTCTCTTCTGAAATTATCTTAAAAAAATGACTTTATAATGTTATAAACATCTTCCTTTCAGGATTCATGACTTGAATTTGTTTAAACAAGAAGATATAGATTTTTCTTTTCTTGAATTTATAAACCTGTAAACCAAGAACAGATAACAGTATACCTGTTCACAGACAAATACATGCAACACTTGCATATTTAGATGCACATATAAACATATTGGCCCCCTTTCAAACATCTCTCATCACTTTATTATAATACCAATCACAACATCAAGTCATATAAACAAATTCAAGGTTAAAACAAAAAGTTGCTCACCTTATTAAAAAGAAAGAACAGAGGACTGAAGCCTAGAAGATTGAATTTGAAACTCTGGAATTCGAAACTGACTTGAATTTGAGATGCTACAGATTTGCATATTTGCCCAGATTTGATTTGTTTTGATCTGTGCTTTGATCTTTTGATTTGCCTGAAACAATTTCCAGGCTTGACTTCCCAGATTTGTTCTCAAACTTGAATATTAAAGTGGGTTCTCTTGTTTTAGATTGAAGTTTGTTTGTTTAAGTTTTAGTTGATATTCTTTTAGTTTTCTCAGTTTCGAATGAAGAAGCTGAGGTGAAGTTGATATGTATAAAAGAAATGAAGTAGACAGGGATTATAACTTTGTACAGGGTATTATATTGTTTGTACAATAGGGTAACACCTTATTTTGGCTTGTACAAATATATCAGAGATATTTTCTTCTTTGTGCAGGCTGGTGATATTTACTCGTGTACTAAGGATCTTGCTTTTATATACTTGTATTTAATGCTTTGTACAATCATGTTTACAATACTATTTGTTTATGTATTGACTTCGGCTGATGGATCTACTTTGGTGGCTGCAGCTTGATTTATCTCCTTACTTTTGTTTATTTGAATGTGTATTTGTTTTGTTGACAAATATTTTACTTCCTTTTGTACCTGCTTTACAAGCTTGTCTCGGCTGGGAGATGATGTTGAGAAGATTTTGTTTCATACTTGCATATGTATTTCGTTTTCTTTTGTAATATTACTTCAAAAATAAAAATAAATTTCTATTTTATACTATATAATTTATCTTATTTTTATTCCTAACCCATTTATTTAAGATTTACATTCAACTCCAATGTACATATATATATATATCTTCTAAATTCAAAATGATGTAATACATAATTTGTTCGGAAGCTCGAGGAAACTCGCATCATTTTATCAATAAATTTCACAATTTAAATTAAAATTTTAATTTAATTATCAATTTAAATTTATAAAAATTCGGGGTCGTTATAGACTTCCCCCCTTAAAAGAATTTCGTCCTCGAAATTCATAGGCACGAAAACAAAGACAGATGAAGAATGTTTCATCTAATCAAATTGAACATTGATTCTGCATTTGGTTCACCAAATCATAATATCAATAACAGATACAAGAACGAATCTGTTTACAACTTCACAAGATACTCGGGTTATCCAGATCTACGAAATATGGAGTGGCATCGGTCGGTTCGAAAGGATAACTAACCATTCGTAGAATATACTGGGTCCCAAAGAATAGATAGATCTATGGATACAATTTTCAAAATTCTCAGTTTAGAACTAAAGCATATCTATCAACCATAGAAACCAATGCAAACAATTCAACCAATACATCCAAACAAACAATTTTGGCATATTTGGAGTTTACGTCCCATATTAGTATATCGAATCTTCTTTCTGGATTTACCAGAAACTATCGAAGAATTGAGAAAAGATGACGAACGAAAGAGATTGATAGAGAAAAGATTTGCTTCCATTGTAACGACCCCGAAATTTAATTTTATTTAAATTGATAACTAAATAAATTTTTGAATTAAATTTGTGAAAATAATCAATGCGGTGATGCGAGTTTCCCCGAATTCAAGTATATTTTGTATAAATCATTTAAATTTAATAATATTGTAAATATTGTACATATATATGAATATATATGTATACGTGATATATGAGGAAATTTGAAGTTAATATATATGTATATTGAATTCAAGTTTAAATTTAAGTTTAAATGGTTTAATAATAATAAATGATAATAATAGATATTAAGTTATAAATAGAATCGAAAATATATAAGATAAATTATATAGTATAAAATAGAAATTTATTTTTATTTTTGAAGTAATATTACAAAAGAAAACGAAATACATATGCAAGTATGAAACAAAATCTTCTCAACATCATCTCCCAGCCGAGACAAGCTTGTAAAGCAGGTACAAAAGGAAGTAAAATATTTGTCAACAAAACAAATACACATTCAAATAAACAAAAGTAAGGAGATAAATCAAGCTGCAGCCACCAAAGTAGATCCATCAGCCGAAGTCAATACATAAACAAATAGTATTGTAAACATGATTGTACAAAGCATTAAATACAAGTATATAAAAGCAAGATCCTTAGTACACGAGTAAATATCACCAGCCTGCACAAAGAAGAAAATATCTCTGATATATTTGTACAAGCCAAAATAAGGTGTTACCCTATTGTACAAACAATATAATACCCTGTACAAAGTTATAATCCCTGTCTACTTCATTTCTTTTATACATATCAACTTCACCTCAGCTTCTTCATTTGAAACTGAGAAAACTAAAAGAATATCAACTAAAACTTAAACAAACAAACTTCAATCTAAAACAAGAGAACCCACTTTAATATTCAAGTTTGAGAACAAATCTGGGAAGTCAAGCCTGGAAATTGTTTCAGGCAAATCAAAAGATCAAAGCACAGATCAAAACAAATCAAATCTGGGCAAATATGCAAATCTGTAGCATCTCAAATTCAAGTCAGTTTCGAATTCCAGAGTTTCAAATTCAATCTTCTAGGCTTCAGTCCTCTGTTCTTTCTTTTTAATAAGGTGAGCAATTTTTCTTATTTATCTGTGAGTAACTTCACTTTTTAAGAAATTTAAGTAGGAAAATCTGTTTGCATACTATTTAATCTAAAAACAAATATGAATTATATGATATCTGCTGTGTACATGTTGTAGCCTCTGTAACTAGGCTGTTTTAGTTTTCCAGGTTTTAAATTAAATCTTGAACCAATCTTTCTTGGTCAAATCTTTATTTATACTTAAGCCTTAAACCAAAGATGTTTGTTATAGCATGAATTTTTGTTTAGAAATTTGATTTAAGTTAAAAAATAGCCCGAGTGTCTCTGAAAATATCAAAAACAACAGTGTATGTTAATATATGTGAAAATCCAAACTGTATAATTTATAAATTCATTATTATAAATCGAATACATCAACAAAAATAGGATTTTTAAAACGAGAATCACAATTTTTAAATTGGGAATGGAAGTGTGATTCTGGAATGAACTAGAATGGAACTTTTGGGATTTTTTGGGTGATCTCTGCAATTTGGAAGGTCGAGACTTCAGGTAAGGATGGAGGAGTGATCGTTAATGTTGGGAAAATTGGCTGGGAATTGATTAAAGCATGGTGGAGATGGTGGTTGAGGTTTTGAGTATGGAACCCTAGTTTAACTAGGCTTGATAAAATCGATCACCACGTCTTCGATAGTGGATCGAGTGCAGTAGGATTTTGAGAGAGGGTAGTATGGGGTTCTGACGTGGTATGACCGGAATCATTGATTTTCTGGTGAACTATGTGATGAGAACGAAGCAAATGTTGTTGGGTGTGTTCGAGCTGCAGTTCGAACGAATGGGTGAAATCTTATTTCGAGTTTTGTTGTGTTGAACCAAGTTTGAATTCGAATCTGGAGGAGAATTGTGACTCGCCTGTGATGATGGAGTTCGCCAGAGCTCCGGCGCCGCCGCGTGCACGTGCACGGCTGATGGTCGTGAGTCTGGAGTAGTTTGCGATGGTCTTGGGGAAATCATGGAGAAGACTCGGGTCTGTCTCGGGAAGAAGGAAGGTTGAGCTCGGGTGTCTTAGTGTTCGCGAGTGTTTAAACATAATGGGTTTCAGGATTTTTAACAGGTTTTAAAAATAAACTGTCTCGGGAAAAAGGTGAGAAGACTCGGGTTTCGTTTCGAGTAACCCTGAGATTTTCTAGGGTAATGTTTTGTACAGAATTTAAAGGCTATTCTGTTTGAAATTTTAAAACTAAATTTTTTACTAAGTTTTAAATCAAAGTTGAAAATATAAATCCAAGTGTAATCTGAAACTTAGTTTGGAAATAAGGTTCTAAATTAAATTGTCTTAATTAGCCAAGTTTTAAAATGATTTAAAAATATACGTAAACTTTTATTTTGAAAAGTTTAACTCAATAATATTAAGGATTTATTAAAGAATGTTGAAATGGTTAATTAAATTTTTAAAAGTTTTAGTTAAATTTATTCGTTAAACAAAATTAATTACCTAAAGTTAATGACCTAATAACAGTGATTAAGATTAATTTTTAATTAAAGATACTCATTTATTAATTAAGATGATGATCAATTAGGAGGTTGATTTATTAATTAAAGATAATTAATTAAAGGATAATTAAATAATTAAAGGTTAATTATTTAAAGATTAAAGATTGACTCAATTATTAATTACGGTTGATTTATTAATAATTAAAGGTTAATTAATTTGTTATTTATAATTAATTAATAAATGACTTAAGAATAATTAATCAAGAAAATTGGTAATTGACTCAATTATTAATTAACCAGGATTAGTAATTCATAAGAAATAAATCTGATTTAAATTAATCAAATAAAATCATTGATCTTACTTATGGATTGTTGTGTAGAATATCTGATTGGTGATATTTATTTGATGATGTTCTGTGATTTTCTGTGATATGCTTGGATATATCGATGATGATTGTGTATGATTTTTCTGTAATATATTTCTATGTGAATATGAAAACCTTTTGACCCGTAAACGACATTTGAATTTCGATGCGACAGGGAGTCGGATTCCAGTTGGTTATCCGAAACCCACATCGAATTGTAATGATGAATCTTTGTGACTGATAAATTTATTTTATCTATGAATCTGTGAATGAAGATAAGCGTTATCGACTTTACCGCTTATCGATATATCTGTGATGATTGATGTTGCACTATTGTGTAAAACCCCTGGACTACACCATACACACACAAATATGGATTTCACGTGGAAATCGGTTAAGTCACAGATAATTTAAATTTGATGTTTTTGAAATTTAAATTTTTATTTCAATTGATTTTGAAATTGGAAATTTGGGTTTAAAGTGAAAAGATTTTGAAATGGAATTTCAAAGATAAAAGTTATTCTGAATAACTTAATCGAGTTTTGAAATTTAAATAATTTGATCTAAATTTGAATTCAAGTTTGAAATTGAATTCTATGATTTGAAACTAGGGATTAAAAATGCTGTACAAGTTATATATGGGTTAAACCATTTTTTTTGGGTATTGATTTGAGAATTTGAATTTAATTCAAGGGTTTTAACTCGTGTAAATATAACTGGATTTTTCTGAAACGAAAACTACTTGTTTTCAAATAATAATAGCTTTCATTTGAAGAAAGGATTTCCAAATTGTATTGAACGGTTTCAAGTTTGAAATAGAATTGAAATGTTTTGAAAACTATGAAATGAGTCTTTGATTTCAAAGACCGGATGAGTTAATCTAACTTGAAATGGAATTGTTTTGGAAGATTATGAATGAATTTTTGAAAACGAGTTTTGAAAGCTATAAGTTAAATCTTGATTTAAAGATTTAACGATTTAACCTATTAAAAAGGGAAATTGTTTTGAAATCCATGAATGAATCTTTGTGAACGGCGTAAACTTTGTTAATTGAATCTTTTTTGTTAAAAGATTAAAAGTGTGGAAATTGTTTAAACCATTGAAGGTTTTTGAAATGAATCTTTTTGTTTAAAAGATTGGAAATGGTAATTTGTTTTACCATTCGAATGAAAAGTTTTGGGCTTTTAAGCTGTGATTTAACTGAGATCCCAGTATCCATATGATTTTTAATTGCGCTCGTTATTCGGTTTAGCCGGGAGAGGACCTTTGTGTCATATAACCCATTCCGAATAGTGATACGACGATATGGATAGCATTTGAAGACCGGTGGTGAAGACCGGGTATTTGCGAGAGCGATAGGATGACCTATCGATTGTCTCTGCACTGAGTAGCTACGGTATAGAGATTTCCTAAGTGATGGGAAGTCCGATCAGGATTGTGAATACCCGGATTTGCAAGGGCTTCTTTGGAAGTGCCTTCGGTTCTGTTCGAACCCGGAACAGACTTGTATGGATGTGTGTCTGACGTTACACTTTGAGATGTAAAGCTGGTTTCTATCAAATACATTTCTGTTGGTGGCGGAGAATTTATTCTCTTAGCTTAACACCCTTCTCTGAGACGTACGAGCTCAGAGGTTATGTAGTTGATGGTTACTAGTGATACATTCCCAATTTGGTAATGTGGCATACGAAGTGCTGATGATCAGTTGTTGGTCAAAGCGTGGCTTTGTGGAAAAGCGTGGCTTTGTGAAAAAGCGTAGCATTGTGGACGAGACTTCGTCGAGCCTCACAACCCGGTAATGGTCGAAACAGGAATGTTGCGACAAAGGTTTGTAGGGGTAGCGCCCCTAGGGTATGTCATTTCCTTCTGGATAAAGGGTGGTATCATGGTATGGAGCCCAGATACTTACTCATGTGGACACACTGTATTTATTACTGTGCGATGTTGCTTTATGATCGAGACGTCTCGGATAAAGGTCGGTGACGACCGGGGGATGACATGACTCGTGTGTTAGTTACCTAGTTACAGCTCGGTTAGAGCGTGAGGTAGCGTCGGCCTTTTGTTTGCAGAGATCCGGTTAGGATCCGGGGCGTCTTTCCAGAGGCGTTTCTATTTCGGTAAGGAAGTTCCTTAGCCTGATCATTTGTTGGAAATCCAAAGAAACAATACGAACCCTGTACGGTTTTAGTTGTATAACCTGCTATGGAATGTGGCGGTAACCTGCTATTGAACGTAGTAGCTATAGTAGGCATACAACAATAGTTGTATGTTGGCTAAATTGATATTATATTTTCGAAATGTTTTCGACACTATGCACTAATGATAATAATATCGAATGACTTTTGCGTAGTAAGCATTTTTGACTATCATAAGAAGAAATCTCCTCCAATTCTGCGATTGCATTGTGTGTGTGGTGGGAGGTCTTATGGTAGTTTCATTTTCGAAAAACATTGCGGATTTCAATATTTAAAAGCCTTTGTTGCTTGTATTAAAGATAAACTGTTTTTGTTGCTCACACCAATCCCATGACTGATCCGGAGTTTATTGTTCCCTTCCTAAACTCTGGGTGCCCACTATTTTCCACACGGGCAGTCTAGAGTTGGGTTTTCTCAGATATTCAGGTTTGGTAGATTATCTGGAGCTAGTTCAGTTCTTGGAGTTTATGGATTGACGCTGCTTATCTTGGAGCATTCTATTGGGGATATTCTATTCGCTGCTGATGTTATTTTTTTTCTTTTCCGCTGCTATTTCTTGTATCATATCTCTGATGTATATAGATATTCATTGTATCATCATTGTATCTGGATATTGTATCAGATGTTGTATATCTATATTGTTTTCTTTCTTCCGCTGTGTTATTTACTTAATTGTGTTATAGCTTCGGCGAATCGGATTTGAACGGTCAAATCTGCGGCATTCTAGTACAATGTGAAGTACGGATGTTGATTTTCGAACGCGCAAAATCCGAGTCGTTACATGTGGTATCAGAGCTAAGGTTGAACTTTAGCTCAGGAGTATAACACGTTAAGTAGCTCATTAGAGATAGAGTGAAGTAAACTCTAGAATGAGTAATCCCTAAGATATCTGTTCGAACGTCTCAGTAAATTCTCTTACTATCCACTGATAGTAGATATGAGTGCAAGAAGAAGACGAGATAGGGGACAAGGGAATACGACTATAAATGGTCAATACCCTGCAACAGTGGAAACAATCTTTCTCTATCAAATTTCTTTGATTCGTTCCCAAAATTCTTTTGATTGTTTCGTATCAGCTACAAGAAGAAGTTTCGGTGTGATGATGGCTCTACGAACCGTTGTAGGAGATTCTTATTTCGTATCTTCATCGACTTCTTATCAGCCTTTTGGATTTAAACCTTAATGAATTTGAAATTGGAAATTTTAAATTGAATTAATTTGATTAATAGAATATGAGGATAAAATTTAATTAAATCAATAAAACGATTTCGTTTGAAATCTAATTTGAAATTCTATTGTAATTTCTTTTGAATACCAAAGTCCGAAGAGGGACGAATTGGTATGTATTTTGAGATATTCCGACTTGAATTCGGAATCCATATCTAGTGTTTAAGGAATTATAGAGATCGAATCTGTCCATCTCTGTCTTTGTTTCGTGCTTGCGAATTTCGAGGACGAAATTCTTTTAAGGAGGGAAGTTTGTAACGACCCCGAAATTTAATTTTATTTAAATTGATAACTAAATAAATTTTTGAATTAAATTTGTGAAAATAATCAATGCGGTGATGCGAGTTTCCCCGAATTCAAGTATATTTTGTATAAATCATTTAAATTTAATAATATTGTAAATATTGTACATATATATGAATATATATGTATACGTGATATATGAGGAAATTTGAAGTTAATATATATGTATGTTGAATTCAAGTTTAAATTTAAGTTTAAATGGTTTAATAATAATAAATGATAATAATAGATATTAAGTTATAAATAGAATCGAAAATATATAAGATAAATTATATAGTATAAAATAGAAATTTATTTTTATTTTTGAAGTAATATTACAAAAGAAAACGAAATACATATGCAAGTATGAAACAAAATCTTCTCAACATCATCTCCCAGCCGAGACAAGCTTGTAAAGCAGGTACAAAAGGAAGTAAAATATTTGTCAACAAAACAAATACACATTCAAATAAACAAAAGTAAGGAGATAAATCAAGCTGCAGCCACCAAAGTAGATCCATCAGCCGAAGTCAATACATAAACAAATAGTATTGTAAACATGATTGTACAAAGCATTAAATACAAGTATATAAAAGCAAGATCCTTAGTACACGAGTAAATATCACCAGCCTGCACAAAGAAGAAAATATCTCTGATATATTTGTACAAGCCAAAATAAGGTGTTACCCTATTGTACAAACAATATAATACCCTGTACAAAGTTATAATCCCTGTCTACTTCATTTCTTTTATACATATCAACTTCACCTCAGCTTCTTCATTCGAAACTGAGAAAACTAAAAGAATATCAACTAAAACTTAAACAAACAAACTTCAATCTAAAACAAGAGAACCCACTTTAATATTCAAGTTTGAGAACAAATCTGGGAAGTCAAACCTGGAAATTGTTTCAGGCAAATCAAAAGATCAAAGCACAGATCAAAACAAATCAAATCTGGGCAAATATGCAAATCTGTAGCATCTCAAATTCAAGTCAGTTTCGAATTCCAGAGTTTCAAATTCAATCTTCTAGGCTTCAGTCCTCTGTTCTTTCTTTTTAATAAGGTGAGCAATTTTTCTTATTTATCTGTGAGTAACTTCACTTTTTAAGAAATTTAAGTAGGAAAATCTGTTTGCATACTATTTAATCTAAAAACAAATATGAATTATATGATATCTGCTGTGTACATGTTGTAGCCTCTGTAACTAGGCTGTTTTAGTTTTCCAGGTTTTAAATTAAATCTTGAACCAATCTTTCTTGGTCAAATCTTTATTTATACTTAAGCCTTAAACCAAAGATGTTTGTTATAGCATGAATTTTTGTTTAGAAATTTGATTTAAGTTAAAAAAATAGCCCGAGTGTCTCTGAAAATATCAAAAACAACAGTGTATGTTAATATATGTGAAAATCCAAACTGTATAATTTATAAATTCATTATTATAAATCGAATACATCAACAAAAATAGGATTTTTAAAACGAGAATCACAATTTTTAAATTGGGAATGGAAGTGTGATTCTGGAATGAACTAGAATGGAACTTTTGGGATTTTTTGGGTGATCTCTGCAATTTGGAAGGTCGAGACTTCAGGTAAGGATGGAGGAGTGATCGGTAATGTTGGGAAAATTGGCTGGGAATTGATTAAAGCATGGTGGAGATGGTGGTTGAGGTTTTGAGTATGGAACCCTAGTTTAACTAGGCTTGATAAAATCGATCACCACGTCTTCGATAGTGGATCGAGTGCAGTAGGATTTTGAGAGAGGGTAGTATGGGGTTCTGACGTGGTATGACCGGAATCATTGATTTTCTAGTGAACTATGTGATGAGAACGAAGCAAATGTTGTTGGGTGTGTTCGAGCTGCAGTTCGAACGAATGGGTGAAATCTTATTTCGAGTTTTGTTGTGTTGAACCAAGTTTGAATTCGAATCTAGAGGAGAATTGTGACTCGCCTGTGATGATGGAGTTCGCCAGAGCTCCGGCGCCGCCGCGTGCACGTGCACGGCTGATGGTCGTGAGTCTGGAGTAGTTTGCGATGGTCTCGGGGAAATCATGGAGAAGACTCGGGTCTGTCTCGGGAAGAAGGAAGGTTGAGCTCGGGTGTCTTAGTGTTCGCGAGTGTTTAAACATAATGGGTTTCAGGATTTTTAACAGGTTTTAAAAATAAACCGTCTCGGGAAAAAGGTGAGAAGACTCGGGTTTCGTTTCGAGTAAGCCTGAGATTTTCTGGGGTAATGTTTTGTACAGAATTTAAAGGCTATTCTGTTTGAAATTTTAAAACTAAATTTTTTACTAAGTTTTAAATCAAAGTTGAAAATATAAATCCAAGTGTAATCTGAAACTTAGTTTGGAAATAAGGTTTTAAATTAAATTGTCTTAATTAGCCAAGTTTTAAAATGATTTAAAAATATACGTAAACTTTTATTTTGAAAAGTTTAACTCAATAATATTAAGGATTTATTAAAGAATGTTGAAATGGTTAATTAAATTTTTAAAAGTTTTAGTCAAATTTATTCGTTAAACAAAATTAATTACCTAAAGTTAATGACCTAATAACAGTGATTAAGATTAATTTTTAATTAAAGATACTCATTTATTAATTAAGATGATGATCAATTAGGAGGTTGATTTATTAATTAAAGATAATTAATTAAAGGATAATTAAATAATTAAAGGTTAATTATTTAAAGATTAAAGATTGACTCAATTATTAATTACAGTTGATTTATTAATAATTAAAGGTTAATTAATTTGTTATTTATAATTAATTAATAAATGACTTAAGAATAATTAATCAAGAAAATTGGTAATTGACTCAATTATTAATTAACCAGGATTAGTAATTCGTAAGAAATAAATCTGATTTAAATTAATCAAATAAAATCATTGATCTTACTTATGGATTGTTGTGTAGAATATCTGATTGGTGATATTTATTTGATGATGTTCTGTGATTTTCTGTGATATGCTTGGATATATCGATGATGATTGTGTATGATTTTTCTGTAATATATTTCTATGTGAATATGAAAACCTTTTGACCCGTAAACGACATTTGAATTTCGATGCGACAGGGAGTCGGATTCCAGTTGGTTATCCGAAACCCACATCGAATTGTAATGATGAATCTTTGTGACTGATAAATTTATTTTATCTATGAATCTGTGAATGAAGATAAGCGTTATCGACTTTACCGCTTATCGATATATCTGTGATGATTGATGTTGCACTATTGTGTAAAACCCCTGGACTACACCATACACACACAAATATGGATTTCACGTGGAAATCGGTTAAGTCACAGATAATTTAAATTTGATGTTTTTGAAATTTAAATTTTTATTTCAATTGATTTTGAAATTGGAAATTTGGGTTTAAAGTGAAAAGATTTTGAAATGGAATTTCAAAGATAAAAGTTATTCTGAATAACTTAATCGAGTTTTGAAATTTAAATAATTTGATCTAAATTTGAATTCAAGTTTGAAATTGAATTCTATGATTTGAAACTAGGGATTAAAAATGCTGTACAAGTTATATATGGGTTAAACCATTTTTTTGGGTATTGATTTGAGAATTTGAATTTAATTCAAGGGTTTTAACTCGTGTAAATATAACTGGATTTTTCTGAAACGAAAACTACTTGTTTTCAAATAATAATAGCTTTCATTTGAAGAAAGGATTTCCAAATTGTATTGAACGGTTTCAAGTTTGAAATAGAATTGAAATGTTTTGAAAACTATGAAATGAGTCTTTGATTTCAAAGACCGGATGAGTTAATCTAACTTGAAATGGAATTGTTTTGGAAGATTATGAATGAATTTTTGAAAACGAGTTTTGAAAGCTATAAGTTAAATCTTGATTTAAAGATTTAACGATTTAACCTATTAAAAAGGGAAATTGTTTTGAAATCCATGAATGAATCTTTGTGAACGGGGTAAACTTTGTTAATTGAATCTTTTTGTTAAAAGATTAAAAGTGTGGAAATTGTTTAAACCATTGAAGGTTTTTGAAATGAATCTTTTTGTTTAAAAGATTGGAAATGGTAATTTGTTTTACCATTCAAATGAAAAGTTTTGGGCTTTTAAGCTGTGATTTAACTGAGATCCCAGTATCCATATGATTTTTAATTGCGCTCGTTATTCGGTTTAGCCGGGAGAGGACCTTTGTGTCATATAACCCATTCCGAAAAGTGATACGACGATATGGATAGCATTTGAAGACCGGTGGTGAAGACCGGGTATTTGCGAGAGCGATAGGATGACCTATCGATTGTCTCTGCACTGAGTAGCTACGGTATAGAGATTTCCTAAGTGATGGGAAGTCCGATCAGGATTGTGAATACCCGGATTTGCAAGGGCTTCTTTGGAAGTGCCTTCGGTTCTGTTCGAACCCGGAACAGACTTGTATGGATGTGTGTCTGACGTTACACTTTGAGATGTAAAGCTGGTTTCTATCAAATACATTTCTGTTGGTGGCGGAGAATTTATTCTCTTAGCTTAACACCCTTCTCTGAGACGTACGAGCTCAGAGGTTATGTAGTTGATGGTTACTAGCGATACATTCCCAATTTGGTAATGTGGCATACGAAGTGCTGATGATCAGTTGTTGGTCAAAGCGTGGCTTTGTGGAAAAGCGTGGCTTTGTGAAAAAGCGTAGCATTGTGGACGAGACTTCGTCGAGCCTCACAACCCGGTAATGGTCGAAACAGGAATGTTGCGACAAAGGTTTGTAGGGGTAGCGCCCCTAGGGTATGTCATTTCCTTCTGGATAAAGGGTGGTATCATGGTATGGAGCCCAGATACTTACTCATGTGGACACACTGTATTTATTACTGTGCGATGTTGCTTTATGATCGAGACGTCTCGGATAAAGGTCGGTGACAACCGGGGGATGACATGACTCGTGTGTTAGTTACCTAGTTACAGCTCGGTTAGAGCGTGAGGTAGCGTCGGCCTTTTGTTTGCAGAGATCCGGTTAGGATCCGGGGCGTCTTTCCAGAGGCGTTTCTATTTCGGTAAGGAAGTTCCTTAGCCTGATCATTTGTTGGAAATCCAAAGAAACAATACGAACCCTGTACGGTTTTAGTTGTATAACCTGCTATGGAATGTGGCGGTAACCTGCTATTGAACGTAGTAGCTATAGTAGGCATACAACAATAGTTGTATGTTGGCTAAATTGATATTATATTTTCGAAATGTTTTCGACACTATGCACTAATGATAATAATATCGAATGATTTTTGCGTAGTAAGCATTTTTGACTATCATAAGAAGAAATCTCCTCCAATTCTGCGATTGCATTGTGTGTGTGGTGGGAGGTCTTATGGTATCATTTTCGAAAAACATTGCGGATTTCAATATTTAAAAGCCTTTGTTGCTTGTATTAAAGATAAACTGTTTTTGTTGCTCACACCAGTCCCATGACTGATCCGGAGTTTATTGTTCCCTTCCTAAACTCTGGGTGCCCACTATTTTCCACACGGGCAGTCTAGAGTTGGGTTTTCTCAGATATTCAGGTTTGGTAGATTATCTGGAGCTAGTTCAGTTCTTGGAGTTTATGGATTGACGCTGCTTATCTTGGAGCATTCTATTGGGGATATTCTATTCGCTGCTGATGTTATATTTTTTCTTTTCCGCTGCTATTTCTTGTATCATATCTCTGATGTATATAGATATTCATTGTATCATCATTGTATCTGGATATTGTATCAGATGTTGTATATCTATATTGTTTTCTTTCTTCCGCTGTGTTATTTACTTAATTGTGTTATAGCTCCGGCGAATCGGATTTGAACGGTCGAATCTGCGGCATTCTAGTACAATGTGAAGTACGGATGTTGATTTTCGAACGTGCAAAATCCGAGTCGTTACAAGCATCATTCCCCATTAATATGGAACTTCCCTCGTGTTATTTACATAATTGTGTTATAGCTCTGATACCACATGTAACGACTCGGGTTTTGCCCGCTCGAAAATCTACATCCGTACTTCACATTGTACTAGAATGCCGCAGATTCGACCGTTCAAATCCGATTCGCCGGAGCTATAACACAATTAAGTAAATAACACAGCGGAAGAAAAGAATAATACATTGATATATAATATATGATACAACAGAGTGATACAATGAATATCTATATACATCAGAGATATGATACAAGAAATAGCAGCGGAAAGAAAATAGATAACACCAACAGCGGATAGAATGTCTCCAATAGAATGCTCCAAGATAAGCAACGTCAGTCCATGAACTCTAAGAACTGAACTAGCTCCAGATAATCTACTCAACCTGAATAGCTGAAAAACCCAACTCTAGACTGCCCGTGTGGAAAATAGTGGGCACCCAGAGTTTAGGAAGGGAACAATAAACTCCGGATCAGTCATGGGACTGGTGTGAGCAACAAAAACAGTTTATCTTTAAACAAACACGAAAGGCTTTTAAACATTGAAATCCGCAATGCTTTTCGAAAATGAAATTACCATAAGACCTCCCACCACACACACAATGCAAACGCAGAATTGGAGGAGATTTCTTCTTATGATAGTCAAAAATGCTTACTACGCAAAAATCATTCGATATTATTATCATTAGTGCATAGTGTCGAAAACATTTCGAAAATATAATATTAATCTTAGCCAACATACAACATTTCATCGTATGCCTACTATAGCTACTACGTTCAATAGCAGGTTACCGCCACATTCCATAGCAGGTAATACAACTAAAAATCGTACAGGGTTCGTATTGTTTCTTTGGATTTCCAACAATTGATCAGGCTAAGGAACTTCCTTACCGAAATAGAAACGCCTCTGGAAAGACGCCCCGGATCCTAACCGGGTCTCTGCAAACAAAAGGCCGACGCTACCTCACGCTGTACAGCTGTAACTAGGTAACTAACACACGAGTCATGTCATCCCCCGGTCGTTACCGACCTTTATCCCGGGATCCCGAAAACCAACAAAGCAACATCATACAGTAATAAATTACCGTGTCCACACGAGTTAAGTATTTGGGCTCCATACCATGATACCACCCTTTATCCAGAAGGAAATGACATACCCTAGGGGCGCTACCCCTACAAACCTTTGTCGCAACATTCCTGTTTCGACCATTACCGGGTTGTGAGGCTCGATGAAGTCTCGTCCACAAAGCTACGCTTTTTCACAAAGCCACGCTTTTTCACAAAGCCATGCTTTTTCACAAAGCCACGCTTTTTCACAAAGCCACGCTTCGATCAACAAATGATCAGCAGCACTTCGTATGCCACATTACCAAATTGGGAATGTATCACTAGTAACCATCAACTACATAACCTCTGAGCTCGTACGTCTCAGAGAAGGGTGTTAAGCTAAGAGAATAAATTCTCCGCCACCAACAGAAATGTATTTGATAGAAACCAGCTTTACATCTCAAAGTGTAATGTCAGACACACATCCATACAAGTCTGTTCCAGGTTCGAACAGAACCGAAGGCACTTCTCACGAAGCCCTTGCAAATCCGGATAATTTCCAATCACGTCCGGACTTCCCGTCACTAAGGGTGATAAAACCTCTATATCGGGGATCAGCCGATGCAGAGTAACTCGACGGTAATCCTTCCGTTTTCAAAAATATCCGGTCTTCACCACCGGTCTTCAAATGCTATCCATATCGTCGTATCATTATTCGGAATGGGTTATATGACACAAAGGTCCTCTCCCGGCTAAACCGAATAACGAGCGCAATTAAAAATCATATGGATACTGGGGTCTCAGTTAAATCACAGCTTAAAGCCCAAAACTTTTCATTCGAATGGTTAAAACAAATTACCATTTCCAATCTTTTAAACAAAAAAAGATTCATTTCAAAAACCTTCAATGGTTTAAACAATTTCCACACTTTAATCTTTTAAACAAAAAGATTTATTTCACAAAGTTAACCCCATTCACAAAGATTCATTCATAGATTTTCAAATCGATTTCCATTTCAATTTGGTTAACTCGTTAAATCTTTAAATCAAGATTTAACTTATAGCTTTCAAAACTCGTTTCCAAAGATTCATTCATAGCCTTTCAAAACAATTCCATTTCAAGTTAGATTAACTCGTTCGGTCTTTGAAATCAAAGACTCATTTCATAGTTTTCAAAACATTTCAATTCTATTTCAAACTTGAAACCGTTCAACATAATTTGGAAATCCTTTCTTAAAATGAAAGCTATTATTATTTGAAAACAAGTAGTTTTCGTTTCATAAAAATCCAGTTATATCTACACGAGTTAAAACCCTTGAATTAAATTCAAATTCCCAAATCAATACCTTTAAAATGGTTTAACCCATATATAACTTGGACAGCATCTTTAATCCTTAGTTTCAAATCATAGAATTCAATTTCAAACCTGAATTCAAATTTAAATCAAATTATTTAAATTTTCAAAACTCGATTAAGTTATTCAAAATAACTTTTATCTTTGAAATTCATTTCAAAAGTTTTTCACTTTAAACCCAAATTTAAATTTCAAAATCAATTGAAATTAAATTTCAATTTCAAACAAACATTAATTTTAAATCATCTGTGATCTAACCGATTTCCACGTGAAATCCATATTTGTGTGTGTATGGTGTAGTCCAGGGGTTTTACACACAATAGTGCACAACATCAATCATCACAGATATATCGATAAGCGGTATAACCCATAACGCTTATCTTCATTCACAGATTCATAGATAAAGTAAATTTATCAATCATAACGATTCATCATTACAATTCGATGTGGGTTTCGGATAACCAACTGAATCCGACTCCCTGTCGCATCGAAATTCAAATGTCATTCTATGGGTCAAAAGGTTTTTATATTCACATAGCAGTATATTCATCATAGGTATCGCAGTTCAGCATAAAGCAATTTATATCACAAAGCATCACAATCACAAACAGGGATATCAAACAAATCAACCATTCAACGAAATCCAAACATCCATAAGTGGAATTAATTATTCTTTAATTACTTTATTGAATAAATAAATTATCCCAAAACTCAATCAAATTTAGATTTAGTTCCAGATTTCCAAATTTGATTCAACTGGTCTAAGTTCTTTCTTTACAAGTCAAAAATCCCGTTTAAATTCACATTCCTTTTTAACCTTTCAAATACTTTAAAAGTTTAAACAAGTTAAGAATTTATTTACTCACGAACTAATTTGATTTAACTTTGATTTTAAACTTTAATTTAAAATTCAAACTTCATTTTAAAACTTTAAGATTCAAAAGTTTATTTGAATCTAAACTACATACTAGATTTACACTTTGTTTAAATTTAACTCACAATTTAAATTTGATTTAAATTCAAATTTCCATCAGGTTACAAAAATCCTGTACCCTGTTTTAATTTTACCCGAGGCAAAGAAAAATGCTTCGAGCAAAACCCTAGCTTGCTCGTGACCAACACGCGAATTATTCAAGTGAAATGCCAACAATCCCCTGCTTCCCAAAAACCCACCTTGCTTCGAGTCCTGTCCCTGTTTGCTTCGAGAAATCAACTCGAATAACCCGAGTTCTACTTCAAAACTACCCGAAGCAACATCAAAAATACCCGAGATTTCTTCAACCCATTCCCGAGTTCCCTTCTCCTCTCCTCTTTAAACTGAGTTTAATTCTAATTCTTCTTTTAAAACTGTTATACTATAACACTCGCTCACGTACGCGAAATATCCCAAGCCCAACTCCCTTTTTCTCCGAGCCATTCTGCTATCTCCCTGAGTACGACTTCGAGACAACCTCCTTCGTCATCTTCCCAATCCAAACATACACACACATGCACCGTGCACTTGCTCCGATGATCGGAGCTCTTCCGATCGACACTACAACCTCCGGCAAGTCGACGATGATGCCCTCAATCCTCACGAACACCCAGATTTGCAGTAAACCCTACCCATCAAAATCGAAGGTATCGACCTCCACCTGGAACAGACTTCATCACCATAAACCACTTCGCCTGATCACCATCCAGCGCCAGTACCCACGCCACTTCATCAGGACCTCCACCGATGGCCTCCACAACAACTTTCTCCAGCGCGATCGCCTAAATCGTCGTGCCGATGTCAAGAATATCCCGCGACTACCACCTTCAAAACACAGGGCTTAAACCCTAATCTAATCCAAATCTCCAAACACAATGGATTTAAAAATCACCTTGCATTTTTCCCGAGATCGACAGCCTTCCAGCTATCATCGCTGGCAACCTCGACGATGATAATCACATCGATCATCTGAAACTGATGATTTAAGCGATCTCGATCAACTCGCATTTTATTTCCAAATACAAACTTAAAAATTCTGAAATGAGTTTCAAAAATCATGATTTTGTAATACAAATTCATTTTTATGATTAAAATTTGAAACCAAAATATTCGAATTTAAACTTAAATCTTTTGATCTTCCCTGTTACTTCCTATTTTGGTTTCAATGCAAAATATTCTCTTCTGAAATTATCTTAAAAAAATGACTTTATAATGTTATAAACATCTTCCTTTCAGGATTCATGACTTGAATTTGTTTAAACAAGAAGATATAGATTTTTCTTTTCTTGAATTTATAAACCTGTAAACCAAGAACAGATAACAGTATACCTGTTCACAGACAAATACATGCAACACTTGCATATTTAGATGCACATATAAACATATTGGCCCCCTTTCAAACATCTCTCATCACTTTATTATAATACCAATCACAACATCAAGTCATATAAACAAATTCAAGGTTAAAACAAAAAGTTGCTCACCTTATTAAAAAGAAAGAACAGAGGACTGAAGCCTAGAAGATTGAATTTGAAACTCTGGAATTCGAAACTGACTTGAATTTGAGATGCTACAGATTTGCATATTTGCCCAGATTTGATTTGTTTTGATCTGTGCTTTGATCTTTTGATTTGCCTGAAACAATTTCCAGGCTTGACTTCCCAGATTTGTTCTCAAACTTGAATATTAAAGTGGGTTCTCTTGTTTTAGATTGAAGTTTGTTTGTTTAAGTTTTAGTTGATATTCTTTTAGTTTTCTCAGTTTCGAATGAAGAAGCTGAGGTGAAGTTGATATGTATAAAAGAAATGAAGTAGACAGGGATTATAACTTTGTACAGGGTATTATATTGTTTGTACAATAGGGTAACACCTTATTTTGGCTTGTACAAATATATCAGAGATATTTTCTTCTTTGTGCAGGCTGGTGATATTTACTCGTGTACTAAGGATCTTGCTTTTATATACTTGTATTTAATGCTTTGTACAATCATGTTTACAATACTATTTGTTTATGTATTGACTTCGGCTGATGGATCTACTTTGGTGGCTGCAGCTTGATTTATCTCCTTACTTTTGTTTATTTGAATGTGTATTTGTTTTGTTGACAAATATTTTACTTCCTTTTGTACCTGCTTTACAAGCTTGTCTCGGCTGGGAGATGATGTTGAGAAGATTTTGTTTCATACTTGCATATGTATTTCGTTTTCTTTTGTAATATTACTTCAAAAATAAAAATAAATTTCTATTTTATACTATATAATTTATCTTATTTTTATTCCTAACCCATTTATTTAAGATTTACATTCAACTCCAATGTACATATATATATATATCTTCTAAATTCAAAATGATTTAATACATAATTTGTTCGAAAGCTCGAGGAAACTCGCATCATTTTATCAATAAATTTCACAATTTAAATTAAAATTTTAATTTAATTATCAATTTAAATTTATAAAAATTCGGGGTCGTTACACAATTGCTTTTGTGAAAAAAGTGTACAGGATAACATGTTGTCTTTCCTCTTTCTTTCAATTGCCTGTGAACACATTCAACTCAAGCCTTCCTCCATTTATTAACGCAAGGCAAACAAATCACATCTCCGCCTGACAAACTCCGACCACGCAGTCGCTCGCCAGCATCTCCCCTCGGCCTGCACATCCCGACCCTTCATCCGCTCTCCCTCTCTCCTCCGCCCCGCTCTTTTCTCCGCCTCGTCAAACAAACAGTCGTCATCAATTCCACCACCATGGCCACGGCCTTAGCCAAACCCTCCCTTGCCCTTGACCGAGCGCCGCGTTCTTCCACCACTCAGCCCGTCGTCGCCGGTAGCCACCAAACCCTCCATTGAAGTTCGCCGCCTCTCCATCATCAAGCAGCCCACGATCTCCTTCCACCTTCGCTTCAGTTCGGTCGAGCAACTCACCCACCGGAGCACCGAACTGCATCCGACCTCGGTCACACCTCCCTTCATCTATCTCTCCAACAGCGCTCCGCCACCATCTTCTTGCCCGAGCCCTGCCACGTGAACCGTGCTACATCGGGGAGGTGAGAGTATATGTTATATATATTCTATGAGAATATAGATATGTACTATATATTAAGGATTTAACGTTTATTTTAATATGTATACATAAAACATAGTCAGCTGTTTGTATTCCATAACATTGTTGGTTATAACTTATAAATATAAAATTGTATATATTTTATATAGAATCTGTTCGTAAAAAAAATCAGTACGTTGTAGTTCGTCTCAGGTAGGTAAGTATATTTGCATAGTTCAAGCAAGGAAAAAGTATATTTGAGCGCAATGATAGTTTTATAATACATTGGTTATATTATATATGTTAGTTTATATCAGTCTATATATAAGTTATTATGTAATCAGAGTTGGTTATATATTAAAAAAATCAGTCTATATATTGTTTTCGGTTATAATATATACGGTGTTTTAAAATATATTAGTTTAAATATATACACTGTTTGATTTCGAATATGTATATGGCTTTGGCTTTGAAACAGTTGTACGCATATTCATAAAGAAATTAAGTTTATACAGTTCGCATATTTTAAAGTATTAAGTTATATAGACTTTTGTAACAAGTACATTTTTGTTTTGCTGAAACCATATTTTATATACATGGTTATAGGTATCTCGATGTATATATAGGTGTTAATAAATGTGGATATTTTTTTTATGATAAAGTTTACATTGCGTTAGTATTTTTATGTTGTATAGTTGTTTAAAATAAAATATAAGTGTTTGAACTAAATTGTGATTTTGACATATATATACTAGTATGTAGGTTTACTTCCACTTCTTTCTTTGCCTCCCCTCCAGCACACGTGTTCCCCTTCTCATTTTTTATTGAACTTTGGATTTTTTTTTTCGTGAGTTGCCTACCTTTGCATGCTACTTTGTACGATGCAGGCTTTCACGTTATATATGTATAATAGTGTAACAACCCGGTATTTCGTACCGATTAACTATCGTCTTTAGACGATTTCTTTTCCTAGCTAGTTACTATTGGGATTTGAATCAAAGTTGAAATTCGTTTGGAAAGTGGTTAAGTGTTGTTTGGGTTTTAAATATTAATCTCAGCCCATTTGAAGCCGTGATAGTATTCAGCACCCAACCCCCTCCCTTTCCTCCATTCATTAACCCTAGGCCCAAATTCGAGATCAACAAAATAATGGCGACAAAACTTAGGGCTTCAGCGATTTTCTTTCGATCTCCTGCTCCTCGATTTCTTGTTGCTTTATCTGGCTACTTCAACGAGTTCGATGCTTGCTTCTGGAGCCGATCTCCATAAATTTTCGTTCGTCTTCGCTTCGGTGAAAGGTGAGTAATTCCCCTTACTCACATCTACTTCGAACCGTTCGAACTTGACTGTAAAGCTTGATTTTTTGTTTGATGTTGAACTGCATATTTTTTTTTGGGCTTCGGCTTTGAAACATTTGCAATGCTTGGTCCCCTTCGGTTTCATTATCTCTGGGCAGCTGTTCATTTGAGTTTGTGGATTGCTACTGCTGTTTTGGTTTGTAGTTGTGTTGTCGTTACCAGACTCAAATTCTTGTACCAGGTCTTCTGGCCTTACTGTATCTTCATTTGTATATATATGTATATATATGCATTCATGTGTATATATATATATGATTGTTATTACTTTTGGTCATTTTCTTGTACCTTTTGAGCTTGAGCTCATTGTGTTGTTTCGACCAGTCCACTTCTGATTTCACTGCATATGTTTTGAGTCACTGTTGCATACTTATCCATTATATAGTCCCTAATATCGAGTTGTGAACATGAGTTAGGTTCCATCGAGCCTGAATTTGTACTCTGGTAGTCATTATGCATCCCTTACCTGTTACACTGGCAGTGGATAGAATGCCTGTTCTTTGTCCTGTTTACTCAAGTTTGTTTATCGAGTTGCATCTGCGTGTAGTTTGGTTGGCATCGATCTGTAGTTGTCTCCATCCTGTACATTTGTCTGCAGTGTTATTGTATTCACTTGATAGCCAAGTGGGTCATTTTAGTTGGACTTATTCACTTATGGTTTCACTATATGGCAGTGCATTTTTGGTGAGCTGAGTATTTTGACTTATATTCAGTTTCATAAGCATTGATCTGGAGTGTTGGTTTCATTCAGTCTTCACTTGAGCCTGATTTTAAAGGGTATGCACACATGTTGTTGCATCACTTGTTGTCATGCCCGTGCTCAATATTGTTCTGCATACATTTATATAGGTGTGCATGATTTTTACTTCATTGTTTAATTGCATATAAACTTGGATTTTTGTGCACTTGCCTCTGTTCGAGTCTGATACTTTTTGAGGCTTCCATTGGTTAGCTTGTAGTTCATGTACACTCTGATTTACCACTTGCTGACCGTATGTTGTACACGTTACTCTTGTAGTGTGTTGGTATTTTTGTCTGCACTTCGATCATATATGTCGTTGCATTTCCAGTTTCATTTAGTTGACTCTGTTCAACCTCACTTCAGGTTGCCCAGGCTTGACCTTGTTGGATTCTGACACATGCTTTGGGTACTTTACTTGTTGTTTTACATGATGCTCCTTTTTGACTTGACGATGACCTTGTCTTCGGCAAGTGAGTTGACCTGGTATTTTGCCTGATCCTTTTGGTTTGCAGCCGGAAGTAAAAATTGATTTTTCTCGAGCATATATGAGTTTAAAATGTTGGTTTCACTGATTATCGATTTCATAAACAACATTGCAGTCTCTGTTTGTAGTTCCGTCCTTTTTCATTCATATAGGAGTTGCATGTGTCTTTCCACTTGATCATTGTATCTCGATTTGGGTTGAGCACCACTGATCTGATAAATTTGTATTTGATCACTATATCTTGTTGGTGACATTATTCTCATTTAAAGTTGCCCTACGTCTTTTTCTATCATGTTGAAATTGAGAACATTGGGGTTGAGTTGTTGTTGCATTAAACCTGGACTTCCTTTGGTTCATTTAATGTTGCCATCTTGTTTGCTTTCACTTCCATTCTGCATTTTCGTTTCTGTTGCATTTTTACCATGCAGAGTCTGATTACTCTGGTTCATGTATGCGCCTGATTTGCCTTTTTGCTGCTGCACTGCCTGGTTTTCGAATCTGATACATTGCATTGATGCCTTGTATCATTTGCATTTTGTCATTTTGCTTCACTGATGACCTTATCTTCTAATGAGGCTGATCTGCGTCTTTTCTGTTGTGTGTTGTAGTGCCATATCTTTGGTGCTCTCGCCTTCAGTTTGCTATTTCCCTGTGCCTTGCTTTGCGACATGTTGAACTTGTTTCACTTGTTGTCTCTTTCACTGGATACACTGTTTCATTTCACTGATGCAGCCTTGCCCTTAAATACAAGTGGTGGCTGCATTTTCGTAGCAGTTTTACCCTTGTCCCTTGTGGTGACTTTATATTCTGTTGTGGCGAGGCAGTGCACGCGTGCGTGCACTGCAGCCACACCGAATTGACAGATTTTAATCGATATCTCTTTTATTCTTAATTCATCGACCTGTTGCGTAATTCGTAGGCTGTATTGGCGAGGCAGTACACGTTAGCGTGTACTGCAGCCAATTAGCATTGATATTTTTAAATTGACATTTCAATTATTTAAACTGCTTTGGATTTCTGTTTCGTGGATTAACACTGTTTAGTGATATAACTGCCGTTATCCGGTTCTTTTATCGAGAAGTTGGATATACGATATTTCTGTGACTGTCATCTATATTGAGATTGATTATTATTGCTTCTATGCTCTAATAACTGATTTTGAATTAGACTGATCCGAGTATTATTTTCTTTTGAATGTAATACTCGGGTCAGACTGAGTATTTACAGGTTGTAGATTTTTAGCTTTGGGTTGCTGCTAGAGCTATGAAGACTTTTTATATCATTTGAAGTGGTCTTCGTCTTGTTGTAGTTGTCAGTGTGTCTGTTTTAAGATGATAATGTATTCATGTATATTAGTCGATAATGTACTTGTATATATAACTTCTTGAGTCGGCAATTGTAGTTGTATCATTTGTATTGTGTCAAATGTATTGTAACTGATATCAGTTATTGTATATATGAGACTTTTCGTTCCATCTGTATTCCGCATTTATGTTATCTGTGTTATTTTTATATCTATTGTTCTAAATTATTATAGCCACTGTGTAGTAGCTTTGAGTTTGTATCGGTATGTCGGATTTTCTCTAAAGATGAAATGCAATGTTTTATTATCTGACATATCGGTGCTCGCACAAAGCAATTACATAGATGGTCGCTCCTCAACAGCCTTATTCTCCGTGCTAGTTGACAGCACTACACCGTAGTGTTCTTGGCTAGCGTGGGTATAGAGGTGGGGCGTTACAGCTTGGTATCAGAGCATGGGGTTTAGGACAATTATAAAACATAACTTAGATGGAACATGTGTTACAACTATTTGTCGATGTTTTATCTCTCATCTTTACATATGACTATTTTTGACTGTTAGGTATGAATTCCTAACGCTTATGCTTGTGTTTTCGACTTTGAATTGATTTAGCCGATGTTGATTTTGTTTTAATTTGGCAAATTAAAGCCATTTTGACTTTTGGACTTTGTTCCACTTTTGTTCTATGCTATGAGTGTCATTGTGTACCTGTTACACTATGATGAAAAATAGCTGGACCAGTTGCAAATTGAGTGATTTTGATTTCTCATTCACATCTAGTTTGAATCTCAGCGATTTTGAACTTGATATTTTGTGTTTTCCTCATCTGGATTCCCCTTCGACTTCGGTCACTTTGTTTTTGAGAAATTGCTAATTTCTTGATTTTCAAGACTCTGATTTTGTTTGCCGTTGGTTTCTTTGATAATGATGATTGATTCATTTTGTACTCGACTGTGGCTATTAATTGTTGGCTTCGACATTAACTTGACTCTTACTTTTGTTGAAGTCATTTATGCATTTCCGCTCGATTTGCTTTGTTTTTCCAGTTGATGATCGATTCTTCTTTTCTAATTAGTTGTTATCACCTTTGTCGATTTTGATAACTTCTATTTCTGGAATTTTTGGTATTCCTACTTTGATGAATTTGGAATCGAATTCTTTGGATTCTATTCACATCTTCGTATGTGAATTCTTGTGATTGATTGTTTCTACAATCATTTTTGTGATTTGTCACTTTAAAAATATAAAGGTTTTCTATACTAGTAGTAAATATTAAAATCCTTTTTCTCCAAACGATTTCAAAACTATTTTACTACAAAGCTCTTTTTCTTAAACCGTTTTCCCATCTATTAGTATATACAAGCCTTTATTTCACTCGTATGAGAAATTGAATTAAACGGCCTAGTAAAACAAGTGGTATGAAACGCTTGCGTTTACTTCGTCGGTTAACTCCTGGACTTGTTCGATTGAACCTTTTGTGACAATTTTCTAGTGTAGATTTACAGTTTGTTCGTAAATATTTAAGTTAAGCAAGTGGTTATGGGACATGAAGCTAAACTTTTATATTTACTAGCTTAGTGTAATTGACACTTCTCGTTGATCATGACGATCATTTTATGATTTAGACTAGCAATTGTGCGATGTCTTTTTGTTTGCAAGGTTAGACTAGACACCACTTGTGTGATTCCATTCACACATACCTTTTTGCTTTTTGGTTAGTCTAGACCTTAATTAGTGTGATTCCGACTCACACATATCTTTTTGTTTGCAAGGTTAGACTAGACACCACTTGTGTGATTCCATTCACACATACCTTTTTGCTTTTTGGTTAGTCTGGACCTTAATTAGTGTGATTCCGACTCACACATATCTTTTTGTTTGCAAGGTTAGACTAGACACCACTTGTGTGATTCCATTCACACATACCTTTTTGCTTTTTGGTTAGTCTGGACCTTAATTTGTGTGATTCCACTCACCCATGTCTTTTTCTCTGCGAGGTTAGCCTAGACCTCAATCTGTGTGATTCCGACTCACACGCGTGGGATAGCGACCCACGGTCTTCGGACCATTCCTGTGTGAAACTTTAATGGATGGCTTCCATGAGATAGCGTCTCATCTTGTGATACCGGTATTTTGGAGTTTTCATGCTCCCATTTTGTGATAGGCGTTTCCCTTTTCCTTTTTATGGTTTAGACTAGCAAATGTGCGATGTCTCTTTCTCTGCGAGGTTAGCCTAGACCTCAATCTGTGTGATTCCGACTCACACGCGTGGGATAGCGACCCACGGTCTTCGGACCATTCCTGTGTGAAACTTTAATGGTTAGCCACCATGAGATAGCGTCTCGTCTTGTGAAACCGGTGTTTTGGAGTTTTCATACTCCCGTTTTCTGATAGGCTTTTTCCCCCCTTTTTGTGATTTCTGGATTTCTTGTGATGATTTCTAGAATTTGTGCTTCACCAATTTTCGTGATTTCTATTGACAAGTTTTGTCAATTTTTGTGTATTGGTGAATTCATGTGTTATTGACTTGTTATGAATACAAGTTTAGGGTATGATATCCCTTTCTATCTTTGAGAAGATTCTTGTGACATTTTTGATGAATGAAAATTCATTTGGCATTATATTTTGATGCCAGTTATTTTGATGAGATTTTGACGTGTTAACTTCAGTACTCGTCAATTTTGAAATGGATTTACAAGCGGTTCTCCCGCAACACTAATATTACTAATTTAATCACGTATTTTCAAAATTCATTATTTTTAAAAGTTGTTTCAAAAATATAAATTAAAATTGTTTTCAAAATTCTTTACAGTTTACAATTTTCAAAAGAACGAGGAAGCGATTTAAACGTTTCAGGAAAATCGAGGACTATGACCCCTTTCTTTTACTGATTCGCTTAATTCCGGATTTGTCCGTTTGAGAATGTGAAATGTTATTTTTAAAACACACAATTCTGCACTTTCAAGGAAACGATAAAGAGATTTAAACGATTTAGCAAAAGTACGGAGTATGAAACCATACTTTTACTACTTCGGTTAACTCCGGACTCGTTAATTGAATATTTATGACTTCTGATTATCGTTTTTGATAATCAGATGTTTGTGTTTCTGATTATCGTTTTTGATAATCAGATATTTGTGAAATTTGATTATCGTTTGAGATAATTAAATATTTTTCGATTTGATAATCAAATATTTGTGATTTCTGATTATCGTTTTTGATAATCAGATATTTGTGAAATTTGATTATCGTTTGAGATAATTAAATATTTTTCGATTTGATAATCGAATATTTGTGATTTCTGATTATCGTTTTTGATAATCAGATATTTGTGAAATTTGATTATCGTTTGAGATAATTAAATATTTTTCGATTTGATAATCGAATCTTTGTGATTTCTGATTATCGTTTTTGATAATCAGATATTTGTGAAATTTGATTATTGTTTGAGATAATTAAATATTTTTCGATTTGATAATCGAATATTTGTGATTTCTGATTATCGTTTTTGATAATCAGATATTTGTGAAATTTGATTATCGTTTGAGATAATTAAATATTTTTTCGATTTGATAATCGAATATTTGTGATTTCTGCTTATCGTTTTTGATAATCAGATATTTGTGAAAATTCGATTATCGTTTTAGATGATTGAATATTTGCGATTTTGAGATTCGAGCTTCGTCTTTTTCTCTGACGATTCAGGTGAGTAATTTGATTTACTCACATTCAATTCGTGCAGTACGTGATTTCTGCTCTGATTCCTTTTCTTTCAATTGCTAGAACTCGATTGATTCTTGCTTTTGATAGTCATCTGATTTTGATTCCTTGACCCCCACGATGTTGATTCTTTTGATTTGAATCAGTCGAACCTTTTGATTCTATATCTGATACTTCCATAATTCCAATACTTTCCTGCTGACATTTTCTTTGCTTATGCATTCGACATTGCCATGATCTTATGGTTGTTACCTTTTTCCCACTTATCCCTTAGGATTGCGAGGACGCAATTCCTTTAAGGAGGGGAGTCTGTAACAACCCGGTATTTCGTACCGATTAACTATCGTCTTTAGACGATTTCTTTTCCTAGCTAGTTACTATTGGGATTTGAATCAAAGTTGAAATTCGTTTGGAAAGTGGTTAAGTGTTGTTTGGGTTTTAAATATTAATCTCAGCCCATTTGAAGCCGTGATAGTATTCAGCACCCAACCCCCTCCCTTTCCTCCATTCGTTAACCCTAGGCCCAAATTCGAGATCAACAAAATAATGGCGACAAAACTTAGGGCTTCAGCGATTTTCTTTCGATCTCCTGCTCCTCGATTTCTTGTTGCTTTATCTGGCTACTTCAACGAGTTCGATGCTTGCTTCTGGAGTCGATCTCCATAAATTTTCGTTCGTCTTCGCTTCGGTGAAAGGTGAGTAATTCCCCTTACTCACATCTACTTCGAACCGTTCGAACTTGACTGTAAAGCTTGATTTTTTGTTTGATGTTGAACTGCATATTTTTTTTTGGGCTTTGGCTTTGAAACATTTGCAATGCTTGGTCCCCTTCGGTTTCATTATCTCTGGGCAGCTGTTCATTTGAGTTTGTGGATTGCTACTGCTGTTTTGGTTTGTAGTTGTGTTGTCGTTACCAGACTCAAATTCTTGTACCAGGTCTTCTGGCCTTACTGTATCTTCATTTGTATATATATGTATATATATGCATTCATGTGTATATATATATGATTGTTATTACTTTTGGTCATTTTCTTGTACCTTTTGAGCTTGAGCTCACTGTGTTGTTTCGACCAGTCCACTTCTGATTTCACTGCATATGTTTTGAGTCACTGTTGCATACTTATCCATTATATAGTCCCTAATATCGAGTTGTGAACATGAGTTAGGTTCCATCGAGCCTGAATTTGTACTCTGGTAGTCATTATGCATCCCTTACCTGTTACACTGGCAGTGGATAGAATGCCTGTTCTTTGTCCTGTTTACTCAAGTTTGTTTATCGAGTTGCATCTGCGTGTAGTTTGGTTGGCATCGATCTGTAGTTGTCTCCATCCTGTACATTTGTCTGCAGTGTTATTGTATTCACTTGATAGCCAAGTGGGTCATTTTAGTTGGACTTATTCACTTATGGTTTCACTATATGGCAGTGCATTTTTGGTGAGCTGAGTATTTTGACTTATATTCAGTTTCATAAGCATTGATCTGGAGTGTTGGTTTCATTCAGTCTTCACTTGAGCCTGATTTTAAAGGGTATGCACACATGTTGTTGCATCACTTGTTGTCATGCCCGTGCTCAATATTGTTCTGCATACATTTATATAGGTGTGCATGATTTTTACTTCATTGTTTAATTGCATATAAACTTGGATTTTTGTGCACTTGCCTCTGTTCGAGTCTGATACTTTTTGAGGCTTCCATTGGTTAGCTTGTAGTTCATGTACACTCTGATTTACCACTTGCTGACCGTATGTTGTACACGTTACTCTTGTAGTGTGTTGGTATTTTTGTCTGCACTTCGATCATATATGTCGTTGCATTTCCAGTTTCATTTAGTTGACTCTGTTCAACCTCACTTCAGGTTGCCCAGGCTTGACCTTGTTGGATTCTGACACATGCTTTGGGTACTTTACTTGTTGTTTTACATGATGCTCCTTTTTGACTTGACGATGACCTTGTCTTCGGCAAGTGAGTTGACCTGGTATTTTGCCTGATCCTTTTGGTTTGCAGCCGGAAGTAAAAATTGATTTTTCTCGAGCATATATGAGTTTAAAATGTTGGTTTCACTGATTATCGATTTCATAAACAACATTGCAGTCTCTGTTTGTAGTTCCGTCCTTTTTCATTCATATAGGAGTTGCATGTGTCTTTCCACTTGATCATTGTATCTCGATTTGGGTTGAGCACCACTGATCTGATAAATTTGTATTTGATCACTATATCTTGTTGGTGACATTATTCTCATTTAAAGTTGCCCTACGTCTTTTTCTATCATGTTGAAATTGAGAACATTGGGGTTGAGTTGTTGTTGCATTAAACCTGGACTTCCTTTGGTTCATTTAATGTTGCCATCTTGTTTGCTTTCACTTCCATTCTGCATTTTCGTTTCTGTTGCATTTTTACCATGCAGAGTCTGATTACTCTGGTTCATGTATGCGCCTGATTTGCCTTTTTGCTGCTGCACTGCCTGGTTTTCGAATCTGATACATTGCATTGATGCCTTGTATCATTTGCATTTTGTCATTTTGCTTCACTGATGACCTTATCTTCTAATGAGGCTGATCTGCGTCTTTTCTGTTGTGTGTTGTAGTGCCATATCTTTGGTGCTCTCACCTTCAGTTTGCTATTTCCCTGTGCCTTGCTTTGCGACATGTTGAACTTGTTTCACTTGTTGTCTCTTTCACTGGATACACTGTTTCATTTCACTGATGCAGCCTTGCCCTTAAATACAAGTGGTGGCTGCATTTTCGTAGCAGTTTTACCCTTGTCCCTTGTGGTGACTTTATATTCTGTTGTGGCGAGGCAGTGCATGCGTGCGTGCACTGCAGCCACACCGAATTGACAGATTTTAATCGATATCTCTTTTATTCTTAATTCATCGACCTGTTGCGTAATTCGTAGGCTGTATTGGCGAGGCAGTACACGTTAGCGTGTACTGCAGCCAATTAGCATTGATATTTTTAAATTGACATTTCAATTATTTAAACTGCTTTGGATTTCTGTTTCGTGGATTAACACTGTTTAGTGATATATCTGCCGTTATCCGGTTCTTTTATCGAGAAGTTGGATATACGATATTTCTGTGACTGTCATCTATATTAAGATTGATTATTATTGCTTCTATGCTCTAATAACTGATTTTGAATTAGACTAATCCGAGTATTATTTTCTTTTGAATGTAATACTCGGGTCAGACCGAGTATTTACAGGTTGTAGATTTTTAGCTTTGGGTTGCTGCTAGAGCTATGAAGACTTTTTATATCATTTGAAGTGGTCTTCGTCTTGTTGTAGTTGTCAGTGTGTCTGTTTTAAGATGATAATGTATTCATGTATATTAGTCGATAATGTACTTGTATATATAACTTCTTGAGTCGGCAATTGTAGTTGTATCATTTGTATTGTGTCAAATGTATTGTAACTGATATCAGTTATTGTATATATGAGACTTTTCGTTCCATCTGTATTCCGCATTTATGTTATCTGTGTTATTTTTATATCTATTGTTCTAAATTATTATAGCCACTGTGTAGTAGCTTTGAGTTTGTATCGGTATGTCGGATTTTCTCTAAAGATGAAATGCAATGTTTTATTATCTGACATATCGGTGCTCGCACAAAGCAATGAAAGAATGTTGTTAAATTTGAGAAATGATTGAATTAAGTTTGAGATGATTTGATAATTATGTTTGAAATTATAATTAAGTTTGAAATTATTAAACTTTGAAATTATTTAATAATTAAGTTTTGAATTATTTAATAATTAAATAAGATTGAATTATTTAATGATTAAATTGAATTGAATTTTTTTGAATAAGTGAATTTTACTTCGTAATAATTGAAATTGAGTTTCTTTATTTATTTAGTTTTGGAAAATTATTTAAGTAAGTAAATAAGTGAAATTGAATTTCTTTAACAAGAAATAAAATGTGATTTATTGAAATTAATGTAAGACTTGAAATTTAAAGAATTTGATTTGATGAATTTAATTTAATTCAATTTGTAAGTTTGATATAATGAAGTTGAACTTAAGTAATTGATTTAATGAATTGGAAATTTAAATAGAAATTGTTTTGAAGGACAAATTTACTTAATGAATATTGAACAAAATCGATCAATGAATTTAAATTAATTTGAATGTTAAATTAAATTAATTTAAATGATTTCGGAATGAAACTTATATACGAATTTGAATCAATATTTGAATTGTTTTAAATAGAAATTGAAATTGAATTATAAGATTTTGAAATTTTGAATTTGGAAGTTTTGAAAACGTAAATATTGGAAATTGGTTTAGAAAGACAAATGAAATGTTGATTTACGAATTCTAATTGAATTGAAATTAATTCGGTTTTGAAATATATTAAACGACCAATCGGTGTAATAATTACGGAAGTTATTAAAGAGACCGGAATCGGTTATGGATATACTCTCTATCTAAACCGAAAACCACTTTAATAACTATACGCGGAGTGGTGATCCAGAATGAAGTGGTTGGATTGATGTTCGTGATGACTGAAGAAAGTGAACGATAATGGATAGCCTTGACACTTGTGTCAAATTTGAAATGACTAAAACAGGAGCCGTGCCGGGCCAATGGAGGATTAGCTACCTCAAGTGAACACACTTCTTCGAACTACTCATTACTTGTTGTCGATTGGTGCACCCTTGATTTTGGGAGTGTTGTTTCACGGTGTTGCGGGCGCTGCGGCGTTGCGTTCTCACCAGTCCGGATCAGGCAAACGGTAGTATCACTACCTTGGGTATTGCCTCATGTGCCTTGTCATACTTGTATTCCCTATTCTCGACCACTACGAATTTGTTTTGTACCTTTAGTATATGGATTGCCCTCTGGTGACTTCCGGTTTTGGGGAAACTACGGTCTTGTATATGCTTTTGGGAATAAAAATGTGTTAAGGGTGGAATGGGCCATGACTTAACACTATTTTTATACTTTATATTACTGATAGACATTATCTACTTATCGTACACTACTACATAGTAGATAGTTTAACGGATCCTTAAAGGATGGTTATTCCAAAAATCCTTTGAGTTACTTGTATTTCAATTGCTATTTCACTTGAGTTGGATTTATTAATATAAGAATGTTAATCCTGACTCGAGTGTTTTGTCTTTTGCTTTACGCTCGGGTCAGACTGAGTGTACCAGTATTCGAGACTCACCTTTGAAGTTGGAGCTTTGCTTGAAGATCCAGCCATCTATTCTGCTTTCAGTATTCGATGATTCCAGTGATGTATTCTTATTTGTATTTGATGTATCGTATTACTCTTTCGTTGTATCTGGTTTAACTCTGATGTAACTTATACATTTTTATAGTAGCTTCATGAACTACTATCTCTTTTATTTCCGCTGCATTTATTACTCTGTGTCTGTGATCTGCGATTATTTATTTACTCTATATGCTCAGTTTTGCCAATTTAAATTAACAACGCAGTATTTTGAGCAATTCAATTCCGGCATGAGTGTCTACCTATACACTTATAATGGATGCGAATGGTCCAAAATATCGGGTCGTTACACCTCCTTCTCAAACGTCATAATATCAAAACTCAAATTCCCAAATTCAATTTCATATCCAATTTCAAAAATTCGAACTCTCCAAACTATGTCAAATTATATATCGGTGGAAATCTCTCGATGAGCGCATTCTACTGCTGTAATTCTTTTTTTTATTTGATGCATCGTTTGACCAGAGAATGATAAAGAAGCTCGGCCGTCCATATTAGGGCTTGCGATATCAACGGTGGATCGTCGATTTTACGACGATCGGAGGTTGCTGCAAGGTAGAGGATGATGAGACGAGTCCATCCATGGGTTCATTATGGTCAGAAGTACTGGGGGTTCACCTGGACTTGGCCATTAACGACAGCAGCGACGATTCGTCCATGGGAAGCCGGAGGTGGCCGCTTGGAGCATGTATGGGCGGCTCGAGGCATGGGGGATGATGGTGTTGTCTAATCATGGTGCAGGAGGTCGTGGTGGCGGTGATCAGGGCACAAAGTCGGTGGCTGGGTGATAGGGTCACGTGCGTGAGATGTCTTTAGGCGGCTAGGGTTTCGTGATGATGGGTAATTGACAGTTTTACCCTTGATTATTTTAAATTAAATTTAAAAATCTTATAACTTCTAACGCTTATAACTTTTACATATGAACTCGGATTTGGGTGCGGTTTTCTCCATTGCGATCATATCGAAATTTAGGACGAAATGGAACTCGTTTGGCTAATTTTTGAGACTCTTCTAATTTTGGGCTTCATTTGGATTTTAATTAGACTTGAAATCAAAGGTGAGTGATTTAACCCACTCACAAATACTAAACCATTTTATGTTAGTTAAATTAAGTTTATGATGTGATTATAAATTTATTAATTGCTGTTTGGTATTTTAAATTGTCATTTAGATTTAATTTGAATTTATATTGAATTAAATTGCCATTTAAATTTATTTTGAATTTAAATTGTTAGCTAAATACATGTTAGTGATAACCAGTTAGTTGTTGTGATTTATTGGATTAGTTGAATGGTGATTGTGATGGATGTTTTATTGTTGACATTTGGATTTTATGGGTTAAAATGATAAACCTGAGCGATTTTATGGATTTGGAAAATTGTGATTCGGGATATGGGTTGAAATAATATATATCCGAAAATGTAATTTATTGCGGGTTGAAATGATATATATCCGTACCACTTGACCATATGGTAGAAAATTATATACGGACACCGGGTTGGTTAAATTAAATGGTTTTAAAATCTTGAACTTGGATTTTTGATTAAATATTATTGTTTTAATGGAAATAAATTTTAGATTTATATGAATTTAATTATTTCTAATTCAAGCTGTGAAAGTTTAACTTGAAAAGGTTAAAAAGGAATTTTTTAAGAATTAAATTGGGCTTGAAATTGATATGAGTTGAAATGGTTTAAAATAAGAATGGAATTGAATTTAAATCGTTGATCTGACTTGTTGAAACGAAATTGAAGTTAAAATGAATGTTTTGGAAATTGAAGTTATTTCGAATTAAAATTGGAAATCACATTGATTTGGAACTAAATCGAAATTGATTCGTTTGAAATGAAAGATTTAAATTGAGTTTTGTTGATTTGAAACCTCGATATAGTTCAGATTTGTTGAAATGGAAGAAATAGTTTGATTTGATACTATTTTCAAAATAAATTATTTTAATATAAACTATTTAAAAATCTACTATTTAAAAATTCAGATTTTTTTTGTTTTCAAAACTATTTACTATATAAACCTAATCAAACCATTTTATATTAAACTATTTAACTATTTTCAAATCCTTAAACTATTAAACTTTTTAAACTATTAAAACTATTTTAAACTATTAAAACTATTTTAAACTATAAAAACTATTTTAAACTATTTAAACTATTTAAACTATTTATGACTATCCAAACTATTTTATAAAATTCAAATTGTGCAAGGTTAAATTGTTTATATTTAAATCCTTGATTTAAAGGCGAATATGGTTAAATGATGTTTTAACCTACGTTGGAGTTTGAAATGATATTTTTCTAGTTAAATGACATATTTTGAGTAAATATGGTGGTTTTGAAATGAGGGATATTTTGAATTGAATATTATATTTTTATATCAAATATGAATCAGTTTTGGAAATGTAACCAACCGGTGTGAAATAAGCGTTTGGTTGTTAAAGAGACCGGGATCAGATATTGTCATACTCTTTGCCAATACTGAAACCACTTTAACAACTGTGCACGTGGTGGAGAATCCAGAATGATGTAGGATGGTTTAGTGAACGCTACTGGAATGAAGTAAGAGAACGATGATGGATAGCCTTGACTTTCGGGTCATAATTAAAATGACTAAAATAGGAGCTATACCTGAGCCAAGTTGGATCACTCCGCTTATCGAGCATGTTTCTTCGAAACCATATCTATTACTTTGTGATTTTATTTGGTGGCCACCATTTGATTTGATTATAGGAGTGTGTCTCGAGGTGGGTGATAATAGCTTCTATGCGTTACCACTAGCCCGGTTCTGCAAAACGGTAGTATCCTACCCTGGGCATTGCCTCGTGTGCCTTGTCTTATTTATCCTGATCGAGCGCACAACGACTTTGGTTTGTATCATACCTATGGAGTGCTCATTGAGTAAACCATCGGTTTGGTGGAGCTTACAGTAGTTGTATAAACTACCGTATTTATATGAAAATGTGTTAAGGAAGAATGGGTAATGCCTTAACGCTACTTTAATACTTTACTTTACTATAGACATATTATAATAGCATATTGTATTATATATGTAGATAGTTTAACGGATCCTTAGGAAATGGAATCTGGAACATCTATTAAGTTATTGCACCCACGTTATGCACTGGATAGGAGATGTAAAATCCCATAAACATCTCTAAAGCCATTACACTCATATTTATTTATGTTGATTTAACTACAAAAGATCTTTTAGTTCTGACTCGACTGTTTTGTCTTTTCATTACACTCGAGTCAGCCGGAGTATTTTAGCTCATTGAAGACTATCTTTCCGGAGGACGAAGACGAAGATTTAGTTATTTTTACTATTTATTATATTTATTTCACTGCATCATGTTGTTCTGCTGCATTTTTTATTTATTCATGCTGTATGTATAACTCTGATTTGTATTGTAAAGTGTAATCAAATGTTATTTGTCAAACAGCTTTATGAACTATTTATTTGATTATTATATTTTGTATTCCGCTGTGAGATTCTTTGTTTTGTTTTTCCTTCTTTTCTCTTATTTTCTTATTTACCCCATTAACAATCCTCCCTTCTGAATGGTTTGAGTTGACATGTGTGGTTTATTTTCAATTTAAACCATCCAAAAAGGTGGGTCGTTACAGTTGGTATCAGAGCTTTGGTTTAGCGATAACCTTAGCTTTGTGGGGTCTGACTTATTAGAGATAGGGTAGTAATACCCTAGAATGAGTTGTCTTAGTGTATATATATGTGAGAGCGTATTTGCTAGTGTTATAAAAATGTTTTTATATTTTGTTAATTTTTTATGTTTAGTATTTATAAATTCCGGTCGGTACATAGGACGCTATGGCATCGATAGGGATTTCTAAACACTTAATAGGACAGATCGACACAATATTGTTTTGAAATATAGGTAAATGAAATAATTTTACCTGGTATTATATTTTGTATATAAAAGAATAATTTTTATAAATGGATATAGTTGTCTGTGATATGTTTGTTTGTTAGGAAGTGAAATTTTATAAATATTGGTTGCAAAATAAGATTTACAAATAAAGTGAATATAAATTGGAAATTTGAGAACTTGAGTTCCGGGGTTTTGAAATTGGTTTTCAAAAGATTTTGGAATATATACTAGTATTATTTGGAAGTATTTTCGAATAGAAATATTTTCAAAAGAGATTTGAAAGACATGTTTTAAAGGAAATAAGTATGTACTCCCCTCTTTTGTCGTTGGAAAATAATTTCGGTAATGATGGTCGCATCATCGACATTTATTTTCGAGTCTCAAAGTGAGGGAGGCCACTTAGTAGCATAGCTACACATTTGTCTTGATAAACAAATTTTTATTCAAATTTTCTTAAGTATGATTTGATATATATAAAAGATATGAATATATATATATATATATAATTTCAAAATGATTTGAAATGAACCCGGTATTTAGTTCTTAAGTTTTTGTTAAATTAATGATTTCAGTTGTGGAAATAAAATGAAATTTTAATAGCTGGAAACTTCTAGCATGAAAATAAAAATAAGAAATTAGAGGTTAAGTGGTTAATGAAACTGTAAAGAAATTAAAGATTTGTAACTTGTAAATTAAAGGTAATGAAAATTTAAAAGATGTAAATTGTTGAACATTTTTGTTAACTAAACTGAATAAGATAAATTTGTATGACATTTAATTACATTCTAGAAACATATATAAAACTTCCCTGAAATATTTAAAAAGTTGAAATGTTAAATATGAATATGTAATAGAATATTATACAAGTAAAAGCTTAATAACAAAAATGCTTCAAAATGAATATATGTTTATAAATGAAAATTTAAGATGTTACAAGAATATTATAAACATAAGTTAAATAGTTGAAATGCTTAATAATCAAATTGAATAATAAAAGTGAATATCTCTTAAGAAAATGATTATAAACTTAACAAATTGATGAAATGATTCATAAAAATATTAATATTAAGTGATACTATATATGAAGGAATGAATGTAAATTTAAAAGTGAAGAAACTTAAGTATGAAATTATTCACTAATGAATATTAATATTAAATGAAAATCAAGTATATAATTAAAGAATAAATGTGAATTAAACTGCAATAAAAGGTATGTGATACTTAAATAATGAATTAATTGATTATTTTAAATATTGAATGGAAAATAACATATGTCAGTAAATGAATGTAAATTAATGGAAAAATGACATTGTATAAATGAATGAAAATAAATGAAAGAAAATAATGTGTAAAAGGGAAACCGATTAAATAAACTTAAACAAACATTTAAATTTTGTATTGTTTGGCTAATGGGATGTTTGGAAAAGGATACTTCAAATTGTTTAAGGTTGTATGAATAACGTATTAAGTAATTATCTAAGGCTATTGAGTGTAGGGTACGCTTAGTAGTTTATTTATCACCCTTGTACAATGAAAAGTTTCTGAACCTAGCAAACCATTAGTTTTGATTGCTATGGATGTGTGATGGATTCTTTTATTGCATATAATGGTCGTGCTATTTTGTTTGCATATGTTTTGTGTTGATTTGCTTTTGTTACTAATTGAAACAACTAAATATTTCTCTTGTACATAATTCTCACTATTTTTGGATTATATAAGTGAAATACAGGTTTATGGAAGCAATAACTACTGCTTTTGGTTTCATAAATAAAGTTGTTTGCCCGACAAATAGGTAAATTTTCGGATTACTGTTTTGCAACGATATTTTATTGTTTTTTCCATGGTTTGGGATGTTTTATTATTAAATAAATATGATATATATTGTAATTATTGATATGATTATTTTTTCGGACCTATCCGTATAAAGGAGACACTGCCCAAATTTTTCGTAAATTTAGGACTTAGGAAAATTTTGTGGAAGTGAAATATTTTTTTAAACTTTTATTAAACTTGGATATGGAAGATTTAATTTTTTTTTTATAAACTGATATATTTCATTTAAAATACTTAATTATATAAATTAATTGTTTATAAATTGAATAATTTGAATAAAATTATATCAAGTTTCTTAATTCCTTCTTTTCCTTTTTCGAGGATGAAAACTTTTGAGTGGGGGAGAGTGTAACTACCCATAAATTTTGATAATTAAAATTATTAAATTTAATAAGATTTTAGAATTTAATATTGGGAGAAATTAAAATTTATGATTTATAATTAGAAAAGGATTATTAGAATGTAATTTAATAATGTTGATTTAATGCAATTGATAACTATTTTAATGTAAACTCAATCAATTGAAATAATTGTAACGTTAATTTGGTTAAATTGGTAAATAAGGAATAAATAATTGTTGGAATCAATTGTTGTAATTAATGTAATTAAATAGTGGAATTAAGATGGTAAAAGATGTTAACTGTAGAATAAGAATGCAATAAGATGTAAACTAATGTCAATTATATTCATAAGGTAATAGTTGATTCAATAATAAGAATGTAAATCGAAATAAAAGAATTTATTGGAATTCAAAATGTAATTAACTGTAATTTTATTACAATTGCAATTGAACGCTGAAATTTATGCAATAGTTACATATTGGATTTAACATGGAAAAATTCATTTTAAAAGATTATTAATTCCTGGTTAATCTAGGATGATGAAATTGTTAACTTTAAAATTTGAATGTAAAAGTGATTAAATTAATTTAATAATAATTTATTTAATTAGCGTGAAAATTTTCCATTTTGGCCATTGTCTCGGATTTCGACGTAACAAGTTTCATCGGATCCGTAATAGTGAATTATTGTAGGATTTCAAGTTTCGTAGCAGTCGGACTTGTCGTTTGATCGTGTGGGCTCGAAACGCGTAGAAATCAATTAAATGAATTCAATTAAAATAATCTGATTTTAAAAGCTAACTTTTGTATACAATGGAATTTGGATTTGAAACTGGTTCCATTGAGTTTAAAAATATCAAAATGATATATTTCGATATATGGGATGACCTACTTTCGTTTCGGAAACGAAACGGTCTTTTCTGGTCGTTGTTATCGTTTCGACCCAATTCGATATGTCCGTTCATTCTTATCTATCCCTCTATATATAAATAGATTTTTCTAACCCTAGCAGTCTCTATTTTTGATTTCTGTACGTACTATTATTTCTATCTGTTCCTTCTTCTCAAACGTCAGAGTATCAAAACCCAAATTCCCAAATTCAATTTCAAATCCAATTTTAAAAATTCAAACTCTCCAAACTATGTCAAATTATATATCGTTGGAAAGATCTCGACGAGTGCATTCTACTGCTGCAATTCTTTTTTCGATTTTATGCATTGTTTGACTAGAAAATGATGAAGAAGTTCGTTCATTCATATTAGGGCTTGCGATTTCTACGATGAATCGTTGATTTTACGACGATCCGAGGTTGCTGCGAGGTAGAGGATGATGAGAGGAGTACATCCATGGGTTTGTTATTGTCAGAAGTGCTGGAGGTTTGCCTGGACTTGGCTATTAACGGCAACGGTGGCGGTTCGTCCATGGGAAGCCGGAGGTGGACACTTGGAGCATGTATGGGCGGCTCGAGGCGTGGGGGACGATGGCGTCGTCTGATCATGGTGCAGGAGGTCGTGGTGGTAGCAATCGGGGCACAAAGTCGAGGGCTGGGTAAAGGGTCATGTGCATGAGATGTTTGTAGGCGGCTAGGGTTTCGTGATGATGGGTAATTGACAGTTTTACCCTTGATTATTTTAAATTAAATTTAAAAATCTTATAACTTCTAACGCTTATAACTTTTACATATGAACTCGGATTTGAGCGCGATTTTCTCCATCGCAATTGTATCGAAATTTAGGAGGAAATGGAACACATTTGGCTGAATTCTGAGACTGTTCTAATTTTGGGCTTCATTTGGATTTTAATTCGACTTGAAATCAAAGGTGAGTGATTTAACCCACTCATAAATACTTAACCATTTTATGTTAGTTAAATTAAGTATATGATGTGATTCGAAATTTGTTGATTGTTGTTTGGTATTTTAAATTGTCATTTAGATTTAATTTTAATTTATATTGAATTAAATTGCCATTTAAATTTATATCGAATTTAAATTGTTAGTTAAATAATTGTTAGTGATAACCAGTTAATTGTTGTGATTTATTGGTTGATTTGAATGGTGATTGTGATGGATGTTTTATTGTTAACATTTTGGATGATTTGATGCTATGTTTATTTTATATATTGTTATCACACTACAAGTTCCCTTAGTTATTATTAGGAAAATCACTATGGGTTGAATGATACATACCCGAACGATCTTATAGATTAGGGAAAAATCGTTATGGGTTGAAATGATAAACTTGAGCGATTTTATGGATTTGGAAAATTGTGATTTGGAATACGGGTTGAAATGATATATATTTGGAAAATTAAATTTATTGCGGGTTAAAATGATATATATCCGTATCACTTGACCATAGGGTAGAAAATTATTTATGGACACCGGATTGGTTAAACTAAATGGTTTTAAAATCTTGAATTTGGATCTTTGATTAAATGTTATTGTTTTAAAGGAAATAAATTTTATATTTATATGAATTTAATTATTTTTCTAATTCAAGCTTTGAAAGTTGAAATTAAAATGGTTAAAAAGGAATTGTTTAAAAATTAAATTGGGCTTGAAATTTATATGAGTTGAAATGGTTTAAAATAAGAATGGAATTTAATTTAAATCGTTGACTTGACTTGTTGAATCGAAATTGAAGTTATTTCGAATTGAAATTTGAAATCACATTGATTTGAAACTAAATCGAAATTGAGTCATTTGAATTGAAAGATTTAAATTGAGTTTTGTTGATTTGAAATATAGATATGGTCCAGATTTGTTAAAATGGAAGAAACGGTTTGATTTTATACTATTTTCAAAATAAATTATTTAATATAAATTGTTTAAAAATCTATTATTTAAAAATTCAGACTTTTGTTTATTTTCAAAACTATTTACTATATAAACCATTTCCAATAATCAAACCATTTTATATTAAACTATTTAAATATTTTTAAATCCTTAAACTATTTTGACTATTAAACTATTTTAAACTATTAAAACTATTTTAAACTATTTTAAACTATTTATGACTATCTAAACTATTTTCTAATATTCAAACTATGCAAGGTTGAATTGTTTATACTTAAATCCTTGATTTAAAGGTGAATATGGTTAAATGATGTTATAACCTACATTGGAATTTGAAATGATATTTTTTAGTAAAATGACATATTTTGAGTAAATATGATGGTTTTGAAATGAGGGATATTTTGAATTGAATATGATATTTTGATATCAAATATGAATCGGTTTTGGAAATGTAAAAGAACCAACCGGTGTGAAATAAGCGTTTGGTTGTTAAAGACACCGGGATCAGATATTGTCATACTCTCTGCCAATACCGAAACCACTTTAACAACTGTGCACGGGGTGTAGAATGCAGAATAAAGTAGGATGGTTTGGTGAATGCTATTGGAATGAAGTAAGAGAACGATGATGGATAGCCTTGACTTTCGCATCACAATTAAAATGACTAGAACAGGATTTATACCTGGGCCAAGTGAGGTCGCTCCCCTTATCGAGCATGCTTCTTCGAAACCATATCTATTACTTTTTGATTTGATTTGGTGGCCATTCATTGATTTGATTATGGGAGTGTGTCTCGAGGTAGGCGGTAGTAGATGTTATGCATTACCACCAACCCGGTTCTGCAAAACGGTAGTATCCTACCCTGGGCATTGCCTTGTGTGCCTTGTCATATTTATCCTGATCGAGCCCACTACGACTTTGGTTTGTATCGTACCTATGGAGTGCTCACTGATTAAACCACCGGTTTGGTGGAGCTTACAATATCTGTATAGACTATGGTATTTATATAAAAATGTGTTAAGGGGGATATGGGTAACGCCTTAACGCTACTTTAATACTTTACATTACTATAGATATATTATAATAGCGTATCATATTATATATGTAGATAGTTTAACGGATCCTTAGGAAATGGAATCCCGAACATCTCTTAAGTTATTGCATGCACGTTATACACTGGATAGGAGATGTAAAATCCCGTAAACATCTCTAAAGCCGTTACACTCATATTTATTTATGTTGATTTAACTTACATAAGATCTTTTAGTTCTGACTCGAGTGTATTGTCTTTTCATTATGCTCGAGTCAGGCTGAGTATTTCAGCTCATTGAAGACTTTCTTTCTAGAGGACGAAGACGAAGATTATTGTATTATTACTATTTATTATATTTATTCCACCGCATCATGTTGTTCCTCTGCATTATTTATTTATTCCTGTTATATGTATAACTCAGATTTGTATTGTAAAGTGTAATCAAATGTTATTTGTCAAACAGCTTTATGAACTGTTTATTTGATTATTATATTTAATCATTCTGCTGTGAGATTCTGTGTTTTATTTTTCCTTCTTTTCTCGTATTTTCTTATTTACCCCATTAACAATCCTCCCTTCTGAATGGCTTGAGTTGACATGTGTGGTTTATTATCAATTTAAACTGTCCAAAAAGGTTGGTCGTTACAATATCATACCAAATCACTAACAAATCAGCGTTAATGATGAATCATTCATATGATCCAATTCAATATACAAGAAAGGAGAAATTGGAAAAATAGTATAAAATAGAATATTAAAAATACATATGTATAGAACAGACAAATCAATATTCAATAGTGAATCATTCACAACATTTAATCTTTGAATAACAAAATAAATATGTAGGTGGATAATATACATATATTCTAGGATTAAACTAGATAATTAACTAAACTAAAAATAAAATTTTCTTTCCAAATTGTTACTAATTTCTCAACCTTTTATAAATTTAATATTCACCAATAACATTAGAAAACTCATTTCTCTCTTTCCAAACCCCAATATAGTTTGTAAAACGAAATATTACGTATAACAATCTTTTTATAGTTTTCTATAATTAAATACTATTTTTAAATAATTTTATAAGATCTAATTCAATTTAGTATATTCATAGTCTATAAAATGTATTTTTCAAAACTTTAATTACAATCAAAATAACAAGAAATATACTTTAGAAATTCTTAATTATCAATTAGGACCAATTTCATATATTTTTATAATTTTATAAGATTTTTATAGATTTATTAAAATAAAAATAACTAAATTATTCATTAAATAATCAATATCTAAATTAAATAAATAAAAATTAATATTAAATAAAGCTTTTCACTAATAAATTTATATACATAACATCTTTTCATATATAAACAGTTTTATTATATAAATTATTAATATAAGAATTAAATAAAATCATAAAAAACACAGGCACATACAAAATTGTGCACGACTAGTCGCTGCCATTGGTCGATCACAAGTGGTAGACCAATAACCCTAGATGGTCTTAGGTCGGTAATAAAACTATGAAATCGATCAACGATTCAGGTGATCTACTCCTCCACCTTCTACCATTTCGATACATAAGCAATGTATTTTAAAAACAACAATCCAAACTAATCATATACTAAGAGAAGGATGATTTAGACAAAGATTTGTGAGTGCGTTCACTCGCATGTACACAGTCTTCTTCTTTCTCCCTATTCACACGCTCAAGAAGTCTACTTCCTTTCCGTTATAAGGGCATATAAGTGTCGAGATGCATATAATCAAATTCGGTGATTTATAATAATTTATTTGATTTATTATATAATTTACAAGACAAACAAGATTGTAAAGGAGATGTTTTCCGGAAGAAGATAATGATCAAGGGATGTATACGTGAGCATTTGTACCAAAGAAAGAAAAGTCTCGAAATAGAGTGATCCGGAAAATGGGTTTGGGATAGGAATGCTTGGGATTGTGCCTAAGTTTTGAATATATATATATATATATATATATTACCTTGTGCCTTGGCCCAGCTACAAATCGATAGTTGCAGAGGCAATGATTGAACCTAGATGGGATTCGAACCAAAAGAAGTACGGAGGTGTAAGGGTGCGGCGTAACTCGATCAGTTTGGTATGTGGGTGGTTCGGCCTACATGAGTGGTTCAGCATGTTTGAGTGGCTCAGTCTATTTGAGTGGACCGGCCTTTAAACGTTGTTCGGCACATGTGGGTCGGCCTTAGAAGGAAGGAAGACCATGTATCGTTCAGTCTAGGTGGGTCGGCATATGTTGTTCGGTCCAGGCATTTCAGCAGATGTCGCTTGGTCAAGGATGAAATGCCATGCATGGGTCGGCCAAGATGGTTTGTTCGGTCCTGGTTCGGAGCTCGTGGTTCGGTCATAAAGACTTAGCATGTATGGATCGACATACCTGGTTCGATGCATAATAAGGGAGTTAGCATGTTTTTGCGGTCTACAACAAGGTGAGGTGGTCGGCATTATTTTGCTTCGAGATACATCACAAGTTGCTCTGAGTCCCTTGAGAGCTTGCTTCAAGTCAGCTGCTTAACGACCCCGGTTCAGCCATTGAGGGTCGACAACACCTGGTTCGGCCATAGAGGATCAGCAACACCTGGTTCGGCCATAGTGGTTTGGCATTGCCTAGGCCGGTCAGCTGAATTGAGGCTTGTGGGCCGAGCTATCTTGGTCATGGGCCTGCACAGGGGAACCTGCATGTCTTCATCTATAAATTGAGGGGAAGGGGTATAGTTGAAGGGATCTTTTTCGAAAACTAAGAGGACACTCTGTCATTTTCTGTGCTCACTTCCCTTTTATTCTAAACTGAATTCAAGCTGTTCTTTGTGGATTGTATCTGTACTAAAACAGTTGAGAAAGCAATAAAGATTACATTCAAAGTGGACGTAGGCAGTTACGCCGAACCACTATAATTCTATTGTTCTCTTTTTTACTGTTATTTTGCATTATATTGTGTTATTCCTCTGTTTCCATTTACTTTCTTCATTTATCTCTCTACACAAATCTACTCTAGGGTGTTAGTGACCAATTCTGGTGCTTTCACTGAGAACGTCCATTCTCATGCTGTTAGGATCTGCTTTGTTACTACTGGATTGAGGAAATCCCTCGAAGAAGATCTAGTGTCGTTCTCAAGAGTTTATAGATACTACTTAGAGTTCCCACAAGATAACTCTAAGATGGTAAGAATACGTACCAGATCCGCCTCTCACAACGCGGATGCTAATGAGACCGCTAGCGTCCAACAAGTGGGACCTAGCAATCAGCAAGCTAATGTAGGTGTAGAGCCCACCACAAAACCAACCAGAAGCCGTCACCAAGGCAGAGTTCAATGAGCTAATGAGGGAGCTCATGGAAAGTAGGAGACAGTTTAATGAGCAGATTCAAATGAATGCCAACCTGATGACCTAGATTGCTCAGCAGCAGCATTAAAACGTTAGAGGAAGCCCAGCTTCCTACTCATCATCCGACAGTTCCGCTTCATCAGATGAACACCACAGGCGTAGACGTCGTAGGATCGAAATGGCACAAACTGGTGCAACGGAGAAATTGGTGACGACTCGCCAAGAGCAAACCAACCGAAATGGTCCAGATTCCCTACATGGAACCGTGGCTCCTCATCTGCACCTGGGAAGTCTCTCCCAACCTGGAGGGGGAAACTTAGGATCTGGAGCATGCTTGGGAGCTGGTCCACCGCCTCGCCAAGGTCGTAGTGAAGTAGGTCCTTGGGATGTGCATTTAGATGATCGCCAACCGAGGAGGCACCAGCCAAAACGGTCGCGCGGGACGGGTACCAACTTGCCAACTCCCATCCAGACTTCGGACTTATCAGCTATGGTCAGGCAACTGATGAGGGAGAACCAGGGCTTAACCAACGATGACTAGGGCATATCTAGGAGCAATACTCCATTCACAGATACCATCCTTCAAGCTGAGTACCCCCAGAAATTTAACATTCCTACTATTCCAGCTTATGAAGGGAAGACAGATCCCCGACAACACGTAATGAGATACGAGTGGATGATGGACTCAGCTAGGGAAAATGATGCGACCAAATGTAGATGCTTCCCGATAACCCTATCTGGAATTGCTACCATGTGGTTCACCATACTTCCCCCTCGATCGATATCCAGGTTTGACGAGTTAACGGTGAAATTTGTGGAGCGGTTTAGGATCCATGCCACTCGCCCAAAGGATGTGATGTCGTTGTCCAGTGTGGTTCAGGCTTCGGGAGAATCGTTGAAGGACTATTTGCAAAGATTTCACGTTGCTGCTACTGAAGTTAGCAACCCCAATGACCATGCTATTCGTATGGCCGTGATGCGAGGAGTAGATCTGGACTCAGAGTTTGGTGATTGGCTGGTAGGAAAACCACCGACTACCCTGGAACGCTTTTATTCAAAGGCGAACCAATTCATGAGAAGGGAAAAAGCCAGATGGTCAAGACGAAGCAGTGTGCCAGGGCCCAGCAAGAAAGCGGTGCAAAGCAACATTGCGGTAAAGCAATCTGGCAAAAACTCTGGCAAGGTCCAAGTCAATGTTCAAAATAAGCTGGAGCAGTCTAAAGGATCCGGAGGATGAAATTCCGGGCGAAAGAGGGAAGCAGGAAAGTGGAAACCAAGAATCCCGACCTATAGCGAATATATTCCTCTAAATACATCTTTGGAGAATATTTATCTATCAATCTGTAATACATTCCAATATCGAATGCCGTGCCCAAAGGAATCCACTAAGGAACAAAAGCAGACTGGAAAGTATTGTCGGTTTCACGAGACCTATGGGCACAATACTGAATAATGTAGACACCTCCATGATGCTATAAAGAAACTGATTTGCCAGAAGAAGTTACAGCAGTTTGTTAAGAATCCATAGGAAAGCGGCCAGGGGACATCCGAGCCCAATCGTGGGCAGGCTTTACATCGACCCGAGGAGCCCGCTCGGACCAGAGGAAGGCTGGTCATAAACACGATAATTGGTGGACCTCACCCGGCAGACAAGAGTTGGCAAGAAATGGAACGCTATGCTAGTTCCTTGAAGCATGCAGATTTCGAATGCTGTTCGAATACAGAAGACGGGACTCCAGCAAAACAGCAGTGAATGATGATGGATGATATAGTATTCAGGAGCAGGGATGCCGATCGGGTGGAGGCACCTACCGTTGACCCGATGGTTATCTCAGCTACGATTGGATTGGCGCTTGTGAGAAGGATACTGATTGATTGTGGGAATTCTGTTAATATTATCTTCATAAAGGCGTATTACCAGATGAAGATGGAGACGAAGGATCTAAAACCATCAAAAGCCCGCATTCATGGCTTTAATGGTGCGGCACTGATGCAGTGGGCTTTGTTGAATTTCCAGTTGAACTAAGGGAAGGTGAACGCAGGAGGGTGCGGATCCTACCATTCATTGTTTTGGATGTTGATTCCCCGTATAATGTTTTTCTGGGCCGACCGGACCTGGCGGAAGCAACTTTGGCCCCATGGTGTTTGACCTTGAAATTTCCAATGGACAAAGGAGTTGGTGTAGTGCATGGCGATCAAGCGACTGGTCATGCATGTTATGTGGCTGAGCTAAGAGAGGCCCAGCGAAGAGAGAAAGGAAAGGGTGCGGACAACCCTGTTCGCATCCATGTTGCTGAAAATTGACAAGTAATGCCCGAGCCTTGGCATGGGCAACTCAGTCAGATCTATAAAGATATAGATCCGAGAGATGACGATGAAGAACCCAAGGAGGCCAAGGCGGCACCGGCTGAACTGACGATTGACATTCCAGTCAGTCATGACGACCCATCACGGGTGCTTAAAATTGGATCATAGCTCAACCCCTCGATGATAGAGGATCTTACCGATTTCCTCCGAGTGAATCTAGATGTTTTCGCTTGGACCCATTCTGATATGTGTGGGATTTCTCCCACCATCGCAAGTCATATGTTGAATATTGACCAGAAGTATGTGCCAGTGAAGCAAAAGATGAGAGGCATGGACCTGGAGAGGTCCGCTGCTATCAGAGAGGAGGTGGATAAACTCAAGGCCAATGGGTTCATCCGTGACGCCCTCTACCCTGAATGGGTATCAAATCCAGCACTGGTAAGGAAGGCAACTGGGAAGTGGAGGACCTGTGTTGATTACTCAGACCTGAACAAGGCGTGCCCTATGGATAGTTTTCCCTTGCCCAGAATTGATCAGCTAGTCGACTCGACAGCAGGACACAAATTATTGTCATTTATGGATGCGTATTCGGGGTACAATCAGATCCCGATGCACATTCCAGATCAGGAGCATACCAGTTTTGTCACAGATGTCAGACTGTATTGTTATGTAGTGATGCCTTTCGGATTGAAAAACGCCGAGGCAACTTATCAACATTTGGTGAATCGAATGTTTAAAGACCAGATTGGTAGAACGATGGAAGTCTATGTGGATGATATGCTCGTGAAATCACGACAGTTAAACGACCACATTCGAGACTTAGCGGAGATGTTTGATATACTCAGGTATTACGGAATGAAAATCAATCCATTGAAATGTTCCTTAGGTCTTGCATCGGGAAAGTTTTTGGGTTTTATTGTCAATGCGCGGGGAATCGAAGCCAACCCAAAAAAGATTAAGTCTATTCGAGATAAACAAGCGCCTAGAACTATAAAGCAAGTACAAAGCCTAAATGGAAAAGTCGCCGCGCTGAGTCGATTTATATCCAGAGCGACCGACAAATGTATTCCGTTCTTTGATGTGATAAGGAAAGGGAAGAGAAATTTTAAATGGACGACGAACTGTGAGGATGCGTTCCGAGCTCTGGTGACACACTTGGAGAGGCCCCCGGTTCTGTTAAACCCTGTAGATCATGAGGAGTTGTATGTTTACTTGGCCATATCTCAGCATGCCATCAGTGCGGCCTTGATTCGTGAAGAGGACCGAACTCAAAAGCCAGTGTACTATGTTAGTAAGCATTTAACTAGGTAGAGAGAAATTATCCTAAGATTGAGAAGCTAGCCAATTGCCTAGTGATCGCATCACGCAAGCTCCGTCCATATTTTCAGGCGCATCTGGTTAGTGTTTATACCGATCAACCTCTGTGGTAGGTTCTCCAGCGACCATAGACTTCTGGAAGGTTGCTCAAGTGGAACATTGAGCTGAGTCAGTTCGATATCGCTTACCTGCCACGAAGGGCTATCCAAGGGCAAGTGCTAGCAGATTTCATTGCAAAATTCACCATATCAGGCGAGCCAAGTGGTGGTGATGTAGTTCCCGCTGTTCGATGGAAGCTATACACCGATGGAGCATCCAACGACCGTTGTTCTGGGGCTGGTTTTATTCTTGTAACTCCCAAGAACCGATAAATTTGTTATGCTTTGAAACTTGATTTCCCCGCTACGACAACGAAGCTGAGTATGAAGCATTGATTGCGGGCTTAAAGCTTATCAAAGAACTTGGAGTGAAATCGATTGAGATCTTTTGTGACTCACGGTTGGTGGTGTACCAAGTACGGGAAGACTATCAGGCGAAGGGGCAAAGGCTTGCCCCATACCTCGCTCGGGTTCAAGAATTGTTGACAGACCTTGAATACTATGATATTTCGCACATTCCACGTGAACAAAATGGGGAAGCCGACTCGTTGGAAAAATTCGCAAGTACTAATGATGCACAACAGATGGGCTTGGTTCCAGTTGAAACCTTACATGCCTCGAGTATAAACGAAATGGAAGTAGATTTTGTGTTAGGGACGGAAACTGAAAGGGAGTCGTGGATGACCCCATTCAAAGAATACCTGCTACATGGAAACTAGCCAGAGAGAAAGAACGAGAGACGACGAGTCATTCGCAAGGCCTCGTGGTATATAATGCAGGATGAAATAATGTATCGAAAAGGATTCTCAGTTCTATGAAGGAAAGTGTAGCGAACATACCGAGGGGAAAAAGTTAGCCAAAAAGATCCTCCGATACGGATACTATTGGCCGACCATGAATCGAGACGTTGCAGACTATGTAAGAAGATGAAACAAATGTAAAAAGTATGCAAAGATCCAAAGGGAACCTCCGACAAAACTCACGCAAATGGTTAGCCCATGGCTATTTGTAATATGGGGAATCGATATAATCGGTTCCTTGCCAATCTCGAAAGGTGGTGCAAAGTACGCAATTGTCGCAGTCGATTACTTCACCAAGTGGGAAGAAGCAGAGCCACTAGCTACGATCACCACTAAAAAGGTTATTAACTTTGTTGTGTGAAACATTATATGTTGCTTCGGTCTCCCACGGACTATCATTACCGACAATGGAACTTAATTTGAGAATAGAGAATTCTAAGAGTTCTGCCAAAGATATTACATTGAGAAAAGGTTTGCAGCAGTCGCTCACCCTAAAGCGAATGGGCAAGTTGAAGCCGTAAATAAGATAATCAAGTCCATCTTGAAAAAACATTTGGAGAAGGCTAGAGGCAAGTGGGTGTATGAGCTTCCAACAGCACTCTAGGCCTACAGAACCACCCACAAGTCCGCGACTGGCCATACTCCATTCGCCTTGGCATACGACACTGAAGTTGTTATACCCATGGAACTTAAAGTTCCCTCTCATTAGGAGACGCATTATGATCCTAGAACGAATCAAGATCTTTTACTGGAGTCGTTGGACTTTGTTGATGAAGAACATGAAGAAGCTGATTTAAGGGCGGCTGCATATCGACACCGAGTCGCTCGAAATTATAATGAAAAAGTTTGACCAAGAACTTTCGATGTGGGCGACCTTGTTTTGAAGCGAGTTTTTCCAGTCCCATCACATATGAATCCTACATAGGAAGGTCACTACGTCATCGAATGGAAGCTTGGAGAAGGAACCTTCAAGCTAGCGACTGTTGATGGCGCGAAGCTCCCAGAGCATGGAATAGCGAGCATTTGCGTCGTTATTACACTTAGTTTATTTCTTTGGCATTTTAGTAGCAATTATTTCCAGAATATGTTTCTTTTGTTGTTCTCTGCTTCTGACATGTAATAAGACAATTCAGTTTGTCCTTATTTTCTACAATCAATTAAGGCTTGAAGCTGTTTTTTTATGAACTATTAGTGTTTTGTGTTTTATAATTTCATTGCAAAATGGAATCGCATTAATCTATCTGGCGTATGAAGGCACGCACAAAACTAAATGTCGATCAGCTAACAACTCAAAAAATCTAAGTCCCCAGAGTGCGGACTTGAGTACTTTGAGTCCCCAAAGTGTGGAGTAGAGTATAAACGATTCAAAAAATCTCTGAGTCCCCAGAGTGCGGACTTGAGTAGTCTGAGTCCCTAGAGTGCGGAGTAGAGTATAAACGATTCAAAAAATCTCTAAGTCCCTAGAGTGCGGACTTGAGTACTCTGAGTCCCCAGAGTGCGGACTAGAGTATAAACGATTCAAAAAATCTCTAAGTCCCCAGAGTGCGGACTTGAGTACTCTGAGTCCCCAGAGTGCGGACAAGAGTATAAACGATTCAAAAAAACTCTAAGTCCCCAAAGTGCAGACTTGAGTACTCTGAGTCCCTAGACTGCGGACTAGAGTATAAACGACTCAAAAAATCTCTAAGTCCCCAAAGTGCGGACTTGAGAACTCTGAGTCCCCAAAGTGCGGACTAGAGTATAAACAACTCAAAAAATCTCTAAGTCCCCAGAGTGCGGACTAGAGTACTCTGAGTCCCCAGAGTGCAGACTAGAGTATAAACTATTCAAAAATCTCTAAGTCTCTAAGGCGCGGACTAGAGTACTCTGAGTCCCCGGAGTGCGGACTAGAGCATAAACGATTCAAAAATCTCTAAGTCCTCAGAGCATGGACTAGAGTACTCTGAATCCCCGGAGCGTGGACTAGAGTATAAATGATTCAAAAATCTCCAAATCATGTGAAAGCGGATTGGAGCTTATGTAACCCACGAGACTCTTAATTTCAATTACAAGTTAGATGGTAAGCTAAGCGATGAAAGTCTGGAAATACAAAGAAACACAATTTTATTTACCAATCAAAAATTAAGTTCCATTACAACTTCTCCGAAGTTTGGAACAAAATCTATCTACGAATACTATAAAAAAGAAAAGAAACAACTATATATTTTGGCTTATTTAAGTTGAGCGAGGCATGACCAGATAATAGCTACTTCTTTGACTTTTTCTCCTTTTTCGGCTTCTCTGAAGTCTCCTCAGCTGAACGTTTTCTCCCGGACCCCTTGCTTCCCAGCGATGTGGTATCCAAGGAAGGAGGAGGGACCTCCAAAGGAGTGGTCCCATCGGGGAGAATGATCTTCAGGGGCCTATTTAGGAGGTCATCGAGTTCCACCACCTGAGGTTCTACCTTAACTTTGGCTTTCTATTTCTCCTCTTCCTTGATTTGCTCCTTCATGCTAAGCTTTGAAGTATGTTCGGAAGCGCCTGTGATTTCGACCTCGTCATGTTCGTCTATAGGCGAGGGATTCTCAAGTTTATCCTCATCTAGCACCCCAATCACTTGAGCATCGGGTCCAGGGGTATCCCCAACGTGTAGTGCCTCAACCACTTTCTCTTCCCGCTCCGTGGCGACATTGCTCTTTGGAATCGGTTCGAAATCAGAATGGCCTATATGAAGTCATAAAAGGAAAATGTTAGAATACATCTGTTACTCGCCAAAAGCGATGGTTTCCTGAACTCTAGAAGGAAAAGCTAGATACCGGCTTCCATTTGACTCTCAGTCATCTTGGGAGTATCACCCTCCAGAATAGGGGATAGAATGTGAACACCAAGCCCGGGCTTCTCCGGGTCATAACCAACATGCGGCTTGGGAGGCCCAAGTGACGAGCTATCGGCTAGCTGAACGGGAGGAGGAACTGGAGACTCGATGCCGGACGAGCCCGCAATATTGTCCTTACCCTTTGATGATGAGGAGTCTCTTCCAAAAAGGGCTTTCACCGCTGATAGATCTGAGGGTTCGTTGCCTCGAAGCACTTCCCTTACCAGAGCCTCTTCATCGATCTCTTCAACACCCAGCTCTACTTTTTTAATTCTGATCAAAGTATCCCACGCTTCAGTAAGTGACTCGAGATAATTCTCGCCCAAGAAAGACAAGTCACGATGCATGAGGACTCTTGCGTTGAACTCAGCAATAAGTGGGTCTAATAAACATTTGATTTCTTCTCTACCAGCTTCGGTAGCTGCCTCGAGTTGGGAGTTAGCCTCCGTGAGCGCTATCTTCTTGCCCTCTTCATGAGCTGCTTCTTTTAGTGCTTCGCCCCTGGATAGCTCTTCGTCGAGCTTTATCTTTAGAAGCCGTGTTTCAACGATTTCGTCGCGGTATCTTTATGGCTCTTCCTGGGCTACAATCTTTTCTTCTCTCTCTTTAGGGAGCAATTCCTCTAGTTCCTTGACCCGACAATCGAGGATGTCTTTCTCCTTTTGGATAGAGTCTTTCTCCAAAGCCAGAGCTCCACTGCGTTGGATTGCTTCATTAAGTTCTTTTTTGTGAGTGGCCTCCAAGCGACTAACTGCCTCGGCTGTTTCCTTAGCATTTTTCTGGGCAGTCTCAAGCTAAGATTTGTATGAGGATAGTTCCTTGTCCTGACCCTTAATGATGTCTTTGTCATGAATAGCTTCGAGCTTGAGGCGATCAATCTCGTGTTGGCGTTCAACGAAAACCTCTCAAACTTTTTATACCAAGTGTACGAACGCATTGTGCTGAAAATAAACATCGTTGTTGCAAGCAATGGCGCTTTGTTTAACATGTCCGGGGATCGGATGAATCGCGAGGAGAAATTTCAATACATCAAAGCATATCTTCGGGAATGTGGCCTTGAATTCAGCCAATTTTTCCACTGTCGGCGGATCGTGTGCGGAGGCTGGAGGGTGTTGAATATGCGTCTACGTGATTTTTTGTTTGATGATAATAAATATATATATATTCATTTAAATGTATTTAATATTGTACTATTTTATTTTTCACAGATTAAAAAAATATTTGCTGAACAAAAATAAATAACACAGAATTTGAATTCAAACAGAAATTTTATTCAAACAAATATTTATTACAATTTTGAATAGTACAAATTCAAGCTCTCACTATATACATACAACTTTGATTACAATACATCACAATTTCATATTTACATTTAACCATTTTATCTTCAACTTCACTTCAGTTTGAATCCAGCATCTGAGCAATCTGCAAAAATATATACTGACGCAGTAAAATTGAAAATAAAATATTTTTTTGCAATATAAAATAAAATGTGATTTTGAAAATTTTATTTGCCTCAGTTATTTGGGTTGTTCGTCATCATTTATATTTGAAATCATCACACACGAACAACTTGTGACATGCACAGTGTATCACTATACATGCGACAAGGCCGTGCACACCGATATATGTATATACACTTGATATAGTAACAGGGACAGGTGAGCACATGTCAAACCCAAACCAAAAGTCGGGTTCAACTCAAGTGCAATAAAACAATGTCACAATTTTTCAGCACAAGGTCAAATCCGAGCTGCAAGCTAGATTCAACACAAGTGAAACCAAAGGTACCAGACTCGACCACAGCATATCAAGCATATAAGTTCGATACAGACAATGTCTACAGCACAAATGCAATACCAACACAACAGTTTGAAATTGCACAAGTGACTCAATGCAAACTCAAACTCGAAGGAACAAGTTAAGCTACACATGAGTACAAATAAGTGAAAAATGCAAACAAGTCAAATATACAAGGTACAAGTCATGTAGCAGCAGTGACAACACAAGCCTAGTATGTACATGAAGACCAGATGAAGACTACATATGTCAGACCAATAGAAACTAGATCAACATCAAAATGACACCCAAAAAAAAAATTGAACTACAAGTATGCAGTAATGCAAATGCAGTCCAGACCAGGTAGTACAAAGAATGGCCAGAGACAAGACATCAATCACAGTCTGCCTTAACAAGTGAATGGCCAAGACTAAACAATGAATACAAGCATCATATAGCAGTGCAACTGAAGTGAAATCAAGACCAACCAGTTCATGTGCAAACCCAGACTCGAGCATACATGTACAACAGAGATGGCAAACCAGAAACAGTGCAGACTCAAGGTGTACCAAGTCATTACAACAGTAGGGAACAAGCATATGACTCAAGATCTCAGTAGCTCGAACAAGCAACTGCACAAGATCAGTCCAGGCATCATGCAATATGCATATGGTCAAGCACAAATGTATGTACATATATGGTGATGAACAAGTTTAAAACAATGAGACAGCAAATAAACAAGTCTGGCAACAAATGTCATGAACCAGACTTCGTATCAAACAATACAGAAACTACTCCAGAGGAAGAGGTACCAGATGATAGCACATATATACATACATAAATTCATATATACATGCAAGCAATCAAGTACAGCAGCCTCGAGAAGGAACAATTATAATCAAGTCAAACCCGAAGTCAAGTCTCAAAGCAAATGCAAAATTAAAGTCAATTCGAGCAGATCAATATCAAAGCAAATGGCCGAAGTCAATCACAAATATCAAGTGCCAATGTCAACATAGAAAGTAACAGTACAGTATCGAAAATCAATATTCAATCCTCAAGAGAAAGTTAATGTTGGTATTTTTGATCATTCGAGTTATAAGAAAATCAAAAATTCACAAAGTCAACTGCTATTTCAAATCGAAGTCAGAAACGTGATGACCAGGGAAAGATCGAATAGCTCAATATCAATACCGTGATGACCAAGTTACGAAACCATGTCAACCAAGAACAAATATACGAGAGTGACAAAGTCAGAATCAATCTTAAGCAATCAAAGAAAATCAAGCGGCCAAGCAAAATCAGTTGACAAATTCAAATAAATATTATACAACGAAAATCAAGGATTTCGAATCCTATATAAAGCCACATTCATCATCGGCAAAAAATCAATCGAGTTCAAGTACGAAAAATTATTAAAGCACCAAAAAGAATAAATTACATACTGAAGCAAACATTCGAATTCGATCAAGGAGGAGAAGCCGCAAACAATTAACTTGAAGAAAGCAAATCAAAGCATCAACCATAAATTAGGCGGCGACTTCACAAGCCCTAATTACAGAGCTAAAAGGAATGAACGAAAGAAGGAACCGGAGCCGACATTGATAAAAGAAGATAACAGGGCCGCATTTTCTTGAGTGATAATACTTTGGGCCGGTTATATTTTAAAGGCTTTTGGTTTATTAAATTAGGGTTTAGTTTTGTTTTTAAATTATTTTTAATTTGTAATTTCTTTTTAAATCGTTGTAATTTCTAGTCGTGTGACTAGGGGACAAACTACGTGGCATAGTTTGGAAATTCGCAACTCAGTGGCTAAGTTGTGGCCGGGTTTTGAGCGTAGAGTTAGGATAGTCAATAGCGGGTACGTGTGTAAGCGTCTGACTATCTAATTTCTAGTAGAAACCTTGGGGGCAGCACGTAGGCAGGGTTTTGCCGAAGCTGGGTAAATTCTATGTTGTTCTTTTCTGCTTTTATTATTCTGATATTATCTGTGATGTGTTTATTCTGCTGTGATCTGTGTTAAAATTAATATACACTTCCGTAATAATTTTTATAATTAACACTATCACCCTATTCACCCCCTCTCTAGGGTGAAATCGATCCTACAAGTGGTATCAGAGCTAGGAATAGAGTCAAATTTTTGATTTAAAAATTCGATTTTTTTCAAAAATCAATTTTTGTTTTAAAAATTTGAATTTTTAAAATGGCTTCTTTTAATAATGCTTTTGCTGAGGGTCAGTCGATAGTTAGACCACCAATGTTCAATGGTGAATATGCTTATTGGAAAAATAGGATGAAAATTTTTCTAGAAACCATTGACGCTTGGAATATAGTTGAGACAGGATATAACAAACCAACTATAATAGTGAACAATCAGGAAATAGAAAAACCAAAGGATCAATGGACAGAAGTAGAAAACAAATTACAAATTACTAACGCCAAAGCAATGAATTCTATTATTTGTTCATTAGATCAAATTGAATTTAATCGTGTTTCACATTGTTTATCTGCACAGGAAATATGGCATACACTCAAAGTGACTCACGAAGGAACATCCCAAGTCAAAGAATCTCGCCTTGCCATGCTAAGCAGTGAATATGAGAACTTCACTATGGCGAAAGAAGAAAATGTCAAACAGATGTACGGACGACTTTCCAATATCATATACAAATCAAAGGCACTTGGAAAATCATACACAGAATTGGAGATAGTCCGAAAAATCCTCAGAATTCTTCCACGAAGTTTTGAAGCTAAAGTGACTGCCATTCAAGAATCAAAAGATTTGAAACAAATGAAAGTTGAAGAACTTATTGGGAACCTCACAACTTACGAGCTAGAAATAAAATTCAAGGAAGAGCGTGAAGGAGGAGACACTCGAAAGAAATCAATAGCTCTAAAAGGGACAACTGAAAGTGAAGATGATGATGATGATGATGGTGATGCAGAACTAGCTCTATTAATACGAAGATTCAAAAAGTGGAATCGAAAGTATGGCAATCCGACCAAAAATCATCAAGTAAGGAGAAAATTAAACAAAGCACTAGAAAATCTGGAAGAACAAAAAATCATTTGTCACAAGTGCAATAAGCCCGGTCATATCAAACCAAATTGTCCACAAAATCGACTCAGCCAAGGAAAGAAACAGAAAAGGAGAAGTTTTGCAGCCACTTGGGATGACAGCGATGAAGATGGAAGTAATAGCACTGGAAGTGAGAGTGATAAAGCAAATTTATGCCTTCATGGTGAAATAACTGACAGTGATGACGACGAACCAAGTGAGGTATCAAAACTTACTCATTCTGAATTGCTTATACATTTTCATGAAGTAAATGGTTGTTTTGAACGACTTAGGGAAAGATACACCAAACTCGAATCACAAAAGAATACTTTGATAGAAATAAATAAACAGCTTGATCAACTAGTGGAAAACTATCAAAGTAGAATCCCTAAGTGTGATAAGTGTCCATCACTTGAAGAAGAAATTGAAAAATCAGAAATTAATATAAAAACACTCGAGAATGAAATTCTGACTTTGAAAGAGAGTGAAAGTATAAGGAGAGAAAATTCTATCAAAAGGTGCACTCAACTATTAAACGAAAATGAATCCCTCAAAACACAAGTTCAAAAATTGTCTACTACCTTATAAAAATTTTCCAAAAGTGAAAAATCATTGAATATGCTACTAGGGAAACAAACTATCAACATTGATAGACAAGGACTTGGGTATACTAAAAAAGAATGCACTATTTGTAGAAAAATTGGACATAATCACATTAGTTGTTGGAATAGACCCAAACACGTAAAAACGATTCCAATTTGGGTTCCAAAAGGCACAAATCTAGAAATCCTCAAAGTTAAACAAATTTGGGTGCCAAAAGGAACATATATAAATAGTTATGGGTCTGCACAAAATTATTTTTCAAAATTTTCTGTCACTAACAACAATGGACCTATAAAAACAAATAGGTCACCAAATTCTTTTCTTGTGTAGGTATGCTGGCAGGCTAAGGAACAACAACAATGGTACCTGGATTCTGGCTGCTCCAGGCACATGACGGGAGACAAATCAAAGTTCCTTAGCCTAGAAAAATTCAAAGGTGGTAGAGTCACAATGGGTAACAATGACAAGTGTAGAATTGTCGGTAAAGATAAAGTAGGTAACAATACATTTACCTTAAAAGACGTACTATATGTTGAAAATCTCCACCACAATTTGATATCAATCAGCCAGCTATGTGATAAAGGTATGAATGTTATTTTTGACTCTGATTTGTGTAAAAAATTTGATCAATCATCAAAAGAAATCTTATTTTCAGGTAAGAGAAAAGGTAATATATATTCTCTATCTTTTGATGATCTCACCTTATCAAAATCTTTGGTAGCTAAGGATATAGAAGTAAGTTTATGGCATAGACAATTAGGGCACACTAGCATGAATGTGTTAAACAAATTGAAAAGAAAAGATCTAGTAAGAGGACTGCCATCACATGACTTTGGAACAGAAATTTCATGTAAAGCTTGTAATTTGGGAAAACTTAAAAAAAATCATCATTTAATGCCAAAAACAATGTAAGCACCTCTAGAGTTCTTGAACTAATTCATATGGATCTTTTTGGACCTAACGACATTGCTAGCTTAGGAGGTAAGAAATATTGTTTTGTATTAGTTGATGATTACTCAAGATACACATGGGTATTTTTCTTAGCCAAAAAATCAAAAACTTTTTCATACTTCACAAAATTCTCAAAATTGGTTCAAAACGAAAAAGAAGTACCTATTATTTCGTTAAGAAGTGATCATGGTGGAGAATTTGAAAATTATGAATTTGAAAACATTTAAACATGAATTCTCTGCACCACGTACACCTCAACAGAATGGTGTGGTTGAAAGAAAAAATCGAACATTACAAGAATTGGCTAGATCTATGATAAATGAGTATGAATTACCTTTGCATTTTTGGGCAGAAGCAGTAAATACAGCGTGCTATGTAATGAATAGAGTTATGATTAGACCAATTCTTAACAAAACACCCTATGAGATATGGTTCAAAAAGAAACCAAACATTGCTTACTTCAAAGTTTTTGGGTGTCCATGTTTTATTCTCAATACAAGTGATCAATTAGGAAAATTTGAAGCAAAAGCAGATGAAGGCATGTTCATGGGATACTCTTCTAGAAGCAAAGCTTATAGAGTCTACAACAAAAGGACCAAAACAATTGTGGAGTCTATCAATGTGAAATTTGATGAAGGCATTAACGAACAGGAAACCATCAAAAGCAATGTAGAAGAGGAGAACGAAAAAGATGAAAATGAAAAAACAAAAGAAACCACAACCACAAAAGAAGTCCAAAGAAATCTGGATCCAGAAAAATTAAAATTCAAAGCAGATCATCCTCCAGAGTTGGTAATTGGAAGTCCTATTGCAGGTATTCAAACTCGGTCTTCTTTTTGAAATTTGTGTGACTTGTGTCTATATAGTGGATTTATTTCAGAAATAGAACCCAAAAATATAGATACAGCTCTTAACGATGAAAACTGGTCTATGGCAATGCAAGAAGAGCTAAATCAATTTGAGCGAAATAATGTCTGGAGTCTAGCACCTAGACCTAAGGATTATCCAGTCATAGGCACAAAATGGATTTTTAAAAATAAATATGATGAATCTGGAAATGTGATTAGAAATAAAGCTAGACTAGTTGCTAAAGGATACAATCAAGTTGAAGGAGTTGACTTTGATGAAACTTTTGCACCAGTAGCTAGACTAGAATCAATTAGGATATTGTTAGCTTTTGCTTGTTACAAAGGATTTAAACTAAGACAAATGGATATTAAAAGTGCTTTTCTTAACGGAATTTTAAAAGAAGATGTATTTGTTGAACAACCAGAAGGTTTTGAAAGTCATGAATATCCTAATCATGTATATAAACTTAAAAAGGCATTATATGGATTAAAACAAGCCTTTAGAGCTTGGTATGAATGTCTAAGTACTTATCTTCTTGAAAATGGGTTCAAAAAGGGTTGTGTAGACACCACACTATTTCTGTTGCATGAAAATGATGATCTTTTGATTGTTCAAATATACGTTGATGACATCATCTATGGTGCTACTAACATTTGTTGTATGAGAAATTTGAAAAAGTTATGCAGGAAAAGTTTGAAATGAGCTTGGTTGGTGAGTTAAAATTCTTTTTAGGATTTCAAGTCAAACAAAGCGATAAAGGTACATTCATTTCTCAAACAAAATATATCAAGGAACTTATCAACAAATTTGGATTAAAAGATGCTAAACCGGCTAGAACACCCATGAGCACAGCAATAAAACTTGACAATGATGAAAAAGGTAAGGCAGATGATCAAAAGCAATATAGAGGTATGATTGGATCACTCCTTTATCTTACCGCTTCTAGACCTGATATCATGTTTTTTGTCTGCTTGTGTGCACGATTTCAATCTAACCCAAAAGAATCCCATTTAAAAGCTGTTAAAAGAATTATAAAATATTTGTTACACACTCCATGGTTTGGTCTTTGGTATCCAACAAATGATAATTTTGAATTAAAAGGATTCTCAGATGCAGATTATGCTGGAAGTCTAGTTGATAGGAAAAGTACTAGTGGAGCGTGTTTTATGTTAGGACAGTCGTTAGTTAAATGGTCAAGTAGAAAACAAAATTGTATTGCATTATCCACCACAGAGGCAGAGTATATTGCTCTAAGTGGTTGCTCTGCTCAAATTTTATGGATGATACCAACTTTATAGGACTATGGTTTAAATTTTAATCGTGTGCCAATTATGTGTGATAGCAAAAGTGCAATTGATCTCACGAATAATCCTGTACACCACTCACGGACAAAACATATAGATGTTAGGCATCATTTCATTAGAGATCATATTTCCAAAGAAAATATCTGCATAAATTTTGTTTCAATCGATTCTCAATTGGCAGACATCTTTACAAAACCCCTTCCAGAAAATAGGTTTTGCCAACTTCGTCTCAACTTAGGTATTTTAGAAATTTGACCTTTAAATCACTACATTAACTAATCTAACCCCCTACTAATTATCGAAAAGATAAATAGTGATTGAAAAAGTGATGAGTGTTGATATTAATCATATATTATAACTTAAGACGGTATATTTAATAAATTTCTTTAGAAATTTAAACAAGAGTTATAAAAATTTTGTTTGGCAAAAAATTTCACGACCATTTCTTTTCCTATCATTTTATCTATCAACCATCACTCATCAAAATCCTATATAGTAAGTCAATATGTGGTAAATCAAACGGGAATCATTCATTTTTTTAACAAAAATAATATAAAAATAAAAATAGCCAAAGAATTCACTCTCATTTAAAAGTCCTCACGGTTATGCATGGGTGAATTACTTTAAATTTGTTATGTGCTTCCATACTCATTTAAAAGTCCTCACGGTTATGCATGTATGGAACGCATTTCAAAAAAAATTGATTGATTAAATAGACAAGTTGATTCTAACCCCATTTAAAATTCCTCACGGTTATGCGTGGTTAGAAGATACTTGAATTCATTTTTTAAAATTTTGGAATACTACTAATCTCATTTAAAAGTCCTAACGGTTATGCATGGTTAGTAGATATTCAAATTCCTGTTATAAATATACCACAAATAGACCCAACTATATGGTTTTATATGATGATATTATCGCTATCATTCTAAAGTGGAATATGCGTCAAACAGACTATTTATGATTTTTGTTTGATTTTTATTGAAATTTAATATTTATACTCGATTGGGAATTAATATTGTTTTAATGTCAATCACTTTATCTTTATTTTTCTAACACTATTACGCTTTTGCTAATAACAAAAGGGGAAGAGAAATGTTAAGATTTTGAAAATAAAGGTCAAATATTTTCTAATTGCATCAAAGCTCATTTGAATCATTAGAATATTTTATTCTCATGCATATATGAAGGGGGAGTATTGTGTAGAGAGGGAGCATTCAAATAGGGGGAGCAAACTGAATAATCAAATTCATTTAATATAGTCAAAATCTTAAATATATATTTGTTATCATCAAAAGGGGGAGATTATTGAATATGCGTCTACGTGATTTTTTGTTTGATGATAATAAACATATATATATATTCATTTAAATGTATTTGATATTGTACTATTTTATTTTTCACAGATTAAATAAATATTTGCTGAATAAAAATAAATAACACAGAATTTGAATTCAAACAGAAATTTTATTCAAATAAATATTTATTACAATTTTGAATAGTACAAATTCAAGCTCTCACTATATACATACAACTTTGATTACAATACATCACAATTTCATATTTACATTTAACCATTTTATCTTCAACTTCACTTCAGTTTGAATCCAGCATCTGAGCAATCTGCAAAAATATATACTGACGTAGTAAAATTGAAAATAAAATATTTTTTGCAATATAAAATAAAATGTGATTTTGAAAATTTTATTTGCCTCAGTTATTTGGGTTGTTCGTCATCATTTATATTTGAATTCATCACACACGAACAACTTGTGACATGCACAGTGTATCACTGTACATGCGACAAGGCCGTGCACACCGATATATGTATATACACTTGATATAGTAACAGGGACAGATGAGCATAAGTCAAACCCAAACCAAAAGTCGGGTTCAACTCAAGTGCAATAAAACAATGTCACAATTTTTCAGCACAAGGTCAAATCCGAGCTGCAAGCTGGATTCAACACAAGTGAAACCAAAGGTACCAGACTCGACCACAACATATCAAGCATATAAGTTCGATACAGACAATGTCTACAACACAAATGCAATATCAACACAACAGTTTGAAACTGCACAAGTGACTCAATGCAAACTCAAACTCGAAGGAACAAGTTAAGCTACACATGAGTACAAACAAGTGAAAAATGCAAACAAGTCAAATATACAAGGTACAAGTCATGTAGCAGCAGTGACAACACAAGCCTAGTATTTACATGAAGACCAGATGAAGACTGCATATATCAGATGTAACGACCCGTAAATTTCAACTGTTTTAATAACATAATTAGTTGAAATTTTGTGAAATTTTAAACGATAAAATTTTGAAATAAAAATTTGATATTTGGAATGCGTCTAATTAAACATAGCAACTGGTAAATTTTCGTCCGAAAATTTGAAAGTTTATTTCGCGCGTAAATTTACTTCAATTTAATCAGTTGAAAAGCGTTGAAAATAAAACGTTTTCAAAACCAAAATATTTTTACATAGAAAAATTCTAAACCATCTTCTGAGCAAGATGTCAGTTTGTCGTTTTTCCAAATTCGGACATCTTTGGCTCCATCGATCTTATTTTTCAGCGTTTTTCTTGCATTTTTCCGGTATTATAAAATTTCGAATTTTTTTAAAATTCAATCATACCACTGATCTCCGTATGCCGTTGTGATCGTCTTGTCATGCTGATCCCTACGGTATATTCGGTTGTCGAATTCGGATTCCGGCGTACGTTGCACGTTGCGTAATGCCTACCGTATCGGTAACCGGTTTCGAACTTTTGAGTCCCGTGACTTTTCATTTATCCAACGTGTAAACTGAATGGCCACTGTGTTTATATTCAAATTTATCATGACTGTTGCCTTTCCAAGACCTCTTATTTTCCCCTTATTTTGATTTCCCGAGGTAAAATAAATATGAGATGAAAATAATATAGCCTCTCCTCCTTCTCACGTTTACACCCGAGAAGCACTGCAGTTTTCGCAAGCACCCATTCCCCATTCGGCCATGCCGAAGCCTACCACCTTCCCGCCGATTAACATCACCTAGCCTCGCCCATCCCCTTCTCTCCACCACCAACCGCCTACCACCAAAGCCGCCTCCTTCCCATGAACGACACACCGACCTCCACCACTCACGCATGCCCCAAAGCCCACCACGCTCCAGCCTTTCACCCTGCTCGTGCCTCTTCCGCTCCACCTCTGAGCCCCTTCCACCGAACTCCTCCTCCTCTCTTCCCGTCGACCACCAGCTCCGAGCAAAACCGAACCACCACCATCATTTCCTCCACCATCCCATAGCTTCATCTCACCACGACAGCCATCCCTCTGCCGAGCTCCACTATTCCCACGGCATCACAAAAACCCCACTGCCGAGATCCACCACTTCCCCCTCCAGCCCGCTCACGCATCACCACCTCAGCAACCACCAAACGCCACTCCCCTCGGCCACTACTTCCTCCGCACCTCTCCCTCCGACCTCCAAGTCGCCTCAAATCCGAGCAGCTTCGGCTCACTTCGCCTCCATACAAGCATCCACCGACCAACTGCCTCTTCTCTCCGACATTTCCCAAGCTCTACCTTCTTCTCTTGTTAGCGGGTATTCATATACGTATATTTTGTGTTTATTAGTTTATATAGTCAGTTGTTAGCTTTGTAGATATAAATAGTTACATATATAGTTTATATAAAGTATTAGTATAAGTAGGATCATATGCTTATATATGTAAACCTGTATACATTTATTTACAGAATGTTATATATATTAGTTAAATAAGTTATGTAAGTAATAATAGATTTGTTTATCTATTTTTTTTTCTTCTGTGTATACGGATATATAAAGTAGATATATATATTACAAAGTTTTAATTTAAGGGTTAAACATGTAAGTAATGCTTGAAGACTGTTTGGTACAAATGAATCCTCTCATTTTCTCACACCTTGTTTGCATGTATATATTTTAGCCTGGAACCTGTTTTAATATTAAAGAAAATATGCTTTGCGTAAGGCCTGTTTGGATGTTATATATATATGTTGCATACTTGTTTTGGTATACACAGGTGTCCTTTGTTAACTTATAAAGTTTTAAGTTGTTTTGTATAAGATAGTATGTACTGGTATTTTATATCTACCTATTTATATTATGTTTTAAAGTTCAAATCTGTTGGCTTTAAGTATATTAATATGATATATTTGTTCATTCTTTTTCATATAGGTACTAGCTTGTTATATATATTAGTTATAAGGCTTTGTTGTAATTTTGTTCTATAATTAGTATATATTGATTTCAATACGGTATTGACTTTAAAAATCATGTTTAATTTATTTATGCGTTTTGATTTAATAAAAAAAATGATTTTGAATTTTTCCATATATATATTAAAATTAATCTGCATTGAATTTAGAATACGATTTTGATATGCATGTAAATCATTATATACATAGTTATACACATATATAGTTATAAGTTTACTCATACCGTTTATCTTCATCGATCCAGATCTAACTCGACTTCATCAATTCCTTGGCATCAGTTTTGAACGTCAAATTCGTGCCAATTCAATTTGCTTTGAAATTCGTGCTTGGATTTGTAACCCATGACCTGATCAAATTTCTCTAGCCTCGAAAGGTGAGCACTCACTCACGATTAACGTTCTTTTATTTATTAAATTTGATTTCAATTGAAACGGCAATTGAAATATGCTACTGTTATTTATGCTATTAACTGTATCAGTTCACCTGTGACATCTGACACCATTATCTGTTATATATGAAATGATAATCCAGTTTGATTGTTAATTGATTGATTGTTGACGTTTCTATTGGGCGTTAAATTGTTAATGTTAAAATGATAAATAGTATGAAATTGAACTTGATATAGGATAATTAAATGTTAAATTTGATTAACTGACATTTGTATAATATGACCCCTTGAACTGTTGAATTTATTGACACGTAGGATTTGTTTAATTACATCTTGAACCACTGAATGTATGTTGTTAAATTGATGATGTATGAAAATTGTAAATAGATGACAAGTGAAAAACCGTAATGTAATAATCTTTAATCTACATGAAATGATAGTGTAGATTCTAGAAATAATTATGTTAATTCGTACAAATAACAATGCGAATTAATACGGTTATTTCGGGATTATTTGAATTGATTTCTGGATTGATATTGATTGCTGTTATTGCTTGTTTATTTACTTTGACACCATCCCAGTTATCACACTGCAAGTTCCCTTTGTTATGCTTTGATTTTTTGAATTGGAATCGGGTTGAAATGATAAATACCCAAATTGAACTTTGACCTAGGATAGGAAATTTAAATAAAACCCGATTGGTCAATAATTTGATTTTAAAATAAATGAAGATTTTATTTGAATAAATAATATGGTTTTGAAATGAAGTTGAAATTTGAATTTGTAATGAAAGGAAATGTTAATATTTAATAATCTAAAACAAAATGTTAACAATGTAATTGATGGAAGAATGTTGTTTAATTTGAGAAATGATTGAATTGACTTTGAAATGATTTAATAATTAAGTTTGAAATAATAATTAAGTTTGAAATTATTAAACTTTGAAATTATTTAATAATTAAGTTTGAATTATTTAATAAGATTGAATTATTTAATGATTAAATTGAATTGAAATTCTTTAATAAGAAAATTGAACTCTGGAATAAGTGAATTTTACTTCGTAAATAATTAAATTGAGTTTTCTTTATTAATTAAGTTTTGGAAATTTATTTAAGTAAGTAAATAAGTGAAATTGAATTTCTTTAACAAGAAATAAAATGTGATTTATTGAAATTAATGTAAGACTTGAAATTTAAAGAATTTGATTTGATGAATTTAATTTATTCAAATGGTAAGTTTTGATATAATGAAGTTGAACTTAAGAAATTGATTTAATGAATTGGAAATTAAATAGAATTGATTTGAATGATAAATTTACTTAACGAATATTGAATGAAATTGATAAATGAGTTTAAATTGATTTGAATGTTAAATTAAATTGATTTAAATGATTTCGGAATGAATCTTATATACGAATTTAAATTGATATTTGGATTGTTTTAAATAAAGATTGAAATTGAATTATAAGATTTTGAAATGGTAAATTGGAAGTTTTGAAACGAAAATTTTGGAAATTGATTTCGAAAGACAAATGAAATGTTGATTTACGAATTCTATTTGAAATTGAAATTGATTTGGTTTTGAAATAAACAAACGACCAATCGGTGAAATAATTACGGAAGTTATTAAAGAGACCGGAATTCGGTTATGGATATACTCTCTATCTAAACCGAAAACCACTTTAATAACTATACGCGGAGTGATGATCCAGAATGAAGTGGATGGTTTGGTGAACGCGTTGACTGAAGAAAGAGAACGATTTTGGATGACCCCTGACATGACTAAAACAGGAGCCGCGCCGGGCCATTGAGGATCGCCATCTCTAGCGGACACACTTCTTCGATACCATATCTATTACTTTTGTGATTCGATTTGGGTGCACCCCTCGATTTGGGAGTGTTGTTTCGCGGTGTTGGGGTAGTAGCTGCTATGCCCAACATCAGTCCGGATCAGGCAACTACTAGTATCCTAGTTGGTATCGCCTCATGTACCTTGTCATACTGATTATCCTATACGCGACCACTACAATTTGTTTTGTACCTTTAGTATATGGATTGCCCTCTGGTGACTTCCGGTTTTGGGGAAACTACGGTCTTGTATATGCTTTTGGGAATAAAAATGTGTTAAGGGTGGAATGGGCCATGACTTAACGCTATTTTGATATCTTCTTATATTACTGATAGACATTATCTACTTAGCGTATATTACTACCTAGTAGATAGTTTAACGGATCCTTAAAGGATGGTTATTCCAAACATCCTTTGAGTTACTTGTATTTCAATTGTTATTTCACTTGAGTTGGATTTATTAATATAAGAATGTTAATCCTGACTCGAGTGTTTTGTGTTTTTGCTTTACGCTCGGGTTAGACTGAGTAGTTCAGCTTTCGAGACTCACCTTTGGAGTTGGAGCTTCGCTTGGAGATCCAGCTATCTATCCAGCTTTCAGATATTCGATGATTCCAGTGATGTATTCTGATTTGTATCTGATGTATCATGTTACTCTTCCGTGTATCTGGTTTAACTCTGATGTATTTTATATATTCATATAGTAGCTTCATGAACTACTATCTCTTTTATTTCCGCTGCACTTATTACTCTGTGTCTGTGATCTGTGATTATTTTATTTACTATATATGTTCAGTTTTGCCAATTTAAATTAACAACGCGGTATTTTGAGCAATTCAACTCTGGCATGAGTGTCTACCTATACACTTATAATGGACGCGAATGGTCCAAAATTCTGGGTTGTTACATCAGACCAACAGAAACTAGATCAACATCAAAATGACACCAAAAAAATTTGAACTACAAGTATGCAGTAATGCAAATGCAGTCCAGATCAGGTAGTACAAAGAATGGCCAGAGACAAGACATCAAGCACAGTCTGCCTTAACAAGTGAATGGCCAAGACTAAACAATGATTACAAGCATCATATAGCAGTGCAACTGAAGTGAAATCAAGACCAACCAGTTCATGTGCAAACCCAGACTCGAGCATACATGTACAATAGAGATGGCAAACCAGAAACAGTGCAAACTCAAGGTGTACCAAGTCATTACAACAGCAGGGAACAAGCATATGACTCAAGACCCTAGTAGCTCGAACAAGCAACTGCACAAGATCAGTCCAGGCATCATGCAATATGCATATGGTCAAGCACAAATGTATGTACATATATGGTGATGAACAAGTTTAAAACAATGAGACAGCAAATAAACAAGTCTGGCAACAAATGTCATGAACCAGACTTCGTATCAAACAATACAGAAACTACTCCAGACGAAGAGGTACAAGATGATAGCACATATATACATACATAAATTCATATATACGTGCAAGCAATCAAGTACAGCAGCCTCGAGAAGGAACAATTATAATCAAGTCAAACCCGAAGTCAAGTCTCAAAGCAAATGCAAAATTAAAGTCAATTCGAGCAGATCAATATCAAAGCAAATGGCCGAAGTCAATCACAAATATCAAGTGCCAATGTCAACATAGAAAGTAGCAGTACAGTATCGAAAATCAATATTCAATCCTCAAGAGAAGTTAACGCTGGTATTTTTGATCATTCGAGTTATAAGAAAATCAAAAATTCACAAAGTCAACTGCTGTTTCAAATCGAAGTCAGAAACGTAATGACCAGGGAAAGATCGAACAGCTCAATATCAATACCGTGATGACCAAGTTACGAAACCATGTCAACCAAGAACAAATATACGAGAGTGACAAAGTCAGAATCAATCTCAAGCAATCACAGAAAATCAAGCGGCCAAGCAAAATCAGTTGACAAATTCAAATAAATATTATACGACGAAAATCAAGGATTTCGAATCCTATATAAAGCCACAATCATCATCGGCAAAAAATCAATCGAGTTCAAGTACGAAAAATTATTAAAGCACCAAAAAGAATAAATTACATACCAAAGCAAACATTTGAATTTGATCAAGGAGGAGAAGCCGCAAACAATTAACTTGAAGAAAGCAAATCAATGCATCAACCATAAATTAGGCGGCGACTTCACAAGCCCTAATTACAGAGTTAAAAGGAACGAACGAAAGAAGGAACCGGAGCCGACATTGATAAAAGAAAATAACAGGGCCACATTTTCTTGAGTGATAATACTTTGGGCCGGTTATATTTTAAAGGCTTTTGGTTTATTAAATTAGGGTTTAGTTTTGTTTTTAAATTGTTTTTAATTTGTAATTTCTTTTTAAATCATTGTAATTTCTAGTCGTGTGACTAGTGGACAAACTACGTGGCGTAGTTTGGAAATTAGCAACTCAGTGGCTGAGTTGTAGCAGGGTTTTGAGCGTAGAGTTAGGATAGTCAATAGCGGGTATAGCGAGTTTACGTGTGTAAGCGTCTGACTATCTAATTTCTAGTAGAAACCTTGGGGGCAGCACGTAGGCAGGATTTTGCCGAAGCTGGGTAAATTCTGTGTTGTTCTTTTCTGCTTTTATTATTCTGTTATTATATGTGCTGTGTTTATTCTGCTGTGATCTGTGTTAAAATTAATATACACTTCCGCAATAATTTTTATAATTAACACTATCACCCTATTCACCCCCCCCCTCTAGGGTGAAATCGATCCTACAGAGGGGTCTTCCTAACTGGAGTCACAGATTTCTTATATGGTTCACGGGATTGCTTAGTACTCGACGAGCCGGAATGTTGGTCACGAGGAACTTCGAACTGGGATCCCTTCTAAGCAGACTTCTCCCTACTATGTTCCAAGTGAGGGGGAGGATCGTTTGGATATGTAGAATGGTTGTAAGTTCTTCTTCTAGAAGACGAGGACTCTCTGGGATGATAATCTCTATCACCACTATCGTCCCTGTCTCGTCGCTTACCTGATCCTGAATCTCGACTAGAATGGTAGAAGATAGAGGATCCATGAAGGCGGTCAAATGGTCAATGCCGTGTGTACGTCCCATATCACCTACACACGAAATCAAATAAGGGCGAGTTAGTAGAAAACACACGATGAGTGAAATTCAAGTGTAGGGTGGAGTGTAAGTGTTTGTGTGTGTCCTAGTGCTTCCCCCCGACGGACCAGTGTTTTTTTCTTTACTTATTGGAGTTTTCTCTCCTTGATGGTGAGTATGAGCGCCTTCATCGCTTCTCACGGGTGAATTGAATCCCATAGCTTCAGGGTCATTGAAACCGTAATTCAGTATGTCATCAGGAATGGTCAAGTCAGATAGGCCTTTTAATGAGCCTTCTAAGTTTTGGGAAGATGACTTCTTTTCGATTGGAGCTATCGTAACCTTTGAAATTCCGCCAACCTTTTTCTTTTTTAGCTTATAAGCTAGACTCTTTCTTTTTCAAAGGAAGTGATGGTTCATAGATGCCTGGTGCATCAGCTACTGGAGCTTGACTGCAACTTATATTCTCTTCATTCGCAACTGGCATCTCAGCTTCTTTAATCTCGCCTTCCTCGATGGTATTGAAGGCCCCTTCGGTAGGGGGCACCGGAGGTCTGGCTTGTTCTTTGCACGTTTCCGTGGTTGCTCTTACTATAGTAGCTCCAAGTGGAAGGCTAGTCCGGTGGCCCTCTTCGAGTAATCCGAACCTTGAGAGCTGTTCGTTAGTAATTATGGATTTAATGTCCCGGTCTCCTACGGGAATAGCTCGGATAGCCTCGACGGCTTCAAAATACCTGGCACCTTCGGGTCGTGGACAGATATCTTTAAGAGTTGAAAGAATTTTAGAAAAGATACACTTCGAGCCTTAAGACGAAGATTGGGATAAAAGTGAGACTTACTCCCTTCTAGCCATCTTCTAGCGAAACCGAGAGGGCAGCGTACGTAAAACCACTCTTGTTTATACTGGAAAATTTTACTCCATGCACCCATCAGTATTTGGCATTTGGGGTGTGGCTCGAGAAATATGAAGGATGGACTGTCGGTGCATCTCTTGAAACGGTAAATATAACGGATATCCTCGGGAGTTGGAAGTCTAAGTAAGATGCTCAGGAAAATAATGCATGTACCATGAATAAACACATGGCTGTTAGGGTGTAGCTGTGTCGGAGCAATCCCAATATACCGCAACACTTCACGAAGGAATGAATTGAAAGGTGGCACACTTCCGACCCAGCACATAAATTTGTTACACACAGTATATCCAGCTGGGGGCAGGTGAGGCCGATCTTGTCCTGATGGAACCAAAACGTCATCAAATGGGATTCCATGGATTGAGCATAAATGACGAAGAGCGGCTTCGCCAATTTTTGAGGCTTGTGAATAAATAGGGTTATCCAGAATAACAGCTCCATCTACGGCATCAGGAGTCGGGCCTGTAACTATGGCAAGTGGATCCGGAATGCCAAGTGTGGAGGTTGACGGTGGATTCGAGGTTCCCATTGCCTCCTGCCGAGAACCTAGCTCGGGCTTGTCAGAAATAGTAGTGGAGCTTGACTTTTTGGACATCTTCAATGAGCGTTTAGTATGGATAGATACCTGTTTAAACTATACTTGAAAGATAATAAATATCAGATACAACAACAAGATATTCCCCCCGTGTGATGTGTAGACTAGTGCAACCATTCAAGCATGAGTATGAAAAAATTAAAGATCTAAAGACTGGTGATGCATGACTGAGTTTTACACTAACATCTTCAAAGACCTTCATCGCTGACCATCTCCGACAACTAGTCCTATGTTCGGTAATAGGGGTCTCAGAATCAGACATTGGCATCATATAGTGAAGGCTGTTATTCGCATTTGTTGGGTTAAATTTGCATTTAAGATTGTTCAAACTATGAGGTAGTTAGTTCAAATTAGGTCCTTGGGCTTGTATGCTTTGTTACTTGTCATTGTCCATTATGCTATGCTTGGTTGTGGAGGTAAGTTATCCAAATGTATGTTATGTTCGGGTTAAAACAATTTTGATTGCCAAAACCGACCCACTCACTCGCTATCTACCCATAACTACCGACCCGGCCTCACTTAGACTCCTACCGACCTACATCACCTCACCAGATGCTGAGCCACACTCACTATACTCCTCTCCTCTCTCTCTGATCACCGAACCACCTTTCTTAATCTATACCAAGCCACTATCCTAGACTCCTGTCGACCCATAACAACTCTCTCAATACCGAGCGACCTACACTCCTAAGTACGTATTGACCGACCCACTCTCTCTTTCTCAAAACCAATCACACTCCCTCTCGAAGTACCAAGCCTCTCTATAGCACAACTCCTACCGGTCCAGCTCTAATTCAATGAACTACCAATTACATTCCCTCGGTCGATGTGCCAAACAGGTGCCTGCAGCCTATGCATCGACCCATGAAAATTGCCAAACTCCCCTTTCTCACAAAACAACTAATCCTCTTCTCCTATACTTCACCGACTTCCTCTCCAATCAACACCTATGCTAACTCCTCTCAACCTGGTTCAATCCACCATTGGAAACGCTCCATTTCCCATGCCCGTCCCTTCACTCACCATGTATCCTTCCTCTCTCATTCATCACATAGGACTGTATGCACACACGGTCCTAGTCCAGTACGAGTTCACGAAGGCATGGCCTAAGAATTTAAGTTAGTTCATGGAATCTCACATATGCGTCAATTCGAGGCTGAGGCGGGTGATTATTGAGGCTTGGAGTTAAGGAGAATAAAGCAACATGTTTGGAAGATGGTGGAACAAGGTGGGAAAGCAGTTCGGTGGAAGGAAGGAGTTTGGGTCTGGAGAAAAATTAGAGAAGGTTAGAAATAAGGTAAGAGGTGGAGAGAATAGAACAAAACCGTGAAGTTTATATATGGTAGAGGGAAGGCGAACGGGCATAACCCTGTGGAACCAGTCAGAATACTTCGGTGGTTCGGTGAGTGAAACTACCGAACGTCTCCGGGTAGACCGAACGCGTGGTTCAGTGTTCGTACGCCGACCCATCCATTGTAAAAAAAGAGAATAAAAATAACACACATATATATATATATGTATATGCACATATAATGTTAGATGAGGACGGTATGTGATAAGGAGACAAATACTACTGAATGAGTGGAGAAGCGCGGATTTGGAAAATCCATCGTGATTCAGCCTTCGAAAAGTTATATACATCTAGCTTCTGAAAAGTTTAAAACAGGATGTTGAGAGCCGCTTTTGAGATTGAGCTAGTACATTCAGGCGACGTGAAGCTTCGTCGAAGACCAATGAAAAGCAATAGTCAGGTACCATTCGGGATGGCCTAGCATCTAAAAGCAGGAATTACTCGCTAAATCAAAGTACGTCATGTTGATTCACACGACGCACTTTGGGGGGAAAATGTTACATGGTGCCTTGGCCTGGCTACAAATCGATAGTTGTAGAGGCAATGATTGAACCTAGATGGGATTCGAACCAAAAGAGGTATGGAGGTGTAAGGGTGCGGCGTAACTCGATCAGTTTGGTATGTGGGTGGTTCGGCCTACATGAGTGGTTCGGCGTGTTTGAGTGGCTCGATCTATTTGAGTGGACCGGCCTTTAAACGTAGTTCGGCACATGTGGGTCGGCCTTAGAAGGAAAGAAGACCATGTATCTTTCAGTCTAGGTGGGTCGGCATATGTCGTTCGGTCCAGGCATTTCAGCAAAGGCCGCTCGGTCAAGGATGAAAGGCCGTGCATGGGTCGGCCAAGGTGGTTTGTTCGGTCCTGGTTCGGCGCTCGTGGTTCGGTCATAATGACTTAGCACGTATGGATCGGCATACCTGGTTCGATGCAAAATAAGGGAGTTAGCATGTTTTTGCGGTCTGCAGCAAGGTGAGGCGGTCTGCATTATTTTTCTTCGAGATACATCACAAGTTGCTCCGAGTCCCTTGAGAGCTTACTTCAAGTCAGCCGCTTGACGGCCCCGGTTCGGCCATAGAGGGTCGGCAACACCTGGTTCGGCCATAGAGGATCGGCAACACCCGGTTCGACCATAGTGGTTCGGCATTGCCTGGGCCGGTCAGCTGAATTGAGGCTTGTGGGCCGAGCTATCTTGGTCATGGGCCTGCACAGGGGAACCTGCCTATCTTTGTCTATAAATAGAGACGCAAGGGTACAGTTGAAGGGATCTTTTTCGAAAACTAAGAGGAGAGTCTTCCATTTTTTGTGCTCACTTCCCTTTTATTCTAAATTGAATTCAAGCTGTTCTTTGTGGATTGTATCTATACTAAAACAGTTGAGAAAGCAATAAAGATTACATTCAAAGTGGACGTAGGCAGTTATGCCGAACCACTATAATTATGTTGTTCTCTTTTTTACTGTTATTTTGCATTATATTGTGTTATTCCTCTGTTTCCATTTACTTTCTCCATTTATCTCTCTACACAAATCTACTATAGGGTGTTAGTGACCAATTCCGGTACTAACATATATATTGATATTGTTACTTAATTTATTTTTATAAACTATTTCCTATTTAAGAAAAATTACAGCAAAATTCCAAATAAAATTCATGTCTTCAATACTTAATCATTTACCCAACATCATATAATTTTCTAGAATTTATTTCTCATATTTTAATTCATTTAAATTTAAGTACCCAATATTCTCATTTTAAGCTCGATATTAAATAATTTCCTAATTATTTTATTTCATATTCCTTTTAAACAAATATTTATTCTCAAAACTATTTAATTCCATCACCAATTACCTTATTATAAAATTTTGATATTCTAAAATAGATTCAAAGTATTCATTTTTTATTCCAAAATTCCATTATTTAATTAATTAGATAACTATTATTAATTAACCTTAAAAATCAGGTTATTACATACACACAGACATACATACATACATACATATATGCATACATATACATACATACATGTATTTATGTATGTATGTATGTATGCATGTATATGTATATGTATATGTATATGTATGTGTATATGTATGTTTGTACGTATGTATGTGTGTGTGGATTTAAGTCACAATATTAGGCCCTTTGGACATCCAATTTTTTCATTTGGGTTAAAGAGGAGATCTATGCATGACTACCACACGTGCACGTCATTCATCCATTCGTCTAACCGACCGAGTCAACCCTACCTGGACTGTGGCATGCTAGGCTAATGTCATGAGCAATTTATATTTTTGGAAAAAATGCAACGAACCAGATTTTCGACCCTCGAAAATCGACACTAATACGTTCATTGTATCACATGCCGAGCAATCGAATGCCGAAAGACCCGGTTGTTAGGGAAAAAGAAAGAAGGAAGAAGATAAGAAGAAAACAATGCAACACAAAATCTCACAACAGAACAAATAATCTATAATATACCATAAATCTTTACGCAAAAATGTAATGTGTGTATATACAAACATCAATCAAAGTATACTAACTTATTTCAGTCTGGACAATTATAACAGCATGTCCTCACACTTGCTGATAAACACAACAATGAATACAGAGGAAATTAACCATCTACATGAATATGTCTCTAGGCCTCCAAATCGTCTCCTGGAGCTCCAAGCATCCAAACTAAACTGTAATATGCTCGGTCTAACCCGAGCATTATAATAAAATAACACCTGAGTCGGTCTGGAAAACCAGCGTGAGAAAACACACCCAACTGGATTCAAAGTTATAAGAAAATCTTTGAAATCAAAAGTATCTCATAAGACCACGCTGCACATAAACACGATGGGTTTTTACCTTATAATAACCAAAACATTTTTATAGAAAATCTAGTGATATTATAATAATATCTAAGGGTTTATAGTAAAATATTAAAATAGCTGGAATGCTTGCATCTCACGTTCCAACATATTTGGTATACAACTAAAACCGTAAAGCTATATTGGAGAATGGATTCCAACTAATTATTGGGCTACTAGGGTACCGTCCGTCACAATACACCTCTAGAACAATGTACCGAGATCGTACCTAACGACCCCTACCAACACAGGACCGGCCTACCCCTTGCTAGATAGTACCGAAAATGTCATCACCCTGGTTGTTCCCAACCTTTATGGAGCTCCCTCATGCACAACTGAATATGAAAATATAAATGGTCATCTAGAAAGGCGATGACATACCCTAATGGGTGCGACCCACATAGCCCTGCTGCATCTCCCCTGTTTTAGTCATTCTTGGTTAATGAGGCTTGAGGCTACGTTTACCTTTAAGAACATTTATACTTAGAATGCTCATTACCCTCCAATGACAATGTGCTGATAGCATTATCCATACAAGTCCGTTCTGGGACTAAATGAAACACTTAAGAGCTCCGTCTCTGAATTTCCATCATCTTCATGATCTCTTCACTTTGCAACGCTTAAGTTGGATCGAAGTGGTTTTCGGATAACAGATCCGATCCCGGTCTCTTCGAAACAACATTCAACAGTTTTCGGTAAACTCAACCTCGGTTCTCTTGGAAATAAAGCCAAAGATAAGATCGAAGATCACCTTCTAACCGTTAGTAGACGGATTTCCTTATCATTGTCCTAGGAGAACGAAATGAGATTTATATGCACAGTACAGCATCATTGGAGATGACTGTGCCATATAACTCGTGAGTTTCTCCTAGATATTTCCAAAGTTACATTTGGGTCCATTTTTGATAGTCAGTTATTTAACTATCGGCTAACCAACATTCAATCATGGATTTAATTTTAGGGAAAACCAACATTGGTTCAGTATATAAGCAATCACTAGCCTCCTTTAATAAGTCTTTATACATACAATTACTTTGTAAATTACTTGTATATAAACATCTTTAAAACATATACTCGCAAATCCCTGTATTTCCATATTTAGAAATAGCCATATACTTATCCCAACGGTATAAGTATATCCATAAAATTTAAAAAGTTTTCTTTTTACTCGATTCTCAAATCGTTTATAATTCCCCTTACAATTCTCCGAGATCGTTTGTAAACCATTTTATAAATCTCCGAAAAACATTAATATTTCCTTTACCAAAAATTCAGCACTTATAAACTTCTTGTACATTTCAAAATCATTCATAACTCTTTATGAACCCATATACCATTTATAAACTTCTTTTATAAATCTATAAACCCGCTTCTATAATTCGTTTATAAATATCTAACGATTTATAAACTCTTTCACCTTGCGAATAACCCTTCCTTAATTCGTCGAACCATTTTATAACTCCTTTATAAAATCTAAGTCTTTTGACTCCATTTCTGGGTCTCGGAAACATTTATAAATAATTTTAATCATTTACCTCAAAACATCACTATATGATAATAATTACTAATAATGAACACTATAAATAAATGGAAATCATTAACTTTAAATTCCTAAAATAATAAATAATCATTCTAAAATATTATTTAAGAAATAATAATAATAATAAATCTTACCATTTTATAAATAATAATAATTTATTTTAAAACCTAACTAATAATCCTTATTATTAATTTCAAACCATAATTATTCTTAAATAATAAATCTTCCAATTTATTAACCCTTTTATAAATTCTTAAAACATATTAACTAAACAAATAACTTTTAAACAATATTAAAATAATTAAATAACTTTAAAATAATATTAATATGATTACATAACTTTAAAGCAATTTTAATATAATAATTAAATAACCTTAAATTAATATTATAATTTAATAACCTAAAATATATTAATATACTTAATTAACTTTAAAACAATATTAATATATTTAATTAGATAATCCTTAAAATATTTCCAAAATCCAATTTTCGATTTTAAAATCGTTTCTTGTCTCAAAAACCAATTTCGATTTAAACGGCAATTTATAGTATTTTAAAAATACTAATCTGAGGCTAATAGTCACCCAACACTTAACCAATATTTATATTGATTTTATTATCACTACTAGATTTTAGTTTCCAACATGTAATAATGTTAGAACTATAATATCCACAATCATATTTATTATTCAAAAATCCATACAAAGGAAATATTATTGAAACAATATAATTCAATAATAGCGAGGAATCCCGTTGGATACCTCCAACCTACTTTCCTGCTTCACAAATGTTATCCAATCATAAAATATAAATCAACTGCTTCGAGGCGGGATTCGTATACAAAGGGTCATCCGCTTTTACATGGGAACACAATAGGGTCTCATCTGCTCCAATAGGCAGGAATATTCAATCCAACTAACAAATATAATAATTCATCCAAATAGTCATTCAACAATTTTTATCAACTATATATCATACTAGTTAACCAAAAAGGTGAGTTGAACTCACCGAAATTTTCTGTCATCGCCGGGGCGTTCCGGTTTGGAACTAAAATCGAACAACGTCTGATTTTAGCCCAATTTTCAATAGTCTCCAAATTCATCCAAACCAGTCCCATTGCGAAGCTTTCCTCGTCGTAGGCCCAAGCAAAAAGTTTCATCCCAATCGGACCTCGTATGAAGGAGTTATAAATTTTATAAGTATCGACAATTTAAATTAAAAATAATATAAATAAACAAATCTCAATCTTCACCCAAATTACAAAAAAATGCCATTTTCCCCTCCTCTGATACACGCCTGTACATGCTGTGCTATAGCCGTGCACGACCAATTGAAGATACGGAGCTACGCTCCGCTAAACCACAAATTGTCGATTCCATCGAACTTCTCATCGCGATCTCCACCTTTCAGACACTTTGCTTCACCCTCCGAGCCACCGTGTCAAAACGCAAACCTGGGCCCACCTCATCGACCACTCCAGGTCACGGTCTCCTCCAAGGCGCCGCACGCTACCAAACATCGGCCACAAGTGCTATTTACCTCCTCGAATCCAAATACGAGCCCTAATTCGCAAATCATTGATGGGATTCTCTAAAAGTCTAACCCTAGCTTGCAAAACCCAACGCCTTCACTGTCGAGCTCTTCCAACTATCGTCGCACCTTCAAAAATCACTTCAGTGTGAAGCCCACATCAAAAGAAGGGTTTTAAAGCTTGTTCTATATATTTTTTATTGAAATTTTTTTGAAATATCCTTTTATTTTCCTCTGACCGAGTTTAAATAATGGGGAGGGGAAAAGATAGGAGATAAAAGGGAGGATAGGCTATGCACGGGGTTGAGTAGAAGAGTATGGCTGATGGGAAAGGTGAAGGCAGTGTATGGTTAAATCGAAGAAAATATATTATTTAAAATTCAAAATATCTAGCTATATAATTTCGAACTCCAATCGAGACGTGTCGTCTAGCGTTTTATATGTTATACCCATATTTCAAACGCAATGGAACTGGTCTTGAGCCCTAATTTGATCGTATACAAAAGAGTTTTTTGAACCCAATTATTATATTAAATTTTCAATGTTAAATTCTACGCGTTTCGACCTCGGACCACCAAACGATACATCTGATTGCTATGAAATTTGATGACGTAATATAATTCATTATTATGGACCCAATGAAACTGGTTTCGTCAAAATCCAAGACTGTGCCCCGGAAGGCTATTTTCACTCGTTAATTAAAATGAGTTATTTTTAAAATCGAGTAAATCGCTTTTAAATCAGATTTAAAAGCTTTATTATCCTTATTCCTATTAAATAGAATTTAAATAAGCTTTGAAAGTATTTTTATCTAACTTAAAACTCAAGATTCCATTATTTAACCAATTTTCAATTATTAAATTCAACAACTAAATTATCCAATAAATCGCTATATTTGAAATTTAAGTTATTTAACCTATAAAATTAACTTTTCAATATTTAAAATTAGTTCAATATTCTAATTTCAAATAACTAAATTTCTGGGTTGTTACAAAAAATATGTAAGGCTACGGTTTTTTTGAAAATTTTGTTTTTAGGTTGACACGATGAAATTGAGATCCAAGTTAATAATTGCATGATCCAATTTTTATTGCGTTGACCCTTATGTATGTATGTATATATGTATGTATATGTATATGTATGTATATATGTGTGTATGTACGTATATATGTGTGTATGTCTGGATGTATAAATCACAATATTAGGCTCTTTGGACACCCAATGTTTTTCATATAGGTTAAAGAGAGGATCTATGCATGACCACCACACGCACACGTCATTCTTCCATTCATCTAACCGAACGAGTCAACCCTACCCGGACAATGGCATGTTGGGCTAATGTCATGAGCAATTTATATTTTTGGAAGAAAAATATTTACTAATATGATATTTTTTTAAGAATGTTATTTTTCTGTTGACACGATGAAATTGAGATCCAAATTAATAATTGCATGATCCTATTATGTGTTGACCCGATCATTCCCCCACTCAACAACGGTGCTCTCATTTTTCATTGGAAAGAAAACTCCATTATTAGTCAATAAATAGACAAAAAACAAAGGACACAAAAAACTGTTTTCATTCTTCCATTTTTCGTACATTTCCACAAAATTTAAGAAACATCGGAAATTTGTCGAACAAGGTGAAGGGTGTTTGTTAACTTTCCCATGCAAAAGAACCGTACTATTAGAAAGAAGATATTAAATCCTTGCTTAGCTTACTTATAAATATCATTCGCACTCAAAAAGTGCCTAGACAAAGTTTGCATCATGTCGCGGTTGACGCTTCAAGTACGGGGGCCCTGTATTTAATCTGTTTGGTTGAACCGTTGAAATTGAACGGTTGGCACCCGACGTGTCGGATGCCACTACACAAATTCCAATAGTCAACCTTTCCTTTCTTTAAAATCTTTCCTCCTCCATTTCTCTTGACCAAATTGCACCTCCCCCCTCCAGTCCCAAAAAGCTTCTTATTTTTGTCACTTCTAGGTCGCTTATTTGAACAGAATTTGTGGTTTACATACTAATATCTACCTCCTATATTTTTTCTTGAATTTTTTTTATCTTTTAAAATGTTGACCCATGAATCTTCGGTTCGTCTATTTGCTACATTGCAGATTGGACCGAGAAACGGACATTGGCCTTCATCGATGTTTGCTTTGCCAACATTAGATCTCGCAAAGGTTTAGTTGGCTATTAAAACGACAAAATCACCGACGCCTTTAACACACAGATGAGCATCAGTGGAAAAATTAGTCAGATAAAAAATAAGTTCAACATCCTAAAGAGCGGCAGGAACACCTAGAACAGGCTATTATAGATTGAAGGCCATTTCTGTAATGCAGATAAAGACACCGTCGGAGGAGATGACGAGTGGCTGGACACGACTGCTAACAAGTACAAGAAATTCAAAATTTGTTTGCCTTTGAAATTTAGGGAGCTGAACGTGATATTCGAAGGTTACATCAGAGCTCCCTCCTACATGTTCGCAGTTATGGAGGCTCCCACTACCAATGTCTAGTTCGACAACAAGATGTATGCCGAATTTCTCAATGGTGATGCTACTAAGATTAGTACTACCGCTCCCCGAGCTTTTGCATATTCGCATAGCCCTGCTTCTACTTTTGCTCCTCCTAGATGTCAGCCGAGAGGAGCTTCTCTACATGGCATGGAGATGTAGTAGACCATTACTAGATGTATGACCATACGGGAAGAGAATACCCATATGAGAAATGAGAGGTCACCTACATTTTGAATGCTCGGGAGTTATACAGATATGTCCAATGTCTGGATGAGCCACAATAATTTAAAAGGCTAGTGATATATCTGGTAGAGAAATTTAGAAGTGGGTAGCACTGTATTTGCATATATGCTCCGAACTATTAGCAGGTAAAAAAATTTGTTTTTTATTGCAATAATTAAATGTAATTAAAACAAAATAAAAGGATAATTGTTCATAATAAAACAATTAAGAAAAAAGAATGCTACTTCTTGACAAAAAAAAGCTGCCTGATTTGTGGAATTCAAGGGGCTCGAGCAGGTTGAAAATTTGGATATAGGCCCGTGGAAATAGCATTTTCGATCAAAACATCACTTTCAAATGCGCTTTGGCAACACAAAAGCTTCGCATGTTCTTTCTGATGTCACCCATTATCTATCTAGCATAATTGGGAATTGGGTATACAGTCATAATTCAGAATTTTGGCCGGATTCCATTTTGGTTATGACCAAAACCGAAATGGAATCACCGGAATGAAATTTGATCAGATTCTGTTTCGGTTATGACAGAAACCAGAACGGAATCACCGGAATAATCGGAATTCCACCGGAATTTTAAACCATGATATAGACGCCAAAAGTTCAAAGAATGCCATACTACTTTATCTTGCATAACTTGAAACCCTTCCACTGCTAATGTCGCCACTTCGGCTACTCCATGAGAATGAGACTCTATTTGATGCCCTTACGGCACATTTCAACCGGAGAAAACAGGTGATGCGAGGGGTGGGAAGATATCCAGAAATTGCCACAATTCCCGTCTCCGTCACTCTAATCATCCAATAAATGAAACTCAAAGCCAATGGACCATCTTTCAACGCGCCTATTTCCTTTATACAATAACCTGAGCAACTTCACATGTTCGTTCTATTATCGATCGTCCATTCTTACATCTTATTACAAACCTGTATAGCTTGTATCAGTCAACAAGCTTAGCAGAGCTTGCAGAAGTGCTAGAGATTAGAGTGAAGTTGAATTAAATCAATTATTAAGTTTGATTTAACAGTATATGGTGACAGAGATAAGCCGAGTAAGTAAGGAAGAGATCGAAAGTGAGGTGCAATGATGGAGTGTGTTGATTATGTGGTGTTTATGAAAATGCTATGCTTGTTTTTTAGTAAGATTTGGAAGATGGGGTTAAGTTAATTTCAGTTGATGGTGATGCTGGAACAAACTGAGGATGCCATGATGATGAAGACATGATAGAGACATCTGAAGGTAACAAACTAATTTAGACATACCGAGACTCGTCCGATAAGTAAACTATACAAAATCTTCATAAAAACTTTAGGTAGTGTTTGATTTAAAAATGAATTTTGTGCTTTCGGTTTTCAATATGTATCTTAAATATGAGAAGAATGAAGGGACGACGGAAGGGATGAAAAAAAGACGGATGAGAGGACGAAGTGGATAGAAGGACGATGGAAGAATGTATTGTTTCACGTGCTTGCATTATTTCTCAAAATGTGGAAAATGAAAAAAAGTTGTTTTCTATTTTGTATGTTAACTTCGTTTCCTAAATTGGTCATTTTCGACAACATAAATGCGTCATGTGAATTTTTGTATGGATGAAAATCCAAAACTAAAAATAACAAACCAAATACTACCTTAGTCTTTAGCCAACAGACTCTGGATTTGACCATTTGTATGATTCTTTAATAAGGATCAATATGAAAATCAACAACACAAATATAAAATTCTTTATGACACACTTTTGTATGAAAACCATCTGATAATTGATTAAAGTAAGCAGCAATTCTCTTGTTTACATATCTTCCAGCGAGGCCTCCTTGAGTATGGGAGCAACTCTTATCCCTAAGTTGGGGCATGGATATTAGCAAGCATTTAATGCCAGAAAAAGCTGAATGTTGGTTGCATCCAGATATTCTTTGTTTAAGCATTAATTTGATTTTCCAATTACGCATATTCACTTCTATACTAAGGAATTTACACTATATTTATTTTTCTATAAACTTTTTTCTAAAGCGCTTGAGAAAGTAAAAAACAAATGGGGCCTTATTTTTCATTTTATACTTTATTTCACTAAGACCATCACCAACAATCCGACCTGTTCACTTTGCTCTCTCTCTTGTTTTTCAACCGAGCAAACGAGCTGCGCATTCAGGTAAGGTAGAACCAGCCACAGAACTGATTCGTTCAATTTATAATGGTGAAGCTTTCACCGTTATGAATTTATAACGGCGAGGTCTCCATCGTTATATACTTATAACATCGAAAGCTTTATCGTTATAAATATATAACCCTAAACCCCCCTCCCCAGCTGCCGTTTTCATTCATTATCTTCCAACTTTTCCAACCGACCTCTATAACAACCCAAAATTTGAGCTATAATAATTAATTAGATAATAAAATAAGTTTGTGAAACTATTTGAAATGAGCTATGGGAGTCGCACCATTGGGTCTGTTGCGATTTTCTGATCAATTTCCATATATAACTTGTCGAAATCCGAGCTAGTATGGAGAATTTACGAGTGAAACAAGAAATCAGAATTAAATAAACAAGAACGAAAAAATAATTAGACCCCATAGGGGTCGACCCTTGTATTGGTCAGGATGACCTATAGGTTGACCCCCAAAATACATAGGTCGACCCGCCATTTTGCCTTGACGCTATTTCGTCCAGGTGCGAACCGAAGACCCTATATTCCGATTTCATGAAATCCTGTGCGTTCGTGCTTGCATCTGATGGTTCCTACTGAGCCTATGATGTGGTTGCACCAGATTTAATCTTCAAATCCAACGGCCTGAGATCCCTAAGCCACACTATAAATAGAACCCTAGGCATAGCTATTTTTCTCATTCAGATTTTCTCCTAATTGGGTTCATTGCCTAAGGCTGAACCCTAATAGAAAATTTTTCTAGGGAGGAAATCTTTTTGATAAAAATATTCTACGCTTTTGAAGTGGATCCAGGAAGGCTTAGGACTAGAGCTAAGGACCACAGGTGAGTGTTTTGTAATTATTTTAGATTTGTAAGCAATTTAAAATAATAGGGTTCTCAATATTTGTAGTTTTTATACAATTTTGAGATAGTTTTTGTGTAAGTTTATTTACAGTCAGTTTTTAAGTAAATTTCAGAAATTCTTTTTAGTCTATTTTTATTCAGCTATTTTATTTAGTTACTTACAGTTAATTGCAATTATTTACAGTTATTTACATCTATTTTAAGTTGGAATTTAGCTTGTAAATGTTAGTTTATTTTTATAGAGATTTAATCCTTTTTTATGCGAATAAAATACTAAAAAGAGAAGAATTCGCAAATATGGATTAAAATAGAATAACACTAAATTTACAGAAATTAGACGTAAAATGAGAAAAACTGAAATAAAAATAGAGATGGATTGAAATAGGAAATTTTAAGATATTTGCAAGCATAATTATAACAAGTGGCTATAACTAAAAAGAGAAAATAGAAGAGTAACAGTTGCAAGAATAATTATAACACATAGATTATAATTAGAAGAAGAGATAGTAAAAGAGGCTTATTTTAAAACTTAGATCCTGGATTAAGTTAATAAGCAAATATAGAAGTAGGGCCCGTACCAGCAGCATTCCCTTTCAGGTCTAGGACTGATGGTTTCACACTTAGGTGAGGCTAGGACACGCTTATGCTGATTACGGTAAATAAGTGGCCAATAGATAGAGGCTCAAATCTGGGGATTTGGGAAAAGGGCGCAATGCTAGAAGATTTGTTTGTTAGGACCAGTACCGGCAGCATTCCCTTTCAGGTCGAGGAGTAGTGGTCTCACATGTAGGTTAGGCTGGGCAAGCTTATGCTAATTAGGGTAAATAAAGTGTCAAATAGGGGGCGACAGTTAGTGTGTACCGGCGATGACCGAGCGTGCGACATCGATTAGGGTAAATAATTCGCTACTATGTCCTAAGCGCTACAGAGGTGTCTTTTTTGCTATGATCAAGAGGATTGGTTCACAGTGGCACAACAGAGATTGGAAAGGCCGATCAATGGGTATGATTAGAATTTCAGCGTAATCAAGATAACAGTTGAGATAGGATTAGAATTTTAGCCTAATCAAGTTAGAAATTGAGATAGGATTAGGATTTCAGCCTAATCACAGCAGTTTAAGACAAGTGCAAACAATCAAAGCAAAAAGTCAAACAGAATCAAAAACAGTATTTTATGTGAGTTTTATCTTTCCTTTATCTTCTTTCATGCTATAACTATTGCTTAGTCTATTATCTTTATCTTGCTTAGAAATGCTAGTAATTACTTTCACTCACCAAACTTATTGTCTGACCCACTCCTCTATCTTTCCTTTCCCCCAATAGGCCAGCAGAGTTGAGGATAGTTGATTCAGGTTGCTTGGAGATTCTGTAACGACCGGGCGATTTTCAACCCCGAAAATCGACACTAATACGTTCACTGTATAGAGTGCCGAGCAATCGAGTGGCGGAAATACCAGGTTCTTAGGGCTTTAATAAAAAGAGATAGAATAAGAAACAAAAACAGCAGCACAGAATCTCACAATGGCAGCGGAATAAAATATAATATACAATAACAGCATTTATACAAAAGAAAGCTATAACTGTTATTATACACACAAGTTATCAATATACAATCATCAATATAAAAATCCAGACGGTTATAATAACTTGTCCCGAACTGCTGAATATATAGCCTATAATACACAGCGGAACATAAACAAATACGTGAAATACATCTCTGCCATCCAGCTCGTCTCCTCGGCTCCAAGCTTCCTAACCTGAAATTCTGTAATACTTGGTCTGACCCGAGCATTACAATAAAGTAACACCCGAGTCAAGCTGGAAACTAGCGTGAGTAAAAACACTTAAATTGAAATACTTAAGTTATGAAAATATTTTAAAATAAAGGTAAGTCGTACAACACGATGAATTTTATCTGATTATAACCAAAACAATTTTATAGAAATCCATTGATATTATAATAATGTCTAAGCACAGTTACTTATTTAAAATAGTTGAATTTGTGGAATTAATCCAATTCTAGCATATTAAACTCTATAATCAACTCGTAAAGGTTTGTAGTGATTATCAAATCGAAGTGGTTCCGGATAACACGGATATCCGATTCCCATCTCTTCGAATCCAAGCAATAAATTTAAATGGGTAAATTGTTTAAAATAAACATTTTATTATTTAGGGTGACAATATTCAAATATGGGAATTTATTACAAACGTTTATTTCAAATAAAAACGTATCATCATTTTAATCTAACTATTTTAACTCGTCTGACAACTTGATGGCACAGACAAGCATAACTGAAATAAATATCCATTTGGATTAGGCCAAAATACAGATTGTTACTAATTTAACAATCAGTATCCAATTATCAAAACAATTTACACATCAGGATTTAATTAATTATAATTAACCGAATTCATTTACATTGTTAATCCAAGAGAAGTATAAATTAAAGAAATTATGGGCCAATTTATTTTTAGTTAATTAAATTAAACACTCTATTTAATATCTAATTTATTAATTTACACAAGATTAAAATGATTAGGAACTCGTTCATCAACTCACCTTAATTATGATAATTAATTTAGTCCCTTATTAATTAAACGATATAAATTCAAGTTTATAAAGCTAGATAAGAGGACTAGAATACAAATTCCTTAACTACTTGATTTTAAATGGAAAAGAAAATGCTTTTAAAGGGGTATTAACCTAAAAAATTCCAATTTCTTTTCACTCTTTTTCTTTCTTTTCTCTTTCCCTTTATCCTTTTTCTTTCTCTTTTTTCTTTATTTTTTTTCCTTTCCTTTTTCTTCTCCGTGGCCCATACCCGGCCCACTCTCCTTCCCCTTCTTCTTTCTTTTCAAAAGTTCCTCACTCATTCCTTTGTGCAACCGAAGTGTGAACGTGCACGTTCACCTTTGGCCCATCCCTTCGTCGCCGATCATCTCTCCCAACCACACTCGACCACCCCAATGTATCCCACCATCTGGAACTCGAACCCCAGCATTGTTCGAAATTTCGAACATCACGACGAGAACTAGAAATGACAGCCACCCCTAAAGGCCTCGACCAGCCACCACCCTCCATCGTTCCACCCCAAACTTCACTTGGAGCTTCGGCGTCGCATCCCCTTCCCATTCCCCCTGATCGCACCTCCCCTTCCGCCTCTCGTCGCCACCATTTCCTTGTACTCGAAACCAAAACAAAACTGAATTCAAACCCTAAACCCACCTCGCTTGGCCACCACAGATTGGAAGAAAATCCCCTACCATTTTTCCTATGCGCGCATTCCCCTCACCCTCCTCCGTGCCAAGCGCCTATCCACGAAATCGACCAAGTTGCCACAATTTCGTCGAAGACCCAACTCCGTTCATCTTTCCATTACTCCCTCCAAACTTGATTAAAAATCACCAAACTACCTCTAAAATTCATGATTTCCAACAACGATCATGACCATATAAACTAAACATTTAATTTTGATATTCGAATTTCCACCAAACTTGAATTATTTACTGTAATATATTATTTTCTTCCTCTATGCCTCATGATATCAAATGAAATAAATTTTAAATTGATCTACACTCAAAAACAAACTACTTTTGTCTTGGAATCAAAGCTTAAATCTAAAGGGATAAGGAGATATTGATTTTTGAGATGAATGTTTAACCACTTTTGACTAAAACTATGAACAGAGTATATTTTTCTTTTCTGTAAGTGAAACTACTTCATGTCTAACTCCTATACATACACATATGTACCCAGCAAACATATAAACATTTAGCCCAGATCAACAATTCATTCATAGGCACAATTGTATGTTTATATATATATATATATACATATATATATATATAACCAGTTGAAAATGTTAGTGTTGTACTCACTGTTATCCAAAGAATGAACACTGCTTTTTAGTTTAATTTCTCCTCCAAGCTGTTTGCTATCAATGGCAGCTTCTTGTTTTTTTTCTTTGTTTGTTTTTTTTTCTTGAATGTTAAACATGAATAACATGGTGGCATATATATATATATATATATATATATATATATATATGTCGAAAGGAGAGTTAGGCTCAAAAGGCCGAAGCCTATTCACTTACAGGACAAGCTTCTTTTATATTTTTTTCTTACTTATTTTATTTGCTGATTTGATTTTTTTTCATATGACTTGATTTTATTTTGACTTGATTACATGCTTGACTAGATATTTTATGGCTTGATTTGAAACCTTGTATGCTTGAATTAATTGCTTGCCATGATGATGTCTCCTTGCATACATACATGTATACATCATATAAAAATATACATACATATAGATTTTCATGTACACTAGTTTTGACCATATATGCATATATATATATATATAACATGCTAAAACTTGAACATTATATCTTCATACAAGCATACATAGCCACTTACAATGTATTATATATATATATATATATTAATTCTACACCACAGTTTACATATACAATATACATATGTACTTTATCATGTTTACCTTTACACATATTTACATATATACATATTCACACATACAATACTTTTATAAACATATATATATATATTCATATATGTTGTTGTCATCATATACATATATTTACATTTATACAAATTCCCATATACATTACCTTTTTATATAAATATATATTTACTTATTCACTATTTCATATATATATATATATATATGTCTATCTATGTGTACTTATGTATATTTCTGTCATATCTACATGTATATTTATATAGTTATATATACCTATAGATTTACATATTTGCCTATATTTACACATGTATAGATGTTTACCCTTATATATATACACTTTTTATATAGAGATTATTTTATCACGAGTTTGAAATGGTGAAGTTTAAATACATATACCCATAGAAATTGATCATACCCAGAAATTTATATTTAAAAGTTAAACATAGTTTTTATATTAATTTATACATTCAGATATTTAAATATCGAAAAATCTACTCGTTCAATAGTTAAAATCAGTTAATTACCCAATATTCGACGTCTAAAAATCCGGGTCGTTACATTCCTCCCCCTTTAGAACTTTTCGTCCTCAAAAAGGAACGAAGCGAGAATTTTAATTTTGATGTATATTATTTAAATAAATCATTTTTTTAAACATTTAAACTCCTTACTTCTTTTATTATACATTTAAAAATACACACACTTTAAATTACATAGTATTACCAAAATAGTTTTATATAAAAATACTTTACACAACTCGATGTCTTAAAAAGTCTACCCTTGTTCTTATAGAAATTTAGTCATACATTGATCAGGTGTAGGACTGAAAATCTTTAAGTACTTAGTAGACCCATTTTCAACACCCGGTGAAAATACTTGAAAAACCTTTTCAAAATGATATGGAAAATATCACCCCCCCCCCTCACCATCATGGATCGCAGTTAACTCGATGATTGCGTCGCCATCCCGACGAAATCATAAGAAAACTGTAGGCATCCGCACCTCTCGACTTTCGCCATGGGAACACCACAGATCGCAGCTACAACAAGGTTGCATTGTTATCACAGAAACACTGTAAGTAGTCTGTAGGTAATCACTGCCCCTCGAATTACACTGTCAAACGAAACTATACCACATAGATCGTAGGCTACACAAGGTTGTGTCACTGTTCCAGTGGAACCCATTACAGACTGTAGGCACTCACTGCCACTCGAATTACACTAAGAAACCAAACCACATAGATCGCAATCTACCAATGTTACGTCGCTATCCCAGCGAAATTAAACGTAGATTGTAGGCAATCACTGCCACCCGACTTACGCTATGGAACTACGATAGATCGCAGGTACACAAAGGTTACGTTGCCATCACAGCAAAACCCAATGTAACTGTAGGCATCAGCACCACTCGACTTACGCTACCCAACAAATGATCATCGGGAACTCATTGAGTTTTGTCCGGACGTCCTCTGGGATCCCTATTCACATTTAACCCACCCTTTGGATTCCTAGGCAGAGCCACCCAGTGGATCTCCTACTATAAGTTTCGACTTTCATAGGGGTGCCATTCCATACTCTTGTCTCAAAACATATCATACTATATACATATATAGTACCTTCCAAATCATACTCTTTATATGTATCACATATAAACTTTATCCATACAAAATCGATATCTTCAAAATCGATAGTTTTCAAATTTGGTTTACCCAATTTCCAAAACTGGCTATTTGCCAAAATCAAAAGTCTTTAAAATCAATGGGTTCCAAAACTATTTCAGTTTCATTCTCATATACATATAAGATCATTTTTTCCAACTCGAATAATTTTCGGATCAATAATAATCTGAGCCCGCTTCATACTTATATAAACTCCATTTAGTATTTCAAATATCTTTCAAAGATCATTTCTTTCTGGTCATAAATTCAACAAGGGAATTTTGAATATATAACTAACATTTATATTCTTATTAATGCCAAACCAAATTTTCCAGTTCGACTACCTTTTCAAAGTTATTTGTCACAATTCTTACCTCTTATAAGGGAAGTTTCAATTATAGTAACTATTAGATCTTCATCTTTAAGTCATCACATTTACTCAAAATGTAATATTTCACCTCAAAATCATTTTCGCCTTAATATCTTGATTTTGGTTCCAATTCAAAATTTGCTTCGAGTCTCATTTTGGGTTATAACTTTAATTTATCCCAATTCGTATTTAAATCCATGATTCAAATATAAATATTTTCCACTCTGACCAGTTTGAATTTAGAAAATAGCTTGAATAGTTTTAAAATAGTTAAATAGTTAATATAAGATAGTTTGAGTTTTTAAAAGAATGGTTTGTGTAGTAAATAGCTTGGAAAATCAAAATAATTTGAACATTCAAGAAGATAGATTTTAAGACAGTTTATATCGAAACAATTTATTCAAAAATAGTTTCAAGGTCAAACTGATTCAAATTTCAATCTCCCAATTCAAACCAATTCCAATTTCCATTTCCATTTAAATTGATTCAATCCCGATTCCAATTCAAATTAACTTCGATTCCCCTTTTAATTCAAATTAATTCCCATTTCGATTTCAAATTAATTCAACTCAATTCCAATTTCAATTTATTTCAATTCCATTCTCAATCTTTAACCATCTCGATTTATATAAATTCGAGTTTGGTTTTCAAAATACTGGTTTAATCACTTAAATCAAATTAACCCTTAATATTTAATTTAATAATCTAAATCTTTAATAATTCAATTCCGAGCCCAAATTTCAAATATTCATTTAAATTACCTTTACTTAAACTTATTTCAAGGTTCGAGTGAGAGTTCCAATCTTTTTAGAACAAATCAATTTTCAGAATTCAATTTATTTCCCAATTATAAGTTCAAACTTTTAAACCTGATTCTTTAAACAATTCTGGTTGACAAGTTTGTTTTAACATTTTAAACTTAAGTTCAAAATGATTCCATTTTCATAATTCAATTTTTATTCCTTAAAATCAAAATCATTTTATAGTTTCAAATCAAAGTTTTATTTCTATTTAATTTAGGGATGGATATATATCATTTCAACCCATTTCTTAATTAATTCGAAAAGGTTCGATTTACAATTTTATATATTGTAAATAACATATAGGATGATAATAGGATACATCGAAGTAAATAAACATCCAATTTATCTAAAACATCAACCAATAGCATACATCACAAATTTTTCCATAATTCAAAACTCGTTTTTATTTCAAAAATCATTTTGAAATCATTCATACATGCATAACTTATTTTGCACCCCTTATCAAATCTGTACCTTTCCTTTTACAATTTAACCTCTTTAACTTCCACAGGTTAAATTTTAATTTCACCTTGAAATTTCCAATTTCAGGTTATATGTTCAAAACTTATTTAACTTGGCCTGAGTTAAATTCCCAATTCGTTCAATCCATTTAAACTTACTTAATTTAATTTTTTACCTCCCAAATTTAAATTTCTTATCAATATCACTTCCCGCTTATAAGTTTTAAACTTACTTTTCTTTTGGGTTATACTCCTCATTTCAAGGGGGATTCCAGAATTCAAACACCTAGTATTTATTTCAAATCAACTTTGAAATCATATATATATACATATTCCATTTACATATCAATTCACACTTTAAGTTTTAAACCTCCTTTGGTTTTTATCCAAAACAAATTCCTTCGGAATGCTTCAAAACAACTCTTATTTTAAAACAAAAATTTCCATATTTAAAATATTCTAAATAACATTATTTATTATTCCCTTAAACATTTTGAAACACGTTTCAAAATTCCAGGACTTAGATTCAAAACCCATCAATTTAAATCCATTTTAATCTATAAGTCATATCTATAACTTATCCTTATATAATTTCACTTTCTTAAAACATTTCACCATGTTTTATCATTATTTATTCTGTAATAAACATCCTTTAATAAGACACAACAACCAATTTAATGATAATAATCAATATTATCATATCTAGAAACCAAACATACTTTATTTTCCTTAATAATTTTCTAAAAAAATATTTCTGTATATCTAAAATATAATCAGAGTAAATTTATTTTATTTCAAACACTTTGAAAAACATTTTCACAATTTTCGAAATTTTAAATTCTGGTTTGAGTCTACTTCTAGCTTAACTTATTTGTATAATTCATCCTTACCTAAATTTCTATTTGGTTATATAATATTACCACTTAAATTTTATAATCTTAGTTAATTATAATAATCACAACCAATCACCTCAACATACTATAATAATTCAAAAAAATTATTTCCTTTTATATATCAAAATATAATCTTATATAAAATATTTTAAAATCGTTTTCAAAGTCATTATATAAGAAAATAACAAGTATGCCCTTAATATAATACACTTAACTTATTCTAGGGTACTACTAACCCTATCTCTAATGAGTAATCCCCACCAGAGCAAAGGTTCTCGCTTAACCTTTAGCTCTAATAGCACATGCAATAACCGGGCGATTTTCGACCACGAAAATTGACACTAATACGTTCATTGTATAGAGTGTCGAGCAATCGAATGCTGGAAATACCAGGTTGTTAGGGTTTTAAGAAAAAGATATAGAATAAGAAACAGAAACAGCAGCACAGAATCTCATAATCGCCGCGAAATAAAATATAATATACAATAACAGCATTTATACAAAATAAAGCTATAACTGTTATTATGCACGCAAGTTATCAGAGTATAATCACCAACATAAAAATTTGGACAGTTATAATAACTTGTCCCTAACTGCTGAATATAAAGCCTATAATACACAGCGGAACATAAACAAATACATGAAATACGTCTCTACCATCCAGCTCGTCTCTTGAGCTCTAAGCGTCCTAACTTGAAATTCTGTAATACTCGGTCTGACCCGATCATTACAATAAAGTAACACCCGAGTCAGGCTAGAAACTAGCGTGAGTAAACACACTTAAATTGAAATACTTAAGTTATGAAAATCTTTTAAAATAAAGGTAAGTCGTACAACACGACGAGTTTTATCTGATTATAACCAAAAAAAATTTACAAAAATCCATTGATATTATAATAATGTCTAAGTACAGTTACTTATTTAAAATAGTTGAATTTGTGGAATTAATCCAATTCTGGCATATTAGACTCTATAATCAACCCGTAAAGGTTTGTAGTGGTTATCAAATCGAAGTGGTTCCGGATAACACGGATATCCGATTCCGGTCTCTTCGAATCCAAGCAATAAATTAAAAGGGTAAATTGTTTAAAATAAACATTTTATTATTTAGGGTGACAATATTCAAATATGGGAATTTATTACAGACGTTTATTTCAAATAAAAACGTATCATCATTTTAATCTAACTATTTTAACTCGTCTGACCACCTGATGGCACAGACAAGAATAATTGAAATAAATATTCATTTGGATTAGGCCAAAATACAGATTGTTACTAATTTAACAATCAATATCCAATTATCAAAACAATTTACACATCAAGATTTAATTAATTATAATTAACCGAATTCATTTACATTGTTAATCCAAGATAAGTATAAATTAAAAAAATTATGGGCCAATTTATTTTTAGTTAATTAAATTAAAAACTCTATTAAATATTTAATTTATTAATTTACATAAGATTAAAACGATTAGGAACCTGTTCATCAACTCACCTTAATTTTATGATTAATTTAGTCCCTTATTAATTAAACGATATAAATTCAAGTTTATAAAGCTAGATGAGAGGACTAGAATACAAATTCCTTAACTACTTGATTTTAAATGGAAAAGAAAATGCTTTTAAAGGGGTATTAACCTAAAAACTTTCAATTTATTTTCCCTCTTTTTCTTTCTTTTCTCTTTCCCTTTTTCCTTTTTCTTTTCTCTATTTTTTTCTTTATTTTACTTTTCCTTTCTTTCTTTTTTCTCCTTGGCCCATACGCGGCCCACTCTCCTTCCCCTTCTTCTTTCTTTTCCCCAGTTCCTCATTCATTCCTCTGTGCAACCGAAGTGTGCATGTGCACGTTCACCTCTGGCCAATCCCTTCATCGATGATCATCTCCCCAAACCACACTCGACCACCCCAACGTATCCCACCATCTGGAACTCGAACCCCAGCATCGTTCGAAATTTCGAACATCACGACGAGAACTAGAAATGACAGCCACCCCTAAAGGCCTCGACCAGCCACCACCCTCCATCGTTCCACCCCAAACTTCACCTGGAGCTTCGGCGTCGCATCCCCTTCCCATTCCCCCTGGATCGCACCTCCCCTTTCGCCTCTCGTCGCCACCATTTCCTTGTACCCGTAACAAAAACAAAACCCAATTCAAACCCTAAACCCACCTCGCTTGGCCACCATAGACCGGAAGAAAATCCCCCACCATTTTTCCTATGCGCGCCTTCCCCATACCCTCCTCCGTGCCAAGCGCCTATCCACGAAATCGACCAAGTCGCCACAATTTTGACGAAGACCCAACTCCATTCATCTTTCCATTACTCCCTCCACACTTGATTAAAATACTAAACTACCTCTAAAATTCATGATTTCCAACAACGATCATGATCATATAAACCAAACATTTAATTTTGATATTCGAATTTCAACCAAACTTGAATTATTTATTGTAATATAGTATTTTCGTCCTCTATGCCTCATGATATCAAATGAAATAAATTTTAAATTGATCTACACTCAAAAACAAACTACTTTTGTCTTGGAATCAAAGCTTAAATCTAAAGGGATAAGGAGATATTGATTTTTGAGATGGATGTTTGACTACTTTTGACTAAAACTATGAAAAGAGTATATTTTTCTTTTTTGTAAGTGAAACTTCTTCATGTCTAACTCCTATACATACACATATGTACCCCGCAAACATATAAACATTTAGACCAGATCAACAATTCATTCACAGGCACAATTGTATGTTTATATATATATATATATATATATATATATATATATATAACCAGTTGAAAATGTAAGTGTTGTACTCACTGTTATCCAAAGAATGAACACTGCTTTTTAGTTTAATTTCTCCTCCAAGCTTTTTGTTATCAATGGCAACTTCTTTTTTTCTCTTTGTTTGTTTTTTTCTTGAATGTTAAACATGAATGACATGGTGGCATATATATATGGAAAGGAGAGTTAGGCTCAAAAGGTTGAAGCCTATTCACTTACAGGACAAGCTTCTTTTATATTTTTTTCTTACTTATTTTAATTACTGATTTGATTTATTTCATATGACTTGATTTTATTTTGACTTGATTACATGCTTGACTAGATATTTTATGGCTTGATTTGAAACCTTGTATGCTTGAATTAATTGCTTGTAATGATGATGTCTCCTTGCATACATACATGTATACATCATATAAATATATACATACATATAGATTTTCATGTACACTAGTTTTGACCATACATGCATATATATATATAACATGCTAAAACTTGAACACTATATCTTCATACAAGCATAAATAGTCACTTACAATGTATTATATATATATATTTGTGTATATATATATATTTATTTATTTTAATTCTACACCACAAGTTTACATATACAATATACATATGTACTTTATCATGTTTACCTTTACGCATATTTACATATATACATATTCACACATACAATACTTTTATAAACATATATATCTATACATATATGTTGTTGTCATCATATACATATATTTACATTTATACAAATTCCCATATATACCTTTTTATATAAATATATATATTTACGTATTCAATATTTTACATATATATGTCTATCTATGTGTACTTATGTATATTTCTATCATATCTACCTATATATATAGTTATATATACCTATAGATTTACATATTTGCCTATATTTACACATGTATAGATGTTTACCCTTATATATATACACACTTTGATATAGAGATTATTTTATCACGAGTTTGAAATGGTGAAGTTTAAATACATATACCTATAGAAATTGATTATACCCAGAAATTTATATTTAAAAGTTAAACATAGTTTTTTTATACATTTATATATTTAAATATCGGAAAATCTACTCGTTCAATAATTAAAATCACTTAATTGCCCAATATTCGATGTCTAAAAATCCAGGTCGTTACAGATTCATTTCCGGAGTTTCCTCATTTCAGATGTATTCTTCTGATTTTCATCTTTTTCATTTGGCTTATGATGGATTGGCACTTGCGAGGGATTATTATTATTGTTATCTTTATACTCTGATTTTATGAGACTGAGATGTATTTTCATGAGACATGAGACATTTTGAGTTTTTGAGATATGTTATGTTTTATGACTTATTTTGAGATGAAGTTTAATTTTGAATGAAAAGTTATTATTTAAATGTTTCCGCTGTTTGTACTTATTTGTCTTGTGAATCTTAGTCTTTGTAATGCTTTTGCTATACCTGTAACACACCATACCCTTTGGTGTGTCCTTTTTGGGAATACTAAGGGATGTGGGGTGTTTCATTTAGTATTAGAGCCTAAGGTTACAGGATTCCTAAAAACTTGTTTTAAAAGTAAAGTACTTTTAAAAGGTGACATATCTTCAAACTAAAAGTATTTTTTTAGAAAGAAACTCTTATTATAGAAATAGTTTTCAAATATAAAAGAGTTTTTATAAAAATCCCCTCAAAGTCCAGTTCAACCTTCTTTCGATTCTTTCGAGCCTAAATTTTGTTTTCTTTGCATAATATGGCGGACGCCCCAAATCTTCCAGAGGGTGTCCAAGTCCCTGGTTGGTTCCGTAGATACCTCCATGCTACGGCACCAGAGGTGCAAGGGCAAGCTCCCAATGCAGCACCAACGGGTGGAGGTCCCGTTAATCCACCTACAGCAGCCAATTTTTCTAAGCTATGCAAGGACTTTGCTAGTCTATGAGGCAAGACATTTTCTGGCACGGAGGATTTTGTAGAGGCACGAGCTTGGTTGAGGAATACGGAGTGGATATTTGGGCTGTTAGGATTGGAGGACCAATAGAGAGATCAGCTTGCATCTTGGCAGCTGAAGGGAGAGGCTTCTTACTGGTCGGAGATTGTAGAGATGAAGGGTAGAGACACTGGTTGGTTTGGATTTCGAGAAAGGTTTGAGAGAAAGTTCTTGTCACAAGCCGAGGAAAGCATGCAGTTGGAGAAGTTCATTAGTCTAAAGCAGGGGAGTCTTTTGGTGAAAGAGTATATAAATCAGTATAATGAGTTATCGCAGTTCGGGATGTAGCTTGTTAATACACCGCATAAGAAGGCCACCAAGTTTGATAAGGGTTTGAACCAGCCTCTCCAAGGGTTGGCATTGACACATGTACCTATGGGAGCGATGTATGAATCACTTGTGCATGACGCAGCATGGAAGTAGATCTGAACCAGCGATCAGATCTATCCAGGATACAATCACGAGTTGCGGAAAATAATTGATGAAACGGTATGAATCGATGGATTGAAGATACCCAAGTGCCCAAATCCATTGATCTCTCGAGATATCGGATTCTAGCTATCTTCAACATGTTGATCGCGCACGATACCGCGTTAGAAGATCTACGATTCTTCGACGTTGATCTCGCGCACGAGATTCCGTGAATCGGCTTCAAGTTCGTTGATTCGAGCGCACTCGAATATCCGAAGATGGAGAAAGGAGATAACACTCAACTTCCAATTTTAATGGTGGCACAAAGCATAAACCAAATTTTTATTCAATATTCAATTCCCTTTACAAATGACAACACACCCCTATTTATAGGGAAAATACAACACACCCGACTCAACAAGTTACAACACATACGACTTAACAATACACGAATTACATCATACGAATTAACAAACTTCGACTTGAGAAACAAATGACATAACAAAACAATGTGACTTAAGAAACAAAGACTTAACAAACAACTCCTAAACAAACGACTTAACAACTTCTCGCGACCTAAGAACTTCGGCATCAGGAGCGACTTAAAGAAGCGGCGACATAAAACTTCACGACTTACTGGAATTCATACGCGACCTGAGGAAGAAGCGACTTAGGCAACAGCGACCTACTGGAAGGTCGTTCGCGACATAAGGAAGATGCGGCATTGGAAATCTGGAGCGACTTAAGGAGATTTGCTTCGTGACATAAGCTTCGCGACTTAAGGAGGCAGACTCACGACCTAAGGTGTTCGCCGTAACTTAAGGAGGCTCGCGACCTAAGGAGTTTTGCTTCGCGACCTACTGCTTCGCGACATAGGAAACTGGAAGCTCGCGACCTAAGGAAGGTCGTTCGCGACCTAGGGTTTCTTGGAGCTGCTTCGTCCTCGCGATCTAGGAGGAACGATCTAGGGCTTCGGCGATTTGAGGTAAGCGCTGCATCATCCTCCCCTTGTTGGAAAGAATTCGACCTCGAATTCACACTCCCCTCTTCTTCGACAAGCTTCTCCCCATAATACGGAATTAAGTGTTTGACATTGAAAACATCAGACGTATGAACATTTTCTGACAACCTTAACTGATACGCATTATCATTGATCTTCTTCAAGATTTCTACTGGACCAATCTTTCGAGCTTTCAACTTGTTGTAAGTTCCAACTGGAAAACGATCTTTCATCAATACTGCGTAAACAAAATCACCCGCTTTGAAGTCCATACTCCTTCGCTTCTTATCTGCCAATTGCTTATACTTCTCATTTGACTTAAGCAATTGTTCATGAACAATCTTGTGACACTCCTGCAACTCATTCACGAAATCACAGGCTCGTTTAACAACCTATTTCTGAAGTGGAACTGTCGACAAATCCAATGGTCCCTTCGGAATTGCTGAATATACCACTTGAAATGGACTGAATCCAGTACTTCGATTAATAGCATGATTATGTGCGAATTCTGCCTGAAACAATTTCACATCCCAGCTCTTCAAATTATCCTTCACAAGACATCTCAACAAGTTTCCCAAAGATCTGTTCACCACTTCCATTTGCCCATCCGTTGGTGGATGATATGCGCTACTAAAATTTATCTTAGTCCCAACCATCTTCCACAGACTCAACCAAAAATGACTTAGAAATCGAGTATCCCGGTCAGAAACAATAGACTCAGGTAGTCCATGTAGTCGATAAACCTTTTTAAAGAACAATTGAGCCACACAGACTGCATCGGCGGTCTTCTTACAAGCTATGAAATGTGTCATCTTCGAAAATCTATCCACCACAACATATATAGAATCATTCCATCGTTGAGTTCTTGGCAAACCCAAAACGAAATCCATGCTAACATCAACCCATGGTCTAGTAGGCATGGGCAATGGCATCTACAATCCTGCATTCGTAGTTGTCCCTTTGGAAACTTGACATATGTGACATCTTTGCACAAATCTTTCAACTTCTTTCCTCATGGAAGGCCAAAAATATGATTGAGAAATCAACTGCAAGGTACGATCTCTTCCCACATGACCTTCTTCATGCAATTCCTTCATAATCTTCATTCGCAAACTGCACTCTGGTATACACAATCGATTTCCCTTAAATAGAAAACCTTCTACCAACACATACTCATCCATCCTCCCTTTCTCGACTTCATCTACAATCTTGGCAAAGTAAGGATCCTCAACAAACAAATCTGGAAATACATCAAACCTCGTCACTTCAACTCTCATCGTAGTCAACAAATGATTTCTTCTACTCAATGCGTCTGCCACACGATTTGTAACTCCCGACTTATGCTTTACAACAAATGTAAACTGTTGCAAGTATGCGATCCATGAAGCATGCCTGGCTGCAATCTTATCATGTCCCTGCAAATGTTTCAATGCTTCATGGTTAGTATACAACACAAACTCTTTATGAAACAAATAGTGTCTCCAATGCTTTATGGCTTGGACAATAGCATAGAACTCCATATCATAAGTACTGTATCTCATCTTTGCTCCAGAAAGCTTTTCACTGAAATAGGCAATTGGACGACCCTTCTGACTCAACACTCCTCCAATTCCAACCTTGGATGCATCTGTATGTAACTCAAATAGTAACTGAAAGTTCGGGTATCTAAGAATCGGTGTTGTAGTCAAGAGTGTCTTGATCTGTTGGAAAGCAGAATCAGCCTCTTTAGTCCATACAAACTGCTTTCCTTTCATACAATGTGTCACTGGCGCCATCACACTACTGAAATGTGGAATAAACCTTCGGTAGAATGATGCTAAACCATGAAAACTTCTCACTTCAGTTATAGTCCTGGGTTGTGGCCAATCCTTGATTGCTTCAACTTTACTTTGATCCACCTGGATACCTTCCTTGGACAATACATATCCCAAGAACAAAACACTGTGCGCCATGAACATGCACTTCTTTGTTGCCGCGTAAAATTGCTCCTGACGAAGTACCATTAACACTTCCCGCAAGTGTTGTAGATGCTCTTCTATGCTTCCACTGTATATCAATATATCATCAAATTATACCACCACGAACTTTCCAATAAACGGTCGAAAGATCTGATTCATCACTCGCATAAAAGTACTAGGTGCATTCGAAAGACCAAATGGCATGACCAGACATTCATACAACCCCTCTCGTGTCTTGAAGGCTGTCTTCCATTCATCCCCTGGTCGAATTCGAATCTGATGATACCCACTCTTCATATCAATCTTTGAAAAGATAGCAGCTCCACTCAACTGATCTAATAAGTCGTCCAGTCTTGGCATCGGGAATCTGTACCTCACTGTAATCTTGTTTAGTGCTCGACTATCTGTACACATTCTCCAAGTACCATCCTTCTTTGGCACTAACAATGCTGGTACTGCACAAGGACTTAAACTTTCTTGTACGCGCCCTTGTTCAAGTAACTCTTCCACATGCCTTCTCAACTCTTCATGCTCCTTTGGACTCATTCTATAATGTGGTCTATGTGGTAACACAGCTCCCGGAACAAGATCAATCTGATGTTGTATGTCTCTCAACGGTGGTAACTCTTTTGGTAATTCTTCAGGAAACACATCTTCAAATTCCTTCAACACTGGCTTAACTTCCTCAGGAATTTCAACCGCTTCACTACTTTCACGTCCAATCAACAGAAATACTTTAGGGCTATCCTCTACTTCTTTGACAAATTCCTTCAAAGATAACAAAGTCTTTAGTTCCTCGATTTCCTCCAACATGCTTTCACTTTGTTGTCGCCTTTTAGGAACTAAAGTGATTCTAGTGCCATCGAACATGAAACTATAGCAGTTAGTCCTACCATCGTGTTGCACGGCTCTATCGAACTGCCACGGTCTTCCCAACAACAAATGACATACATCCATATCCACCACGTCACACCAAATTTCATCCTTATACTTCTTTCCGATGGAAAAAGTTACACAAGCTCTTCGACCAACCTTCACTTCCCCACCTTTCCTCAGCCAAGCCAATTTGTAGGGTTTGGGATGATTCTCTGTCTTTAACGCCAACTTCTTTACAGCTTCTGTAGAGATGATGTTATCACAACTCCCTGCATCGATAACAAACTTACAAACTTTTCCCAAAATAGTTAATGTCGACTGAAAAATATTACTCCTTAACCAACTAGTCTCCTCTTCTTGCTTTGGCGTCAAGTAAGATCTCCTCATCATTAAAGAATATCTCTCGTCTCCCGTCAATAATTCTTCTTCCTCCTCAACCTGTGGTGAATTGAAACATTCTACTTCTGCATCTTCATCCTCAACCTCAGCAACCATCGCTCGCTTCTTAGGCTTCGGGCATTCATTGCTCTTATGACCAAACTCTTGACAGTTATAACACTTGAAATTGTTGTTAACCTTGGTCTTAGCAGCTTCATTAACAACTGGTTTACTAACAGCCTTGGAAACATTAGTATTGCTACTAGCCCCCTTCACCTGATTGCTCGAACTTGTAAACGCACCACCTCCTCTTCTACCTTGTTTCTCCCAAGCTAGAGCCTTCTAGTGTGCTTCAGCAACGGATCTCGGATCAAACATATTTACCATATCCTGAATTTGCATTCTCAATCCTCCAACAAATATGGATGTCAACTGTTCCTCCATTTCCATGATATCATTTCTAGCAATTAGTTGATAAAACTCATCTGAATAATCATTTACTGACTTTGTCCCTTGTCTCAAATTCTGTAAGCGCTGATACATAAGAGACTGATAATTATAAGGCAAGAAAGTAGCCTTCATCAACTTCTTCATCTTTTCCCATGAAACAATCTTCGACTTTCCCATTCTTTCCCGTGTAAGTTTAGTTTGTTGCCACCATGCCATAGCTCTTCCCCTCAATCGTGTAGCAACCAACTTAACTCTACGATGCTCGGGTACTTCCTTGAAGTCAAAAATTTCTTCAACATTTGATAACCAATCCAGAAACTCTTCCGCTAGCATTCCCCCTTTGAATTCTGGAATCTCTGTTTTCATCCCTGACTCCCATCGACGATCATCTTCGTAATCTTTATTTCGATTTTGCCCTTGACCATGGTTTCGACAAGAGCTACTACCTTCATCACTGGATTCCTCCAAATCTGACGGATGTCGATGTCGATTCCGACCATCAACATTTCTGCTACCCCACACGTCTCTTCCTCCCGAAACTGACGGTTCTCTTCTTTCCCGATCCGATGGTGGTGACATTCTTCTCCTCTCGGAATTTGACGGCGAAATTCTATGTCCACCTTGATTTGAACCTGGCGATGCTCTTTGTAGAGTTTGATTCATATCCATCATGAGCCTTTCCAATCTACTAATTCCCTCATCAAACTTCTCATTGAATTTATCACTAATTCGTTGCTCCATTTGTCCAGCATCTTCTCTTCGATACACATCTGCAACATTCTGATGACGATTAACTCTTCTTGGAGGCATTGTCAAATCTTCAACAAATTCAAACACACACTTCAAATCTCAAAACTTCACACCCAACGAACTTGGAAAAGTTCGTCTCCTTGCTTTGATACCAAATGACGCAGCACGGAAGTAGATCTGAACCAACGGTCAGATCTATCCAGGATACAATCAGGAGTTGCAGAAAATAATCGATGAAACAGTATGAATCGATGGATTGAAGATACCCAAGTGCCCAAATCCGTTGATCTCTCAAGATACCGGATTCTAGCTATCATCAACACGTTGATCGCGCACGATACTGCGTTAGAAGATCTACGATTCTTCGACGTTGATCTCACGCACGAGATTCCGTGAATCGGCTTCAAGTTCGTTGATTCAAGCGCACTCGAATATCCGATGATGGAGAAAGGAGATAACACTCAACTTCCAATTTTAATGGTGGCACAAAGCACAAACCAAATTTTTATTCAATATTCAATTCCCTTTACAAATGACAACACACCCCTATTTATAGGGAAAATACAACACACCCGACTTAACAAGTTACAACACATACGACTTAACAATACACGAATTACATCATACGACTTAACAAACTTCGACTTAAGAAACAAACGACATAACAAAACAATGTGACTTAAGAAACAAAGACTTAACAAACAACGACTAAACAAACGACTTAACAACTTCTCGCGTAAGAACTTCGGCATCAGGAGCGACTTAAAGAAGCGGCGACATAAAACTTCACGACTTACTGGAATTTGTACGCGACCTAAGGAAGAAGTGACTTAGGCAACAGCGACCTACTGGAAGGTCGTTCGCGACATAAGGAAGATGTGGCATTGGAAATCTGGAGCGACTTAAGGAGATTTGCTTCGCGACATAAGCTTCGCGACTTAAGGAGGCAGACTCGCGACCTAAGGAGTTTGTCGTGACTTAAGGAGGCTCGCGACCTAAGGAGTTTTGCTTTGCGACCTACTGCTTCGCGACATAGGAAACTGGAAGCTCGCGACCTAAGGAAGGTCGTTCGCGACCTAGGGTTTCTTGGAGCTGCTTCGTCCTCGCGATCTAGGAGGAGCGATCTTGGGCTTCGGCGATTTGAGGTAGGCGCTGCATCAGCTTGCATCTTGGCAGCTGAAGGGAGAGGCTTCTTACTGGTCGAAGATTGTAGAGATGAAGGGTAGAGACACTGGTTGGTTTGGATTTCGAGAAAGGTTTAAGAGAAAGTTCTTGTCACAAGCCGAGGAAAGCATGCAGTTGGAGAAGTTCATTAGTCTAAAGCAGGGGAGTCTTTCGGTGAAAGAGTATATAAATCAGTATAATGAGTTATCGCAGTTCGGGATGTAGCTTGTTAATACACCGCATAAGAAGGTCACCAAGTTTGATAAGGGTTTGAACTAGCCTCTCTAAGGGTTGGCATTGACACATGTACCTATGAGAGCGATGTATGAATCACTTGTGGAAATGGCTCTCATATCAGATGTTGCTAAGAAAGAAGAGGTTAAGGAGGTTCCTAAATCAGAAAACTCTAAGAAGTAATGGTGGAAGAATAAGAAGGATAAGGATAAGAAGAAAGGAGGAGGACCTCGGAAGGGACAGATCAAGAAAGGCGAGAAATGTCATAATTGTGGATTGGTTGGGCATTTCACAAAGGACTGTAAAAAGGACACGATGAAGGGGAGGTGTTACAACTGTGGGCAGCCTGGACACCTTAGTAGAGCTTGTCCTCAAAAGACGGGGCAGAGAGCAGGCGCACCTATGGCTCAAGTACACGCTTTGGCTGTAGCACCTTCTAGTAGTGGACCGGATCGAGGTAGGAAAGTCTCTGTAGAAGGTTTGATCTATATTTCATATTTTCCTATTTGAACTCTTTTTTTCTCCGGAGCATCGCATTCTTTCATTTCTAGTTCCTTGGTTGATTGTTTGCACTTAGATATTTCTCTAGTTGTAGACCCTATAGTTGTTTCAAACCCCAAAAGAGGATCGACACATTTATCCATGATTGTCGGGGTTTGAAAATTTTTATACTAGGCATATAGTTTGATTGTGATGCCTATGTACTGGGATTTTCGGGATATGGGATGATTTTGGGGATGGACTGGTTATCCACTTATGGTGCGATATTGGACAGCGAGAGGAGAGTCGTTAGACTAGAGACATGTAGCAGACGGACCCTCAAGGTTTCTTGTGACCCACAGGGGTCTGTTGGGCTTCCTTTATTCCCTTGATTCATCACTTTGAGAGTTAGATTCAGTTCCAGTTGTTAGAGATTTCCCATGCGTTTTTGAGGAGGTTAGGGGGCTACTCCCTAAGAGAGAGATCGGCTTTAGGATTTATCTGAATGACAATGCTAAGCCAGTGGCATTACCCATGAGACATATTTCCCCTAGGGAGAGGAAGGAGTTAAGTAAGCATATTAGTGAGCTATTAGAGAAAGGCTTCATCAGACGGAGCATATCTGAGTGGGGCGCACCAGTCGTCTTCGCTACAAAGGAAGACGGTTACCTTCAACTTTGCGTAGACTATAGAAAGTTGAATAAGCTCACGAAGAAGAACCGTTACCCACTTCCTAGGATAGACGATCTTTTCGATCAGTTGGTTGGTTCTTTGGTATTTTCTCAGCTTGACTTAGCCGTTGGATTTCATCAGCTTAGGGTCGTTGATGATAGCATTGATAAGACAGCATTTAGGACACCTGATGGATTCTTTGAGTGGTTGGTTATGCCGTTTGGGCTAATCAATGCCCTAGTCTATTTTGTAGATCTAATAAGCCGTGTTTTTCGAGATGTCCTAAATAAGTTCGTTGTAGTGTTTGTGGATGACATTCTGGTGTTTTCCAAGAGTATGGAAGAGCATGTTATTCATCTTGAGGAGGTTCTTCGCACACTTCGTGTTCATCAGTTGAAAGCAAAATTCTCAAAGTATCACTTTTGGCGTGAGGAGGTGCGTTTCTTGGGGCATGTAGTCTCAAGAGAGGGTTTAGCTGTGGATCCCGCTAAGATAGTAGCAGTACAGGATTGGAAGGCCCCCAAGTACGCTACTGAAGTTAGAAGCTTCCTAGGTTTAGCTGGTTATTATAAGAAGTTTATCAGAGATTTTGCTAAGATTTCAGAGCCGCTTATTCACCTAACTAAGAAGAATGTGACATTCGTGTGGAACATGGTTGCGAATGCATTAAGTAGGAAGAGAACAACCCTTAGTCCAATGTTCGTGGAGTGGAAAAGCCTAGAGTTTATTTCCACCTTTGATTTTAAGCCCTTTACAGACATTACTCCTGGATTATTGGCAGCACTTGAGGTTAAGCCTACCCTCATAGACCAGATTGGCTTAAGGCAGTGAGAGGACTCAGAGCTTGTGGATATTCTGGATAGGATTAGCAGATGAGAGGTCTCTAGACATCTCCAATGCTATTCCATCGATAGTAAAGGGTTGTTAAGGAGAGATGGAAGACTTTGTGTCCCCCGCACTGGTGATTTGATGAGTGCAGTTCTAGCATAAGCACACCATTCTCGGATGACTATTCATCCGGGTGGTTATAAGATGTATAGGGACATGAAGAGAGTGTTGTATTGGAGTGGCATGAAGAAGGATGTAGCAGAGTTTGTGGCTAAGTGTCTTGTGTGCCAAAGGGTTAAGGCGGAGCAACAGAAGCCTAGCGGGTTGCGTCAACCATTGGATGTACCCGAATGGAAGTGGGATAGTGTTTCGATGGACTTCATAGATGGTTTACCCCGATCTAGGAAGGGGAATACCAGTATTTGGGTGATTGTAGATCGTTTGACTAAGAGCGCCAACTTCATTTCGGTCAAGGGTAAGAGGACATCACTTTATTTCGCATCCATATATGTTCGTGAGATAGTCCGACTTCATGGAGTTCCCTCTAGCATAGTGAGCGACAGAGACCCTATCTTTACTAGCGAGTTTTGGAGGATCTTGCAAGAGGCTTTAGGACACAGCTTAGATTGAGCACGGCCAATCACCCTCAAACGGATGGACAAACAGAGAGAGTTAATAGAGTTGTTGAGGATTTGTTGAGGATGTGCATTCTTGGTTTTGGAGGAACTTGGGAGGAGCACCTTCCTTTAGTAGAATTAGCTTATAACAATAGTTTTCAGGCTAGCATTGGGATGGCTCCGTTTGAAGACCTTGCAATCGCCTTCGTGTTGGTTGGAGTCTAAAGAGAGATTGCTACTTGGTCCCGACATGGTTAGAAAGACTTCGAAAAAGATTGATTTGATTAGAAGAAGAATAAAGACGGCCCAAGATAAACAGAAATCCTATGTAGATAAGCGGAGAAGGGATATTGAGTTCGAGGTAGGAGATTTGGTTTTCATTAAGGTGTCTCCACTAAGAAGGGTAGTGAGGTTTGGATCAAGTGGGAAACTTGCTTCCAGATTCGTAGGACTGTTCTCCATTGTGGAAAAGGTAGGGAAGATGGCGTATCGGATAAAGCTACCGGAGAGGCTCGCGGGAGTTCATGATGTTTTTCATATTTTACACTTGAGAAAGTGCTTACATGATTCAACAGAGGTAGTGGAACCTAGACTACTTGAGGAAGTTGAAGTGGAGAGAGAAGCATCGGTTCATCGCATTCCTACCAAGATCGTTGGGCATGATATCAAGAGCTTAGGAATAAGAAAGTCCCTTTGTTAAGGTGCAGTGGGGAGATAGTATTGAGGACACTACGTGGGAGGCTAAGGAGAAAATACGTGCCTCTTATCTGCATCTTTTTGATGGTACGTCTTGAATTTCCTATTTCCATCTATAGCTTTGAATTGGTTCTTTCCTTTAGTATCCTTTGGGAGGGTAGATCTTAGGATTTAACCTATGGATGGTAGGACTGAATGCAAACATGTTACTAAAACATGTTATGTATGTTGGATGCAAGTGCTTGCAAGTGTTTGCTAGTGGATGCTAATGGGCGCATATACATACACTAGGCACTATTATCTCTTAGAGATCGGCCTAACTAGGTCACTAAAGCATATGCATATGCATGAGTGTGCACTTGCATTTTTAATTCATGGTTGCTATGAATGGGTGATTATCATATGATTGTTGCATTTGGATGATGATTGTAACACGCTTATAGAACTATCAGTTATCATTAGGAAATTTTCATTCATTTGGATACATGGCACGGACATGATTGCATAAAAAGGAGGTCGATTGAATCAATACACCACTTAATCTTTTGCATTAGCTAGGGACATTGACACTACACTATTGCATATGTCATAAATTGCATTAAAAAGTTTAAGGATAATGGATGTAAGTGATGATGGTTGAATATGTGGTTGTGGAATTTGGATGAAAATATTTATTTCATTCTTCCGTCCCTGGAGATTTTGGGGGCGAAATCCTTTAAGGAGGGGAGAATGTAACAACCCAAAATTTGAGCTATAATAATTTATTAAATAATAAAATAAGTTTGATAAATTGTCAGAATCGAGCTACGGGAGTTGCACCATTGGATCCGTGGCGATTTTCTGATCAATTTCCATATATAACTTGTCGAAATTCGAGCTAGTATGGAGAAGTTATGAGTGAAACAAGAAATCAAAAATAAATAAACAAGAACGAAAAGAAAAAAAAACTAAACCCCATGGGGTCGACCCTTGTATTGGTCAGGTCGACCTATAGGTCGACCCCCAATATACATAGGTCGACCCGCCATTTTGCCTGGATGCTATTTCGTCCAGGTACGAGCCGAAGACCCTATAATTCGATTTTCGTTAAATCCTGTGTATTCGTGCTTGCATCCGACGGTTCCTAGTGAGCCTATGACGTGGTTGCACCAGATTTAATCTTCAAATCCAACGGCCTGAGATCCCTAAGCCACACTATAAATAGAACCCTAGACCTAGCTAATTTTCTCATTCAGATTTTCTCCCAATTGGGTTCATTGCCTGAGGATGAACCCTAAATAGAAAATATTTCTAGGGAGGAAATCTTTTTGATAAAAATATTCTATGCACTAGAAGTGGATCCAAGAAGGACTAAAACTAGAGTTAGGGACCACAGGTGAGTGTTTTGTAATTATTTTAGATTTGTAAGCAAATTAAAATAATAGGGTTCTCAGTAGTTGTAGTTTTTCTAAAATTTTAAGACAGTTTTTGTGTAAGTTTATTTACAGTCAGTTTTTAAGTAAATTTTAGAAGTTCTTTTCAGTCTATTTTTATTCAGCTATTTTATTCAGTTATTTAAAGTTAACTGTAGTTATTTACATCTGTTTTAAGTTGGAATTTAGCATGTAAATGTTGGTTTCTTTTTATAGAGATTTAATCCTTTTTGACGCGAATAAAATACTTAAAAGAGAAAAATTCGCAAATATGGATTAAAATAGAATAACACAAAATTTACAGAAATCAGATGTAAAATGAGAAAAACTGAAATAAAAATAGATATGGACTGAAATAGGAGAATTTAAAATATTTGCAAGCATAATTATAACAACTGGTTATAACTAAAAAGAGAAAATAGAAGAGTAATAGTTGCAAGAACAATTATAACACATAGGTTATAATTAGAAAGAAGAATAACATAAGAGGCTTATTTTAAAACTTAGATCTTGGATTAAGTTAATAAGCAAATATAGAAGTAGGGCCCATACCGGTAGCATTCCCTTTCAGGTCTAGGACTGATGGTTTCACACGTAGGTGAGGCTGGGACACACTTATGCTGATTAGAGTAAATAAGTGGCCAATAGATAGAGGCTCAAATCTGGGAATTTGGGCAAGGGGCGCAAAGCTAGAAGATTTGTTTGTTAGGACTAGTACCAGCAGCATTTCCTTTCAGGTCGAGGACTAATGGTCTCACACGTAGGTGAGGCTCGGCATGCTTATGCTGATTAGGGTAAATAAAGGGTCAAATAGGGGGCGACAGTTAGTATGTATCGGTGATGACCGAGTGTGCGGCATCGATTAGGGTAAATAATTTGCTACTGCGTCTTAAGTGCTACAGAGGTGTCTTTTTTGTTGTGACCAACAGGATTGGTTCACAGTGGCACAACGGAGATAGAAAAGGTCGATCAATAGGTAGGATTAGGATTTCAGCCTAATCAAGTTAGCAGTTGAGATAGGATTAGGATTTCAGCCTAATCACAGCAGTTTAAGACAAGTGCAAACAATCAAAGAAAACAGTCAAATAGAATCAGAAACGGTATTTTATGCGAGTTTTATCTTTTCTTTATCTTCTTTCATGCTAGAACTATTGCTTAGTCTATTATCTTTATCTTGCTTAGAAATGATAGTAATTACTTTCACTCACCAAACTTATTGTCTGACCCACTCCTCTATCTTTCCTTTTCCCCTAATAGGCCAGCAGAGTTGAGGATAGTTGATTCGGGTTGCTTGGAGATTCATTTCCGAAGTTTCCTCATTTCAGATGTATTCTTCTGCTTTTCATATTTTTCATTTGGCTTATGATGGATTGGCACTTGTGAGAGGGATTATTATTATTGTTATCTTTATACACTGATTTTATGAGACTGAGATGTATTTTCATGAGACATGAGACATTTTGAGTTTTTGAGATATGTTATTTTTATGACTTATTTTGAGATGAAGTTTAATTTTGAATGATAAGTTATTATTTAAATGTTTCCACAGTTTTACTTATTTTTCTTGTGAATCTTAGTCTTTGTGATGCTTTAGCTATACCTATAACGCACCATATTCTTTGGTGTGCCCTTTTTGGGAACACTAAGGTGTGCGGGGTGTTTCAACCTCCATCCCTTTCAACCTTCAAAATCACTTATTTCTACCCCCAAAAGTCCAAATCTGTCACTCTACACCCAAATTAAAACTTGTTTTTGAGATCCACGCTCGAAGAAATGTCTAGAATGATGAAAAACTTTCACCAAAAAATTCATGCACGGAGAAGGCACTAGTAGTGGGGGCGGAGGCGCCGGTAGAGGCGGTGAAGAACAGATTATTGTACTATACGGTCACAAGCAAAGAATAGAAGATCTGCTAGAAGCTGTCGAAAATCTCGATAATTATGGCGGAGTCGAAAATCTTGAAAAAATGCTAGAAGATCGAGCAGAACGCACAAGGGAGTGGGACTGACTTCCGCTAGAGTTCCCGAGCGTAACAGTTTTCAGGATCCGAACCTTAGCGAGACGAAGTTGGCGATACTTACTATCTTTCGGGCGCTTCCAGAAGGGAAAGTGCACGTCATCACGCAAACAAGCTTGGCTGTAATTATTTTTTTTAAATTTAAAATAATTAAATAATTTATCGCTTTAAATTTATGTTGAAAAATTCATTTAACATAAACAGTTGCGGAATACCCGTTCACGTGGTTCATTAGCGAATACCCTAAGATATTTCCATAGCAATTTGACAAGCATTGATAGAGTCGTAGCACTTTTACATGAGCTTGTATTCCATCATTTTTTAGGTAATCTAAATGACCCATTTACATTATAAAAATCCCTTAATTTGTTATAGCTTACTTTAACTTGTTATGTAATTTATAATTCTAGGCATCAGTAACCTAATCAAAGGTGATTTGAAATTGTGTGCCGCTATTGCTTTACGGTGGTATAAACCACTCATACATTTCACTTTCCCTATGGTGAGCTAGGAATTACACCTTTCGACTTTTCTATGCTTACCAACATAAGCATAGGAGTGACCACTTTTCCATCGATCGCATACGACTCTCGATGGCGTGATGCCACCCTTGTTAAGGATCTTCTACCACACTTTGACACTTCGCTTACATTGTATCAGGCTGCCGGCGTTATTCGAATTAGTGCGAGTACTGCTGCCATGGACAAAATCTTGAGCGACAATTCTCTAGAGCACGATTTGGAGCTCGCTAGATTATTTTATACCTTATGGGGAACTTTTTTTAGCACCAGTAGTAGTAGCTTATCGGTCGACTTTATTGAGGTGGTTTGTCATTTGGATTTCGATAGTGTTGTTCAGTATGATTGGGGTACGCCTATTCTTGCGTACCTTTACAGATGTCTAGATGCGCAGTGCACCATCTTTGACTCACAGATTTCCTTACATGGAGTTTTGAAGTTATTGCAGTACTGGTACTTTGAGTATAGTCATAACTTTAATTTCATTACACTGACCACGGATGCATCTACTTTCTTCGCTCATTTGTCATTTTGGTGCGCGACCAACAAAGGGCCTAGGGATAATGAAGCCCGTCGTATCTATTCGGTTGCCCACAACTAGATTGATTTGAGGATATACAGAGGGCGGATTATTTAGCATCCAGTTCATTCCAATATATCAATCGATCTTGACTTCATACAGATTGCTATGATGCTTGGTGGGTGGAGATTTCCCTTATTATCGTATCCCTCGAATTTTGGTGCATATTGGTATCTTGGTGAGAGGTGTTGGAGATAGTTTTATGATTACGATGCCATTCCCGATGATTCACATCCTTATACCTATCGATGTATGATTTACCTTACAGATCAGTTGGACATGGCGAGAGCAGCAGGTTGGTGGCCGGCAGAGAGCTTTGTTATTGTTGGTCCATCATACGTTGATTTCTGATGTGGAATTTACGCTGCATCTGGTGATACCATTACCCATGCAGCGGCGATAGATTTGGTTGCTCCATCTGCTATATGACACTGTATTGCACCTCTGGTTATCGAGGATCTTACCTAGCCTAGGCAGGGCTACCGTGCACCAGATCACGTTGGCGCTGCTTTTCACTTTGGTTGGACCATTGCATTGCCTAAGAAATAGACCGCTATGTTGACATTTATCATCCTCTAGCACACGACCAATATCCGGATCCCTCACAAATATCATACGCCGATCTATACGATATGCAGATGGGTATCTGACACACAGGATAAGTAGTGCACAGGCGTAGCATCGACTATTATAATGCTGAGATGCAGCGACAAGCAGCCGAGGCAGCATGACTGCAGGCATTGCTAGAGTCAAAGCGTTAGAGATTTGCTGGCTTTGGTATGTACTACGACCAGTTAGCGGGCTCGAGTGGTGGCAGAGATGCTGATGATGGGACATGTCCCCGCCGTCGACCCTGTCCATATACAGATGATTGATCTTATGTACTATCCCTTATTTATGTTGTTGTTGATGTTATTATTCATGTACTGTGGCAGATGTTATTATTCATGTACTATGACATCAACTATTATGTTTCAAGTTTTTTTTGTGGTTGATGTTTTTATTCACGTATTCTGGTAGATGATATATCTGTTGTACTCATTTTATACATCGATGTCTTTATATTTCATGTTTGTCTATTGTATATCTACTATATATCTACTATTCATGTTATGATTCACGTACTATGGCTGATGATAAATCTATTGTACATATTTTATACATCAATCTCATTATTTTCCATGTCTATACTATCTTTGATGTTATTATCCATGTATACATTATGTATCTGCTCATTTAACAATACTCGATAAAGGAGAGTGTAGCCACATTGATTTGCCAACAACCATTCAATGTTTTATCCTGTCTAACACTGTATCATTATGTACTCCTTTATTGGTACGTTACTGTTTATTTTTTGGTATAATGCAGTTAGAGAAAAATCATATCATTGTTCACACCTAAAAGTTTAAGACATAAACATGATACAAAGTTAAATGCATATATAGGATACTTAGCAAAATACATTTCTAGGATACAATCAACGAATACTTGAGTAAAATAAACGAATACTTAGGTGCGATACAAATGAAAAGACATTTCTACGATACAATGAGTGAATATGTAAGTATCGTGTTATTAAGGCCATGGTGCTACTCCCCAGTAAATCCAATGCATGTGGTAATTGTAAGCTTTGTATGTAGTAAAACAAACGTCATACATGCCTTGATAATACGAATCACACCTATCACGGTTGCACGTTGTTGTTCCTTCATATTCCAACTCTTCTATGACTGCATGGTATCTTTAAATTTAAGCCCGTAGTTGCTCCTAACAAATTAACGTACTATTATACGTGTGTTGATAAATACATTCTAGATGAGTATTAAACTTTTGGTTCAACATCAATCACATTTCAATGGGTTCCAGTTCGTAAGATTGAACATACGTTTTTGTGAGTATCAATAGCTCAGTTGGTGACCAGTATGAGTTCAATGTTAAAGAGAATATAAAGTGTGAAATATAAATGGTAGAAGATGAGGAGTAACCACTCTCAAGCTAGGTGTTATTTATAAGTAGTTAGGTGCCAACCCTCTCATTCTACTCACACTGTAGCTATAGGTACACTGTAGCTATACGTACACTGTAGCCATTCAGTGCCTTGTCCCTCCTAGCCACGTAGAGCAATTCATAACCGTTCGATGCAGCGTCCTTTCCTACACTATAGCTATACGTACACTGTATCCATTCAGTGCCTTGTCCCCTCCTAACCACATAGAGCAATCTATAACCATTCAGTGCAGCGTCCTCTCCTACACTATAGCTATACGTACAATTTGAATTTATCTATCCAACAGTAATATTTGATTACTAAACATGCTCCTCTTTTAATATAAATAAGTTCCTTCTACCATTGAGATATACACTCACTTTTTGAACTTTCCATATTGTATATCATAATGGTGGACTACAACCACATTTCACATCTTTTTTCATACTCATACGAAGGTCCATTAAATCACGAACTCCCACCAAATCCTTCTTCCCTAGAACCACCGACGGAATGTTATGTGGAAATGCAGGAAAGACACTACGAAGATCTGAGAGAACATGAAAGAGAGGGGTAAGAGTGTCGGTTTGAGAGAGGAGCGACGAAGACTTACTGATGTACGAAGACTTCACCATAGAAACACATAAGAACTCCAAAATGTCTATAAGCAATGTATACAGATGAAATAAGAGGTTGACTCTAGTCCAATAGTTTGTGTTTGTAGAGTGTCAATCACGTATTCCGTCATGCGAAGTTGAAACGACATTGGGCGGCGCCATTATAGATGCCAAAATTTTCCTAACGGATGTGGGTTATGGGAACGGATTGATGATCCATTCCCTCATCGAGCAGTGGAATATGCAACCGAACTGGAACAGGAACTAACTACACTTTAGAACAGGCTAAGTTCATTGGAATTTCAACGTGGTGGCCATAACTAAGCTGCTTTTATCCATGCTATTTAAGTACGTGGTATATTTAAGTCTTTCAAATGTTTAAGTATTTGGATGTTTATCTATGCTGTTTTTCTAAACATGTGGTTTGTTTAAGTGTTTGGATTTTTATCTAATATAACTCATAGAAAGTTGATCGAGTCATTTGGAAATACCTAAATCACACACGAGCGTACACGTAGACAAACACAAGTTATATTAATACATGTAGACAACCCTAAATTACATAGTTACAAAAACATGGAAAGAAGCACAACTAGTAGAAATACCTGACATAGACACATAGAATATAGAGATTGTCAACTACAAACCAAAGAACTCACTCAAACTGTCTAATATAGCTCACCCATAAATCATACGCAGCATGACCGACAAAGTGTGTTTGATGATCCATAAAATATAGGGAGTCAAAAGTAGACCGAGTCAGTTGGAAAACATTTTCTCATTCTACCTCATTCTAATACCTACGACAAGCTCTAGTAAATGTCACAAATGTACTTCTAGTATCCAAATTCCATCTTCCTATCATACATTTTGGATGGTTGTTGTAAGCTTCATTGACGGTTACATATGTAAGCAGGTGAAAGGATTGATCCTTATGTGCAAAAGCGAGAAGGTAGAACTCAACCTTCTATTAGAACTGCAATAAAAGGCATTAAAGATGCAAAAAAAACATAGGCGTGCAATATCTATTTTTTTACTTTAATTATATTCCACAAAAATGCTGTTAATAGTCCTTACTATGAAACTATGGTAGATGTTATTCAAGAAGCTAGTCCTGGAAGTAAAGGACGCACAACACATGAATTATCAAAAACATATTTAGATTTAGAGTGTGCTGGAATCAAACAACACATTGACACTAACTCCAACTATTGGGATGAGTATGGTTGTACGTTAATGTGTGATAATTGGAGCACACAAAATAGAAGAAAAATCATAAATTTTCTTCTGTATTCTACACAAAGAACCGTTTTCTTAAATCTATAGATTGCACTGAAAAATTTCAAAGTGCTGAGTACATTTATGGTCTAATGGATAATGTTGTTAATTTTATTGGAGAAGATAGAATTGTACAAATAGTAACTGATAATGCAGCAAATTACAAAGCTGGTGGCCAACTACTGATGGAAAAAAGAAGGAAACTATATTGGACACCATGTGCGCACATTGTATCGATTTGATTTTTAAAGATAGTTCAAAAGAAATCGAGGTTAAAACGATTACTTCAATTTGTCGGTCAATAACATAATTCATACACAATCATGGTTGGTTACTTACCATAATGAGAAAAGAAAACAGTAATAAAGAACTGATCCGGCCAGCAGTAACTAGGTTTGCTACTCACTTTATTGCATTAGAATCCATATACACACATAAGGAGAATCTAAGAAGAATGATTTCTTCGAGGGAATGGAGCGTAAAGATTCCTAAACTTGGTCCTAAAAATAAAAAGAAGAACAATTCATATCTATAATTTAATTCATGGTGATAAATTTTGGGGCAATATTGCTGCTATTATTTTCGTATTTGGTCCACTTATAAAAGTTTTAAGAATGGTGGACAATGATGATAAAGCAGAGATGGGATATCTATATGAAGCAATGGATCGAGCGATGGAATCAACTAAGAGAAATGTTGATGTAAGACAGTGTCAAAAGTGATGAAATATAATCGATAAAAGATGGGAAAGACAATTGCATCGACTTATTTATGCAACTGGTAATTTTTTTAATCATTACACAATTATAAAAGTACATATCATGTCAATATTTATTTAAATTATCAAATTATTTTAGGTTATTTTCTCAATCCTCATGTATAATATGGAGGAAATGCAATAAACGATGGTGATGTTTTAAATGGATGGACGTTCTTGAAAAAATGGTACCTGATATTGCTATGCAAATTGAAATTTCTAAAGATGTAATAAACAAATTATTAAACTGCTCATGATTCATGTTATTATATTTAACGCAAAGATTAACTTGGTTTATTAATGAATGTTGTGTAGGTGAAAAAATCACTACAACAAAAATACCCTATTACAACGCCCTTTTTACAACGGTCATTGGCTGCCCGTTGTAATAGAAGGCTATTACAACGGTCCATTCAGGCCCGTTGTAATAGCTGCCCTATACAACGTCCTTTTTACAACGGGCGATGGTAGCCCATTTTAATAGAAGGCTATTACAACGGTCAATTCAAGCCCGTTGTAATAGATGCCCTATACAACGCCCTTTTTACAACGGACGATGATAGCCCGTTGTAATAGAATGTTATTACAACGGTCCTTTCAAGCCCGTTGTAATATATGTCAATTTTACAACGTTCGCAAAATGCCCGTTGTAATAGACGACAATTTTACAACGGTCACAAAATATTTAATGTTAAATAATTGCTATTACTAATAATTAATTTAATAATTAACTATTAGTAATAAATATAAATATTTAATAATTACAATTGGTATTTAATACTTAATTTAATAATTAATAATTAATAATATTACATAATTAATTATAAAATTAATATTTCATGTTTAAAAATTGATAATTAATAATAATATTTAATGATTAGGAAGTAATATTTATTATTTAGTATTCAAATTTTAATAATTGTATCTAATATTTAAAGAAAATTGAAATTTATAAAAAATTAGAAAATATTTATAGAACTTAAAGACAAAATTTTAAAATTTTCTGTAAAAGTTTAAAAATATTCATAATATTTGAAGACAAAGTTTATTGCAAAATGTATTGAAACTTTGTATTGCAACAAAGTATACAATTTTCTTTTAGTCTCCAAATCAAATTTTTTGGTTTCAACCATGAAATTTTCTGTAAAATTTTATTTTCATCTATTTCAAATTTTAACTGATGTTCATTTTTTTTATTTATTACCCTTGTTTTCTCTTTCAAATCCTAACTTTCAAATCCCTAACCCTAATTCTCAAATCCTAACTCCTGCGTTGGTCCTCCTTATCTCTCCCTCCTCCCTCTCTCTCTCTCCTCCCATGGTTTCTGTATTTTACTTTCATCAATCCCAATTTTAACTATCTCTCCCTCCTCCCTCTCTCTCTCTCCTCCCATGGTTTCTGTATTTTACTTTCATCAATCCCAATTTTAACTGTAGTTTCTGTATAAATAGTCTGAAACGATTTCCTGGTGCTAACGCAGCTGATAAGTGAGATTAACTTTCATTGTATCTGGGAGGCGAACTTGGCATAACTCATAAACATCAATTTGTTTGATTAAACGGTGATGAGGGCAGATGTTGTTTTAAAAGGCAACATCTCTTTTGCGGTATCTTGAAGAAAACTTTGATTCCACTCCCATTGTCATTGCCTTAATTTGTTGAAATCATTGGATAAAGAGAATCTCCAGCAAATATTCTCACATTGAGCAGAGCCGGTCTTGATCATAGACCATCTGGCCAGCCACTCTAGGCCCCAATCAAAGGTAGTCCAATTTTATTTCAGTTTTAGTATAAATGAAACTATTAGTCCCAAAGCTTCAGTAATCTTTATAATTCATATGGTAGTGATTGTGATTTCTTGAAGGGAGTCCAACATTTCAATCGTTCCACCATCAGTTGGTCTCCTTTCTACCTATTAGTGTTTTTTCCCCTAACCAAATTTTACTTTGGGCCCCTTGATGTCGAGCAATCAATGTAATGAGTCGTGTCATATATAAATATTAAGTTACTGTTCTTTCCTAACCAATTGGTTTTATGATGATAGTGATTCTCTAATACACACCAATCACGGCATTTATTAATACATACACCTTCTCTAAATTATTTAAGAACCAATTAGCAAATTCTAAGATTCTTTTACAGTGCCAGCGTGGTAATTGAACAACTTTGAAAGGATATAACTGTGAAACTGTTATATATTGAATCACTGATGCATACTAACCGTGTTTTTCTGGTGATTTCCTTCTTTTTTACTTGAAAAATAATTACTTTGAAACATGAAGCAATTCTCGTTTCAGATATTTGAAGAAAATGTGTAAACTGATGTATCATTGTCATATGCACTGATGAACATATTTTGGGAAAAGAGGCATGTCGTTGTTTACCAATCTAACACATCAATTAGTTAACCACACTACACGTTTGTTAGGATGGAGAAGGATGGAAGTGGGTCAGGCCTCCTCCAGAAAGTAGAAAGGCTCTGGCAAATGAAAATGGTGCAGCTGGAAGTAGAGTAAGAAAACAAAGAAAACAAGGTCCTAAAACCATAAAGGAGAAGCTTTTGAAAGAATTCAGCTGTCTTATCTGCCACAAGGTGATGACTCATCCTCTCACAACACCATGTGCTCATAACTTCTGCAAACTCTGCCTTCAAGAGGCATATCATGATCATTCTTTTATTCGTGAGAGAACAAGTGGAGGTCGCAGCCTTAGGGCACAAAAGATTGTGAAGAAGTGTCCCTGTTGTCCATATGACCTATCAGATTTTCTGCAGAATGCCCAGGTAATCATCATTCTTTTGCTATTTTTGATGTAAAATTGACAAAGTATAATATATATCCTTTCCCTTGCTTGTTACAAACACATGTTCATCTATGCTTAATGGGTAAATTGATTGTATTGAATGATTTTTACAACCATGTTCTCTTCTATTGACTAATACTGACTGGCCATGCATGCAATTCCCTTTTTGATTATTGAGAAGAAATTTTGTTGAATACCATATGCAGATAAAATTGAAGTGCTTAGATCATGCTGCATATAATTCATTTTTCTAAAGATTAGTGAGAACACAGATGTGCATTGTACCATTACTTGTCCTTGAATTGAATGCTTATACCTGTTACGGTAACTTGAAGAAAATATTGACAATTGATTGTTTTTACTAAATATAAGGGGGAGAGAGCGCACTTTAAATGGTTTCAGACAGTTTTATTATTATTATTATCATGCACTAAACTTAATGCTATTTTCAGCATTATTTGAAACACAAGATGGTCTAATTAGTATAAAATCATTTTAGATGGCTTGTACTTTGATGATAGAATTACCAGTTGTATGGCCTACTAATGGCTGCTTTTGTTTAATCCTTGTTCAGGTGAACATAGATTGGGTAATTAACAGATTATTTTGATATAGTTGCATGTATCCATCTCATACCCATCATGTCGACACATTGATTGGGTAATTTTGATTGGTCTATTTAATTAATTTTTCAATTTGTTTTGTCAATTGCATTTTTAAGGTAAAGTTTCATTTGCCATCCGATTCAAAAATAAGATGCAACTCAGGTGGCTGTGATGAAGAGAAACATGAAGTAGTGCTGTACTTGTAGTTCAGAGTTAGTCAAATGAAGACGAGGCTGTTTCCCTTGTGTTTATCATGAATATATGTTAGTGCTTGTTAATCTAAACTATCCTATTGAATGTAATCCATGAAGAAGAAGAAAAATGAACACGGTGAATTTGATTATGAACCATCTGTAAAATTCACTTATTAGCATGGTACTAGTGTGAACCCGTGCTTTGCACACGGATGTGGTGAAAATATTGTAGCATAACAAATTGAAAAATAGGAAAATCATTTACATAAGTAATATAAAGTAAATAAGGTAAGGGAATATCATGTATAGTAAGTAAGGGAATGTTAAACCATAATTTTACGATATTCTATAGAAGCTTACTGAAATACACATGGAAACGGTAATCAAAGATACATAAGTAAGTCTTCTTTCAGCTGTAAATTCAAATATTGGATTAATTAAAAAAAGGATATAGCATTATTAAATTAAATAAAGATTCAAGAGTGATGTAGTAGCATTGTAGCTAAGTCAGTACATGTTCAACTATCAACATTAGTTTGAGCAAAATTAGAAGATATAGATTTTGGTACACCTAGTGAAAGAAAATCACTGTAGTCAATATAAGAATGATCATATGGAAAAGGTTGACGATACTCACAGTCTGACGCAATATGTACCTTTATATACTAATTGTATTGTTTGAGCTATAGGTCCCGAATTTATTTAGTTAACCTGATATATTTTTTAGAAGTATTAAAATATCATTTAGACACACCTTATGCATAGTACTACTAAACCTTGGGAGAATATATCAACATAATTTACAGATTAAATTCTTGGTACTATACCCATATTCTTGGAACAATCAGGTTATTCAGATTTCAGATAAGCAAAATTACTGGAAATAGTTTTCACGACAGCAAAAGAATCCATATATTGTTGCATTATTTTCTCAACTTTATATGATTATGCAGCTATTGTTTTCTAATGGATGAGCGATCCTCAATTTGAGAATAGTACTTGATATACACAACTATGGTTGCTTTTGTTATTTTAAATGTACTTTGAAATTGTATCCAAATACAGATTAGCTATTAGAACCTTCTACAACAATCCTCATATAGTTGTGTTTATTCTCTATATTGTCCTTTAGAATGTTTGTATCAATATTTTTTTTTTGAGCATGCTCTTATTTATTATATATTATGGTAAGTGAGTTAAGACTTTACGTTTCCCACTTACGCTTTTATTTCTTCAGATTGCTGGGTGGATTTTTTTTCCTTTTTAGAAACTATTAACACTAATTTCACACATGAAAAAATTCATTTATACATTTTTATTGCTATTATTCAAAGTATCATGGACGTTCAATTGATATAAAAAAGAAATGAGGATCCTGACCATATTTCCATTTATGTTTATACTTACTTCTTTATGTTGTAAAATAAAAAGTGCTTAATTTTAGGATATTTTGCCTCAAACCCACATTAAATTTGTGGGAGGGATGATATAAACCTAAGTGGGCAAGTTTTCTATACCCTGTTTAACCTGCCATTGGCAGTTATCTTTGTATTTATTCAAATCTTGATAGGGACCACCTTATTTATCAGTCACATGAAATAAAAAACTGAAAGAAAAAGGAATTCATAAATCATGTAAAGCTACATTTGTTGATCCCATGAATCAGAATCACAGGTCTCGTTATGATCAGAAGCATTCATTTTTTAATCATCACAAATTTGCTTCAATCTTATTTTAGTACAAACTATCAACTAAGAAACAATTAAATTAAAAGCTTAATGTTCTCCAGAAGCTGCATCTATAAACTTATCTTCTGCCTCATAAGCAACACATAACCTGAACAATTCAAAAAAATATCACATAATAAAAAAAATGAGATATATATTTTTCTAATCGAATGGTCATCATATGATAACTCAAAGTAAAGTCTGCACTAATATTTGGAGGTTGTTGATGTTGCTGTCTACAAATGGAAAGCATATACTAAAGCAGTTAAATAAGCATGGGTCCTATAAAATAGGATTAAAAGTGTATAAGAAAATAATGAGTCCACTACATAACATATATTTCTTTATGTAGAATCCTAATATAATGCAAAATAGAATACGTGTTATATAATAGGTTGTGTAAATCTCTCTTATTAAATGCTTTTATAACATAGATAGAACAACTAATATATGGTACTATTGATATATATGATAAGTGTTAACAAAGAACGGAGAGAACTAATAAAACAGCATCACAATAGTTAATAGGCAAATCATAATTAAAGTAATGTGTCTTCTTCAAACAATCAGCTAGAAAACATTTATGTACAGCCGAACATAAGTAATAGAGACTGTCAAAACATTAGTGGATCAAAAAGTAACGATGAAGGTAGATTTTGGCAGCGAAAAATATGATTTATTTTGTTATTATTAAAGTAGAACCAAAAATTCGGATACTTACAATTCTATTTTTAGGAACATGTTGATGTCAGAAAGCAAGCAACTGAGCAAAGTGAAACAATTTTTTATGTTTTTCTTTGATCCCAAATGTAAGCTGTCTAGTCAGTTAGTCTCATTTGTTGTTTTCCTGCAATTTAATTATGTTAAAGTCAGTAACAGCGGTAGCAGTAAAGGATGCTTTAACAACCCAATAAAAAGAAATAACATTGTAAGTTGTTTTTTTTGGATAAAAACAAAAGCAATATGTAAAAGCATGAATGAAATTTTATATTTCTCTAAACTTGCAATTTAGAAAGCATGAAAACCTAAAAACTATGTTAGTGGATGGTCATGCATTGGCATGCAAAACAACATGTACAGATTAAAAAATTTATGGGTATAGGACATAGTTAATGGATAAAATTCTCTATTTTGGACCTGAATTTAATTTTATGGTTGCTTAAAAATAGTAACTGCCTATGTGAACATAAATCGAGCATGTAAGATAAGAGCATACATGGAGTGTTACATATGAAAATATGTGTAATCATGGAAGAAAAAGGCAGACTCATATGGTGTTCACCTAAGAAGTTTCTTATAGATGCATTATTTGTAAGTCAATTTGCAAATTCACTTCTAAATATGTTGATATAGAAAAACTGAAATAATGTGCTAAATAACTTTATTCCAGACCAAGTGATAACTTAGAGGATATATGTATTTTCTAAATGTAATTACCAAAAAATTCAACTTTTGATCTATTTGTAATGGCCTCGAGTGGATGGTAGTTGGCAGGATCAGATTTGTACCTAAAGCAACACAAATATTCAGAAACAACTTGTTCTTAATGGGAGAAAACTAAGATAAAAATAGCAAGTGTGTACTCTTTGGAAAAAATATTTCACTGGAATCTCTAAGCATATAAAAAGAAACCAGCAATTTTATTGGTGGGAGGAAAAATGATTCGACGGCTTCAAAATCTTAGAGTCGTGTTGTTTAAGCCGGTTGTCTTAATAGTGAATCCTATACTTCATAACAGATATAAATTTTTTAATTAACGGTTAACTTGTAAGATGATGTTTTTCTAACACATATTCATCAGTCAAAATTTCCTACTATAATATCAATATTTGCATTCAAACATTAACATCAATAGACATGGTTAGCAATTTCCAATGTTTGGCCTGAATATGCACTTGCATATCAAATGACAGCAAGAATTTTATATTGATTCAACTTAAATACTTAGTAGGAAAAAGCACTAAAAGATAGAAAGATTAAGTTGCTTATAAGATATCTATGTACCTGGTACACTTCTTTATCTTTAATAATCCTCAAAACGCTACGTTCATATTTAAAACAGCTTTTGCAATCATACAAAGGTCTAAATTAAATTTTAGCAAAATACAATTCAATTTTTAACAATATAATGATTATAAACCTTGTATTATATTCTCATACAAACAAAGTAGTATCATTGCTAAATCATTATGAGATAAACTACAATGATATATGGTTAACTTATCAGGGACTACAGTAAATAGACGTCAGTCGTAAACATATATTCTAAAAGGTAGATGTTAACAAATGAAATTCAACAAAAAATTCAACTGAGACAAAGCAATAACCAAGGTTTTTGGACATATGGAATAAAATACTAATCAAAGAAAATCTTGATGCAAGCAAACTTAATATGAAATCTTAGTATAAGCTAAACAACTACAATTAATAATCAGTAGATGCTGAAAGGAAGAAATATAGAAGTAATATGATGTTAAAAAATAGTACAGCCAAACAGAACTAAATTATGAAAATTTCCAATCACGTCACCATGCATCATTATCAATTTTGAAGTTAATAATACCCAAACGTCAAACAAAGCTTAGATGCTATGCAGCAACATTATGCTGCTGCGTACAATAGCAGTCACATGGCTGCTATGCAACAGCACTGTGTTGCTGCATACAGTAGCAGTCAAACGACTTCTATGCAGCAGGATGTGCCGGCTATTGCTACTGTGATGTAGCACAGCGATGTTGCCACGTGCGCTAAGCGCTGATATGCATAGAAAATCTTTACTATTTTTTCCTTTTTGTTATAAGCATGCAATACCTCTGTTTTTGTAGCAACGCCGTCCACATTTATCAGCCTGCACCAGTGTCGATGAGAAAAAGAAAAGTGAATAAATAATTAATGTTCACATGGTAGACTCTTATTCCTCCAAACATGTCTGATAACCATAGGTGTGCATGAAAACCACCAAATACTATGTTCTGCTAGAAAAAATTATTCTACATAACAAATAAAAATATATAAACTATCACAATACATAAACTTATGTGTGGATAGCCACCCTTGAGGCAGTATAATGTACTAATCGTGATACAAATCAGTTGATTGCTTGATACAGTGTTGTTTTTTTAGTAACTTGAGTTAGAAATTGGATGTTGTTAAAAAGATATATTTTTAGTTTGTTCTTATGTTAGAGTCACCATGAAGCGAAGCAAATAAGTTAAGTACCAAGAAGCAAAAATAAACCATTAAACAATATGAAGTGAAAGTAAATGGTTAGAACATCATGCAGTGAAACTGAATCCCGTTATAAATTACAGAGATAAAGGTTAAGAAAACGGACACAAACCTTGGCTTTTAATATTTCAGTAATAGCTCACACACATGATGTCTTGGTTATTTGAAGTTGTCCTTTGAACCTTTGTTACTCCTAGGGCAAATTGAGTTATGGCTTCACGCAAAAGCTCTTTCGTTAGTAGTAGTATTTTGCAGAAATCTGGAAAGCCTTTTTCAGAAAATATGCCTTAGTTCCCCATCTTGATTATCAATCACCTGAAAATTCACTCTCAACAAAAAAGTTCACAACTCCTTGCACATATGAAACAAAACATTCGATGAAAATATAAAACCTTAAAAAAATAACAATATATAAGGGAAAAGAAATGTTCATTTTATATTTGAACCATGCCTAGTAAAACATGGTTCAGCATTCTGGCTCATCTAAAATATTAGAAAACCTTTTGCATCCTATCAGCATTTATTAACTGACCGTGTGTTGCTTTTTGGAAATTTATCAAATTTAGGGTATATCTTTATTTCAGTGATTTTATTTTAGAGGTTTTGACACCCAAAAAAATAAATTTGATTCCTTCTAAAGAAACAATCGCAGGATTAAGTTGTTTTAACCAATGAGACCATCTTGCCTGTTCAATAGTATTTTATATATTGAAGACGCATTCAACTATATTGCAAGAATTTAATACAATTTTGAACATTGAATAAAGACAGAAAATATTGATTTTCAAATGTAGTAATTTCATGGAATATTTCCTAGAAACCTAAATGCTATTTAAGGAGACTCAACTTTAAGCCTTTTCCATATGACACATTCTAGAAATCTACAAAAGTATATACCGGGTTGTAGATTTTAGCTGATGAAATAAAGAATATACACCACCTAGATAAGTTCTAGAGCTCAGCTCCCTTAAAATAAAATACTGATCCAATATGAAAACCTATCACATGCTATTTCTTAACATAGAGGAAATAGAATAATCCTATGTACATTCAGCCCACACAAACTTTTGTATATATTATTGTCAGAAGAATTAATCTTAAATTATATTATTAATCCAAACCCTGTACTAATTTTAACTTTCAAAAAATAAATTTTCAAAATAAGGTAAAAACAAACATCACAACCTTGAACTCAATACACAGTAAAAACAAAGATGCCAACATTTTTCCCTCCTTGTAATCATTAGTCTCTTAAAATATCAATCTCATTTTAATACTAACATGATGACAGCATTTTATTTTAAAAATACTACACTAATGACATTTACTAAGTTTTTATTTAGATAATATATAATTGCTATAAAAGAAATGTTATATGCCAAGGAATATGAACCAAAGATGGAAACATAACTTGAACCAAAATTGATTAGCATTGAAAAAATAACAAACATTTGACTATATAATCATGTATATTCCTTACTAAACTGCATTCAAGAATAGTAAAAAAATTATTTCACTCAAAAGTAGTAGTTTAGCAGTAAAACCTAATCAATCACAATGGTATAGAGAAAAAATGCAAACAATTCAAGTCAAGGATTTACCATATAAAATTGGAGGTTGTCCATCAAGCCTGTAGAATGTTCTTCCATACTGGTATAGTATTCACCGATCCCTTAATTAGTTTTAGCATTATATTTTAAAAAATTTAATAAGGTACTAATCCATAATCTTTGATACTCTGCTATCCCTTTTAATCAAGTGACTTCGGACTCATAAGGTACTACTGTATAATAATTACTATTTCTAGAAAATAAATGAATAATATATAATATGGTTGTGTGTGGACAAAAAACAAAGCAAAAGAATTTGATACTTTTTTAGAAAGAAATCCAAAACAATGAAGGTTAAGAAAATCTATAGTTAAAAAACCATTTAGTAAGGTGAATAAGATAATATTTCATGATTTCTAAATGTTCAGTTCAATCATAAGCACAAAATTTCAACTTTTATCAGCTGAATTTTTCAGTCAAAATTGAAGTACTCTATAATATGAAAGTTACAACAACCTAAACCAAAATTTGTACGTTTAAGTGGATGAATGTTTGAGTCTAGTAAGTCAATCTGTCCTTAAATCGACTATGAAACCTAATGAAAAGAAACAGGAATAATGAAATATGTCGTATTTTTTCAATAAAGCAAACCCATGGAAAAAGCCATAAATGAAGAATTGAATTTGCAGAACATACCGAAATTGAATTGAAGAACATCTGATCTGACCATCAACCTCGCCTTTGTTCTCCTAATTTCCACATTCAATTCCACTACCGTCGCTCTGCTCTTCTATTGCCTCGCTAACTCGGCTTTCTAGACAAAAATATTCATATGAAGAAGTTCACAAATACATGAAGTATTTATTACTTATTCCTTACAATTGATGTAATTAACAAACCCTAGATACACACACCACTGGAAATCATAATTGTTAATAAACATTTAAAAGGGAACGATCGCTATAAAAATCCATGTAATTCCTAATTTGCGAAAGCTATTGCAACCAAAGACTAATTCGTATTTTTTAAATTTGATACGAAAATTACCTTCAAAGCAGCTTCAATGTCAGTCTCGACGGAAGTGAAGAGTTTTGCAAAGCTATCGTCACCTGAGACATTGGGAATGGCGCGATGCTTGTGGACATTATATTTGTCGTTTTTGTTGCAGATCGCATCGACGCTAGTTATAATGTGATCACGCTCATTTTTCATGTGATTTGGCTTCTTTTGGTAACCGTGTTGGAAGAAATTGGGCGGAAGAATCACCTGGAAACCCTACTATTTTTAGTTCTACTTTACGGATATAGGATGAAGCGGAGAGCAGCATACGAAAAGAAAGACCAGGGTTTAGACGTTCGATTTTATTTGATTTGATCGGAAGTCTAGAAGTGAAGATGAGAGAAGAGAGGCCATTAGCAGGGAAAAGAAATTTTGTTGTTTTGTTTTTCCTACAATTACGGAGATGGAGATGAGACGAAGAATGTGACGCTTAGGAAGAACAAAACAAAGGAAATATATATTCAGAGACGGTTCAATTGCCAAATTTCAAGGGACCTGTATGAGCTTGAAATTTAACTCACTAATAATAATATAGTATAGATAATTAACTGATATGAACTAAACTCGTACCTTTCCTGTCCAGCAGTGTCCCAGATTTGTGCTTTTATGCGCTTCCTATTAATAGTGATTGATCGAGTCTGAAACTCAACACCAATTGTAGACTTGGAATCGAAACAGAACTCATCTTTGGTGAATCTTCCTATTATTTGTGATTTCCCAACAGCAGAATCTCCAACAACTACGACCTTGAACACATAACCTATTTCTGGAGGTTTGTTTGATGCATCATCTTTTCTTGAAGCTTCTTCCCTTTTCATCATCGTTTGGAGAGAAGAAAGAGCAGGTATGTTTTTTCTGTGTTATCTATTTATAGACACTGCTGATTAAGTGAATCTTCTTTTCTTTCTTTTATATATATATATATATACAAGTAATGTGGCACGTGCGATGCACGTGTGTAGAAGGAATTAGTGTTATAAAACAATGTTTGTAAGATTTGTTTAATATTACAAAATGACTTGATGTGTATGAAATGTTGCATTTTATGTGTGCATACATGCATAACTAAATTATTTATCAAAACATGAATAAGACTAAGTTATTTAAGGAAATAATTAATTGGGCAAAGTTGAGGCTCATTGGAGGTATCTTGCAGTTCCATTATTTCTGACAGTTGCTTTCGGCCAAAGGGCGACACCTTGACCGTTGATTATGCATTTGCCTTGAATGGTGAGTCCATCTATGTACTGGAAGTCGAGCCAGTTTTTATTGTATTTGCAGAGGTTAATGTCGCGTAGCAGATTGCCATCTAGATGGACGTGTCTACAGAAAAATATAATCAGGAAATGTGTGTTTAATTGGGTTGTTAGCGCCATATCTTTGATATGTTGCTTCAGTAGTGAAGCATTTCATGTACAAACTATTCGGATCAATGTTATGTAGTAGCATTTTGTCTCATTCGGTGATGGGGCTTATGCAGGTTAAAGGAATAATTTTTGTTCAAGATAGTGTTTCTCAGTGCTTCTAAGATAATGGTGCCGTATTGATGAGAGCAATAATGTCACTTTTATTAACAAACCCAAACAAAAATGTCATAAACATTCACATGGCCCCTTCCAGTGACAAACACAAACTTTCTTTTCCAATATTTCGTTCATACTAATTTTTACAGAATTTTTATAAAACTATGATTAATTTTCCATAACATGTACAATGGAATATTTATTCCTCAAATCATTTGGTATCAAAAGAAAACAAAGGAAAATAGTACAAAAATACAAATGGAAATCAAGCATACTTATCAATTCCTATTTACTGAACACTCATCTTCTGTCCTGGTGACTATGACAATCTACGACCACCACTGCATAACAAAGGAACAAAATACATACAACGTTTAAATATACAAAATGATTAAACAGCTCGTACAAATTAATGCCTTGTTGAACTAATGTATATATGTGAGTCTTTGAATTTTGTGGAAGACCTATCAATCAAATATCAAATAGTCAAGATAAGACTGGGAAAAACTGATATTGCAAATAACTATACTTTTAAAACACTTATCCAGTTAACATGTATATATTTCAATTTAGTTTATTTTTCAGAAAGGAATAATTTTATTAATTATACATACTTTACATAATGTTTATAACTGAAATATCAATCATATCGGGACTACACCAATGCATGACTTGGTAAAGCAAACACATCATTTTGATTTGATGTACTATATATTGGCAGTCAATAAAAATATGTTAAATCTTATAACTATGGTTGATAAAAGAGTCTACTAAATAGATGGAAATAATTTGAAGTGCACATTAAACAATATACAGAACTTCATGACTTTTGTGTACATCCAATTTCAATTCAGGGATGTTATAGGAAAACTTATGTTGTCCGCTTTTTTTACAGCAGGCATAATGAGTTCAAGAGATACATTAGGTCAATAGCAACATTGTAAGTTTACTTGCTGAGAATTACTAAAGTAAAAATAATAACTTTGTTGAAGTAGAGACATATTAGATTTGGTAAAACTGAATTTGTGGACTTTAACAATGCATCAACTGTAAAGTAAATAATATAGCATAATACATTGGTAATCATCATGTAGGTCATGGTACACTTGTATGTATTTTAATTTTATACAACTGGATTAAAAGTGAATCATAAAATCCGTATGAATAAGGAAAAAAAACTAAATTAAAAATCAAATTCAAAAGGAAAACCTAGAGAATTAATTGGGATGTGGCTTCGGTCTGTTCTTATCACTACAAACATTGATCTATTCACATTTTCAAGTTGTTTAGGAGTCGGTCAGTGAAAGAGCAATGGAAATGAAGCTAATTGAAAACATAGTAATAAAAAATACAGTACCTTACACCATTACATATCTCTGTACACAAACTGATTGTCATCTGCTACTTCTCTTGAGTCATCTCAATCACTGCGTTTCCTATGAGAATAGCATTGACAAAATTAGAATTAAAAAACAAACTATTTCAGAAGCCAAAAATTTAAAACTATATTTCAATCATTCTAAGGAGATAGACATTATGATTGAGGACAGGAGAAGAGAATTTGGTTCTCAAGTTAGTTTAAAAGCAGTTGAATAAAAATTAATTAATATAGTCTCAATAAACGTGCATAAAACTGTAGTTCGGATAAGTTGGTGAGTTTTCTAATCATGCCATATATCAGCTCTAGCTTATCAAATATACGCAGAAGTAAAAATATAAGGATTGCTTAATTGCAAACCATATCCATTAATAACTATATTCGAATTCCTAACAAATTTCACATGCGAAACTATTGCATGCATATTATCATTAGAGTTCTCATATACTTATACATGAATTTTTTTAACAAATTAGGTGTTAAAAAATATCCATACAGTCTGACTAATGTCCTTGAAGTATTGAATTACTTTCTCAAATCTGACCATGCTTCATTTCAACCAACTTTAATAATCCTTTTTAACTTCTGTATACATGCTAACTCCACTGAGGGCTTTGATTTTCTCAACCTATCCCTCACCTGTATATTACTACAATTGAAACATAAATAAAGTTTATCAAATAAAACGAAAGTTAACAGTGAACACATATTGTTTTAAAAATTAACCGGTGCTTATGACTCTGAACATCAATGAGTTCACTGAACATGTGAATAACAGCAATAGATTAAGAATTACATGTGAGTAGTCATCCCAAACTATTTTGTTACATGGTTTGTAAAGCAACCGGATCAAGTGAAAGAAATATCGAAATTGTAACTAATTTGGTTGATAAAGTTGATAATTATTTGAACTTTTTATGAATAAAATAGACTTTAGTGTAACATAGTGAACATTAGCAAATTGTTTGTTTACTGAAAACCAAAAATGATCCTTTAACTTATTCATGTGTTGTGATGGTGAAGTCTTATAATAAAAGGATTTTCACTTTAAAAGGGTTGTTTCACGACTTATTGTGCTTAATTATGGATGTATTCATGACAACATTATTGTTTTAGTTAACATGCCAAACAAAAATCATATATGACTTTATATATTACAGTTTCATATGTATAATACACAGTTTTCATTTTACGCTAAAAAATGAGTATAATTTATTGTTGAAATGTGTTTGGAGAAGTTGTGATTAGTACATCTAGGTTCATTCTTGGAAACATTTGTACCTCGGTCATACTTATAATGGGTAGTTTAAGAAAAGGAGCTCTTTCTTTTGGTATCTATAAGACTGAAGGATTGTGCATCAGCATTATAATTCAATTCACCAGCGAAGTAATAACACAAAAACAACAATAAGGATAAATGACTCATGCAATCATTTTAAATATTACGGTTGTATTAACCGAGCATGTAAATAGTATAAGAGATCTTAATGACTTTTTTTTCATTTTTTTTCTCATCCTCATAAATTATCTACATATATGATAGAAACTATAATTGCAAGAATTGTCCTCATTCTTCATAATACTGTGTGTGTATATGTATACACACACACCTAATAGTGAACCTTCTATCAACAAATAGGCTTGATTATATATACACCATATTGGATAAATCTCTAAATTTGGATTAACTATAAATATTTCACTAATATTTATATTGAAATATAAAAGAACGTATTCACATTAAGTAATTAATGACTTCCTAAGATGGCATGACACTGACATATTCACTAAGTTATTGCTCCAAACAAAGTAATAATAAGAACTATATACCTAAGTATAAAGTGTCTTTTGCTAGTAATGAATTTTATGTTGTTACTACAACGAAAACAAAATCCACCATCTCAAAAAAATTACATATGATAGTTTACATACCTCATTTAATTCCTTCATCCTGTCACTCCTTGCACCCAATTACATAAAACACCCCTAAAATCTCTGATGAAGCACTTACTTTCGTGAGTCGCGGCCGATCTACCCAAGGTCGAAGACGACCTAACTCTGCCGACCTACCCTCTGCCGACCTACCCCTTCCCATTGCCGACCTACGACTTATCACCTCCGACCCAATAGCCTCCGACCTAACTCCAACCTTAATGCCGAGCTACGACCTAACACTTCTTCCCAAAGTCGCGACCGCCCACGACCTATCCCCAGCCTTCCATGCCGACATACGACCTAATTCCATGCTCCGACCTATCGCGACCGACCTAACCCCACCTCGTCAAATCGTGAACGAACTAACTCCAATTCCATTGCAACCTGGCCTCCTCCCTGCCTTTTCCATATGCGCGCGCGAGATGATTTAAGGCGCGATTGACTCGTGAAGCTCCATAAGTCGGCGACGAGTTACTATAAGTCGGAACCGAGATAGCTTCCTTTAAAACGTTGCCGAGATACCCCTTAAATCGTTGCCGAGTTCCCTTAAGTCGCGAAAAGAAGATGCCGAGCTATCCCTTAAGTCGCGAAAAGAAGATGCCGAGCTATCACTAAGTCGCGAAGCAGATGATGTTAACTCGGAACCGAGTTAGGACTTAGAGTAATTTCGTTGTTTTTTTGGGTGTAAATTGTAATGTGCCTATAAATAGGCGTGTATGGTCATTTTGTAAAGGTTGTTGAATATTGAATAAAATTCTCTTTTGTTAGCTTGTTGCTTTCAATTTCAATTGGTAGTCGAGTGTATCTCCTATCTCCACTTACGTCATTCGAGTGCGCTCGAATCATCGTTTGTTGAAGCCGATTCACGGTATCTTGTGCGCAAGATCAACGTCGAAGAATCGTAGATCTCTTTCCGGTATCTTCGGATCAACGAGTCAGAGATAGCTAGAGTTCGGTATCTTCGGATCAATGAATTCGGGCACTTCAGCATTCATCAATCCATCGACTGCTACTTTCTTCGATCGAAGATCGTTTTGTAATATCCGCTGCGCCAGTTTTGGTATCAGAGCTTGTTTTAGCCAATCATAGCTAAATCGAGTCTTGGAGCCGAGAATTTGAAGTGTCGAAGTTGTGTTCATCGTGTTCATCATATTTTTGCAACAAAGTTGAAGTTTTGATCCATTTCATTTTGGATCAAAGTTCGAAAGGTGTTTGAAACTTGAAGTGTGAATTTGTTGAAGTGTTTGGGAAGGATTCAATCATGCCGCCAAGACGAGTTCAACGTCATCGCAATATTAATGCTTTATACGGAAGAGAAGAGGCCGATGAAATGGAGCAACGAATCAACGAGAATTTCAATGAGAAGCTTACGGAAGGGATTGGCCGATTAGAGAGGATGATGTTGGAAATGAGTCAAAATCAGAGAAGAGTATCACCTGAATCGAGCCATGGAAGAAGCAGGATTTCACCACATTCAAATCGAGAGAGAAGCGTCGATAGTGATCATAGAAGCGTGGATCGAGATTGTGATAGAAATGTTAATGATCGAGATCGTGATAGAAATGTGACTGATCGAGATCGGAGGAATGTGGATCGTAGGAATGTTGGTGGAAGACGTGATGGTGGTAGAGATGTTGGTGGTCAGGATCGACATCGATATACATCGGATGGTGAAGAAGAGTATGATGGTGGTAGTGTTCATGGACGAGGACGTGGACGAGGAAGGAATCAGTCGGAATACGATCACAAGTGGGAATCTGGGATGAAGACAGAAATTCCAGAATTCAAGGGTGGTATGCAAGCAGAGGAGTTTCTAGATTGGGTGGCTAATGTTGAAGAGATTTTTGACTTCAAAGAAGTTCCAGAACGTCGTAGAGTGAAGTTGGTTGCTACAAGGTTAAGGGGTAGAGCTTTGGCATGGTGGCAGCAAACTAAACTTACACGAGAACGAATGGGGAAGTCAAAAGTTGAATCTTGGGAGAAGATGAAGAAATTGATGAAAGCAACGTTCTTACCTTACAATTATCAATCTTTGATGTATCAACGTTTGCAAAACTTGAGGCAGGGCACAAAGACTGTTAATGATTATGCGGATGAGTTTTACCAGCTTATTGCGAGAAATGATATTATGGAAACGGAAGAGCAACTGACATCTAGATTCATTGGGGGATTGAGAATGCAGATCCAGGATATGGTTAATATGTTCGATCCAAGATCTGTGGCGGAAGCACATCAGAAAGCGTTGGCTTGGGAGAAGCAGGGACGACGAGGAGGTGGTGTGTTTACGAATTCCAATAATCAAGTGAAGGGTGTTGGTGGAAGTTCTAATGTGTCTAAACCTATCAGCAAACCAGTGATGAAGGAGGTTGAGAAGGCAAAGGTTAACAACGGTTTCAAATGTTACAACTGTCAGGAGTTGGGTCATAAGAGCAATGAGTGTCCAAAGCCAAAGAAGCGAGCAATGATTGCTGAGGTTGAGGATGAGGATGAAGAAGCTGAATGCTCTAATTCTTTACCAGTTGAGGAGGAAGATTTACTGTCGGGAGATGACGGGTATGCATTGATGATGAGGAGAAGTTGTTTAACACCGAAGCAAGAGGAGGAAAGTAGTTGGTTGAGAAACAATATCTTTCAATCTACATGCACTATTCTGGGAAGAGTTTGTAAATTTGTTATTGATGCTGGGAGTTGCGATAATATTATCTCTACAGAAGCAGTTAAGAAGTTGGAGTTGAAAACTGAGAAACATCCTAAACCGTACAAGTTAGCTTGGTTGAGGAAGGGTGGTGAAGTGAAAGTTGGACGTAGAGCTTGTGTGAAGTTTTCAATTGGGCAGAAATACAAAGATGAAATCTGGTGTGACGTCGTAGATATGGACGTTTGTCATTTGTTGCTGGGGAGACCGTGGCAGTTTGATAGAGCAGTACAACATGATGGACGGACCAACAGTTACAGTTTCACGTTCGAAGGTACAAAGATTACTCTGGTTCCGAAGAAACGCCAACAGGAAGAAAACAAAGTGGAGGAAATCGAAGAGCTGAAAACTCTATTGACTTTGAAGGAGTTTGTTAAAGAAGTTGAAGAAGAGCCGGAAGTATTCTTGTTGATTGGACGAGAAAGCAGTGAAGAGATTGAAATTCCAGAAGAAGTTAAACCAGTTCTGAAAGAATTTGACGATGTATTTCCAGAAGAGTTACCAACGGAGTTGCCACCGTTGAGGGATATACAACATCAGATAGATCTTGTTCCCGGTGCTGTATTGCCACACAGACCACATTATCGAATGAGTCCGAAGGAACATGAAGAATTGCGGAGGCAGGTAGAGGAATTGCTTGAACAGGGGCGAGTACAGGAAAGTCTGAGTCCTTGTGCTGTACCAGCTTTATTGGTACCCAAGAAGGATGGGACATGGAGAATGTGCACTGACAGTCGAGCATTGAATAAGATTACCGTGAGATATAGATTTCCAATGCCGAGGTTGGATGACTTGTTGGATCAAATAAGTGGAGCTACTATCTTTTCGAAGATTGATTTGAAGAGTGGATATCATCAAATTCGTATCAGACCAGGAGATGAGTGGAAGACTGCTTTTAAAACTAGGGAGGGTCTATACGAATGGTTGGTTATGCCATTTGGTTTATCCAATGCACCAAGTACATTCATGAGGGTGATGAATCAGATTTTTCGACCGTTCATTGGGAAATTCGTGGTGGTGTATTTCGATGATATTCTTATTTACAGTGGAAGTCCAGAGGAACATTTGAATCATCTTAGAGAAGTGCTGATGGTATTGCGACAAGAACAATTCTATGCTGCAACGAAGAAATGCGTGTTCATGATGCATAGTGTTTTATTTCTGGGGTATGTTGTTTCAGAAAAAGGAATACAGGTTGACCAAAGTAAAGTTGAGGCGATCAGAAATTGGCCGCAGCCCAAGACGATAACGGAAGTTCGTAGTTTTCATGGGTTGGCTTCATTTTATCGAAGGTTTATCCCACACTTTAGTAGTGTGATGGCGCCTGTTACAGATTGTATGAAAGGCAAACAGTTTTCATGGTCAGAGGAAGCAGGGATTGCTTTTGGAAAAATCAAGGAATTGCTGACGTCTGCACCAATTCTAGTGCTACCAGATTTTCAGTTGGTGTTCGAACTACATACTGATGCATCCAAGGTTGGGATTGGAGGGGTGTTGAGTCAGAAGGGGCGTCCAATTGCCTATTTCAGTGAGAAGTTGTCAGGAGCAAAGATGCGATACAGTACATATGATGTGGAGTTCTATGCTGTTGTACAATCTATTAAACACTGGAGACACTATCTATTTCAGAAGGAGTTTGTTCTGTATACTGATCATGAAGCATTGAAGCATTTGCAAGGGCAAGACAAGATTTCAGCGAGACATGCATCGTGGATTGCTTATTTACAGCAGTTTACTTTTGTCGTTAAGCACAAGTCAGGGGTAACCAATCGTGTGGCTGATGCTTTGAGCAGAAGGAGTCATTTGTTGACGACAATGAAAGTTGAAGTGACAGGGTTTGAACTATTGCCAGAATTGATTGAAGAAGATCCTTACTTTGTGAAATTTGTTGAAAAAGTAAAGGAAGGAAATACGGATGAATTTGTGTTGGTGGATGGTTTTCTGTTTAAGGGAAATCGTTTGTGCATCCCAGACTGTAGCTTGAGAATGAGGATTGTTAAAGAACTACATGAAGAAGGCCATGTGGGTAGAGATCGTACGTTGCAGTTAATTTCTCAATCTTATTTTTGGCCATCGATGAGGAAAGAGGTGGAAAGGTTTGTGGAGCGTTGTCATATTTGTCAGGTTTCGAAAGGAACTGCGACTAATGCTGGTTTGTATATGCCATTACCTGTACCAATTAAACCATGGGTTGATGTGAGTATGGACTTTGTGTTGGGATTGCCGAGAACGCAGCGTGGTAATGATTCCATTTATGTGGTGGTTGATAGGTTCTCGAAAATGGCACACTTTATTGCTTGTAAGAAAACGGCAGATGCTGTTCATGTTGCTCAGTTGTTTTTCAAGGAGATCTATCGACTTCATGGATTGCCAGAATCTATTGTGTCAGATATAGATACTCGATTTTTGAGTCACTTTTGGTTGAGTTTGTGGAAAATGGTGGGAACGAAGCTGAAATTTAGTAGTGCTTATCATCCGCAAACGGATGGACAGACTGAGGTGGTTAATCGATCGTTGGGAAACTTGTTGAGGTGTCTTGTTCAAGATAATCTAAAGAGTTGGGATGTGAAGTTATGTCAGGCAAAATTTGCCCATAATCATGCTGTGAATCGAAGTACTGGGTTCAGTCCATTCCAGATTGTTTATTCGAGCCTACCAAAGGGACCGTTGGATTTAACGGTAATACCACAATCAAAGAAGACAGTTAAGAAAGCTGCTGATTTTGTTGGAGGGTTGACGGAGTGCCATAGAATCGTTCAGGAACGATTGGAAAAGTCAAATGAGAAGTACAAACAAATGGCGGATAAGAAACGAAGGAGTGTAGTCTTCAAAGAGGGGGATTTTGTTTACGCGGTATTGACGAAAGATCGTTTTCCAGTTGGGACTTACAACAAGTTGAAAGCACGAAAGATTGGACCAGTAGAAATCCTGAAGAAAATCAATGACAATGCTTATCAGTTAAAGTTGCCAGATCATATTCACACTGCAGACGTTTTCAACGTTAAACATTTGGTTCCATATTATGGGGAGGAATTTGTCGAAGGAGACAAGGGTGTGAATTCGAGGACGAATTCTTTCCAACAAGGGGAGGATGATGATGCACTTACTTTCGTGAGTCGCGGCCGATCTACCCAAGGTCGAAGACGACCTAACTCTGCCGACCTACCCTCTGCCGACCTACCCCTTCCCATTGCCGACCTACGACTTATCACCTCCGACCCAATAGCCTCCGACCTAACTCCAACCTTAATGCCGAGCTACGACCTAACACTTCTTCCCAAAGTCGCGACCGCCCACGACCTATCCCCAGCCTTCCATGCCGACATACGACCTAATTCCATGCTCCGACCTATCGCGACCGACCTAACCCCACCTCGTCAAATCGTGAACGAACTAACTCCAATTCCATTGCAACCTGGCCTCCTCCCTGCCTTTTCCATATGCGCGCGCGAGATGATTTGAGGCGCGATTGACTCGTGAAGCTCCATAAGTCGGCGACGAGTTACTATAAGTCGGAACCGAGATAGCTTCCTTTAAAACGTTGCCGAGATACCCCTTAAATCGTTGCCGAGTTCCCTTAAGTCGCGAAAAGAAGATGCCGAGCTATCCCTTAAGTCGCGAAAAGAAGATGCCGAGCTATCACTAAGTCGCGAAGCAGATGATGTTAACTCGGAACCGAGTTAGGACTTAGAGTAATTTCGTTGTTTTTTTTGGTGTAAATTGTAATGTGCCTATAAATAGGCGTGTATGGTCATTTTGTAAAGGTTGTTGAATATTGAATAAAATTCTCTTTTGTTAGCTTGTTGCTTTCAATTTCAATTGGTAGTCGAGTGTATCTCCTATCTCCACTTACGTCATTCGAGTGCGCTCGAATCATCGTTTGTTGAAGCCGATTCACGGTATCTTGTGCGCAAGATCAACGTCGAAGAATCGTAGATCTCTTTCCGGTATCTTCGGATCAACGAGTCAGAGATAGCTAGAGTTCGGTATCTTCGGATCAACGAATTCGGGCACTTCAGCATTCATCAATCCATCGACTGCTACTTTCTTCGATCGAAGATCGTTTTGTAATATCCGCTGCGCCAATCTCTCCAAATCCTCAAATCCACTCCTGAACTTTGTCTTGGAAAGAGACGACCACGTTTGGAGACCATGTGCAACCCCACCATGGCCAAAATGGATGCTTTCATATGCATTGAATCGAGGGCCCAAATCATTGGGGTATATCTCCGAGGTGGATCGCTGCTTCAGTTGAAGGAATTATATGTCGTCAGAATCAAAATTATGAACTATAACATGATGAAGAAAGAGGAAAAATGTGATATTGTAGTTGGCAGATAGGGCAGGCACATGTTGCTGTATCAAGTTCCCACTTCGTAATCATACATGTATCTATTAAAAGGATACGATATTGCATTTACACATGGTATATCTTTATATCTGAGTGCATATTTCTTATTCATGTTACATTTGATAAAAAAATTAAGAAAAATAATTGGAATAATATGTATTCTTTTGGTCCTATTATCTCTGTCAGCCCCGTAAGTCATTCCTGAATAGGTTTGGCAAATTGTGAACACAGAATTACAAAACATATTTATAGGAAAAATATGATAATCATGTTTTCTTCATGCTACAACCTCATAATCAATAGTGTGGAGGCAAATTAAAGGAGCTCACTTGTTATAAAATGGGGATTCCAACATGATATAATAAATTTCTTTCGTAGATGCAATTTCGCTATGGTTGCAGTTATTTTGAAAAAAAACAGTGAGAAAGAGGGTAGTTTTACATACATATGTACCGTCCATTGTGCTTTCACTATTGGGGGGAGGGGGTGTATTTCTGTGTGTGTTTTCTTTGTGTGCATATTATGTATTATCATTTTCAAAATGAAAATTCTTTACAAATCATCCTCAAGTATCATATCTTCTTCTCTAAACAATTGAACTCAAAGAAATGATAAATATCTGTTACAATAAAAGAATGAGTAACTCGAACATTCTAAGAATCTGAAACCAAGATTCCATCAGGGTTTGGAATAGAAATACAAAAGAGTTCTAATAAATTCATAATAATAATTTCAAATTTAATTGCTTTCTGTTGTATTTGTTTTAGTTTAAGAGTTTAATAATAAATTTTAGTGATATAAAATTTATCACACACAACTTTTGAGTTAAAATGCAACAGTAACTTTGTATCTAGAATTCTGAATCTGAATCTAACAGAACTTACTTCAAGGGATATATAGGTTCAAGGAACTTCAATTTATAATCATAAGCACCAAATATTATACAATTGAATTTAATATGTTTATACCCAAACAGAGCAAAAATTAAACCTAAACATGAGAAACAGCCGATTTGCTAATTTAAAAAAAAAGTAAAATATTTAGTGTAATAAGAAAATCAAGTATTTGACTTGAAGGGTATCCACCAATTCGTTGCTGACCAAATTAGCGAAGGTGAGGACTGCATAAAAAATTATACGACAAACAAAACAGATAGTGAACTTATGGAACCTTTTTTATGATAAAAGAAGTTTTCACATGCAACAACAATCGAAAACTAATAAACTCAAATCAAGGGACCAAAAACTAACCTTCCATGTCGGTTTGAAGTAAAAAACCTCTAAGTTTTCTTCTGCTGTACAGGAATCCCAAAATGGCTTGTTGTGCAATAAACATGTTGAATAATTTACTAAAATGAAAAATTCAGCTGTATGAAGTTCAACCAAGTTATTACTGTCAGAAAATTAGAAAAAATTGATGCAATCGACCTAAAGATATATATTTTTTAACCAATAACTAAATAATTTCTTACGTAGAGAGAGTTGAGAGAAAAGGTAAACCTAGGGTGCTTTGAATCCTGGCCCTTTCCAATTCAATGTAAATTGTCATGCTAATTGAAGATCCAATACGGAAATTGAAAGGTGGACATAGTGGATATTATTTAAGTGAGAGAAATGGGAAGAAGAACCGAAGAAGAAGAAACTGCGTAAATTAACTGACATGTGCATCAAACGTGGGCAAGCAAAATTACGGAGACGGCCTCAAAATGTTTAATTTCTTTTCTTACACGATATGGATATTTTGGTCTATCCCAAAAAGGCTTCACTTTGACTGCTTTGACCAAGGTTTTTTATTATAGTATAGATATATATATATATACACACACACATATATATATATACATATATATTGTAATGTGGTTCATTTCCACAATAGCAATGATTGACTCCTCGACCTTATATATGAACGTCGCATATCCTAATTAACTGTGCTATCCTTTGGGTTTATTATTATTATTATATTATTATTATTGCTAAATTTAACAATTTTCAATAAGCAAGTAATCAAAATCAAAATATTTGATTAACAAAATCAAGTTTTGTTTCCAATAGGGAATGGACTTGGTTATGAAATAGCAACAGTTCACTATATCAAGAAAGCATTTACAGTAATTTTCATTTTTAAAATATTATGTTGATAATAAAGCATTACAAATAGTGGTACAGCCAAGGTTTACCAAACACCAAAAGGTACGTCGTGCACCATCAAACACTTATAAATTGTTGATGGGCCTACACCAGAATTAAGCAGGCTAATTAAGTCCTAGAAGGATTAAGTTTAGAATAAGAACATGTTAAACAGAAAAAAACAAGAAAGGAAGGGGGAAAAAAACATGTGTACGTAGTTGTTTTTCAAGTCAAATTGTATGTATGGAAGCCAAACGAGACCAGGGGAATTGCTTAATAGTTGCTTATTCGTGTAGATATTTATCAACTAAACTAGTGCTTTATCAAAAAAAATCCATATATTATGAAAAGCAAAGGCACTATCTCAATATATTGTTTCTGAATCTCTAATTGTTAGACCCAGTTTAAAACAGATAATGGTTGGGGAATACTGACCAGTTAACCCCACGATATATCTGATCAACTTGCGCATATGTAAGGCGGCTGATAGTCATGGGGGCATATTTTCAAATTCTAGTATAATTTCAGATTTTAAAAAGATTATGGGTTGCTGCTGCATGATGTGAAAGTCACGTTACTATTAGAGTTCAATAAATGAAACACTTGGCTTAGCTTCCTGATCAGTAAGACACTTTCATAAGTTTGAGTTCCAGACACAACCATTGTTGAAAATTGACGAATTAATGTCGTTTTATGTTAAAAGACGTCGACATGAAAAAGACTAATTAATAGCAAATGGGTCCCTTTGTTATATATTGTATCAACTAATCAGATAGCAAGCATTCCCTGCAGTTGCTTAGCATTCCACAATTAAGTAATGCATATTTTTGTAAAGATACTCGTGCATGAAAAGAAAAGTTATTTAGTTAGCAATGATATAGTGGAAGATAAGGAATGTCATCAATCTGTAGGCAATCAAAAGGATTATGCAACGGGATTTTACTATGTTGCTGTACAGGTCCCTTTCCATTTTTCATAGATGGTCTTTGTTGAGAAGTACGTGCGTCTATATAAACATTTGTCTCTGATCTATTGGGTGAATTCACCCTGTTTTTATCCTTTTCAATTGTAGTGTCATAGTAGTCTATCAAAGTTGCCAAATTTAGAGATGCAGATTATCAAAAAGGCCGTAGGATCAACCGTCGCGTGGCATAAAGACTTCATCTCTGTGGTATAGTATGATTGTACTTAGAACATGATATTTGTAGCGGACTGTTATGTGTTAATGATTTATGTATTTGGCATGTAAACTTATCTAACCTTTTGGAGTGTTAGAATTCTATGACTCTAGCTTTTAGTCTTTTCGTATGTGATTTTAATTATTTTACGATGATATTTACTATTAGTATGATTGTATTGTATGGATGCTGCTGCCATTTTTTTTAAATTTGCATTTATTTTGCAACGGATTATGTGCGTTGTTATATGAGCTTCTTACAACGGTCACTGCACGTTGTTATATAAGATTTTTACAACGGTCAACATACGTTGTTAAATAGGTATTTTACAACGGTCAATACATGTTTTTACAACGTGCTTTGCCCGTTGTTAAATGTGGTGGATCTATTACAACGAGGTCAATTATAACGGGCACATGTCCGTTGCGAAAACCATATTACTACGGGCATTGCCCGTTGTAAAAAGACTGTTTTGTTGTAGTGAATATAGAATGAAACATGGTGTATTTGGTTCCACAAAAGCGAAACATGCAGTTAAGTCGTGTCTTCCAACTATGTATCAAAACAATGAATATTCAATACAACTTTTTAATAAAATATTATTTATTATAGTCCATGAGCAAATTAAAGTTTTTATTAAATTATATACGGTATCAGTATTAGTTTCTTAATATCACATGCTTTTGTCTTACAGTTGTTTAAAGAGAATATTTTTCAGTTGACTGATAATGCTTACTGTTGAGGATAAGGTGTTCAAGGTCTGCTCTTCCACTTCCAATCACGATTGGGGTGATAAAACTTGAAACCAGAACGAGCAAAAGGATAATGTAAATTTTGACAGCCATCCTTAAATTTGTTTTCTTTTTCTCTCTGGATGTTTGATTGTGAGTTTAGGTTAAGATTTCCATATATTTATAGCATGTTGCAAATTACAAGGAATAATGTTGGCGAACTGTGATAGGTACTGTATTGTCTGCAATCTATCTATCTTGCCTGCTATGAAATATTAATAATAATTGAAGTTCAAAGATGCCTCCACCACTCATAAATGCATATACTAACTCAATTGGCATGATGTTCCATTTTACCAATACATTAATTGCAAGTCAAATAATTTCTTATACAGTACAGTTCTCCTGTTGCTATATCTGTTATAAAACTAATTTTTAGTATTTCAATTTGGTAACCTGTAAACTTATCTCTCCGTTGAAAAAATGATGATATATGTTTTTTTAGCAGCCACTGGGTCATATATATATGTATATATACATATGTATGTATGGGATGGAGTTTGGCGTTTCATTATGTGTAACTAGGCCAAATTGTTAACTTGAATCATGATTTTGGGATACATCACATTCTATTTTCAACCTACGGTAGGTACATGTGCTAAACTATTCACATAATAAATGAATAAGATGGATCAGTTGGGCATCAAGGGGGTCAGGCAACAAAGTGCTATTCATGCTATAATTAATGAAAATGATTTTTGAGAGGCAACATTGCAAATTAATTCACTTGTGATGCTGTACAAAATATACCTTTTCCCTTCATTTTACTCATTTGGGGGTGAGGGTGCACAATGAAGCTGTGGATTTTAAACCATTACAAGTAATAGTAAATTTGGAGACTAAAACACGATGATTCCTAACGTGGTATTGCATTAAAAAGGAGAGGAAACGATGCTCCGAGCTTATGAAAATTAAACATGGTATCATAAATTAGTCCTCGGGAAAAGTTAGTAACTCGTAGCCTGTACATACTTGTAAATTGGACTGCGAAGAATAGTTCTCCATTTTAGCGATTTACAAAACTAGTAGATATAGATGGGACACATCATAGAATTGTGAGTTCAAAATCCCTACTTCAAATATCAAAAGTTGGGAAATTAAATAGTTGTCACATGGGTGTCTCGGTAAGAGAACCATAAAACAAAACGCTAGGAATGTATGTTTATGTGGCCTTGCCTTGATATCCTTTGGTCGTCTTTTCGTTCGGTTTGTTTCATGGGGCCTTTTCCAGTAGTTATGTTTGTCATTAATATGTACTTTCATGTATTTGTGCATATGTAATAACTTCTTAGTTTCTATTGCAGTTGATGTATACTTGCATCACTCCTGTACTTCATACTTTTATTCCATGAGTAATTAGCATTAAACCCCACTTGCCTTGCGAGATGAAAGAGAAAGAAATGTCTATTTGTCTAAATGGAAAAGTATAAATCATGAGAATAATAATCCCACGATGGTGTGGTGTGGCGTAAGTTGAGTGATTAGAGCTCACGAGTTCTATTCTACGGGTTCTCCGGATATTCAAAAAATGACAAAATTTTTAGGTAGGCCTACATAAAAAAACCTATTCTAGTAATAATCTCCTCTAAAAAGTTAAAAATGAAATCAATCAAATAAGAGAGAAATGTGTGAAATTGCAAGACAGTATCGATTTTGACGGCTCAGACCAAACTAATGTTAAAAAAAAAAATTCATTTGCAAAGAAAGCTTTCCAATTCTCTTTCCACTGAGGTTATTAATCTTAGGCAGAAAACTAAAGTTAACTGGCTTTCTCATGAGAACTTGCCAAACAAATTTTTCTATGCTAAAATGTCTTGTAGAAAACATCGTAACAGCATAGGAAAATTAATCAACAGCAATGGTAATATAATTAATGAAGCCTCTTTACTAGAGAAGGAAGCTATCCTTTACTTTTCTGATCTGTTCAATTCTGTGGAGAGCACAAGTATTTTTCCAAATATTTTCCCCAAATTCTTACTTCATCCTAACATTGAGGAAATTCTTCTTGCTCCTATATGTTTAGATGACATTAAAAAAATTGTTTTCTCAGTTAAAGATGATAAAAGTCCAAGCCCAGATGGGTTTAGGGCCAAATTCTATAAAACTCATTGGGATGATTTAAAAATCATGATTTTTTAGACCGTCAATGAATTTTTCTCAACTTGTAGGCTTCTAAAAAACATTAATCATACTTTTATTACGCTTGTCCCTAAAACCAAAAGCCCTTCATGCCTTGGGAAGTATAGGCCAATTGCTTGTTGTAATTTCTTGTATAAAATTATAGCTTCTATTTTAAGTAATAGAATTAAAAAATTTCTAAAATTTGTCATTTCAAAAAATCAATGTGCTTTTATACCAGACAGGTTTATTGTTGAAAACATTCTCCTTGCTCATGAATTATTAAGGGACTTTAATCAGGCTGGTAAAAATAAGATGTGTATCAAAATTGACTTACACAAAGCCTTTGACAAAATTAACAGAAGTTTTATTATTTATATGATGAGTCAACTAGGCTTCAATGAAAAATTCTGTAACCTAGTTAAAGAATGTATTTGTAATGTATCTTATTCCATACTTGTTAATGGATCTCCTTGCAGGTTCATCCATAGCAATAGAGGTATTAGACAAGGAGATCCTTTATCTCCTTACTTATTTACAATTGCTATGGAATATCTTATGTTACAAATGGATAAGAAATAGTTGAATAACAACTTAAAACCAATAAATTCGATTATTCCTAGAATTTCTCATTTATTCTATGCTGATGACTTATTAATTTTTTTAAACGCAGATACTCAAAATGCAGCACCATTAAGAAAATATTTGACAACCTCAGTCAACAAGCTTGTCTTCAAATAAATGAAAATAAAAGCAAGTTTTTTTTCAGTTAAACTTGTAAGAACAAGATGGAGATCCTCAATATTCTAAAATTTCAACAAGGTGACCTTCCTATCAAATATCTTGGACTCCCCCTCAGTAACAACCAGATCAAAGAAAGAGATTGTGTCAAATTATATGATATCATTCAAAGTAAAATAAACAACTGGTCCAGTAAATTGTTATCTACTGCAGGAAGAGTAGAGCTTATTCATACTGTCATCACTGCAGTCCTCATGTACTGGCTACAATCTCACAATATTCGAGCAAAAACTATGGTGAAAATCAAAAAATTATGTGCTAAGTTCATTTGGAATGGAAAATTTCACAAAATCTCTTGAAATACTATTACTAAGACTAAGAAAGCAGGTGGTTTAGGAATCAGAAACTTTTCAGACATAAATGAAGCATGCAAGTTCAAGCTTTTTTGGAAATTCATTGAAGGCAAAACACTATGGGCTGAATGGATGAGAGCTAAATATGTCAAAAACAAAAATTTCTAGTCTATGCCCATTGAAAATCACTATTCTTATGCTTGGAAAAACATTCTAAAATGCGGGGAAATTGGAGTCAAATTATTAGAGAGAAAATTTAAAGATGGTAGTCACATAAGCCTTTGGTTTGATCATTGGATCAATGGTAACTCTCTTGTCAATTTATTAGGATGGAATAATCTCTATTGTTTTGGTCAAGTCAATGCTAAACTTGACAGTATCACTCAAAATTCAATTTGGAATACTCAAGCTCATCCTGTAGCTACTATCTTTAACTCCACAATTTATAAAATAGAAATTGACCCAAGTCAAGAAGAAGACGTTTGGAGTTGGAAATTATCTTCAAAAGGAAAATTCTCTTTCGAAAATACTTAGGATTTCTTAAAAGGAGATGAAGTGGAAGTTGATTGGTATAAATCAGTTTGGAATTCAGTCAATTGTCCAAAAATGGCTTCCTGTACCTACTTTGCATTATTAAATCGTCTACCAACAAGAGAAAAGTGTGGAAAATGTAACAAAAACACTGGAAACATCAATTGCCTTCTTTGTAAAACTAAAATTGAAAATATAAATCACCTCCTTTTTGACTGCAAATACTCTAGACATATTTGGTTCATTGCCAAAAATAAACTCAATCTTAATCAACATTTGGCTCTCCAAAACATAAGAGACAACATATAATATTTTCAGAAAACATTCAAAGGCAAGAAAATAGAATTCAACAAAGCAACTGTAGTTCTTACTACATTTATCTACTTTATTTGGAAAGAGAGAAACAACAGGCTTCATAATAAAGTTGAAACTGATAGCATTCAACTTTGGAAAACCATTAAAATAGAATTCAACATCATTCTTCAAAAAGCAAGAAATTCCAACAAAAACAGCAACCGAATTCATAATATTTTGGATGCTGATAACTATGAAGACTATGTTGAAGAATACTTACAAAGGGAGAAATTTCTCAAAAATTCCCCATATCATCTTTTAAGCAGATGATGCTTGAGAAAGCCAACTGAGTATGTTAATTCCAGTGCTTCACTTGACGGTTGCTGCTCCAATATCCATACTAGGAATATTTCCTATAAGGGAAGTAATCATATTATCAGTATTAGTTCTAGTTATAAGAATATTTCTGCTATTAATTATAATACTCTTTTACCTGATATGAATAGGAATAGCCGTCCATCCAACTCTGAGCATCTGCTTTTCAATGACTGCCATTTTCATAGCAATAACATTAAGACAAATTCTTCGGATCTTAGAGTTAAGGCCAAAAATTATGACAAGCACTTATCTCCTTTGGCTCAAGTTAATGAAATAGACAAGTTCACTGATGACAACACCCTTGACAATCAGCTCAAAGCTTGCAAGGGAAGTAACAAGGCTTATATCAAAAATAATTCTAAATTTGATAATGAATATCATGCTAATACAAATTTTTTTACCTGATTCTAGCAGGAGAAGCTTCGATATCACTGATGACGATAACAATTTTCTCCTAGCTATCAGTGAACAAAGATTAAGAGACTCTTTCTATTTAAGCAAGTTAAATAAGAAAATCTACCACTTATCTGTCTGGGATAAAGGAGAGTCTAGCAAATCTTCCTCGGTTACTTCTCTAAAAGAAGATCAAGCTTCGATCTTCCCTACTTCCTCAGATCTAAAGTCCGGAAGCATTGTAACAAGCTTCAAGGATATGAAGACAAAAACAGTGAGACGTCGCCATTTTTGCCTCACTCCCGAGCTTGACAGACTTCAAATTAAAGAAATATAGGAGTGGATGCCTCCCTGAAGATAATTCCTCCTGATCTCTTAGTCTCCCTGAGCAGGATATTTCCAGACTAGAAATCAATTCAAGTAGTGGATGCTAAGAGACCAAGGATGCTCAGTGCTGTAAAGCTATGAAGGAGTGGAAGCCTCCTTGAAGCTTATCTTTCACTGATGCTATGGATCGCTTCCGCCATTTTTAAGTTTTCGGCTGAGTTTCGAAGATTTAGGGTTTGGGTAAGTCGGCAACCCTAGTTGCAGCTTTATTGATATTCTGTTTTGTGGCTTTGGGTTTGCTTTGTTATGCACCTGACTTTATTTGTTTGGGCTGGGCCCATTTTAACTATTTTCAAAAAAAAAGTTATTACAAAAATAAAGTTTGTTTCTATAGCTTGCATTTATGTAATACGCAGGCTATTATTTTTAAACAAATTTTTTTTGAGCTTGCGCATATTTGAAATGCACAAACTATATATTTTTTTTAAAATAATATATAGCTTGCACATTTCAAAAATGCGCAAACTATATATTTGTATTTGCACATTTAATTTTTGAAGCTGAAATAAACAGCCAATACTTTTTCTTCCTCATTTTCCTTTTTTCCTCCTCAATTCCACAAAACCATAACTCATTCCCTACTCTAGCTCATTTTACCATCCCAATTTCAATTCTAATTCAAATTAATTCCTAAGTCAACTTTAAACAATTTGTTGTTTGATTTCAAAATGGAAGGCTTTTCTTCATTTTTCAAATTCATGGATAAAAAAATTTGTGCAAGAATTAACTAATTTTTTTGGTCATGTTTAACTCATTTCAGTTATCATTGTTCTAGTTATTTGATTTAACATTGAAATGTTATTAGCTAGTTAATTGAAAGTGGAAAAAATAGTTTTAATTTTGATAATGCATAATCTCTATACAATACTATTGATACCGAGTATGGTTTCCTTTGCTCTGTGCCTCCTTCAATTTTCCCATGAAATTTTGCCACGTGTATTCTGAAACTCAAAGGTCTTTTTTTATTTCTGACTGAAAGGAAGAAAAATATTCACTATAAGAAACATTGTCAATGACGACTGTTAATAGCCGACTTTAGTCGTCGACTGTCGTCACTAACCGATGGAAAAAACCACCACTTTTACAATCACCGATCAATAGTTTAACGATGGCGTCGTCGATAACTGTAGCGACGGCTTGTGTCGGCTAGCCATCGGCAATCGATGGACACATGTTGGCTTATATAACTGTAACGCTTAGACATTAGGGTGTCGATAGCCGTCGCTTACCTGGAACCTGGAACCTGTAAGCCATCGCAAGCCTGAAACACAGATTTTAGTTTCCAGCTTATTTATCGACCATCCAACCACACATCCACATTCATATCTCTAACCACCATATTCAACACATACAAACTCAATTTCAAGCAACATAATATCATATATATCACATAATATCATATATGATACATAACCAAATTTATATCAAAAAATCACCAAACACATCAATATTTCAACAAACAAAACAACCATATCTACAAATCCACTTATCCATCAACCAAAACAAATATCAAACATCCACATATCCATCGATCATCGATAACCAACACAAATATCAAATCCATCAAATATATACAAACAAAATATGTCAAATATCCATCAACCATCCATCAAAACAATTAAAAAAATGTCAAATACCTACTCATCATCCCTATCATCACCTCCTGATCCAGGAAAATGCCCTTGCTTAGCAAAGAACATTGCCATCTGCTCCTCTAACATAGCTCTCGGTCCAGTCGCTCGCCAATCTAGCAACTCTACTACCAGAGCTCTCCACTATGCTATCTCCTTTTGCTCCTGTGATTCCCTGTAGCTAGCCTGAGAATTCCTCGCTTGTAAATCAATTAATAGCTAATTATAAACAATTTATCTGTAATATTGAATAAAATTTATAAATTAGTTAATGAAGTAATTAAACTCAATAAACAATATTACCTCCCGATTGTCGAAACCATAGCGTTTGTTCTACATCGGCTTGTCCACCACGAATCATAAATCCTATCCTCCTCCTCCGGGATCAACTCCTAAAGTCCAGTCTCCTCAAGCATGCAAACTTGCTCCATGTCAAATTTCTCCTGCGATTAGAAATGAAATTTTATTAAAATAAAAATTTAGTTTATAATTTGTAATGTCAAATAAAAGAAAAAAAGTAAATTATATTTACCATGATAGCTTTGGCTTTGTCGTCCGTCCAGGTAAATGACACCGAGCCATCGTCGTTCGTGTGCTTGATGGTGCGAGTGCGAGTAAAGACTTCCAAATATGTATGTTCGTGGTGCTTCTCCTTCGCCTGAAATTGTATATGATTAAACAATGTTATAAATATTTTATAATCGCAATTTATACATACCAATTCCTTTTGATATTGTTGGAAGGACTTTGATCCGCCGTTGTGTGTGATAGGATTTTTATTCATATTCGTCGAGTTTCGAGCGGAAATTGCCTGTAAATTTAAATATATGATCGACTTAATTAATGCGATTATTATACAAACTTTAAACAGATTATAATAAAAATATAAAATTAGAAAACTTACTTTGAAGGCGTCAGTCTCCCAAAAGCCAAAAAATCCACCCAAACGCTGTAACTCATCCACTTAGATTTATTATTCTTCTGTTTTGCTCATGAGAGGGTGTCCCTGTAATTCTTCCTCATCTTCCTGTCCAAGTGAATCCTGAACAGATCTCGATTTTGGTCCTCCACAATCATTGCTGCCTACACATTAAAGTTAAAATAAATTATAGACAGTATATTAATTTTCAAAGATTAAATATGTTTTTGTCAAACGAATTATAAATTTATATTTACCAACAGATCAACATATATCGCATCCTTGATATGTGATGGGATATCATCCCAGTTCGGCCAACATTCATACCCCTAACCCATATATGCCTTCTTGGAAACCTGCAGGATGTAATTGGAAGGCTGTAGCTCAAATCCCTTGTATGAATTTTGATATAGACATTTAATAATTTCAAATAAAATACACGCACTAAATATTAATGACGTTGCAATAAATTTGACACGTGCCCCTAATTTCTTATAGATCATAGCCGCCTTCGAGCATAAATCAGGTACCACGCCTCTGGCACCCTCACTAGCAGCAGGAGAAGAAGAATGTCGACATCTCCCATGAGACATAATAGCTGCCACAAACATATCATTTCATATAATGAAAAAATATATCATTTTATTATTAGAAAACATATATGATTTATGATCAAATAGAACTTCCAAGAAAACTACGAAAATAGAAAAAGATCCATGAATACATAAAATTATAAAACACAATAATACATAGCTCAAAACACAGTCATCTTCATTAATAGTAGTAGAAACTCAAAATATAAATTATATAACAAGCTATGCAAATATCCATCATATATACATTACATCATCCTTAATTAATAATCAATCTTTGAAGTCTTCTGATTCAGACTCGGTCTCGTACTCTATATCGTTTTCCTCTATACTCTCAAATGCTTCTATTAGAACATTTGATCCATCGTTCAAAGGCCCTAAATCAGTATGCTCATCATTTATTACTATTTCATTATTCGGCTCAAAATCTGCTTAATAAGTTGCTTCGTCCGGAGTATTATTTCCATCAAACATAAATATTGCCTTTGTTTTAAGAACAGCCGACCAATCCAATTTTAGGATGAATACGGAGCATAATAAACTTGTAATGTTTGTTTGGCTAATATGAAAGGATCATACTTATAGTAATGTGAGTTATATTTGATTTCAATAAACTTATAATCTTTGTGCACATTGATTCCAGTACCAGGAACATTGTTGAACCAATTGCATTTAAATAAAAATACTTTTTCTACAGGTGGTATAAAATATGTCAACTCCAAAACCTATGTTAAGACGCCATAAAAGTCTTTTACGTGGTCATTTGGATCATCACTACCTTTGACAAATACACCGATGTTATAGGTTAATTTTTCAGTGCAATATTTCTTGGTGTTGAATTTAAATCCATTGTTGAAAAATATTGGATAAGCCTTGACATTTCTTTTTGGTCCTAGCGCAAGATGTTTCAATCCTTCATCATTGATACAATTTCTTGGATCATAAATGTAGTTCAGAAACCATTTAGCAAAATCTTTACTGAGATCGCCACATGAACGTTGTGATTCGTAAATACTGAAAATTCATATGTCGAGAATTTTGAATATGTAAGTAAAATTGACATAAGTATGAATTACAAAATTTATATATCGAGAATTATTGTTTAATACTACCTGACAAATGGTGCAACTTCAGCGCAATTGAGAAGAACATATGTGCATGCAGCATTATGATCTCTATCGTCTAAACATAATTCCACACATTTTCCAACAGCTCGACCATGTTGTTGAAAAATAGATAACATTGTTTGAGAAGATTCTTGTTCAACAACCTCATTGTTACGAGGAACTCTTACAAACGATAAGCTCACATGGCTATTGAAATAATGAGAAAAAAAAATGAAGCTTTTTCTTTAAGATATAATTTGCAGATCGAACGTTCGACTCGTGTTTTTTGTCTAACTTTTTTCTTCATATGATTCAAGTACCTATTACAAAATTAGATTGAATTTAAATTTAAATTTTGAATCAAAATTAATGATATTCAATATTACCTCTCAAATGGATACATCCATCCATATTGCACAGGACCTCGAAGAAGTGCTTCGGATAGAAGATAAACAGGTAAATGCTCTATTACATTAAAGAATTCTAGAGGAAACATTTTTTCCAGTTTGTAGAGCAGTATAGGAATTTCTACTTCAAGTTTACGTATATGGTCGATTTTTAACGTCGTCGAACAAAGCTATTCAAAACAACTTAATTCTGTTATAACACTCTATACTTTTACGAGCAACAATTCTTTGAAAACCACGGGTAATAAATTTTCCATTATGATATGGCAATCATGACTTTTCATCCCACTCAATTTATTGTTTTTAAAGTCAACACATCTACGGAGATTAGAAGAAATCCCATCAGAGCATCTTAGTCCTTCCACCCACTTCAACACGAGTTTTACTTGCTTATTATCTAGCTCATAGCATGCTTTGGGTTTTTTACTGTCATTGATCTTCATATGAAGTTCGAGGCGTTTACATATATGTTTTATATCATGTCTTGAATTCAGATCGTCCTTAGTTTTCCCCTTAACATTCAAAATTGTATTAAACACGTTATCAAACATGTTTTTTCGTAGTGCATCACGTCAATATTATGTCGAAGTAGGAGATCTTTCCAATAAGGTAACTCCCAAAATATACTTTATTTGCACCAATTATGAATTATCGATTTACCTGGAATTTCACTCTGAACTCCAGTTTCATGTATCTTTGGATAATCCTTTACAATTTCATATATTTTTTACTTGACCAACTCGTTGGTGGTTGCAAATTCTCTGTTCTGTTAGCTGTAAAGTTTTTTTAAACTTTTCCAAAAAGATGATTAATTTGAAGAAAACACCGATGACAATCAAATCATGAAATTTTCTTTCCAAATGGTAAAGAAAATGCTCGTGTTTCTTCCATGCAACAAGGACAAATTAGAAGACCGGCCGTACTCCAACCTGAAAGCATTGCATACGCGGAAAAAATCATCAATAGTTCATAACAAAGATGCAAACATATGAAAATTCTTTTTTTAGAAACGTCGTATGTATCAACACCTTCACATCATAATGTTTTCAACTCTTCAATCAATGGCTGCAAATAAACATTAATTTGTCATGTCGGATCATGAGAACCAGGGACAACAGTAGTGAGAAACATATATGGAGTTTGAGAAACATATATGGAGTTTTCATACACATCCATGGAGGTAAATTATAAGATATAACAATAATAGGCCAGGATGAATATTTACTACCAAATTGAGAGAATGGTGAAAATCCATCCGTACATAAATCAAGTCTTATCTAAATGTTTCCAGACTTTTCCATCGGATAGATGTGTCAAAGTTCCTTCTTCCTGTGTTCTCACACTGTACCATCGCATATGACATGCCGTAACAGAAGATGCATATAACCTTTTGAAGTCTAGGAGTGATGGGTAAATAATGCATTCTCTTGTATGGAACTTTCTTACTTTTTTCTTGGTTTGTATCTTTCCTCATTACGTATTCTGCATTTTCTAAGGTTATGTCATCTTTCAGTACAACATGCAACCTTTCATACATATATCTATCCTTTAGTACGACAGACTGAAAGTGGACATAAGGTTTTTCACTTTATAATGACTATTGCACATCAAATTATTGGATGACATATGTTGTTTTGCAGCTTGTACAACTGTTGTAAAACCAGCTTCTGTAAAGTTGAATTTAGATTTCATAGTAATATATTCAGTAGTTACTAATAATTCAGTTCCGCTTTTATAACCATCCAACAACGGCCTCTTAGCAGCATCCAATAAATTATAGATTTTTTTAGCTTCCACACTCGGTTCTTTTTCCATATTTACGTCTTCATCGTCAGCTTGAATGGTAGGAAACATTGATCGTGCTGTGTCTTCCACCATATCTTCTATTGGATTCATCGTATTCACCTCGTCCTATAACACTACGGGATTAGGTGCAACAAGTTCTCCATGACGATCCAAAAAGTAATAATTTGACACGAAACCAGCTTTAATCGGATGTACTATAACTATATCCGGCTTTCAATACTTCAAATGTTTGCACTTATTACACGGGCAATGAATATCTACGTTGTTTTCATTATTAGATTTAGAAAATCGAATAAATTCATGTACACCATTCCAGAAATGTTCCTTGACTGAACCTTTCATACCAGTTCCCTCTTCATACATCCAATCACAATCGATAAAATAATTGAACATTTTTTCTAATTTAAAAATATATGTTAGAAATTTGGACAATACTTCACTTCTTTGTCTTGTAAGCATCCCTATGCATCCAAGGGTGTGGTTTTGTTGTGTTTTCTAAAGTAAATTAAACCTTTTGGGACTAAAGGCTTTAATTTGCTCCTGTTGTACATGTTAAGTCATTATTTTTTCAAATCGATTTTAATTTTTTGAAATAAACGTTATTTTTTTCAAATAAACAATTATTTTTTTCTTAATTTTTTCAAATTGATAGCATTTCACTTCTTTGTCTTATATGCATCACTTTGCATCCAAGGGGTGTGCTTTTGTTGTATTTTATAAAATAAATTAAAACCTTTTGGGATTAAAGGCTTTAATTTGCTAGTGTTGTATTTGTTAAAACATTAATTTTTCAAATCGATTTTAATTTTTTGAAATAGACATTATTTTTTCAAACATACATTATTTTTTCCTTAATTTTTTCAAATAGATTTTAAAATCAACAGCACTTCACTTCTTTGTCTTGTATGCATCACTTTATATCTAAGTGGTGTGTTTTTGTCGTGTTTTCTAAAATAAATTAAAGCCTTTTGGGACTAAAGACTTTAATTTGCTATTGTTGTATTTGTTAAAACATTTTTTTTTCAAATCGATTTTAATTTTTTCAATAAACATTATTTTTCAAATAAATGACTTATAAGTGTTATACAATTCCTAACGAAATGACCTGTTTTGAGGTTAATTTTTTTTTCCATCCAATTTTTAAATAATCCAACCGTACGGATTGAATAAACACAACATCACACATATGTGGTTCAAATTTGGTCTCGATCCAAGGTCGCCAGGCCTTCGAACGAAGCGCTTTTCGTCCAAATGTTGACAAATGACTATAAATTTAAAACTCAAGTTCAACACCGTGAAATTGTTTATTTTTTCATCATCTTCTGGAAATAGGACAAATATACTTTAGATCGACATATGATCAAATAAATTTTATTTTTCGATAATTATTTTATTTTACATAATTTTTTAATGCTAAATACAGTTAAAAATCCATAATTAATTACCCAATGATGTAAAAAAATATTTTAATTCGTAAAATGTTACACAAAACCAAATTTATCGAAATTTCTTAACGAACCGACTAAAAGCCATATAGATTGATCGTGTGAGTTTGATTTCCAATAACGTTAGATATTCGAATTACACGAAGACGGATCATTGAAAATACCGATTTATCCGATCATAACATTCGTTACATTGAATAGTTGTGCTAACATATCTTATTTATTTTTTAGGAATTTAATTACTATTTTTTAACATTTTTTAAAAGCATAATGGGAATTAAACAAATTAATTCTTTAATTTGGGAATTAGAAAAATAAGAAGCCATCGCTAGCCATCGAAAATAAATTCAACAGCTATCGGCGGCCGTCGCACTCCACCGTCGCTATTAACAGTGTTTCTTATAGTGATTACTTCATTCTCCTATTCTCATCTTCTCTTTCAGATCTTACTTTTAATTTTATCTAATGCCCGCCAAATTCACTCTGCCTGATTTTATGATGCTTATGTCCATCGCGCCGTCGTAGAGTATTAATTTTTCTTGTTCCTATGAATTCTCAATTACCTGCAATCTTTTTTCCTAACCATTCCACTGTAAAAATTGCAATCAAGCTATCACATCAGGAAATAAATTTACAAAAACCAATTACCATAATCAAATTTACATTATCCCCTACTCCTTTTCTTATAAACCTAGTTTCTAGATCTGGACCATGAACGATTGTCGGTCTCCTTCTTATATATGAAGGCGTCGTTGTTCTTCTCTCCTTTTCCATACTTGAAGTCACATCACCTTACATCTCAAGTATTTTCCGAGCCTTTTTTCCAACATTTTCTATTTTATAACATTCCCATCCTTTTACTAATTCATTTCACCTTCGTAATTTTTGGATCAATGATTGTATTATTTGATTTTGGTTGGAATTGATGCTTATTTAGGTTGATTAGATTTTTATCCTATTTGATTTGGTTGAATCAGGATTGGGGTAACTAATTCTATTTAGACACACAATATTGCTGAGTAGCCTCCCTTAAAATTAAAAAAAATTCAGGAATAAAATTGCTCTTTTGTTATTCACCCATCTTTTTACCTCTCGTTGTATTTTCCTTCTTTTATTCCTCATATTTAGCAAACCCTAAATTTATCCGTAGGTAAATTCTCAAATCTTATGTTTAAATCGATGGATTGTGATAATACAAATCTAATGGAATCAGAAGAGGTAAAACTTGAATTTCATGATGTTTTGATTTATCTTAAATTTAAAAATTCACATGTTACAAAAGAGGCAAAACTTAAAATTTATGTTGTGTGATTTTGCTGGGATGATTTTTTTTATGGTAGAAATATTACAGATTTGATTTTTACTATGGAACTACATAAAGGGAAAATTTAACAATAATATAGGTATACTTAGCAAAAACATGGGTAGGATGGTTTTTTCAGTTTTGTGGAGGGTTACTCAGCAATTTTTCGGGTTTAAATAGAATTAGCCAACATTTTATAGGGATTTAAATAGAATTTTCCAAGTGGTTAAGTGATTCGGCATTGGTGCGAGAGGTCACAAGTTCGAAACTTGCGTAGCATGATTCGAACATTTATTGACATGTGATATGTTGTCCCAGCAACATGTTTTATATAAAGTACCATTTCAAAAAAATATCCACTAAAAGCCTCATGTTTAGTATTGGGTTTATGTTTTTTTAGATCCAATACAATGCTGCTCTTATGTTTAATTTTTGTTTGATTTTTTATTTTTGATCTGTTAAACAATGTTGGAATTGAAGTTGATTATGTGACATTGATATAGAGGTGCAAATTGTACAAATCTAGATGTGATACTTGTGTCAACTATATTAATAGATTTACTAGTGTGTAATTCTGGATGTAGTTTTCAAATAGTCATTCACTTGATTCTGGATGTATAAATGCCTATAAACTCACATAATCCTCATTTGTTTTACTTCATTTTATTGCTTTTACTATAGGTATGATTACATCATGCTAACCAAGTGGAATTTGGCATTTAGACTTGAAGAACTCTATGGAGAAAAGGTACTATAACAATAAATATAACCACTATATATTTGTTTATCCACCTAATTCAAATAAATGTCAACTTGACTTTGTTTTTCTTCATTTCCTTTCTTTTTACCATACTCTTAAGCCCTTGCAAATTTTAAAAGTTAAAAATTATAATTTTACATCGAAATGCAAAATTTTTTTTTTTTTGCGTTTTTCTAACAATATTTAATTTCTAAAATTTACAATTTCAAAATTTTGATATTTTATATTTGAAGGATACAAATATTTTCTTTATTATTATGAAACACAAGGGCCCTGAAATTAAGATTATGATTGAATTTATCATTAATACTTTCAAATTATGTAACTGCCTTCAAAGCTTTGATTTTTGAGATTAATTTATAGATTTTTACTTTTAATAATTGAAATTTTAGGATTTTATGGCTGCAAATCACAATGTATTTTTCTGCAAAATTCTGGTTCTGAATGTACATATACTTATAAATTAATGGACCTCATTTGTTTTAGTTCTTTTATTACCCTTACTACATGTGTTATTATATCATGATTCATGCTGACTAAATAGGTTCTGGTGTTCGGAATTGAAGACTTTCGATGAAAATCAAGATCTATAATTCTTGATGGTATAGGACAAAACCATTGTATTATATGACATGTAAGCTCATACAGAAGTTGTGTGTGCATAACAAGATCATCCTAATCAGATGGGACTGTTTTACACCTTATACTAAACATACCCCACAGAATTTCAATGGTACTTTAGTAATTTCAAGACTTAGCCCACGTAATGACTAAAAGAAGCCTTAATGATGTCTTAGTAATACTAAAACCAAGATTTTATTCACGATTAAAAGTAGATGTATTGTAACGACCCGCTATTTTTGGACTATTCGCATCCGCACATGTCGGACTTGAATAATTCAAAATACCGAATTGTTAATTTAAATTTGGCAAAACTGAGCATATACAGTAAATAAAATAATCACAGATCGCATACACAGAGTAATAAATGCAGCGGAAACAAAAGATAATAGTTCATGAAGCTACTATATACATATCAGAGTTAAATAAGGTACAGCAGATGTCTCGAATACAATAGTCAAATACAAGAATCAGAATACAATCACTGGAATCAACTGGATATCTGAAAGCTGGATAGATAGCTGGATCTCCAAGCGAAGCTCCAACTCCAAAGGTGAGTCTCGAATACTGGTATACTCAGTCTGACCTGAGCGTAAAGCAAAACACAAAACACTCGAGTCATGATTAACATTCTTATATCAATAAATCCAACTCAAGTGAAATAGCAACTGAAATACAAGTAACTCAAAGGATGTTTGGAATAGCCATCCTTTAAGGATCCGTTAAACTATCTACTATGCAGTAGTGTACGGTAAATAGATAATGCCTATCACTAATATAAAGTATCAAAATAGTGTTAAGGCGTTACCATTATCCCCCTTAAAACATTTTATATAAGCGTTATAGTCTATATAGCACTGTAAACTCCACTGTAAACTAGTGGGATATCAGGGAGTACTCCATAGGTATAACACAAAACAAATCGTAGTGGTTGCGTATATAGGGATACAAGTATGACAAGGCACACGAGGCAATACCCAAGGTAGTGAAACTGCCGTTTGCCTGATCCGGGCTGGTGAGAACGCATCGCCGCAGCGATCGCAACACCGCGAAACAACACTCCCAAAATTCGAGGGTGCACCAATCGATAACAAGTCATGAGTAGTTTACGAAGAAGTGTGTTCGCTCGAGGTAGCTAACCCTATTTGGCCCGGCACGACTTCTGTTTTAGTCATTTCCAATTTGACACAAGTGTCAAGGCTATCCATTATCGTTCTCTTTCTTCAGTCGTCACGTACATCATTCCAACCACTTCATTCTGGATCACACTCCACATATAGTTATTAAAGTGGTTTTCGGTTTAGACAGAGAGTATGTCCATAACCGATTCCAGTCTCTTTAATAACTTTCGTGATTATTATTTCACCGATTGGTCGTTCAATATATTTCAAAACCAAATCAATTTCAATTTCAATTAGAATTTGTAAATCAACATTTCATATTTCTTCCTAAAACAATTTCCATAATTTACGTTTCAAAACTTTCAAATTACCATTTCAAAATCTTATAATTCAAATTAAATATTTGATTTAAGACAATTCAAGTATTCATTCCGAGATCATTTAAATTAATTTAATTTAACATTCAAATCAATTTAAATTCATCGATCGATTTCATTCAATATTCATTAAGTAAATTTGTCGTTCAAACAATTTCTATTTAATTTCCAATTCATTTAATCAATTGCTTAAGTTCAACTTTATTATATCAAAACTTCAAATTGAATTAAATTAGATTCGTCAAATCAATTCTTTAAATTATAAGTCTTACATTAATTTCAATAAATCACATTTTACTTCTTGTTAAAGAAATTCAATTTCACTTATTCAAGAAGTTCAATTTCACTTATCAACGAATTCAATTTTATTTAATTATTAAATAATTCAAACTTATTAAATTATTAAATAATTTCAAAACTTAATCATTAAATAATTTCAAAACTTAATTATTCATAATTCCAATTTCTAAACAACGTTCTTTCATCAACTACTATGTTAATATTTTGATTCAGATTATTAAATATTAACATTTCCTTTCATTAAAATTCAAATTCCAACTTCGTTTCAAAACCATATTATTTATTCAAATAAAATCTTCATTTTATTTTTAAATCAAATTATTGACCAATCGGTTTTTATTTAATTCTCTATCCTAGGTCAAAGTTAAAATTGGGTATTTATCATTTCAACCCGATTCCATTTCAATTCAAAAATCAAAGCATAGCAAAGGGAACTTGTAGTGTGATAACTGGGATGGTGTCAAAGTAAATAAACAAGCAATAGCAACCATCAATAACAATCCAATAATCAATTCAAATAATCCCGAAATAATCGTATTAATTTACATTTGTTGTTTATGCAAATTAATATAATTATTTCTAGAATCTACACTATCATTTTATGTAGATTAAAGATTATTACACTAATATTAATACGGTTTTTCATTTGATATCTATTATCCAATTTCATACTACATCAATTTTACAACATACATTCAATGGTTCAAGGTGTACATAACCAAATTTCTACGTGTCAATTAATCTAACATTTAAATGAGGTCATATTATGCAAAAGTCATCAATCGAATTAACAGATATATCAAATCTAACTATCCTATGTCAATTTCAATTTCAAATTATTTATCACTTACAACATTAACAAATTTAACGTCCAATGTAAACATCAAACAATCAATCATTTAACAACCAAACTGGATTATCATTGTATATATAACAGATACTGGTGTCAGAGGTCACAGGTGAACTGATACAGGTAATAGCATATATAATAGTGTAATTAACTAACAGCATCATATTTCAATTGTCGTTTCAATTGAAATCAAATTTAATAAATAAAAGAACATTAATCGTGAGTGATTGCTCACCTTTCGAGGCTAGAAAAGTTTGACAACAGAACAAGCTATGAATTCTAAAGCAAGGCAGGATTGGCATGAATTTCGACGAACAAAGCTAATAAAATGGGAATCGATGAGACAATTTGAACAACTTTGATAGAGACAACAATATATATATTATTATTACTATTCCCACGAAATCAATATTAAAATTTAAAGCAAATATCAAAATAACATAATATAATTTGAAATTTATCGTTTTAAATAATATATTTGGGATAAATACTCATACAGATAAAAACATATCATTTGTATACATAACATAAAACAAAATTTTTATGTAAACCATATATATTACTTATAAATTACAAGATACATATTTGTATAATAGTATATATTGTTCACTGCAAAATATCAACATCACACTATACAGGAAACTTTTCTTTACTGTAACACATAAATACTCATACTAAAAAAAATGAAGAAACTATAGTATATATATACAAAAATCCAAACCGTTATATTCATGCCTTTTAAAATATAACAACTAATATCTACATAAACACCTTAAAATAATATACATATATAATATCCTGTAACAAATATATACCATTGTAAATGTATACAATACTATTAACAACCTTGTAGTATTAAAACTATAACACGAAACTGTAAAACATTGTATATTCGAAACAGTATGAATATTATATACTAAATTTCTGCGGCAAAAGAAAACAATCAATGTTTAAAAGAAAATAAAGCTTACCAAGATATAATATATCTCAACTCAGTAGACGAAATATGTACACATATACTATGTGGTATAAAATATGAAACTTTTCATACTACTATAACAAAGAATAAAGTAACCGGTCACCCATAATAAAATATATATAGTATACCGTAATATAAACTCAACGACTTATAACACTTATATATAGATGGATCTGTATTATATACTTACTAAACTCTCAAATAACATTTTATATAAACACACAACGTATAGAAAAATAATATTTCAAAATTTTAATTCATATGAAAAAGAAACAGATCGGTTAGATAACAAGTAAAATTATATATATGTAAAACATGCAACACATACTAATCATATACTGACCTTATAATATATATATGAAATGCCCAGATCATTTACTTGAAGATTTCAAGACTTAGCCCACGTAATGACTAAAAGAAGCCTTAATGATGTCTTAGTAATACTAAAACCAAGATTTTATTCACGATTAAAAGTAGATGTATGATAACTGCAATTACAATAGGGCCAGTTTTCTTGATGCTAATATTAACAATAGAAAAACCATGAATTTTTGAGGGGTCTCAATCTATCATTTAGTTTATATATTTTTTTTCCTTTGTGAGGTTTATGGCATTTTAGTTGCTTAATTTGCAAAGTAAAAGGTTAGAATTTCAAAGTAGAAAAACTATTATTTTGCTTTGACAATATATTCTATTGCTATTTTTTTATAGTGAAACACACTATTTTTCTCCAACTTTGATATTGGTTTTTTCTCTACATGTTGAAGATGGAAAAAAGAATAAAGAATATATGCATAACTTTCCTTATAATCACTTAGATGTATTAAAAATTTAAAAGTGTGTAGGTTGAATTTTTAGTATGATTTAATATGACTTTATTCTAAAAACAATATATATGCAATGCATGTTTCTTTATTTACCTATTCTATATTTTAGTCATAGATGTTAGTTTGGGTATTTATATGTATTATTTTACATTGAAAAGTTACTTGATTTAAAATGTTTTTTTAGTATTCTAAAGTTAACCCTGCTTTTCATTTTAATTGTTTTCGATGATTTAAATGTGTACAACATTGCATTTCAAGAGTACATTCTAATGTTTTCCCTTGCATCCACTATTTAATGTATTCTTTCATTTATTGCTTGCGGCATGCTATTTAAAATGCTATTAATGAGCCAAATTGGCAAGTTTGAAATTGACATATTTTAGTAAAACAATGGTGTTTTAAAACTTCTTTATTATCTGTGCATTTTTCAATTGGTAAAAACTGGCAACACTTATTATTGAATTCAAACTATTATCTACTAATTTTCTTATAATAATGTGTACGTATAAGGAATTAATATGAGTATATGGACCCTAATGTGTTCATGGACAGTATGTAACCACAACACATTTCTGATGAACTTCAATTCATGTACAGAAACACATGAAGGATGTTAGTTAGAGTGGCAATATTTGAAATCAAAGGTAAATATCAAAACATGATGAGGTCAGATATCAGTTGAGAAAATTACAATTCAAGGGATTTTAATTTTTTTCCAAAAATTGGTTATATTAGAAATTCACGACAAATAAAATATCATTGCACGATGCCAAAATGTTGACCTAAATTTGACATTATATGTTTGCATGTGCAATAAAAAATTAACAAACTTATGAAACTTTTCTAAGCATTCCTATTTTTGCATAGATAAATATGGACACAATATGAAATTATAATCCCATAATCTTAGGTTCTATGTTTTGCCTATATGATCAATTCACCTACTTCTTTGTACAGAGTTTATTAAATGGTGTTAACCGCTTCTATTTTCTATTGAATGCTCATCCCGCTTCAGTCAAGGTCTTTTTTTATTAGGAAACTTATTTTTCCATGAGATAATAAGTGCTTTGGTGTTTATGCATAATTAGTATGGACAGAATGATACCTAAAGCCGTTTAGTAGCATCGACAAATACAAACTCCTAGAAAACTGCATTATACTTCATGTTGAATAAGTGAGTTTGCATTATATCTTTTCTTAGTAACACTAAGTGTTATCCCGTCTTTTGGCAAGGCCGTGACACTAAAAAGTTGACTGGAAATCAAGAACAGTTCATCCCAAAGATTGGTTATACACTGTTTCACTATGGATATCGGTACATTTTGTCCAAGTCCAGATTGAGCTATAATTGACAAGACATGACAAGCAAAGCTATAAAAGCCGACATTTCAAATTTCAAGTCAATCCGAGTTCGTATGCTCAAGATATGATCGATGCAAACTTGGGAATCAACTGTACGTATCCATCAATCCTCTACTGTTCGTATCCATCAATCCTCTACTGTTTGTATCCATCAAACCTCAACTGTTCGTATCCATCAATCCTCTACTGTTCATATCCATCAATCCTCTACTGTTCGTATCCATCAGGCCTCAACTCTTCATATCCATCAATCCTCTACTGTTCGTATCCATCAATCCTCTAATGTTCGTATCCATCAATCCTCTACTGTTCGTATCCATCAATCCTCTATTATTCATATCCATCAGGCCTTAACTGTTCATATCCATCAATCCTCTACTGTTCATATCCATCAATCATCTACTGTTCGTATCCATCATTCTTCTGTTATTCGTATCCATCAAGTGCAACATCGATCGAGTATGAACAGTGCAACATCGATCGAGTACGAATAGTGCAGCATCGATGGAGTACGAACAGTGCAGCATCGATGGAGTACGAACAGTGCATCATCGATGGAGTACGAACAGTGCAACATCGATCGAGTATGAACAGTGCAACATCGATCGATACGAACAGTGCAACCGCGATCGATACGAACAGTGCAACGACGATCGAGTACGAACAGTGCAACGGCGATCGATACGAACAGTGCAACGGCGATTGAGTACGAATAGTGCAACGGCGATCGATATGAACAGTGCAACGGCGATCGATACGAATAGTGCAACGATGATCGATACGAACATTGCAACTGCAATCGATACGAACAGTGCAACAACGATCAAGTGTGAACAGTCCAACAGTGATTGAGTACGAACAGTGCAACAACGATCGATACGAACAGTGCAACAGCGATCGAGTGCGAATAGTGCAACAACGATCGATACGAACAGTGCAACAGCGATCGAGTGCGAAGGAGACAGCCTTCAAAAAACACGAACTTGCATCGATCATATCTCACAATCTACAAGTCCAAATGCCACAAAATTTTCACAGGAGCTTGCGTACAACCTAAAGAATGTTCATGATCGATCTCGACTCGATCGGGCAAGATCTTGATCGATACGAAATTCATGCATATCGATCACAGATCGAGTCAAAATCGCATGGGATCGATCGCGTGGACCCGTGCATGTGCCAGAAGAGGTCTCCCAAGATCTGAGCGAGATATTTGCATCCTACGCCTATAAATAGCATCCTAAAGCCTACAGAAAATAGACTTTTGGCTCCTCTACGTCCAGACTCTGCCGGATTCATCATTGTACTCGGATTTTGCTGTTGTAATCAGTTATAACTCATTGTAATTAGCAAGCAAACTTCAATAAAATTATCAACTTTAAAGTGGACCTAGGCCGGATTGCCGAACCACTATAAACCCTGTGTTCTTTACTGCTTTCATCTAAATTTTCTGAGTGTTCTTCATTTTTAATTCTCTACATACTTGTTATCTGTGATTGTGAACTGGTGCTTTCATTGGCAATTGGGTGTTTGTGACTAATTTTGGTGCAAACATTTTGGTGCTTTCACCAAGAAAGGCAAAGTATTCAGGGATTCTAAAGTTTGGAGTTCAGATTTGGAGAGCTAGAGAGTCAGATCTAGGAGGAACTATGGCAAAGCAATCAACAAGAAGACAAAGAACTGAAAGGAGTCAGCATGAAGGGAGTCAAGAAGCTTCCTCAGGAGCGAATCAGGCCTCGGTCTTCATCACCCGAGATGAGATGGAGATGATGATGGGAGCCATGCAAGAGGGAATGCTGAAAAGGCAAGAAGAGATGATGCAGAATCTACTTCGACAAGTTGGTCAAGTTGGAGTGCAAAATCAAGGGAATGCAACTACATGAGATGTTATAGATAGGGATCGGGAGCATGGAGCAACCAGAATTCAGAATAGAGCAGGACCATCAGGAGCAGCACCTAAGTTAGGGGGCACTCACCCGGAGCATGTCGATCGAACTGTAGGCAGGACACTAGGTGGAGTTGTAAAACACGACGTTGATAGAGAGATGGATGCTCTTCCAGGATAGCAGACTGTAGGAATCCCTCGTGAACTCGGAGGGCAGATCAGAGGCAACGGACAAGGCCCGCAGCTTGGCGACAGTGACAGATTGGCGGAGATGGTCAGACGATCCATGAAAGGTGGACTGGTTAATAGAGATCTGGAAGACGTTAACAGGAGTCCCTTCGCTCCCGCAATTAGACATGCCAGGAATCCACCAGAATTCAAGCTACCAACACTAGAGACGTACGATGGGAGGACAGATCCTGCAGTTCATCTGGCACGGAATATGAGGCATATGGAGGTATTGGGGGCATCGGAGGAGGTCATGGCCCGGTGTTTCCCATTGTATTTGACGGACATTGCAGCATTATGGTTTAGACAGTTGGGAAGCGACTCCATTGGAACATAGACCGATTTGACTAAGAAGTTTATGAGGCAGTTCAGAGTTCACATTTCGAGACCCAAGAATGTGATGAGTTTGACAGCACTAAAGCAAAGAACGGGGGAATCCTTGAGGAATTTTCTGATGTGATTCAATGTAGCGGCAGCATCGGTGGATCGACCAGATCCATCCATGATTTTGATGGCAGCCATATCTGCCATAACTGATGGAACAGAATTTAAAAATTCACTGACAAGGGATCCGCCTATGGATCTAGGATAATTTTATCATGAGGTCGAAGAATTCCCGCGATTAGAGGATGCAAATGTCGAAAGAGAGGAAGGAGAGGGAACAGAAGTTTATGCAGTCAAAGGCGAAAATCCTCCCGAAAGAGATTCAGGCAAGGATAAAGGAAAACGAAACTCGAGGATAGCGATAATGGACCAAAGCGATCACGAAAAGAACCGAGATTTACTTCCTATTCAGAGCTGAGCGAAGCCTTGGAATGGATCTACCAAGACACCAGACGGCAGATTCCTTATCGGAAGCCAATGAGAAGGGACCCGACCAGCAATGAGAGGAAATCAGACAAGTACTGCTTATTCCATGAGCTAAGCGGCCATAGTACCAATGATTGCAGGCACTTAAGGGATGAAATAAAGGGACATATTCAGAATGGCCTACTATCGCAATATGTAAGGAGGCAAGCCACAACGGTGGAGCAAGAACAACCACCTGCACCAACTGGGAACGGCTCAGGATCGAGGCATCAGCTTGTCATCAACTGATTGAAATAATGATGAATCTGTTTTACTTTTGTTTTCTATTTCGCACGTTTGAACTTGATTTTGTTGAACATTTCTATCGAAATACTTATTTTGAATGAAAATCCGCTATTTGTGATTCCATAACGGCTAAGCTACTTACACATGTACGGGATCACGAACGATCCTCAGGCATGCTCTGAGATGGTGATAAACCGCCATCACAAACAACTTAGAAACTCACTCGAACGTGAAATCTGACGTTAATGATACCAAGTCCCCCCCCCGGGCATACATAATTCGCCGCGAACGGCACTCGACCGCGAACGATCACAACTCGCCGCGAACAACACCCGACCGCCAACGGTCACAATTCGCCTCGAACGGCACCCGACCGCGAACGGTCACAACTCGCCGCGAACGGCATCCGACCGCGAACGGTCACAATTCGCCACGAACGGCACCCGACTGTGAACGATCACAACTCGCCGCGAATGGCAGTTCGCCGCGAACGGCCACAGTTCGCCTCGAACGGCACCCGACCGCGAACGGTCACAACTCGCCGCGAACGGCAACCGACCACGAACGGTCACAATTCTCCTCGAACGGCACCCGACCGCGAATGGTCACAACTCACCGCGAACGGCATCTGACCACGAACGGTCATAATTCACCTCGAACGGCACCCGACCGCGAATGGTCAGAACTCGACGCGAACGACATCTGACCGCGAATAGTCCCAATTCGCCTCGAACGGCACCCGACCGCGAACGGTCACATACCGCCCCGAACGGTATATGATCGCGAACGATCACTATTCACATTCAGATAAGATTATCAATTTCTTTGCAGGTCATTAATAGGATACGAACATCCAGCTTATCGAACTACAAAACACACCTTCCTATCGTAAGGCATGTTTTGAGGGGCAAGTGTTATACCGTCTTTTAGCAAGGTCGTGACACCAAAAAGTTGACTGGAAATCAAGAACAGTTCATCCCAAAGATTGGTTATACACTGTTTCACTATGGATATCGGTAAATTTTGTCCAAGTCCAGATTGAGCTGCAATTGACAAGACATGACAAGCAAAGCTATATAAGCTCACATTTCAAATTTCAAGTCAATCCGAGTTCGTATGCTCAAGATATGATCGATGCAAACTTGGGAATCAACTGTTCGTATCCATCAATCCTCTACTGTTCGTATCCATCAGGCCTCAACTGTTCGTATCCATCAATTCTCTACTGTTCGTATCCATCAATCCTCTACTGTTCGTATCCATCAATCCTCTACTGTTTGTATCCATCAGGCCTCAACTGTAAGTATCCATCAATCCTCTACTGTTCGTATCCATCAATCCTCTATTGTTCGTATCCATCATTCTTCTATTGTTCGTATCCATCAAGTGCAACATCGATGGAGTACGAACAGTGCAACATCGATGGAGTACGAACAGTGCAACATCGATCGATACGAACAGCGATCGATACGAACAGTGCAACAACGATCGAGTGCGAACAGTGCAACAGCGATCGAGTGCGAACAATGCAATAACGATCGAGTATGAAGGAGACCTTCAAAAAACACGAACTTGCATCGATCATATCTCACAATCTATAATTTCAAATGCCACCAAATTTTTACAGGAGCTTGCGTACAACCTAAAGAATGTTCATGATTGATCTCGACTCGATCGGGCAAGATCTTGATCGATACGAAATTCATTCGTATCGATCACGAATCGAGTCAAAATCGCATATGATCGATCGCGTGGGCCCGTGCACGTGCCAGAAGAGGTATCCCGAGATCTGAGCGAGATATTTGCATCATATGCCTATAAATAGCATCCTAAAGCCTACGGAAAAGGGACTTTTGGCTCTTCTACGTCCAAACTCTGCCGGATTCATCATTGTACTCGGATTTTGCTATTGTAATCAGTTATAACTCGTTGTAATTAGCAAGCAAACTTCAATAAAATTATCAACTTCAAAGTGGACGTAGGTCGGATTGCCGAACCACTATAAACCCTGTGTTCTTTACTGCTTTTATCTAAATTTTCTGAGTGTTCTTCATTTTTAATTCTCTACCTACTTGTTATATATGATTGTGAACTGGTGATTTCATTGGCAATTGGGTGTTTGTGATCAATTTTGGCGCAAACACTAAGAAATACCAAGGTCTTCTAAGATATTATATATTTAGTTAATATAATATATAACCTTAACAATTGATGTCACAGATTAGACTACTGAAGAAGAGATCATTAATGCTGGCCATAAGAACTCAACCTTTGATAGAACTTGGCCCTTAGTTGCACAACTATAATCAATCAAATGATGTGGTTGTCATAATAAAACATCGTAGGCATAAAATACAGGTGATTAAACGAGAAAGATGCATTTAGGCCATCTCACATAATTATGCAAGTACAAGTATAAAAGAAATAAGTTTCAGTCATGAAACTATTTATTTTTTGTTTGCAAATATTCATTGATTGACTGACACATAAAATCAAGAAAATCAGATAAGATTCCATGTTGAAGCATTAAATGCTTGGTTGCTTACCAGTGGCATGATCAGTTGTAGATTGCTGCATTGCAAGTAGCTTGATTGCTTCTACCTATAATATTATCAAATTTAGAAGAAGAATAAGTATATTGGTACAAGACATTCGACATCCATACTGCAATAAGCAAAATAAATCACAAATTGGTCTACGTCACCATTTATGACAAACTCATTTGAGCCAGTTCTTCAATTAACCGAATCAGACTCTTAATTTGTTTACCAGTGGCTGTAATTACCTATTCATAAAATAAAATAGAGATCTTGACATAAAGGTGGCTATTCAGCTATTAGCACTTAAAGTCAAGACATAAAAGTACCTATTTAGGGCGAATTTCATGATTTAGTAATGATGTTATTGTACATTTGAACCCTGCAATGTATAAACCAATCATATTTAACATTGTAATGTTATATTAAAATACTTGGTAGAATCTATGAAATTTTGTTAGAAAACATGAGTGTCTACTGATAGATGATTAATAAAACTCAAGATATGAGCAGTTTCAAACATGTACACGATGTTGCTAGAAAAAACCTTTACACATTACCCACAATCACTTTATTATCAACGCATGAAGTTTGAAAGTAACCTCAGAGGATTAAATTAAGTTTTAATCTAAACCGTAACTGCTCGTATTTACACAATGGTATTGGTGGTGTCTACTGCTCATGTTAATTTTTACTGCAACTGGAACAGGTACCGACATTATGTGTTTGTTAAAAAGGCTCCAACAGTAGCTTCTTGTTAGACATGCACACGTAAGATGCCTTCAATAGCCGTGAGACACTTCCAATAGGCACATGTGTGCATGCAACTGTTAAAACAAGTGTTATTACCCAAGTGCTTTTTTAACAAATGCCTAAGCATATACGCTTATAAAAGAGATGCCCTCATTCACATAAAAATTTTGAAGGTTCGTAATTGGATTAATGACATTCACTTGCATAATCTTAAATATTTAGATGCAATTAAAATTTACAAACCTTGTCAATACTAAAAAGCCTCTTTCATTTCTACAGCATCTAAAGTTAGGCAATTTCATGAACAGAGGGCAGACCTACTGACAAACCAAAATAGTGAAACAGTTGAGACTTGACTTTTGAATTCATCTTCTGATAAGAGAATATAGGATAAATAAATAGTAAAAGAAAATTGATTCTTTTTTCTTTTCAATATGATAGTAAGTATTTACTAAGGTGTATGTTAACGCTGTATATTGTATCATAACTGTAACACATATTTGCATAATTATCCGTGATTCTTTTTTTCCAACAGTTGCTCAGACCGGAGAAGATGTTACTCAGGAAGCAAGGAAGATTCTATTATTGGATTCGATGTGGAGGACAGAAGCAATCACTATGAAGAAGTGCCTAATCTGAATCATTTTGATCATGATCCGAATGTTGGCTGGTGCTCATATTTAAATTCAGATCCGGAAAAGAAACTTGTATAGATAAATATCACGAAGAGCAACCAAATATAACCACCACCACTGCAACAGCCAACTCCTATGACTCATCAAATGTTTCAAGCATGGATAAGCCATCTCTATCTATGGCCTAGGTGGCCCACTGGGTGAAGTTTTTCAGTCCAGTCAAAAATGTTGATTTCACATTTGGATCTTGCTACATCAACCTACGATTTCATGATGTAAAAAATCAGGACAGAAACACATTTTTGGACAAAATTCACGGGGTCCCAGTTCCTTCTCTCTGCTTCGTATATTTCACCGGCTTTCAGTCGGTGGATTTAGCATTTTCCTGAAGTAGGATATATGCTGTTACACTTCATATATGTACAAAATCATATCATACAAGAAGTTCAGATGAGCATAAAGAAGTAGTAACCTGAATAGGGGGAAAGAACTAGGAATTAGCTTTGATTCCATACCATGTAATGTTTTAAATATATTTAAGTAATAACCATATAAGCATTTCCTTTTGAATCTATTCGGACCATGCTAATGCATGGATAGATAAAAATATTATCCAATATCCTAGTTATAAAGAGACCGTTAACTCCAACGATTAACAAAACAAACTATCTAAACTACTCTTTGACATGAAACTTTGCAGCTATTCTCTTCTTTAATGCTCCTCCGCTTACACTTTGGTCAATTATGCTTCCTTCACATAAGGGAGGCTCGAAAAAGATTAATGCAGCTACAAGTGACAAATGGGGATTATGAGTTAGGGTAAAATTGTGTTTGAAGGGTTGAATGAATAATTTTACTCTGATGTCGTGCATACCACATAATTATAAGATAAAATAATAGGAAACCACATGATTAATACATCAGTATATGCATGCAATATCATGATACATATATGATATGTATTAATATCATGTTGTATCAGTTGCATCACTTGTATCAGTTATGTAGTGATATCATGCTGTATCGGTTATGTATTGATACAAGAAAATTACTACAATGACGGCTTTAGGAGGATAGTGAAGCAAAGCTTGCTTAAGGTTAGAGATGTGTTTCCTTGTAAGAAAATTGTTGTACTATTTTCTTAATATCGGTATCTAAACAAAGTTGAACTAGTTTGTAAATTTCAGAGAGGATTTGTCGCTCCAAAGCCCAAATGAATCATTTTCTTTCAAGAATGTTTTCCCCTCTCGATACCACAAAGGATTGAATGAAAACCTTCTATTAGGATACAATGAAGAATATATGTGCAAGTTGTGATTACTAGCATATACCAGAAGAGCGCTCGAAAGTTTTTTTGATGATGCTTATTTGATAATTTCAAAAACAGAAGAAAGAAAGGAAATTGTGTTCGCTAAAGAACATGAGATCTATATTTATAGAAGGAAAGCGTATGTTCATCAATGGACATGACTATTTTTCCAACGGACATGACCGTTTGCTAACGGATATTACCGTTGGCGATTGAATTCTAATTCAACGGCCAATGAAATATACCGTTTTTGGACGAGACAGTGCCCTCTGGACCCCATGACTTGACCGGTCAGGTCGATCGCCGTCAATGGGGGCGTTACCCCCACACCCCCTTGGAACCCCATTCGTAGCGACTAACAATTCAAAAAATTTATGAGAAAACTTTCGAAGAAACTAAATTCTAATAGATCCACTAATAAAGATAGATGAACGGTTGCACTAAGACAGAGCGATAAACTGGAAAGCTAGTAGTTATTCTCACTACATCAACTGAAGTAAGCTGGTAGTTATTCTCACTGCATCAACTTGAAGTACTTTACTATTGTGGACTAATAAACTAGAAACATGAAAAAGCAATGCCATCTGTTACCCGGCTACAAAGCGACAGTTGCAGAAGTTATAGTTAGCACTGCACTAGATTCTGGCTAAGAGGAGACTGTGGATATAAGGGTTTGATGCAATCGATATGGTTCGGCATGAATGTACGGCTCGGTAGGTATGGATCGGTATGTATGGCTCGGTCAAAGGAGGATCGGAAGATATCGCTTGGTCAAGAATGTGAAAACGAGATGGCTCAATCTAGGCGTCCAAGGAGAGGTCGCTCGACCAGGTTCGTTCAGCACGCCATCGTTCGGCCACCATCGTTCGGCACGCCATCGTTCGGCCACCATCGTTCGGCCACCACCGTTCGGCATGCCTGGCTCGGTACACAAAAGTCGCCTGCTATGGGCCGAAGTACCTTGTTCCTGGGCCTACGAAGGGAGTCCAGTCTATCTTCGTCTATAAATACAGAGGCAGGGGTACTGTTGAAAGGACCTTTTTTTGGGGGAACTCCAAGGAAACTCTTCCATTTTTTACACTCTCCTCTTTTTTATTCAAACTTGTATTCAAGTGGTTTGTTTACGGATTGTATCTGTATTCAAGTGATTGAAAAAGTAATAAAGATTCTATTCAAAGTGGATGTAGACAGTTACGTTGAACCACTATAAATCTAGTGTTCTAGTTTTTTCTTGTTCTTTGGCATTCAACTTTGTTACATCTCTGCTTTAATTTACTTTCTTCATTAATCTCTCTACACAATTCTATTCAAGGGTGTTAGTGATCAATTTTGGTGCTAACATTTTGGTGCTTTCACTGAGAATTGAATTCTCAACTTGATTGGAACTCATCGTCTACTGCTGGGTTTCCATATTCACGAGATATATCCAGTTGTTTACCAGCAAACTTCCTATTCTACTCGGATTTGAAAGAGATCTAAAGGGAGCTATTAGCCATGGGATTGGATTTACTGATGTATGCAAGATCTTGGGATTGGATGTTGAAGTTTGCACTTAAGTTAAACGAAGGCCGACACTTCTTTGAAGGCAATTCAGCTGATCTCTCATATGGCCGAACCCTCACCAAGGCAAATGTGTATATGCCGACCGTTCCAGAAAAGGCGTATGCCGACCGCTCCAAACCTGCTGTATACCGATCGCCCCACATACTCCGTATAGCCCATCCACCTTGGCCGAACCGCCTTGGCCGAGCCACTCTTGTCCGAACCACCTTGGCCAAACCGCCTTGGCCGAGCCACTCTTGGCCGAACCACCTTGGCCGTGTTATCCCACCTTTTGGTCAAGGCTGGAATATCAACAAATTGGCAAGAAACGATGGATATCAGGATTGGAGATCAATTGGAAACAAGGATGCAATCGATGTTGTCAAAATTTGGCCGAACTCCGATCAGGACGGAATCGATTGGAGATGATGATGAGGACTAGGAGAGGCTATGTTTCAAGTTTCAAATCGATCAGAGGTCGTATGCTCAAGATATGGATGGGTCAAATTATGTGAAAACTGGTTCGTATCGATGCATTTCGTATCGATAGTATTGGTTCGAATCGATGCTGTTCGCATCGATCATGGTCTGCCGCACTTCGTATCGATACACTTCGTATCGATAAAGATAGGTTCATTCGCTAGTTTTGGTCAACATGGTTACGAACAGATGTTCATATCGATCAGATAGGAAGGATTTTTGCTCGATGGCTGTGGATTTGGATCGAACAGATAGGCGCATGGAGTTTACTTCGAATCAATGTACTTCGCATCGATGAGATGGATACGCGGATGTGCTTCGTATTGATCAGTATTGGATCGATACGAAAAGGAAGTAACAGTCTTGGGATTCTAGCTGGGTAGTTCGTATCGATCGCTTGTGGATCGATGCGAAGAAGGCGTTCGAGAAGGATACGTAGGGAGTCGGCTTCGTGGAAATGAAGTTATGGATACGAAGGATTCTGGAGCAACATTCTTATCGATCATGTTCACACCGATCGATACGAAGGAAGCGGTAAAAGTAGCATGAAGTTATGGATTCGAACTGGATGTAAAAGATGGATACGAACTGGGTGCAAAGCATGGATGCGAACTGGAAAAATGTTATCGGAGCAAGGGAATAGGAGTTCAACACGGCGAAATATCTGGAATGACTCGATCAACTCGGCGAAAAAGATGGATCGACACAAAGGATGTGCGCCACGTCAACCTGCTAGCGCGTGCTTAGATCGATTCGAAGCAATCGATTCGAACTGATCGATTCGAACGGAGCAAAAAGTCCAGAAAATGCTAATTCGAATCGATGATGTCTCACGATCTACAAGTCCAAATGTTATGAAATTTTTACAGGAGCTTACATACATGTTGAAGAATGTTCTCACCAAATTTCAGCTCCATTGGATGATTTCTTGTTCGATTCGAATGGAGTTCGAATCGATCCCGGAGCGGGTCCCAATTTCCTGAGGTCGGGCCTGTGGGCCCCCCTCACGTGCCAGAAGTAGTCTCCCGGAATTTAGGCGAAATATCAGCCTCCTACACCTATAAATAGACCCCCAGGTCATTCAGAAAAGGGGATCTGGATTCAGAAGCGCCCAGACTCTACCGGATTCAATTCTACACTTCGTCATCACTGTTAAACTTGAATTTCTTCGTTGTAATCGCTATAATCAACTGTAATCAGCAAGGATAATCAATAAAAGATAAAAATTTGGAGTGGACGTAGGCCGGAGATAGCCGAACCACTATAAATTGTGTGTTTCCGTTCATTATTTCTGAATTGTGATATTCTGTTTGCTCAGATCTGAGATTTGTGTTTGAATATTTGTTGATTTATATTCATACACTGGTGCTTTCATGATACTTGGGGTTTGTGACCAATTTTGGCGCAAACACTTTAGTGCTTTCACTGAGAAGGACTAGCACCCGCTACATCGGATTGAAGTTCAGATTTGGAAAGCGTGAAGAGTTGAGATTTGAAAGACAATGACTCGACAAACAAGACAGAGAGCTGAGAGAAGTCACCAAGGAGAAAGTCAAGAGGCATCCTCCGGAGCTGGAGAAGGACAAGCTTCGATTTACATTACCAGAGATGAAATGGAAGCTATGGCAAATTCGTTGCATAAGAGGTTGCTGAAGAGTCAACAGGATATGATGCAAACTTTCTTCGAACAGATGAGAGCTGCCGGGATGCAGAACTTAGGACCACCCACAGCGGCTGTTAATGTGGAACAAGGAGCTGGGGTTATGGAACCCAATGAAGGACAGAATACAGAACCGAAAGGCAATCAACAAGGGCTTTAGGGCAGGCCCACAGGATCCAACACAGGAGGACCTTTGGAAGGAGTCCAACAGGCTAGGGCCAACATTGCTGCTAATGAGCCGTATGAAGAATATGTGCCAGAGTTCCCCCAGGAGCATGGGGGGCAACCCCCGACAGAAACGCTGGATTAGCGGAAATCATTAGGAAGACTATGCGTGGAGGCTTGACCAATAAAGATTTGGAAGGAGTGAACAGGAGTTCGTTCGCTCGGGAAATCAGGATAGCTCAGAATCCATCTAAGTTCAAGTTACCTAGCGTGGAAGTATATAATGGCAAGGCTGACCCAACTGATCACTTAATGAGATACACTAGACACATGGAAGTGCTGGGGGCATCAGAAGAAGTGATGGCCAGATGTTTTCTGTTGTATTTGACAGATCTAGCTGCAATGTGGTTTAGGCAGTTGGGAGAAGGATCTATCAGGACTTGGAAGGAGTTGGTGGATAGGTTTTTGAGACAGTTTCAGGTTCATATCAAAAGACCTAAGAACGTGATGACGTTATCATCGGTACAACAAAGGACGGATGAATCGCTTAGAGCATTTCTAACTCGATTCAATGCGGCAGTTGCTTCGGTGGATCGGCCGGATCCATCGATGGTTCTAATGGCGGCAGTGTCAGGAGTCAGGGAGGATTCAGATTTCAAGGTATCTTTAATACGAGACCCACCACTGGATCTCGGAGAATTCTTTCATGAGGCTGAGAGGTTCCTCCGACAAGAGGATGCATGTGCAGATTTAAAGTTAAAGGAAGTGAATGTAACCGAGAGTGGAGAGGTTCGGATAAAGGTAAAGAGAAAAGAAAGTTGGATGATGATTCTGAAAAAGCTAGGAAGCGATGGAAGGATCCAAAGTTTTCCACATACATAGGGTTAAACGAGACACAGGAGCGGATATACATGGAAACCCGGAATCGCCTTCCTTACCGGAGGCTTGCTAGGAGAGAACCATCCGAACGGGAAAGGGCATCAGGAAGGCACTATCTCTTCCATGATTTGGATGGACATGATACCAACAGCTGTAGGCACTTAAAGGTTATAGTTAAGGAGCATGTGAGGAATGGACAATTAAGGCAATATTTTGGGGCTCGAAATGCAGCGGCGGAGCAGGAACAGCCACCACCCACCTCAAACCATGATGGTGTGAGGCCCAGGAATGACGGTCGATTGATTATCAATTGACCGAGGTAATATGAAATAAGTAACAAACCATTGTCAAGCAACCAAGTCATTTACACATGTATGGGGCCGGAGATAGCCCCTAGGCATGCTCTGAGTGATGATAAACCGCAAAGCCATAGTTTGCGAAATCTGCCTTTTGTTTTTGGATTGGACACTCGTTTTTCTGGTTTGGTTTTGGAGTTTGGTTTGAACTCCTGGTTTCGTTTGCTTTCTGGTTTGGATTTTCTTTTGGATGACTGGTTTCTGTTTTGGATGTTGGTTTGGATTTCTGATTTTTTGGTTTGATTTGGATTTTGGATTGGATTTTGATTGGATTTTTTATCTGGTTTCTGATAAAAGATCGTCGGGTATGGATTATGCCTGGCAAGGGATGAGTCACTTTGCCCGAACATGGTAAATTGACTCATTCAGATCGTCGAGCATGGACTGTGCTCGATAAGGGTCTAGAGAGACCATGATTCGGCCTAGGACTTAGGCCCTATATTATCGGTTATTATTTCAGGTCGTTGAGTATGGACTATGCTCAACAATTGTCCGGAGCGACTAGGATTCGGCTTAGGACTTGAGCCACGGCATTACTTACGTCCAGGGACACTGGACCACGGTCGTCGAGTGAGGATTGCGCTTGGCAAGAACCCAGAGAGGTTAGCTCAACGTCTAAGGACACTGGACCACGGTCGTCAGGTGTGGATTGCGCTTG